>JAYKPI010000006.1:37167500-38367500 GCA_037305975.1 Chrysolophus pictus
GTTTAGTTGTGGCATCTAAAAAGAGAAAAAGTAGGAGACAAACTATTTTAAAATTCATACAAAGATGCTAGTGGAATAGTTATAAATCTATATAATTCACTTTTAAAATATATCTCACTTACTTATCATCCAAGTTCTGAATTATAGTGTAAGACATTGCTTTTCTTTTCTATCTTCTGGTATTTCTGTAGGTCGGTGACTTGGTGATAAGTAATATTTCAGAAATTTTGCAGGCTAAGAAGCTAAGCAGTTGTCATGCCTGTCACAAGTTCCCCTTCTATTTTACTTTTAATGACAATAAATTGTTTCAATTTTGCTTATGTGAGATTTAAATGAAGTATTCTAAGAATTCTCTAATAATACACACAGTAATGTTTTCATGTTATTTTCTAGAACATTTTTAAACACGTGAGGCACTCTTGGAAATTCAAAACTGACCCTTTTCCTGTTGCTCCTACTTTTAGCCATTTATATGGAAATTTGTAATTAATGTGTTGCGTTATCCAAGTATCATTCCTCTCAGTCTTTTGGGCTGTATATTGCTTATTTCAGTCTTTCATTTAACTCAAGTTTGGGAACAGAGTCTGTGGACAGTATGCACGGGCTGGGAAAAGCTTGGTGCTGGTGTAACCAGAGAGAAAATTCCAGCTGACTTCAGCTGAATCAGGATGCTTCCCTCTCTCCTTGTCCCTAAAACAGTGTAGTCTTAAATACGGCCTGACACTAAGTCTCCTAAAGTCAATTCAGAGGCTGACATTGACTTGAGTATGCTTTCCATCAGACCAATAATGGACTGTTTGTTTTAGGCACTTTCTCCCCTTCGTGCAAGCATCACTATAAATGGATTTTTTCTATAAATAGAAGTATTACCTGCCTGATATGCTTTTCTCTTGTAGTTTGACAGCCTTGTGGTATAGAACAACTCAGAGTCCAGTGGTTTCTATTGTGTGATGTCTATTTTTTCATTTTCCACTGTCTGAAGTGCTCCAGTGTCCTTTGTGTTATGTTGCTTGTGCTTTAATTTTCTTCAGAATAATTATTATAGGAAACAAAAGGTGTGCTTTTAGAGGAGAGTTGCTTCAGATTTGGGTGTTTCTTCTCTGAAATTATGTTAGGATCTTATTTGAAAGTCTCCCAGTGGCAAACATTTTTCTGCTTCGCTGTTGTTTTTTTGCGTGTCTGATTTCTGCCCGTTGCCTCTTTGCTTGGGGATGCCTTTTTTCCCAGGGCTGTTCTGCACATGGAGACTATCATCACTCCACTTGCACTACAGAAATATCTACCATCCATCACTGGTCTCCAGTAGGGTGACCCAGAGGTCCAGACTCCTGTTGCAGGTCTGTGGTGCCCTCCCTGCCAAATCTTTTCTTTCTCCCTTGCTTGGTGATAACAAAGAGAAGTGGTAAAATTGCAGTTGTGTGTTAAGATCTTGGTATGTAGTATACCATCAGCTACATGAATCATATTTCTTTTTGCTGAACTTTGAGATAGAGCACAGAGGCACAGGTAGGTTTTGGACATAATTAAACATAACTTAACACTGTTTGCTTTAGGTGGGCTTTGGGTGGGCTGTTGTGCCACCTGAAAGCCTTGACTTCATCTCTGTCCCTAAGGACTAGCCACACCATGGGCCTGAGCTGAGTTCCTCTACAGTGTGTGTGAGCAGGTTTGCTTGCAAATCTGCAAGTACCTCGATTTCTTTTGGTTCAGTCGCACTGCAGTCAAGGGCTGTTACAGAAAATCACATCAGTTTTTCCCCAGGCAAGTTACTTAAGCTGCTTTTGGTGTGCAATTAAACACTGCTAAAATCAAGTGATGTGATATTTATATTATGCTACTCTAGTGCTGCTACTAACTATAAATCATGTTAAACATGTTTTACATAAGAAAATTATCTAAAAGAGCATTTCTAGAGCTGCTAAGTAATGCTAGAATTTGTGTTTGTAATGAAGATAAATAGCCCCGTGCTGATTAAAACACTGAACATACATGTTAGCAAGGGCTGAGACATTGCAGCTCGAGCCTCTCAATGGCATGATTCAGTATTTAGTATTCTCCCATGCATGTGGTGGGGTTGTGAAAGTCACTTTTCCCAAAAGCTCGACAAATACTTGTAGCCACCGCTGTTGTTATTGGAGTTGACAGGAAGTAGAAACTTTTCAAATACTAAATATTTTAGATGTTTTTAATTTGTCCCCATTTCTTAGGAAGGCTAGTGTAGCTGACAAATGATGCACGTGTTAACGCTTCATCCAGAGTCCAGGAAAAACCTAGTACAAGTTGTAGGCTGGCTTTCACGTACTCAGTTGCAGGAGAGGCTGTTCCCTGCATTAGCAGTCCTTAGCTCAACTCCCCTGGCTCCTGCCTCAGCAGTAAGTCATTGCTGTGATGATGTGCCTCAGTGATTTTACTGTCTATGAAATAGAGACCATCTTCATATGAACCTCTAGGGGTTCTTTGTAATAATATTGTATTTTTTAAAAATGGCAGTACCACTCTACATAATCTCCACTAATCGGTACATAAACCCTGTTTGGCAGTTTAAACTGTATGCACAAAATATGAGATTTGGCTCTGCTTATTCCAATAGTTAAAAGCTTTACTGTGGTGCAGAATGCTTACTTAATTGTTTTTAAGTGCAGCACATAGGCTTGCCTCTTTGTATGCCAGATACATGGTTTTGTGTCCTGGTGTCTCTGAGCAAGCAAAACCTTGGCTAAATGAAAGGATTACTTTCTGAAATAAAGCCTTGTTCCAGAGAGTTTGCATAAACTAGTCTCCTCTGTCCTTTGGAGGTGATCGAATACAAATTCTGTATCCATTATTCTAGCATTTTCACCAAGTAATCTTGTGTCTGGAGCCAGTTTTCATCTATTATTAATATAGCCTTGATGGATGGGTTTATTTTCTACCTATGTATGTCAAAAATGTATTGTTTTAAGCAAGTTCCCCTGCTCCTTCTTTCCCCATAAACAAACGCACCTTCATTAATCTGCTTTTAGAAGCCTGAAATGAGAAGTTTCTCTTCCTGTGACCAAGTAATTATAGGTGGACTGTGGATTAAATAACCCACTGGAAAACTTCCTTTCCTCCACAGCATGGCTGAGAAGGACTTTGAGAATGAGTCTTGTGTATTCAAGTCTTTGTGCTATGGGAAAATGTAAAAAAGCCAGAAGGAGGTTGCAAAAAGAAGTTATTCTTCACTGCTTGGCCATTTTTGCCCTCTGTGTTGTCGTTGGCATTCGTGGTGGAGGAAGGAGTTGCATGGTGCCACTGCTACGTACAGCAGTTCTTCTAGCTTCAGGATTTTAGATCCATATTTCAAATATCTTTAAGTAAAATATAAAATTAAAAAACACCAGCTTCTTTACTATGAGAGAGAAAAGTAGCCCTCCAAAGTTTCCGCCATTCTCCTTCAGAAATGATGATTACCAGAGGCTTTCTTTTTTAGAACATGTTTGAATTTTCTAGAAACTGATTTTACTACCTTTTCACCAGCTCTTTTTCACTTGACTTTTTTGACTGGAAGGTGTACAGAAGTTTTCTGTGGTGGTGGTTTTTTCCCCATGGAGGCAGGGTTACATAAAGGCAGCTGCCTCCCGTCTCCTGAGAGGCCAGCTGCCCCCACTTACTGGTGGAGCTGTACCTTACCCAGGCACTGTTCATGTTATGAACATTTGCTTTTATTGGTGTGCTCTCATCATGCTGCCATGTCTGATGCATCTCAGGGCTTGCTCAGCCCCAGGTGACCCCAATGGTGTCAGACCTGACGTGGCTGAAGGCGGAGCTGCGTTCCTTCTTGCTCAAGAAGTATCATTACAGTAAATGTAAGTTGTTCATGGCCACTTTAACGTGGCCTTAATGCTAATTTGATGCAGAACCTCAGAATTTCTGCCAGAAAACCAGATCAGATGTTAGACTTGAACTTGTATTGAAGTAAACACGATCATGGCTATTGTGAGATCACAGCCCACCAATCTAACTCTATAGGAGAGCACCTGGATACAGAGAATAATGGAGAAGGTCTGTCACCAGCCCCTTCAGTCGTTCTGTTCCAGAAGGAACCATTAGTTTTATTCCCAATTGAAGAAGATGCTGTTCCCACAGGGGAAACTAGCTTAAAATGTAAGACACATGCCTGTGGCACGTTGCTAGGATGTTCTGGGGAGAGAGATGCACCACTTCATGTAAAGATGTTAGCACTGACTCCTGAACTGATGAGGTTTCAGTCCATTTTCTTGAACAGCTGAGCCTGCAGGAGATAAGTCAGAGCACCTGAAATGTAGGCAGTAGTGGGACTTTTTACCTGGAGTGCTCAGGACAGCTTTCTAAAAGTACACATACCTCTTTCCACCCACTAGGTAGAGAGGCAGTGTTCTCAACCGTGACACTGAAGTGATATAGATGTTATCATCACTTCCTAATGACTGCAGAGTGATACCTCTGTGCAGGGCTTGGCACCCCGGGTTTGATTCTGACGATTGACCAAGATGTGGTAAATAGTGCTTTGATATCACTGAGAGTGAATCTGCTTTTCAATCTTTGGTCATCTCCCATGAATGGCTGCTTTCCTGATAATTACTGTGTGTTTTGCTCCTTGATTTGTGGTATGCTGTTAATGTGCACAGCTGCAGCTTTTGTAGATGATCCTTTCTGTATCACATCTTGTAATTTTCCACAATGAAAATTTTGTTTTTATTGAAGATATTGTGCATTGACATGTGGTCTGGCTGGCAAATAGCAAATCTTCAGAGAGAAAACAAAAAATGTTTTGGTGTTCTTCCCCCATCTGCCCTGGATGAGCCGAATGTCTTTGGATTAATTCCATAAATATGCTGCACATCTGTGAATTACCAGACTCTTAACAGTTACCTGTCCAGTACTGTATCATGCCGGTAATTCAGATGGAGTGAGCGAGTATGTGTAAAAATAATTAATTGCTCTGTTGATTCCTCTTCTGAGTGATGACACTGCAGAATAAGGCTAAGTAGAACTTGCTTTTTGTCCTACCTCCTCAGATGATTTACGCTACAAGGCAATTCTCATTAAGGAAGTCGATCAAATAGCTTGGTTTATAGAAAGCTCACTCACAGCTGGTAAGGATTACGCGCAGAACAAAACCCAGTGGTTGTCTTCGTATGTTTAGATCTCTAAAAGCCATTAAAAAGGCTTAAACTATGTTCTGGATGTTCTCCTTGTAGTTAATACATGATACAGATAGCAATAGAAATAAAGGACCGCTCATCTTGCTGTAACAACTGTTCCTGGCAATGCAATTAGCATGAAACATTTCCAGTCTAATGTGTAGAAATTGGGACTGGCCTTGCAGCACGCTTGAAGCACTCACAAATGGAGAGCTGGATAGCTAAGCATCTGATGGCTCCCCACGTTGAGACTGGAAAGGAGAGCACCCTGTCAGCAGCTCTATCTGCTTCACGTTGAGAGATTTCTGGCTTAACACTGCTGACTGGTTGCATGGAAGGGCGCTGAGGGTGAGAAGCAGGCAGAAGAGAAGAAAGAGGAACAGCAGTGCTACAACTGCTCAGCAGTATGCCAAGAGCATGATACTTTGTTTGAAAATTTCCTGGCAGCCAGCACAGGAGCAGCTTCAGTGCAGCTGGGGTTGCACCTGAGACATGGACACTGTAAGCAGCAGCCCTCTATTTCTCCGTGCAGGTGTGTTGCAGCAGTCTGGTGCTGGGTGGTGAGGAACAGCTGCAGTGAAGTTTGTATGGGAAAGAGAGCATTATGTCACACATGTGGAAATAAAGTTGGTTTTGATGCTTCTCAGGCATTGTGGAGCAGCGTTATCCCACCTTGTTTTGTAACTGTGTATGAAGTGGCTACACAGCGGTTCTGAAGGTGTTCTCCCAACCCAAATCTTGGCGCTGTTTTGTTTAGTCCAAATCTGTCACCGTAGTCATCATCCACTCCTCAACTGTATGTGTTAGAAGTTTTTACTGTGATTTTTTTTCCTATTGTAAACACATTTTACAAAGATGCAGTTCAACATATAATGCCTTTTTAGCCAAGGGCTCAGCCATAGAAAAGAATCCTTTTTGGGTGAGTCCAAGTGAGAATCCTTAGAGGTTGGATTATATTGAGTGGGAATTATTATATAGAAATTAGATCTACCTTTGGAGTTCGCCTTTCTCCTTGGAGGTATTAAACAAGCAGGAGTATATTAGTGCTTATTTCAGATTCATGCAGGGAGGGAAGGGTGGGCTATAAATGACAATTAATGAAGTAAACTATTTAACTATTAATGAAGAAACTATTTTTCCCACAAATATTAGTAACTGATAATTAAAGTTCAAAGGTTTTGATTTATGGCACCTGGTGACTAAGACACTTGTTTTTCTTTACTGAAGTATAAACTGCTTTCCTTGCTTGAGAAGCATCCTGTTTTCTTCAGGCTGAAGTATGTTTCGAACTTGTTTTCACCCTGAGGATTCACTCTGCCTTCATAAATTCTGTTCCGCACCAACTGCAGATGTTGAGGTTGGTGTCACAGCAGTGAGGATGTTATCTTTTTTTCATGTCTCCCTTTGCCATTCAAGCTTCTATGTTTTATTTTTAAGCCCTTCCTTTTTGGTATTTTCTGCAGGGGAAAAATGACCACCTCGCTTGCAAAATTCTGTTTTCACACTGCTTTGTGAATCTGTATTATTATTTTTTTATTGTATACTGTGAAAATACTGCAGAGAGTTTCTTATATAAGAGGACAATCTCCTCTCCTAGATACCCTCTCTTCTTGCCAATGCAAGGCTACCTTGCTATGTGATTTTCTGTGGATGAAGAAGATGAATATCAATGAAATGAATACGAATGAAAACAATACAGGAGAGATCTTTCTGTCTAGCATTTTCATTTAACACCAGCTACTCTTTGGAACAGTGTACACGAATAAAATTAGGTTTCACTTTTTAACAGTATGTGGGGAGGGGCACAAAAGTGAAATGATGCCAAAACCCATTTGGGGTCTGTCCTGTGCAGGGCAGGTAGAGCTGGTTAGTGCAAAAGCTGACTACTTGCATCTGTATATGTGGATGCCCAGGTATGCACCCATCGGGGGTGGACTGGGTTTAAATCTTCATACCAGCAGACAAATAAATAAACCTGTGGTTGACAGCTAAATGTCTTAGATGTCTGTTAGCTAAGGCTGAAAACACAAGCTGGATTCTGCTTTTGGAACGATGTTGGGAATGGTGCAATATGCCTGTACTTGACTGGTCTGTTTGTATGCTAAATACTACTCACATCTGCTGTGGCTGCAGTTACAGCAACTTGTTAGATTGTTTAGAAAGCCTAAAAAAAGAGAGGATGTTGGTTTCCTTTGAGTGATCTGCATTAAAAATAGTAGTGTCCCTACACTGATTCTCTTTTTAGTACAGAAATTCTTCTATTACAGGAGGACCTTTTGTGCCAGACAGTGTACAAACATCATAGCAAATAGCCTTTATGCTCAGAGAGATTCCTTTGTCAATAGACAAGGCACGCTTTGGAAGAAGGAAGTCGCATGGAATAAATACATGATGGCAACAAGCACCTTACTGGGGCAGGGTTATTTTTTACTTAGGTTTTGAGGGTTTTTTGAGTTTGCAGTTATATTGCAATAAAGAGAAAAAAAGTGAAATTTGGAGAAGCAACTGTGAAAGCATCACGTCTTGACACACGGAGAAAATCTGGGGTAGTGTGCTGGGAAGTTGGGAGAGGACAGAGGAGGGCAGGAGAAGAGAGAGAGAGTGAATTGCTTAGGAAGGCAGCGGGCAGGGGGAAAGGGAGGGAGAGGGAAAGCAGAGGTGAACTTGTCTTGAACAGAAGAAGATCAAGAGTTTTATTTCATACTTTGCTGGATTCATATTCAGGGGGGTACTTTGCTGTATGCAAGGTACAACTTTTTTCGTTTAAATAATGATTTACTGATCACTAAAACTAATGCTTAAACAAAACTAATCCCAGTAAGTGAAATCCATTATTAGAGTACATCTACATTGATTGTCATGCTAGATCTTTATCCACTCCCAAGTGTAGGATGGCGCATTATCTCAGCCTTCTTCAGACTGATGGTTAATCCATAGTCTTTTGCTGCATCAGCACACAGGTTGGTGATGAACTTGAGGTAGATGGGAATATTGAAGTTGAGTCCTCTACATAAAGAAGCTTATGTTGGTTAGCTCTGTGGAGGCTTTTAATTTTCTTAAGTGAAAATAGCTTGCCAAATGTTTGATAGAAATATTCCTGGCATCTATACTGCAAAAAGAAGCCCAAGCAGAGGCCAAAACACAACAGTCTGTATTAAGCAATAAAAGAGGAAGCATTATCACAGTTATCCCACTGGGCCTGCAATATTTCGTAATCCATCTCATTCTGTAAATAGATTTAAAAAAATAAAATGCTGACCACAAAGCATGCTACCAGGATTGTTGATCTGTGAGCAGATGGCTTGCATGACTTTCTTCAGACGTAGCTTTCCATAATTCATGTAGACTTCCAGTAGCTGCTAAAAAGTGTGTAGATGCATCTTCTTTTCTTGTCATATCACTTGTTCTGAACACCAAATATAACATTATTCGGTAGGTACTTTGAGCTAGCTTATATGGAAAGCCAAAAATGATGCTTCCAGCATTTCAGCATCATGAAATTTGTCCAGTGAGATTTTTGGATGTTTTCTTCCAGTTACATTTAGTAATGCTAGCAATGCAATTGGCAATGTACTGTCCAGGAAAAGGTATGCTGACAGTTGTATTTATTTGGCACTGTGGTCTTGTGGTGTTTCTGCTTTTAGTTTTCTCCAGAATCTGTCTGGTACAATCACAAACAGGCTAATAGTCATCTGTGGAGGACTTTGTTCCAGTTGTTTGTTAGGAATTAAGTAAGCAAAGACCTGAATTTTCCTTTGAGTCAAGATGGGATTCCAGTGAACTGTAACTGTAAATAAGAGAAGAATTTGCCTGGATACACTCAGGGGTAGAGTTTGTTGTCAGTACCATCACTAAATCTGTGGAGAACAGAGTATCAGCGTAGTGGTGGTCTACTAAATCTACTGAGTATTAAGTAGAATGTATTAAGTGTAAAAGTATTAAGTGGAAATGTAACATTAGTAGTGATAGGTGTGTACGTAGGAGTACCTTTGTTCCATAATTTTTGTAACTTTTCTCAAGGTCTTGTAGGAAGCTTTGAATATGCAGACTCAAACAGTATTGTTTGGTGTTTTGGTGTTTGCAAATAGAATTAAATTCTATTGTACTGTTGAAGTAAATTCTCAAGGATGCTCTTGTAATTGTCTGTCTGAGACACTGTATACTGCACCTTAACAGCACTGTTCCTTTAAAAATATTCAGGGTAAATTTCAGCGTGCAGGTAGTTTATAATATGGGGCTGGAAAAATTGTTACACTTCACATTTGATTTTTGCATATTTTCCATCCTCAGATAATGAGGCGATGCTTCATTAAAATGAAGTCAGATTATCTAGACATTAGGTGTAAATGCTTGCAATATGTTTAAATAGCATTTTAGCTTAGAAGGATACAATATTTTAACAGAAGACTGAGTTGCTGTCTCCGCTATTATCAGTTATCTGTAAGTACATTTAGCCCTTATAAGGTGCTATACTTGAATATAACTCACTCTTCTTTTAGTCAGATCAATGTGAAATAATGTGAAATAATCTATTTTCAGCGTACTAATGTAGAAAGAGAACTTAGTGCTGACTAAGGATGAGAGTATTTGAGAAGGTTTAGAACATGTACGTGGGATAGTTTCACACCTGCTCTTGATCTTGCTAGAGATCAGAGAATATTGAGTAGAAAACAAAAGGGATGGCCTAGACTGACCAAAATTATGGATACTGTTGTAAACAAATGTCACTAAAAATTGTGCCGCAGAAAATAATGGCAGCCCCTGTTTTCTCTGCTACTGGGAAAGAGCTTTGTTGTGATGGATGGGAATCTGATTCGGATGGATTATGCTGATGGTCTGGCCATCAACTTTGTTGTTGTTGTTGTTGCTTGTAAAGTACAGATCAGCATTTTACTGTATAAGCTACTCAGAAACAGCTTGACACGCACTCATATTTAGTGCTATCAAAATGACACTTCAGCTTATGTAAACTTACATGCTTATTACTTATGTCTCCCAAGATAATTGTTCGCTAAACAAGGCAAATGTAAACAGGAGGCTATTTTTTCAGAAAGTTGCTCCTTCAGCTTCCTGTCCATCCCAAAGGTCAAATCCTTTTTTGTGAGACCAAAAACAGCTGCTGACGCAGTGGTGACAGTGAAGAACGACAATATTATGATCTATGACATGGTTAAGAACTTGAAGTTAAAGGTTGTAACAGAGAAACATCCTTTCAGCATGTTTCTGCAAACGTTAATAAGTAGCAAAAGAAAATGCTTTTGGAATACACGCTCAGAAGGATGTTTAGAATCCTTATTTCTTTGTATTTTATTCTTTAATCGCTCTTTCCCATAGAGTTCTGTATCTGATAGCATTCAGTTGTATTGCTCACGTTTTACAAAATGTCTGAAATATTTAATAAAGCTGTGCTGCCGCAGAATCTGAGCTGCTGAGCAGTGTTATCTTTAGTTCTGTTCGTAACACCACTGTGGGGTGCAAAGAGCTATTAACATTTTGCATCACGCAGAGGCATGCAAATACTTGCTAGAGTGCTGATGGTGGCGGAGGAATTGAGCCCCGGTCTAAGCCTCTGATTATCCCCCACCAGCTTTATCCTTCAGCTTTGCTGCTCGGAGAGATTCCCAGCTGTGGGAGGATCTGGGATGGAAGCCCATGCTGATGGAAGTGCAGTGGCCAAGGTGCAATTCTGTCTTTTGGTTTAGTGGCAGGAGTAGAGGGGCAGCAGTGATCTCTGCTCTCTGGTGACAGTGACAGGACCCAAGGGAGAGGCATGGAGTTGTGTCAGGGGAGAGTCAGGTTGGGTGTTAGGAAAAGGTTCTTCATGGAGGGTGGCCAGGCAGTGGGGCAGGCTCCCCAGGGCTGTGGTCATGCTGCTGGAGTTCAAGGAGCATTTGGACAACACTCTCAAACATAATGTTTGACTGTTGGGTGGTCCTGCATGGAGCCAGGACTTGATGATGCTTGTGGGTCTCTTCCAATTGGGATATTCTGTAATTCTATGAATAGTCTTAGTAGCAACGTTGTGAGGAAGGCTGCTGAGGAAATAAACTCACAAAGCAAGAGCTCTTCACTGATGAGGTCTGTCCACAGATTTTCCAAGCTGACTATGGAGCAGATATTTGTGGTGCTCGAGCTTCAGTGTCTGTACTGTGGTCATCCCCAGCTCTCAAATTAATTTATCATTTGCACGGGAGAACTGTACCAATTTCTTGTGTTTACTCATAGCTGTCTGTTTGTTTGTCGTGAAGCTGAGGGAAGTTTCTTACGCATTAGGATTGTTTTTGTTTTTAACTTCTGATGGCATGGGTGCCACAGTTCTAGACTATTCACTGGGCAGTTTGTGTTGGGTTTTAAAAGTCCCTTAATTAATTCGCTCCAGCTTCCCTTCCATCTTGTCTCTTTTATTTCTTTTCATTTTTTGAATTTCGAAGATGTTTGTCTGATTCTATGATTCTCTGATTCAATGAACAGACCATTAATTAATTAATTAATTAAAACAAAAAAAAGCTTCTTCAGTGTGTTGATTTTTTTTTTGGTAAGAGATAAGACAAAGAGGGTGACCTGCCAGGCACTGGAAGGAGAGTCAGTTTTGCTAGAGAAAGTCAGAAGCTGATTTCATCTCATGGTAAAATCCTGTGTTGTTGTACATAGCTGTAAGTGGAGAATGCTGAGCACTCCTGGCATTTTAGACAGGGAGGAAGGGGATGCTTGCAGGTAGCTGAGGGAAGCAGGTAAAGGGCTCTATTACAGTGCTCGTGTTCAAGGACAAGAGAGAGCCTTGCTAGAGGAGCAGTTTTTTTCCACCAGACAAGAAATATGTTAGTTTTACATACGAAACTTTAAAGAAGAATGCAAATAAAAGAGAACCTATGTAAGAAATAACTGTGTCGGAAAAGAAAAATATGAATTTGTTGGGAGAACTTAGTTGCAGAGCTGTTACAGGAAGAAAGAGAGCAAAATTGTAGATGATATTTCCTTTTACTTTTCTAAGCTATTTGTAAGTGTGCTCTTTTTGACAAAGTCAGCTGAATTTTCTGGTGCTAAACCAATATTTAAGACTCAAAGACTGACTATAACCAAACCTTTTGAAGTAGGGAACCAGCTAGTGATACAGCTGCCTCAGTGAGGTGTGCTGCTAAGGCTAGAGGAGCTCAAAAGAAAGAGTCAGCTAATTCTCAGTAGAGGGTAGCAATGGCAGGTATAAACATTGTCAGTTAAAACATATTTTATCATGATTACCGCAGAACTCATTATTATGATTAAAGATGTACTAGCCATGACATGCCAGCTCCATGCTGGTAGCAGAAAATACCTGCTGTTTGTAGGTTATTATCAACCTCCTTTGAAGAAAATCAGTCTTTACATTTGCAATGCAATGAAACCCCAGGCATTTCTTTCCATCTTTAATTTAAGCATGTTTTTCAAATGCAGATACCCAGCTGCAGTAAGCAGCATAATACTCGTCTCACCAGCACATGGGTAGGTGGGTTTATCATGCTTTATGGCATCCTACAAAGCAAAAAATAAGTGTTTTGTTGTTGATTATGTTTTTTTTTAAATGAATCTGCATGTGAACGTTTTGGGCTCTTTGTAATACCTGTTGAAATTCTAGTATTATACAGACCAAAAAGAAAAAAAGGAAGAAAAATTGATAATGGTGCTTCCCAGAATACTCCGTGATATTTTGAACCGTAATTGTAAATACCATTTCAAATGTTACATGGTACAATAAATAACATTAGGGGAAATTGTTACCATGAAGAAAGTCACCAACGTTGTTTCAAAGTCATTTGTTTTAAACTGCAGTTTACTTATTATAGAGTGTCATGGAAAAATGACAAAAATGCAAGTAAAATGCAGGTTCAGATATAACTAGACCCATTCCAGAAAGAGTTTATTGTAAGTGTTTGAAGCAGTTATTTTCATGGAGAAATGTATGTTAAATACTAGCTTCAATAATCTCAAGTTACTTGCATGGATAGATACTGCGCCAATACTAAAATAACTGCTTTGTCAATGAACTAGTAGATATGTTTCCTCCTATCTTTATTATTTTTGAAATAACTTAGTACGTGTGCAATTTTAGCACTCTAATGTGAGCATTCCCATGTTGAGAGTTTTATTTTTCCTGAGAACAAAACAAGCAGTGTGATTCAAAGTGTGCTGATACCTCTGGCTTTTATAACCAACCGTTGTTGTACTGCCATGAACACAACGCTGAACTTTGGTGGTACTGAGTCTAAATGTTACAGGTAAAGAAAGCTGGTAGCTGTATATTTATAAATGTGCTGGATGTACTAACTACAGAAACTCCAAGAGTTTGGCTTATGCCTATTGCTTAACACAGCACCGAACCACAATTTTATATTTCTCTTTACAAAGTGGTTTAATTGTTGGTTTTTTTTTTTTTTTTTGAAAGAATTTGTTTCTTTTCATATCTCCAAATTTCTCCTTACCAGCTGATGTAAAAATGCAGATTTCTTTCTCTATCTTTTTCCTGTGCCTCTTGCTGTTGCAACTTACCTTGGATGGCAGGTTATTGGTTACTGCCTACGGGAGCCTTTTCCATGAGCTAATTTAGCTGTCAGTCTGAAATTGGTAAAAAGGATGAAAGATGGATCGTAGGCCTGGGGCATGCCTAGACCAATATCAAGCATATCTCTATCTGGAAGTACGCTTATTAAAACAGATTTGAGAAATATTTTTCCCAATCTTGCATTGCCATCATTTCATTCAGCTAAGAAAAACATTTTCATGGTGACACTGCTGATTCTTTGGCAGCTTTTTTTTTTTTTTTTTCTGAAAAGGAGAAAACAGTATTTAGATACAAGATCAATAGAAAAACAAATAGACTATTATATTCCCTGGAGAAACCCCTAGAGAGAAGACAGATGCACAGAAATTTAATATTCTTGTAGGCAAAAATCACAAACACAGGGGTTCTGTTCAGCTGAAATGAACTGTGCTAAATGTGTATGAAATAAACATTAAAAATGAGTAACAAAAAAAAAAACCAACAACCAACCCTGGAAAGCTTTTAGGCTAGGCTGTTTCAGTTGCTGTCTTGATGAGGTGCTGTGTTTGAATTTGTGGCCCCTTCAAAAAGTCATTTGGTAAGTACAAAAAATGTTTATCTTAAAATTGTATCACTCAGGCATAACTTCAGTGTAGAGAGTGAAAAGAAGCTTTCTTTCCATCTGCTCTTTTCAGATGAACTCGTTCATTCAGTAAGTTCACACAAAGAACTATGTATTTAATACTGCCTCATTTTTGTAATGATTATCTTTTTCTGCATAGAGTTATAGAATGGTTTGGGTCGGAAAGGACCTTTAAGATCACCTGGTTCCAACCCTCCTGCTGTAGGCACACACCTCCCTCAAAGCCCCATCCAGCCTGGCCTTGAATGCTTCCACAACCTCACTGAACAATCTGTTTCAGCGCCATCCTCACAGTAAAGACTTTCTTCCTGAGGTCTTGTCTAAATCTACCCTTGAGCTTCTTGTTGTAGAAAGTAGGCATGTGTTTCTTTTCCACAATAATTTACAAATAAAATAAGCAAAATATCAATATAATTTTCTATGAAAAGTTAAGTGTGCCTGTCCACATTCTGTTGTAAGTCAAATCCTGTTGTTGTATCTATGTGGTGAAAGGGTTTTATTGTTTGTTGACATTAACCATTTATATGACCTGTATCTGCGGGAGAGCAGGTGTACCTGTGCAGGAGGTGACCTCGAGTTCCCTGGTTTTCCAGGTACAGAGCTGTCATGCAGTTAAATGGTGGCAGCAGAATTTTTGAGGTTGAACTGTGGGTGATCCAACATTCACACAAGAAGTCAAGAAACAAGAATAACATAGTGTTTAAATATAGTGTTTCTTCCTGAAGCTTTTGCATTAAACTTCTAACTATATCCACTGAGAGGTTTAAGGATGTCCTCCTGTCTGAGGAGCTGCAGGATGAGCTCAGAGGGGCAGCAAAATAAAATGAGTCACACTGTGCAATGTCTGTTGATGGATGTTCTTGAAGAGGTTAAGGTGTGGATACCAAATGTTAGGTGATGTAAAAACCGGTCTGCACACCATCCACAAAGGGAGCACAGGGGAGCCCAAATAATACCCTGCCCCACCCAGTCCTAGGAGCCATTAAAGGCCCATCTACACAAACTCAGAGGAGCTCAGGGGCATAAGGGTGGTGGGGCGACTAAACTGTGGATATTGAGGGTGGGATGCCCTGCCACGGCCCTTGCCAGGGAGGTCCCACCAGGAAAGCCTCAGCCCTATGGTCAGGTTGTGACACCTGTCATGCTGGAGCACCTTTGGCTGCCTAGTGGTATGGGATGTTTTAGTGGGTACAGCGGAAAGGAAAGTAATTTTGGAATTATGCAGGAATTATTTTGGGATATTTGGGGGAAACATTACAAATGTGACACAAGAAAGTCTACCAATGTATTATAGGTGAAACTTCAGGCTCAATATTATCAGTGTAATCCTGCCAAAATTGCTAACCCAGCAAAATTTTCATATATTGTGAAATGAACATTATTTTCAGTCAAATTTCACAGAGAGGGCAGCAGCTGTAGATTCCCTCTCTGTGTGTGATAACATGATGGGGCTTCTAGATTTGCATGTGTGAGGTCTGTGGATTTTTGAAGTCCATTGAGAACACTGTAAGATGTGTCATTCCTAAAGATCTGAACCAAGTGGAAAATGGAAATACTGACACACTGAATGTCTTGTATGTGCCACAGGAAATTGAAATCGCAGTGCAATTTGGTGTGAGAATGTATTTTTTATTATAAATATTAAAATTACTCAGAAGTGAAGGGTTCTTTTAAACTTAACTGAGAAATGACATTATTTAATTTTAGTACCAGAAACTAAGAAAGAATAATACATTCTTCCTGTGTGTTTTTATATATTTTGGCAAATGCCTTTATTAGTGTGTAAATACATAGTAATAGAGGTCCACTAGTATGAGCATGTGTTACGAACTTGTGGACACCAAATTTTGTTGTTATTTGAAGGTAGTCCTTTCAAAAAAGTCATGTCCGTTCCCATAAGGATAGAATGTGTAAAACTAGGAAAGTGCCTTTAAAAAAACTCTTGCATACACATCTTTATTTCATTTTCTTCAGATTCAGAAATCTGGAAAAAAGTTAGTGCTAAAAGGTGGAGTGTTTATAAATATTAATCAATGCATACCTGCCCCTTTGAAGTTAATGGAAAAATTATGATCAGTTAAGAAAACTGAGGTTTATCCAGAATAAACAAAACTAGGATATGCAAAAGAAAATACAAGCGTGTACTGATTTGTGCCATTTTTGGAGAAACAGATCATCAGCAGTTTTATTTGGCTGCAGGAGTATATAGACTTTTGGTATTTGTGTTTTGAACTGGGTGGTATAGAGCTAGCAGCACAGTTGAGATTAGAGATCAAGACATCATTGTTACTTCTTTGTTTGCTAGTCATTTAGGCCTGTACAGAAGAAAAGGAGGAAAAAGTCTGTTTGTTCAGCCCAGAGCAGAGGAGCTGAGGGGAGGCCTGATGGCGGCTGCAGCTCCTCACAGGGAGCGGAGGGCAGCGCTGAGCTCTGCTCTGTGTGACAGCGACAGGGCCCGGGGGAACGGCATGGAGCTGTGTCAGGGGAGGGCAGCTGGGGGTCAGGGAAAGGGTCTGCACCACAGGGTGGTGGGCATGGAACAGGCTGCCCAGGGCAGTGGGCACGGCCCTAAGCTGCTGGAGTTCAAGGAGCATTTAGAACAGTGCTCTCAGACACAGTGTTTGACTGTTGGGTGGTCTTGCATGGAGCCAGGACTCAATGATTCTTGTGGGTCCCTTCCAACTAGGGATATTCTATGATTCTGTTCTGTGTTACAAACCTGCAAGGCACGTGTAACCATTTCAGATTTTTCTGGGAATTGCTCAGTCCCTCTTGAGTGTGGTGGTCCACGTATATAGACGTATCATTATTACTGTTCAGTGCATCGTGCCTTTCAGTTGCTTCTGAGAGACATACCAACATTACAAATTCTGTGTGGTGATGCTGCAAAGACAGAAGTAACTTGAACGTAACGATGGAAAACAAAAAGTAATGATGATACAGAAAATAAAGGCTTCTGAAGGACATTAAGAGCTTCCCATCACTAGTAGTATTTAAAAATATCTTAACATATGTCTATCAGGCCTGATGCTGCTATATCACTCTCCTAGGATGAGATAACCCCTGGCAGTTCAGTCTCATCCTCATGCACCATGTTGTGTGTGAAGTTCCCTGGTATGTTGCGTATTACATCAGTATCATACAACAGCTGCCTCACATGAATCATCAGGTTTGGCCATCTCTTAAGAGGGCATGTAGAGTAAGGATTCCACCACTGTGCTTTTCCGGATTTTCAGGAATGATTCCTTGGAAAGCTTTTTTCCAATAAAGAAGGAGTGATCTGGCAGACAGACTCTGGCATTGCTTACTGTCTCTTGAAGGTGGGGCTGATCACTGTTGGAGTCTTTGTCTCAACAGCCCTTAAGAAGCCTTAAAACCATAATTAGTGGTGATTTTAGCTCAGAATGCATCAGGCTGATTTCAAGAGGTATTTGAAGAAAAAACAGGAGCTTGTGTATATGTTAATGTAGGTCAAGACATATTTCTTACATGAAGTCTCTTCCTCAAGCTATCTATGGAAAGAACAGCCATGTTGTGTCAGGCCGGAGGTCTGTCTAGCCCAATATCCTGTTGCCAGCAGTGTCCAGAAATGAGTTCCTGGGAAAGAATACAAAAATAGAGCAAGTATTAGCAATGTGTCCCTAACTCACTGCCATTGCTTCCAGTGTGGTGTGATTCTGTGCTTCTCCTGATCATTTCCAGAAGACTTCAAGGAGCCCTCCTGTCCAGGTAGGAAAGCAGCTTCTGTAGGCTTGCGTCTCAGTACCTTCACTGCTGGGGAGGATAGTAAATCTGTGTGTAGTAATGATATGGTGCTATCTGTCTGAGCATCATGCTCCTTTTAAGAGGGTTGTTTTTAACCAGGTAGCATACCCATAGACCTAGACAACAAAAAGTTTGGTCTAACTGTATATTTTCATGTGAGACCATCCTTGGTATGAGGTGCAGTATCTGGCAGATAAATTGTACCATCTAGGTTTTGAGTGCTCATGTTTTGCAAGCTGGGGCAAGCACAGGAACAGACCCATGAAAATACAAGATTAAGGCTTCTCTCACAGGAAGGTGGGGTAGTCCTGAAGGTGCTGTCTGCAGCTGTGCAGCATTAGTTAAAATTGTCAGGAGTTGGTGTTCCTCAGACATCTGAGGAGTTCAAAGTCTTGCTAAAAATTACTAAAACATTTCTTCCTTCAGTGAAAAACAGGCTCTATGTTAAATGTATACTTTAGTCAGGACTAGGTGCAGTAGCAAATGTCAGCTGATTTTTTTTTTTTTTTTGGATAATGCTTACTTGCATTTTGATTGATATTATATTCTTTGGCTTTCCAAAAATTTCTGTATTCCAGAGTGGGTTTTTAAATGCCTGAAAAAAAGGGGAACACAGCCCCTTGCAGGTGATTCATGCCATCCGGAAGGGAAGAGATGCATGAAGAGAGATGCTAACGTTCTTTTGTCTCTGTGTCCCCTACTGTTTTTTTCTACTATCTTGTTTGAAAGCAGATTGTGTGTGAAGGGTATTTAAAAATATCTAAACCGATCAAAATCATCTATGGCATAGAGGCAGAAATAGCCAGGAAAGCAAACAGACCGGAGATGAAATATGGATGAGGCAGACATACCAGTGTTTCATGTAAGAGAGAGCTTAAGACTAAAAGCCAAGAAACACAAATACAGAGTTAAAGTACAGATACTTTATGATTCACATTACTGTATTCAATTAAATATGATATAGAATTGCGTGATTTTTTTTCTTTAAAAAGAGAAATTCATCTCCTTGCTTATTTTTCCACTTGCCGCTTTCTGTTTAAGTTAATTCAGCAGTAATTGGATACACTGTGTCTAATTCCTAATAAATCAACAGAACTTTATAGTGATATTGACAGTGGCTTTGCTAACCCCATTGTTTCTATCAAGAGTTTTATTCTGCCTCAAAACAATTTGCTGTGAACGCCCTTGTTTGTTTGCCACACTAGTCTTTGTTCTGGCTGAAAACTTTGATTTATAACTGTATATAATTGATGGCTGTGGGGTAGGTGGACTATAGCTATTGCTCCTCCTCTTTTAATCTAGCTTTGCGTAGAAATCCATGTAGTGGAGCATTCTCAAGGGAACCAGGCTGGGAAATTTTCTGTATACCCAATGGGAGGCCATTAATCATAGTGAAGAGTCTCTTACTGGCTGCAAGCATGTTTGTGAAAGTAAGGAAAACAAAAGTGGACCACCTCAAAATGACTTATCAGGAGAATAGATGCTAAAGCCAATGTATTCATTGTGATACATCAAAAAATAAATAGTTTGGGCACTGCTATTTACACTGAAGCATATTTATTCAGATACATCTGGCACTTTTAAAAATATATTTTATACACTCATAAACCAGGATAATTGTTGATGTTGGAGATCGGACTCCTAGGAGGAAGAAATAAAAGACTTGATCACTGCTGTTGTTTTGTGAGACAAACTTTTAAGGCAACAGATAAAAATGCCAAAAAGCATTTACCAAACACGTGTCAGAGCCAAGCTGGTGAGAGAAACGTTCTAAAATTCTAAGCTCTGCAGTGAGATTTTGATGAATATTTAACACACAAAAAAGAAAAAATCCTTGGGGGAGTTAGCAGATAGTTTTTCCCTGCAGCTTGATGGCACCCAGCATTCTGGCTACGACCCGGCTGAGGGGAGGCAGTGTGTGCTTACCTTGCAGCCTGTGCAGCCACTTGAGGGGGGCACTCGGGTGCTGGGTGGGAGCCCCACAGACGTGCCATCAGGTTTGGGGTCTTGGTGTTCCTGCAGGTTCTGCTGGCTTCTTGTGTTCTTTGTAAAACTCTGCTTCTCAGCGGCAAATCTAATGGGTTCCAGTTGTGACTGCTCGGAAGATATTTTTACAGCAAAGTGATTGCGTTAGGATTCAAGTATAACTGAGTTGGATTCCAGATGGACTTTCAAGAGGTATTTTTGTGATTAGAAATTTCTGCCCAGCAGGGAGAAATAAAGGAAGTAAAGAGGCGCTCGTATGCAGTTCTTAAGCACTGACATTCTGGACCTTTTCCCATATAAATAACCATAAAGTATAGGGAAAGAGATATTGTAGTACAACATAACAACATTAACTTTATTTACTAGTTGTTTTTTATTTTTATTTTTATTTTTATTTTTACTTTAATGACTAAATTTAATGTGGGCCAAGGTAATGCTGCGTTTTATTTTCTCATGAACCCAGGATACAGCAGCATACTTAAATGAGTTATTTTACCTCACAAAAGTTCTTGAAGTGGTGCTTCCTACTGAACGAGTCCAGTCTATGTACTTTTAAAGGGCTGCAAAAATTAATAATTTCCATGCCTAAATAGCAATAGTACTTTCATAAATCAAAATGTACTGTTTGGGGAATTTGATAATGTAGGATGGAATGGAAGTATTTTCTCCAATAATCGGAACAGTAAAAACTGCAACTTGTACTGGCAAGGTAGTTAAGAAGTTAAAAGTAGCGTTGCATGCATTAACTAAGATCTTAACGCAAAATACAGATGCAAGAACAGAGGCAGAAGAACCATGTTCATCCTAAAATGCTAAGTACAACTTCTTATTAACTTCAGCTCAATTTAAGGAAATGGAGGGTAAGGGATAAGAAACTAACTTACTTTGGGTATTTTTTGGGGATGAAGAAAAAATAAAATATCCTGTGAATAAAAGGGGGAAATAATCTTGGTCTTTTGTTTCCACTATTTATGGAAAGGGATTAATTCCTGCTGTACGTTCTGCAATTTCCAGTATTTTTATCCCATGTTTATTCAAAACTCTTCTACATGTAAGTATGACTTCATTTTCCTCACATACTAAAATGAAATCAAAATATGGTGTATGTCCTGAAGACTTATATTCCAACTTGACATACAGCACATGTTAAGATGGTGTTTTTTCAAGTTAAGCATATGCTTAAGTTGCTCTCAACAGTGATGTCTCTCTGAGCTGTAACTTAGACCCCAGAGTACTTTCTTAAGTTACAGCCTCATCAAGCTGAATGTTATCTGCTATTTTTAATGGTGCTCCACATGTGGATATAATGCTGCCTCCAATCTTAAATCCCTTTTAATTACTGCTCCTTCACTTGTTTTTTTGTTTCCTGGCATGGTGGAAGTCCAAGTAAAATGAAGTCCAGGCAGGCTTAAGTGTTCATCTTAACTATTCATCTTAGCTTTCATTATTGTTATGTTTATGCAGAGTTTTATTAGACTCATGGGATCAAAATGTATTCCCTTAGTTTTACAAAAAATGAATAGCCTTTGTACGTCCTTCACATTTAAAGTAAACAGAGCAAGTTTTTTAAAGTGTTTTTTCAACAACTAAAACACAGTCTCATATTCCACATATAAATCATAATTTCATTATCAACAGAGTGAGGTCCAAAGCAATATATATGTATAGCTGAATGATGAGAGTGGCATTCGTGTGTAAAATGTATTCCCTTGCCCAAGCAAACACTTCATAACAACTTGTGTGAAAAGGTGTATTTAAAAAACGAAGACTTAAAGCATGTTACTTATAAATTACATGGAATGCAGTTTTTGTAAAATATGAAGCTTACTGGATACGATCCAGAGCAGCTGAACTATGTTAAAAGGCATAATAAACAGTCATAGCTTTGCATGCATGCAGTTATTTAATTGGCAAATAGATTTTTCTATCACTGTCACTGGCAATAGCAGCCATTTGATACCTGGGCTTGGATTAAATGTTTCATCAGTAGTGCCTATTTAAGGATCTTTATGGAACAACAAGTTAGTCCCCTGGGCAAGCCCATGTCAACTGCAATAAAGAGATCCACACAGTGAACGAGATGTATTTTTGCAGGATTTACAGGGAGGCTGAGATTCTCTTTTCTGTCTCGATGCTTTCAAGGGCTGCTTCCCATTTTGTTTAAGAATGATGTCTGTTGGTGGCAAATACTGAACACCGGGCATTGCATATCCAAAGGATTTTTATATTTTCTTGTGCAAATGGATTTATGAGCGATTACCGTCTTTCTGCAAATAGGTAAGTCTCTGATACAAACAGATGTTGCAGGATTTAGGTAGGTTTAGTTTTCCAGCAAATATACTGCATCTAGACTAAACCCACTGATAATCCAAGAAACTGTTGGGTTTTTTCCCTCCCTCATTCTGAAAAAAATCCCCCAAAGCCCCCAAAATCATCCCCCTCTCACTCTTAATAATGGGAAAATGTAATGTCTGTGGATTTCAAAATTGCTTTACTTTATTTAGTTCACAGTCTTGCTCCCGAGGTGCTCATGAGATCTGTGCGTGTAGTTAATCCTTTCTGCAGTATTTTATAATTGGTGCATATAATATGTACGTTTGTCATTTTATAGCATGTTGGTTGAATTTAAAAGCATTTTTAAAGTTAATTTTGAATGTGTATCTATGTTTGTTGTGGAACCTGAATCTGTTCTTCTTAGCAATTAGATTAATTTTTCCCACTTGATTTTAATTTTAGTCTTTTGTTTTAATATTTGTCTTGCAGAAATCCTTTTAAAAAAGTGAAAATATGTAGGATAGCTGAAACTGATTGCACCTATTATTTGTTTTCATATCTGCGTAAGCATGCGAGGCATGAATTTAAATCTCAGCTGTTCATTGGCATCTTTTTGATCTGAACTGATGATACTGTGTCTAACCTCTTTAGCTAGGTTACTGCTTTCTAAGGTTGAAAAGTGGAGAGCGAATGCCTCCGAGGTTGAATTAAATGAGCCATTTGCAACAGATGCAAACTCCGGTGAATAAGCATCTCTCAGGCTCGCTTGAAACAGTTCAAACTTTTGTTCACTCGCTGTTCTCCAGTGGGAAGCAAAATGTGAATACTACCATTATTTAAAGAATTGTTTCCAGGATTCTGGTGGGAATATGACTTGTACAAGTACACACATTTGGCAACTGGTGTTCTGAAGTAGTTTTATTATATATATGAATGTATATGCTCGCACATACATATAATGTTTTTGTGTATATATTTATACACTTTGTATATTTTGATATGTATTTATATATCAATTTGTGTTTTTCTTGTTTTCTTTGTTTTTACTTAGCTTCACCACCAAAGTTCTTCATTGTGTTTTTATCATACATAGGCAAAGCAAATCCCTCAGCTGAGTAACCTGTAAAGACAGAGTCAGATCCCTATGTACGAGGTCTTTTGCACCCACTGGTAGTGCAAAAATGCTTCTAAGTGGTCATGTTTTATTTTCCAATCCCTAGAAGCTATTTAGTCTTGCCGCTGTAAAAGAGCGTAACCCTAAATGTGTCCTTACAGTTGTTCCTGTAATTCTCTCTTTGCAAAGGGAAGCAAGTGAGCAGGTGCATTGCTGTGCCGGCCCTTCTTCCCTCCCCTTTGCTCATCTTGGTCCCCATCGTTCCTTGCATCGTCCTGAAGAACAGACAGACAGTATTAACTCAGATCATGCTTATAGGCTATATGGTCATGCATTTAGATTATTATTGTAGTGCTGTTCTGGCTTTCATAGCTTACTTCATGTATGGTTCTTTGTGCTGTACTTTGCTGTAAGTAATATGTGTTTTCATGATAGAAACATTGCCTATAAAATGCATCTTTCTGTCCCACTTAGACTTTCTGTCTCCCACAAACTGGAGAGACCTCTAAAGAAGGTGTTAGTTTTTATGTAGGGCCTACAGAGATGAAATCCTTTCATGTCTGTGGAATTGCCATTTTGACTGTGGTTGTGGAAGATGAACAACAGCTGGTGCAGCAGTTAAAAAGAACCAAACCGACTGTGTCTGGTTTGATCCCGAAGTGTAAACGCACCTGGTAAGACTCTGGAAAAAGCTGTTACTCTGTCCTTGAAATCAAGTGCTCAAGGCCCTGTCCTCCCAAAGGCATGGAGGGAATCATCGAACTCATCAGCTATTGGATTGACTGCAGGTGGAGGTCGCTTCATTTATTGATAAATCATCAAAAATAATGTATGGAAAAAAAAAAGATGCTTGTGGCTAATCGATGCGTGTCTGTGTACTTCAAACCTCAGAATTCTTTGCCCTCATGGTTTTGTGGTGATTGTTTCAAGTCGGAAGAGGTTTTGTTACCACAACCACGTTTTTAGAGCCAAGTCATTTTAGGCTTTGATCATCTTTGAAGATGTTTGCAGTCACAGAAGATATAATACCAAGTCACTGTCATAATGGACTAAAAAGATCTGTCCCGTCCGTTGTTCCTTGCCAAGCGTGCACATCCGCCGTCGCTCTGTACGCTCCCCTGTAGATTGCTTGTGCCTTCCTCTGTGCCTGGAGGAGGCCTGAGCTGCATATCAATGTACGTGATAGTTCAGCCTTGTAACCTGGAGCGTGATGACTGCTAATGTGTTTGTTGGGGAGGTTTTTCTGCTTGTACAGATTAATGACCCGATTCGGAAGCTGCTCTACATGCTGGACTCCTGCTGATTTCTGTTTGTGCAGAGCTGCTATGGAAGCTAACTTTGAGCATATATCCTGGCACAATTTATTCAGGGTCCAGCCCTGGTGCCCTAGTGGATTTCAAATAATAAACTGGCCCTTGCACAAAATCTCACTGTCTCTCTCTTCTTGAAGCAAAACATTTTCTTGCCTGCTAGGGGAGCTGTGTCTCGAGCTTTGGGAGCATCGATGGGCATCCCTGCAGAGGCCTGATCCTGCCCATGGAGCTTGTCACGCTGACATGGAGGCAGGGGTTAAGCACTGGCTTCTCTTTTGGCTGTCATGTTACAAAACAGAGTAACAGTTTAGGAAAATATCAGCATTTTCTCTGTAAACTTATTACACCTTTAATTTGAATAGGATTTCATGTCAGATATGGTCTTGCTTGGGTTTTTAATAAAATGGAGTTCACCCTTGGCAAGACACAGAATAGTATGAATTTTTTTAATAAATATCTAGGCACAGTGAAAAATGGAATGGGCAGCATGATGCTCCTTGCTGTGGAGCTGGCAATACTCGTCACTCTGGATTTCCTTGATACTCAGCAGCTGAGGGGTCTGTTCCCCACGTTGATGCCTCAATTTTCCACCCAGCTGGCTGTTGACGAGCTGCCTTGTGTATCCCTTTGGCTTTCAGGAGCCGTCATGTGATGGGTCACTTCTTCCTGATGAAACAGTAGTCCTACCTGTAATGAACCATGAGTAGCTGTTGACTCTTCATCTGCATCTGTAGGGATTCTCTGTCCATCCCTACCCTCAGCTATATGTAGGTGTACGAGTGTCTGAGTTGTGTACCACTCTGTGACTTAACATACAGTTTTTACTGTCAAAAATCCTGATTTTCTGTCTCCTAGAAGTAATAGTAATCCTGAAGATCCTTAGAAATTTAGTTTTCTAAGAATTTGAAGATCCTGTTTCTAAGCAAGTTGAACTGCAGTACATTTCAACGTAAATCTTTTCTGGCTTCTAGCCAGGACGCTCTTGAGGAAGAATTCTTCCTCACAGAAGGTGGTTGTTTGAAGTGTCTGGGAGATTTGTAATGTTAGAAGTAGCCAAGGTGAGGATGGATTAGTAGGCAGAGTGCAGGTGTGTGTTAAATGCAATTTATCACATGGATACCACCCCAAGGTATGTGGGTGGATGGATGGGTTGAGAGATGCCTACCTAAAGCTTTAGCTTGCTCAGTCAACACTTAATTCAGTAGATTTTCACAGTTTTCACTGCTTCTAACAGCATTAGTGGGGTCATAGTTTCACACAGATTAGCTATTCTTGAACAGTTTTTCCATTGTGTTAGGTGCAGGCAAGTTCTCTACAGGCTCACTCAAGCATGAATGCCTTTTCTTTCCTTCTGGTTTTTGCAAGCAGCATACCTATTGTGAGCACTGAAAGGTTATCACTGTCTGGTAGTATTGTGATTTCTCATACGGGATTTCAGAAAAAGACGTGGACAACTTTGTGCTCCATGCATACATTTATGGAGAAAACTTACGCTGTGAAAATCCTAGTATGTTTACCATTTTCCAGCAGCACAATTAGGTTCTGATTTTATGTGTTTATTAGTGTAACTGTTGACACTTCAGTAGGTTGATTTGTCATGAAGTCCTTAAGGCTGAGATATCTGATTTTGTGACTTGCTTTTGTGTCTCCCAAGAATATCTTTTTGCTTTATCGGCAGACACTTCAAAGTCAGTATCTTTTCAGATGTGAGAAGTAACAGCAGTAAACCTTATTAGCAAATCCTCCTACAAACCTCTTCTGTTTCCTTAAACTTCATCCTTAATAATTCCTAATAAATAATCACTTTTCATCAAAATAACTGGTAAAGAACAGCGATTTTAAAGATTTCTTTGTGTAAAACTGCGAGCGTGAATCTGCTTGGTTAGCTGTATTATAGATACTGTTTGGCTGCAGTATGAGAGTAAACAAGAGTTTAAATATGAGTTGAAAATACAGAGAAAGTCTGGAGGAAAGTGACTGTGATTTTGAAATGACTCTGTGTCCTGATGGGTGAGACTGGACTCATTTAATGCCAGTAGCAAAGCTTCACTGTCTTTAGCTGGTCTGAGATTTTACTGTAATGGGTGTGGTTACAGTGATCTGATATTTTACTTTGATACCTGAAACCAGAAGAAAAAATGTGGTTTCTTTTTCAGTTGCCATGCAGAATCTACCTCTGTTCTTTTCCAAAGTTCATTTCATCCCTCAGAGCAGAGCTGAAAAATCAAATACCAAATCTGATACGCTTGCATTCCATGTGGAAAAGAAAGCTTGGATCTGGAGTAGTTTCTGCCTCTGAATAAATAGAGCCTACTTTTCAAACAAACCCGTGCTGATTAATAATGCATTTCTATATTCTTCCAAAGTAAATTTTGCATAAGGCCTATGAGAAAACACATGAAACTTAGTGATCCAAAGAGAGTTTTAATTTTGGTTAATGTGAACTTAGAATTTAGGGAGTTGGTGCTGTACTAAAACAATAAAGAATCTGCATCTGCTGCTGTGTATGGGAACTGCTGCTTTTTGCACAACTTTTGTTTGGTTCATTTTTGCTCTTCCAAGAAAATAAATGAAGCCCAAAACTTCAATTCTTCTTTTTCTTTTCTTCCCGAGCAATATACCTTTCATATGAAAAGGAAAAAAGCAATTTTTATTTTTCCAAAGAATAAGCCATGGATGCATGTTCTTTAAGATACATTGTCAAAGTGCCTTTCTCTTTGGACCAGCACACTTCTTGAGCCAGATGCAAAGCCAGTGCAAGGAAATGGGCACGGGTTAGGGCTTGAGGCATTGTGAGAATACTGAATTATGATGGTCTCCATTGGGAATTTACGTGTCTGCTGAAATTCTGAACTTCGAGCTCAATGTTATTGTTGGCTTCTTAGAGTCCCGATTTTGTTTCTTAGGATGTAGGCGTGCATCCACTGTGAGACTGCAGTGGAAAGAATAGTGAGTTCAGATGAGTGAGATAATGTGGTGACAATATTGGGGTAGTAGGAAGAAAAAAGAGTACTTTGAAGCAGATGTAAACAGTTAAAAATGAATACATTTGCACGTTGTGATTTTCCACCGTTGGTCTGATGATAAGAACAATAGTGCAGTGCATGGTGGTCATTTCTTTTAATGCTGGCACCACTGGCCTTAGCAGAAGCGAGGGATTGTTTTGCAACTCTTCGTACAGCAGTTTGTCAAGCTTGACCATGCTTTGTATTTATCCAGGAATTATTGCAGTGTAACAAAAGGTGAAATTTTTGTTATGATGTGTAATCAGTTCATCTGGTGGCTCAAGCTATGCAGAGGCGCAGTTAAGACATTGCTTTCCTCGTGGCTGTTCACATTAGTTTTACATCCAGCTGCTTTGCTTCAGCTAGTGCCCAGTTCTGCTGCGCGTGATCCAGTAAATCATGGCTAATACACAGCAATTTGTTAATGTGACGACGTACAGAAATATAACAGTATATATAGGGCTATGGTTTTTACATGGTAATGAGCTCTCCACTCTGTTCCTTATTGTATAATTCTTCCCTATTGCCTTTCTTTGATGGAAGTGCTCGGTTCGCAGCTTCTACTGTGTGGAAGGTCCCCATGGAGACCATGCGCTGCGTGCACCTCTTTTTTTTTTAGCTAATAAGAGCCTAGATGTTTGTAGAGGCTTCTCTGAGATATGTTGTAAGATGCCACTGAAATGGATACTTGGCTAGATTAACTACTGTAAAAAAAAATGTGGAAGAATGAGAAGAGAGACCTATTTATGATACTGTGAGATTTACCAGCGTACTTCAAAGAAATATATTTTTGCCTGGTGAGGATGCCGTCTGTCCTATTTACATTATTTTTCTTCCTGCTTAGAATTGCTTTCTTTTTTTAAAGAGGGATGCTGTACCTACATTATTGACTGGTGAGGTATCCAAGTGCTAAGTTTGCAGTTTCTATGAGAGCTGTTTGGTGCTGATTACATCCAGTTCAATCTGTTCTGTAACTTCATCTCCTTTTCTATTTGTATGCCTTTATTTATAAATATCTTTTTTGTACTCTTTTTGTATGCCTGGCTCATAAAATCACAGCCAGAAGTACAGGCTTTATGACTATAAAACAAGTCATGCCTACCTTGTAGACTGTGTCATCTGCTGTGATGTTGTATTCTATGTATTATCAATTTTACTGTAAGAGGAAAATTAGAGCATGCATTTTCCACATGAAGAAATCAAATGTAATCTAAATGCAAACCACAGGTTTTATTGCACAGTAATATTTGATAGCACTGCTATTACTAATCCCAGCATGACAAGAAACACAGCATAGTTATGAAGTTCACAGCACTCATTTTTTAATGGTCTTCTTTTGGTTAGTAAAGCTGCAAAGCCAAGATGGGTTGTTCACCGGTTGTAGTCTCAGACTTGCAGAAATGTTATACTGGATGTTTTACAAACAATTTCAAATATGACGGGAATAGGTATGCCTTATAATTTCCAGGAAAACATTAAATAGTAAAATTACAATGAGATAAATATAGTGAATACTGTATTGTAAAGTGCTTTTGCTTCTAATAGCATATTCCATTGGAAATATCACTTTTCTTGTACTTAGGCTTTTAACAACTACATTCAAAGAAATAAAAGACAAGCTATTGCATTACAGTAGGCTACACACACCTCCCAGGTGTGAAGCACACTGACACTTGCTTGGTAGGTTATACAAAACAATTAAGATGAAAGTGAATGGGCTTCTTTCAGTGCCCTTGCTAAATGTGTTACTTTATTGAAGCAGTGAATGTTTTTAGTCAGGTTGAGTAGAAGTGCCAGAGCTGAATAAGTCATTCAGTGACCTAGGAGTATTAGTCAAGCATGTTGTTTGGGAGTATTGGGTACTGACTGGTGCAGTCCAGCTTAGAATATATTGTGCTTTCTTGAGATGTGTGAATTTTTTCATGACATCTACTGAACACTGAATATCTGGGAGTGCAGCCTGTAAAGGCTGAGTTAGGCACAGCTATGATTAGATCAGTTGCAATTAAAAGGGCGTTTAGTTCTTAAGTTTTCTTAAATTTTCAGTTTCATGCTCAGAAGAACACTTGCTTTGTATAGGTTTTCTCATAATGTACTGTCAGTACTTTTTGTAGTAATGTCTGAAGATCTCGGTGCATGGAGCAGTAAGCCTGATAACAATTGTTGCATCTGGAGTTCAGAATTTCTTCACCCATAGCTTGTCCTGCAGAGCAGGACATAATTTTCTAAGGAGAGAGTGAGCTGGGGTGTAAAAACAGAAGCAAGCAGGGCATGCAGATGCAACTGCAGGGGGGATTTGGGTACTGTTACTGCAAGAAGGGAAATATGGCTAAAACCGTGGGGATGGTAGCCATTTTCAGACAATAAATAGCACTGGGTATTAATCCTCACAAGTTCAGTGTCATTAAGGTTGGAAAAGGCCGCTAGGATCGTCTAGTCCAACCATCAAGTTGCTAGGAACTGAAGTCAGGACCACTCTCCTGCCTGATAACTGTTTGTATCAGTGATTATTTACGGTGAAGGGTTCTGCCTATGACATCATTGATACTTCCGTTTCCTTTAGGTCTGCAAGAAGTTTTCACCTGTCTTTTTGAAGCAGGAATCTGTCCCAGCTAGGTATCAGACACTCTGGACCAGGAGAATGGCAGTAATGTTGTACTGTTCCTACAGTGTGCCTGGTGTATCCGTGAATGGGAGGTGAAAAGGAAATGGAGTTGGTGGAAGAAATGAGGAACCTGCTATCGTAAGAACTCTTTAAGTGTATATACGTAGAAAACTGAATTAATCTAGATTTGGGAAAAAAATACACAAGCCATGTAAATAGTAGGCCAGACTACATGATCATAGTTGCCTTTTGCTCAACTATATATAGGAAATGTTAGCTATCTCACAGTTATAGTGCCTTTCCATCTAGTTAGTGTTCTCTTGCCTTTTCACTAATCTGTTTCTGTCTGGACATCCAGTCATGCTCTTGTTAAAGGGATATTAGCAAGATACCTGGAAGGAATTGGCTTACTTAAATGATACACGCTGTAATTTAAGATAAAATACATCAAATTCAGAAGTAATGTCACTGGTACTTACGTATATGCTACTTTGTGTTTGATCGTATCTCCTTGGTTCAGTGTTATTTATTGTTGGTGATCATGTTTTGTCTGCTTTATCTCCTTTTCTCTGCCAGTAGTTTTGCCTCTGTCCATATTCAGTTGTCTCAATTAATAATGCTTTTAGTTCATTGATTTTATTTTCCAGGTGGCTGAACTTCAGCTGGCCAACTTACTTTGTACAGTTTTCCTAAATTCTACTTGTAGGTATTTCTTTTCTTCTTCTGAAAGGCAACTAAGAGACTTTAATTACCTCTGATAACAGCATCTTGTTAGAAGACAGATTTTTTGAGAATTAAGTAAGTTCTATCCATTCCCTTAGAACTCTTTCTACTTCCAAAGGAGCTCTTCATTTTTAAATAAGCTGTGGTTGTGTCTTGCTCTTTTGGATACAGTTACAAAACTTGCATTTTGATTGTAATGATAAAGCTGAAATGATGCATTGCAGTCTTTTTGTCTCTTTATTTTTCTTTTTTGTTAGCTTGTATTATTAGCTTTCCAGATCAAACCAGAGAAAACTAAGACCATGTGTGCATGATTTGTGTGTCCTGTATGATAAGTTAAGTTACACCAAGGATTTTAGGTCTTCCTTAGATGTTTTTTTTTGTTTGTTTCTGGAAAGTTGAGATTTCTAAGATATTTCATAAGAGACTGCTGAAAATGCTGTAGACATTGTCAGGTAGAGCACTGCCTCCAGTGATTCCCTGAGTTACTCTTTAGTCATGGCAGCCTTTACTTCCTCTAAGTATGCTTTCAGTTTGAAAAATCAGCTGACCATGCAGCTTGATTTGTATCCTTTTGTACTCGTTTTTATTGACATATCCTAAAATATATTACCCTCATATTGACCTTCTGGTGGTAGGCAATTGAGGGAGCAGGTCCCTAGATCCTGAGAAAGTAGGGTAACATGCAGACATTTACTAGTTATGCTGATTTTGAATGTGATTTATTTTATCCGAAGTTACAGTGAATGTTGTTCAGTTAACTCAAGGCATATTTTCAGAGCCATCGTCTCTTTCACAAAGCATAGAAAGAACTACCTGTGCTTTAACTTTTCAATTGTCTTCTCCTGTCACCTCCAAAGACAATTTTACCTAATCTTGTTTTTTTTTCTACAATTCTTTGTATTCTGTGTCTCCTGGGTGAAAGGGAGAAGAGTGAATGAACAGAGCGTTTGGTAATGTCGTAATACCAATTTTTATTTTATTTCATGATTAACATTTTGAAGATAAGTTCAGCAGGCAGTGATTGTAATCAACTGAGGATGTCCGGGATACAAGAGAAAGCAATGCTTGATTATAGCAGTTTACAGTTTTACAGTTAAAGATATGAAAAAACACAAATAGTACCTTTGGGAAATGAAATATAATGGAAGTGTGGTTATTAAAAACTAGATATAATGTACACTAGTTATTACCTATTACTGTAAATCACCATTAGATGCAAGAAACATATCAGATAGATAAAGTAGCTTTCTTGGAATATGTTGCCTTATTTTTCAGTGGATTTTTTTTTTCTTCCTAAGCACTGAATTGATTTGGGGTGTGGAATTCATTTAGGAGCAGGTATATTGCCCTTTTCTGAATGGCTATTGAAATGAAGTTGTTATCTGTTCTAAACTGTAAGTCATGCTTCCCAATACCCCCAGGAAAACTGCTTAAAGAAGCAATTGTGTGGACCAAATACTAATAGATATTAGTTAATGATGTTGCTAGCCTTCATTTTTTCACTTATCTTCAAATGGAAGCGCATGTTGATCTCCATTTCACAAATGGAAAAATTGAGTCATGCAGAGTTCATATGTCTTTCCTGAAGTCACCAGCAATTCACCATCAGATCTGAAGATAGAACTCTCTCCCATATGCCTTATGTGGTTCTGTACACTTTCGCAGTATGTAACTAAGTCCTTTTGGTTCGTTAATGCTTTTCAAAGAGCTAAATGACTTTAAAACTCTCTGGGTGACAGAAGTTTCTGTGATACCTGCTGGTGCCCTGTCCATCATCACAAACCTGATGATGGAGTGAGTTACTACCTCTCTGATCATTCGGGGGCCTTGATGTTCCAATTTCTGTTGTGAGTGAAATTGGATGAGAACTAGGTCTGGTTCATATTAAGGATAGGTATTAGATTCATGTCAGTGCCATCACTGTCTTCCATTTCCTAAGGATTACCTGAAGGAAGTCTTAGAGGTTACAACATGACATTTGTCCCATGGATTGGAGAGGACAAGGCTAGCCTAAGTAGAACATCCAATTTCAGCCAGTGACCTTGCATAAATCTGTTGTGATTCCAGCTATAACAGTCAGCTATTATGTCAGGAGTTTTCTTTGATCTGCTAAGTAAATACACATTAATTGGATTAATTAAACAAGATAATTAAAAGAGACAAAAAAAGATCAAGAAAATGTTGGCAATCCTAGCAACAGCAGCAGTATTTTTTGAAGTATTATTAGCTGGAAAAGGAAGATTTTGGAAACAAAGATGCACAAAACAGGACAGGTGAAATGCATCTGTGGTTGGTGAGCCTGGTCTAATAGCCAAATGCCCACCCAGCTGCTCATTCACTCACCTCTCCTGTGAGACACGTAGAAAAAGAGGAAAGGCAAGAAGACTTATGGCTTGAGATTATTATAGTCATACATTTTTGAGTTTGAGGATGTCAGGTTAGTGGGATGCATAAACTGAGGACTGGATTTCTTCCAGATACTCTGAGTTTGCTCATATAACCATAGGAAAATGCATGCTCCAAGGACATGAAGTGTGTAAAACACAGCTATTTGCACACAGGTTTTCATGTGCAAATAGACTCTTCTCTTTGTGTCCCAGATCTCAGATCACTATAGAGTAGATAAGAATGTAGGAAAGAAGCCATCAGGCCTGGGTTATCTTCTTGCTGAGAAAGAATGAATACAGATTTAGACTGGACCCTGTACCTCACCAGTGACCCCTTACCTGTATTAACAGCAAGGTCATTTTTAGCATCGTTCTTAATAAAGTTTGCTTCACTGAGCATGTTTTCTGCTTCAGGCTGAGTTTTCTGGGAGTGGGTCATCTGCTGGATTATGGGCTCTCCAAAGTCCCTTGGCTTTGGGCACTCCAGTAATTTTACTGTTTGCTAACTTTTGTGCCTTTGATTCTAAACACAGTAGTCTTTATGTCTGGCATGTATAATGTGCCTGCCCAGAGAGGTTGTGGAGTCTCCTCTGGAGATATTCAAAACCCACCTGGATGTTTTCCTCTGCAACCTATTCCAGGTAACATTCTTTAGCAGGGGGTTTGGCTTAGATGTTCTGCAGAGGTCTCTTCCAACCCCTGTGACAAACAGCAGTGCAAAAAGAGTAGCCATTCATGGCACAGAAATGAGGCAGAGAGCATGGGGTGAGTTGAACAGGAACAAATTGCCCAAAATGACTGGAATACACTCTAGGAGTTTCTGGGAGGTGAATAAGAAAATGGCAAGATCAGAATCTCTCCAAAATGTCACATGATGTAATAGTGAAATAATTGTGGGTGGCTGGAGAGAGACTAGGATTGGAAAGTACTGGGTTTTATTGTCAAGTGAGGAAGTACTCGTTTCTAGGAAGAAAAGCAAAGGTGAAATTGGTAGAGACATTTTAATTAGTTTATGTGCCAGTGGGGTTTTTGTTTGTTTTTAATGAATATCTTATTCATGACATGGTTATAGAAAGGCCAGTGTTTGGGCAGCTAGCAAGAGAACGCAGTGGAAAAACCCTATTACTTATTTCAAGGCACTTACTTAATTAAAATACAAAACAGGCAATATGGTCTCTGGATTTATTTTTCCCATGTAGTCTGTAAGCAATAAGCTGAAATTGCAATACAGAGTAGTGTGCTTGTACCTTCTCATTGCGACCTTTGAGCTTCTTCCTTTTCTCTGAGATAGAAGTAATTCAGGCCCAATGGTATGATGCTGTGAGCCTTTTGTCTGCCTAACCACAGCTGGGAATAACCTCCATGAGTAGTCCTTAAATCCCACTGGGAGTAATCAGTCTTGAAGTTCATTAGCTTGTCAGTGCCTCTTCACATCCTGTTGAGGTGAGATGCAGGCATAGGTCCCTCTTTCCTCACTAACACCTATGAAAGTTAGAGCTGTTTGCTGTTTCTCTGAAGTACAGTGATATACAGAGAATATCTGCTCTGTAAGTCAAACAGTTTTTCCTGCTGTACAACCCTATGAGCCCTCATTGTGTTTAGTTTGGCATGTTGGTTTCTCACCTGTACCTTGCTGCTTGAGGATGCCTACTTCCTCGTAGTTGGACTCGATGATCTTTAAGGTCTTTCCCAACCTGAGCGATTCTATGATTTCAGCCTGCAGCTTCCAATAGTAGGTATGCTTCTTTTAGATGGCATTTTATAGAAGAAAGGAAGGAGCTGTCTAAAGAATTGTGTAGTCAGTAGCTGGGATTTCTCTCCCCTGAATCCTGGAAGCTATTAGGTTCAAGTGGAGCATAGACATCTGTTGAGAACTGGTCTGTAGGTGTGGACAACTTATGGTTGTGAATTATTCGTATAGTTTTTTATTTCAGTTTTTCTCAAGGTTCCTTTCTCGAACTCTCCTCATGGAAGCTGCAGTTATAGGGATTACTTCACTGGGTATTAGCAGCTCTATTTCATACCAGCTGTTGATACCGGAACAGGGTTACAGCAGGAGCGTGTGGATCAGCACTGGTCATCCCTGCCTGCCCTGCCTCCATGGCGTGGCGTTCCAGACATGCTTACAGTGATAGCTGCTGCATTATGGCTCTAAATGTTAATTCTGTAATCAACAGATCCCAAAAAAGTTTTGTTAGTTACTAGATTTAAAATAAATATTAAATCAACATTTAAATTTTAAAATAAATAACTTTTTTTTTTTTCTAACCATAGTTCTGTTTGTCGTGGTGAAATGTAAAATATTTCCATCCTGTAAACAAACCATAAAACATTTAGACTGTCTGCAATTATGTTGTGGCCTGTATTTATAATAGAAGAACGTGGGGCTTCTTTTAAAGTCTGAGAAAAGGCTGTTCCTGACTGAATACTGCTGAAGTGGATTTGTATAAAATGCAAATGCGCATTTTGTATGTGCAACCAGTCTGTAAAGGAACTCTTGGGACGCTTGGAAGCAAGCAGTTGTGGAGTAAACAGAGACTAAAATGGTGGATTCGCCATGTCTGAGGAACTAAACTCTTGTGAAACAGCATGTGTTCTAAGGAGGTATGCAAGTTCAAATGTGTCTTGGAGAATTGCATGGGGCCAGTGGCTTCAAGTGGGTTTTCAGAGGCCTGCCCACGCTCCCTGCAGCTGCTGCCTGCTCTGTGGGGCTGTGGAGCCCTGAAGGCAGGCACAGGTTGTCACTGTGTGGTGGAGATCTGTCAGCAACAAATCGCAGAATCGTAGAATAGCTTAGGTTGGAGAGGACCTTAAAATCATTGAGTTCCAACCCTCCTGCTGTGGGCAGGACACATTCCAGTAGGTCAGGCTGCCCAGGGCCCCATCCAGCCCGGCCCTCAGCGCCTCCAGGATGGGGCACCACAGCTTCTCTGGGCAGCTGTGCCAGGGCCTCACCGCCCTCTGAGTAAGAAATTTCCTCCTACAGATTGGCTTTGGCTCCTCGGCAGATTTTCACCAAGCCAGGTTGGTGCTCTGGGGAGGGGAGGGAGTGAAGAGAAAGGAGAAACATCATGGAACTTTTCATCAGACTTATCCTACCAACTGTGTTCTGAAAGCTGCCTAAACTATGAGCAAAAGTGTGTGCTGAAGTAATGCCTTTCTTAAGGTTGCAGCTATGTTTGGTTGTCAGTCACTGCTGGGTTTCTTAATATCCCTATGTTAATTGCTGTAAAAAAACAACAACTTATTATTAGAGGAGATGGTGTCAAACAGTCACAGAAGGGTGAGTGTCCTCAAAAGCTGTGTGCTGGAGGTAAACGTATGGCTTCCAGAAGTTATCCTTCCAGAATTGTTGCTCAAACAGAGGAGTGCGTATCGCTGTCTCTCTGTAACACTTCACGTGTTTTTTTTGGTACTGGTTTCCATTAATGAGCTTTTGTATTCTCTCTGCTAAGTTAGTGTATATTTTTCTCTATCCGTTTGATCCTGAATTGAAGCTTTTGGGGGGGGATTAAGCTGGTTGGTTAGCTGCAGAAACAATACTGTTCAGAAAACGTGCAGGGTTTGTTGATTACTTTGGGTTTTGTGTTTTTTTTCTCTTTAATTTTAGGAGTTTTTTTTAGCTTTGTACTCTTCTCTGCTGTATTTTACTTCTTTATAAGAAAAATTATGGGAAAAGTTATTTTAATATTTGCTGAAAGGCCTTATTTCTGCTTGTGTTGTAAGCTCTGACTCAGCACGGTCACTGTAAGGAAGAGGTGGCTAATGTTTAATGAAGAGATCCTTTGTTTAAAATGCTGATTGTCCTTTGAAATGCAATAGGCTTTAATCAACACAAAAATCTTCCCCAAATTCCAGATGAGCTTACAGTTCCCTAAACCCAGCATTCCCTGTCACCTCCCACCCACCTCTCCTTGTGCTCTGGTCCTTGGAACTACACAGCCTGTTCGACAGCAGTGCCCAGCAGCACCCGAGGCACAAAATCCCCATCCCGTTTCTTTCACAGATCAATACAAAAAGCCTGAGGTGTGTACTGAAATGGAGACACTTTTCTACTGCTGTACTTTCTTTTTTTTCCTTTTTTTTTTTTTTTTTTTTTCCCATGAAGAAAGGAGGTCTATAAGAAGGCTTAACAATGCACTTACTGTTCTGTCAGAGGCTGCCTGACTACATCTTGTTTTATTTGGCCATCGCTGAATGGCAGTTTCATTTATGTTTTGGATATTTGGCAGATATTTTATCTTTGTCAAACTTCACTTTTAACATTTGTTTAGATTACGTGTCACAACACTTTTAATTTTTTAGACTGAGGATTTCAGTTGGCTTGATGTTACTAGAAGTGGATGGTGTATCTGGCGTTTTGAATTTGCTTCTAACACGTCGTCCCTTTTTGAGTTGCCCCAATGTAGTCTGTTGATTCATACTCACTTTTTCACACTTTTTCCTTTGCTGGGAATGTAATACTACTATTCTGAGTCTCTGACTGCATTGATGGTGATGTAAAAATCTGCTAAATCTTGTGAATAACAAAGAAAGAGATTATAGCGACACTTGTGAAAACTTAAATGTATCCATTTTGCTCCTTCTTGCTCCATGCATAAGACATAATCATGCTACCTGTGTTTTGTGATTAGGAGCATCTTTCCTCACCATTCTGTCTGAGAGGTGATAGTGTTTACTTTTAGTATCTTGAGGAAGTCCTTCAGATATCCAGCAGTACTTACCTGAGCCATCACTCCCTGAAAACACCAGGAGCCTGGGCTATGAGTTCCTTTCACAGTGTTTTGCCAGATGCTCCGTGGTGTCTTTTTGATGTTTGTGCAGGGCAGATCACATGAGAACATGAGCATGGGTACAGACCAGATTCCACTTCTCTGCCCATGCAGTGTAACCTTTGTGTTGATTTGATTTGGAAGGAATTATGGTAGGAGAAGAGGGAAATACCACAAAGGCTTCCAGCTTCTTTATCAGTTATTTCTCTTCATGTAATTTGTCCTTAAGTCCAAATCTCAAGTAATGACCAGATTCTTACAGTTTCTGCCATGCCTTTTGCTCTCTATAAATGGAACTGAATGGGAGAATGGAATTTTAAAATGAGATTGGGAAACTTGAGGTATGATATTCACACTGACCTGATAAAAAAGTAAAAAAATATTTTCCCATGTAGCCATTCTTCAGGTGTTCTGCCACAACTGATTTCAAAGGGATGATTTGCTCACACTAGTCTTATTTGCAGTAATAACATTTGGAAGATTGCCATCATCCAATTGATGCACTTTTCCAAAAAGTTTTGAAATTTGGGAGTTATATTTCTGAGTAGCAAATGCTTTGCTTCAACAAAAAGCAGTTTACCAAAAGTAATGGGATTGCTGAAATAGTTTAGACTAATCCTTGCCCAGGCTCCATTCATTTCCATGCTTGAGCTGACTTGCACATCAAGACATGGACATAAAATGCGTGAATAAATTAACAAAAATTGCTGATGTTCAGCCTTCTCCAAAATCGGGGCAGCCTGCAGACTTCAGGCAGCATGAATGAACCATAAGTGAACCTAAAGCCACCCAGAGGTCAGCCAGTGGGACAGGCTCTCTGAGGGCTCCCCAACCCTGCTGCCCTCAGCCGCCCCATTAGCTGCTTCCTGCAGACCAGTGGAGAGGATGGCAAGCAGACTGGTAATAGCTTGGTGTTTACAGAGCATAAGTGTTTAAGTGCAGAGTTTGGGCAGCTTGGGTCCATGCTGTTCCTCTTCTGCCTTCGTTTGTAAACTGGCACAGTGTTTGTCTGGGGAGCTAATGGAATTCTCTTAGTAGTGTTTGTCTGTCAGCTGCCATTATTAATTGATGCAATTGTTTCTTTGCTAATATTTACCTAGGATTTAGCATGGAAGTGACTATACAGATAATTCTAGTGCAATCTTAGAAGGAAGTCAATGCCTTAATCAGAGAAAGGACTTGCTACTCTTGACTTGTTATTCAAGAATTGATTTTTATTTTCTGCCCTGAAAAGTGTTTACCCTGAAATCTAAGGAAGTTGTTAACTAAGTGAGTAACATTTGAAGAAATATTTACTAGCAATTAAGATGGACAAGTAAATTTGACAAAGAAACTAATATTTATCCTGAAGGAAACCTGACGCATTTGAGAGAGAGGGAGGAAGAGGTAATGTGGAGACACTTCTGCCTTCTCAAAGCTTCTCTTGTGCTTCTGAAGAACCACTGCAGTGTGCTCTGTTGAGGAGGAACTGAGAACCAGAGACTTGAAGAAAGTGAGTTATTTACACTTAACTTCTCTTTTACCGTGCTGCACTAGATCCTATAACTACACAGCATCATTCAGGGAAAAAAGGAATTATTTAAAAACAGCAGAATATTATTTTAAGCAGTGCGTTGGTGATGTTGGAAAGTCAGAGTCTGTGTATTTTTAAGGATTAAAAACATGTGGAATGTAGATACAGAAGATATCCACAATGCTTGAGTATTATTTAGCATTATTCGTATTATTTGGTCTAGTAAAAACAAACAAAAAGACCAAGAGGAGATCTCTTGTTACAGAGTATAAGCCATCCAGTAAATGGGAGCTGGAAAGAAATTTTATGGGAAAGTTTTTCTGTAATTGCTCTCCTAGAGATTTCTTCATCCTTTCCCCAAAGCATTTGATACTGGCTGCTGTCAAATGAGAGGTTACTGAGCTAAATGGACTATTAATCTGACCCAGTACAGAAATTCCTGTGTTCCTGTGTTTACAAGCAGGCTTTGTCTGCTGAGGGTTGTTCCCTGGAATAAACCATCCATTGGAGGCTAAGGAAAGGAAACTGTCCAGAAGCTTTTATGCTGTTGCTATGTAATTTTGTATGTTGTTTTGGAAAATTCTTTGGAAATCCTTGATTTTTGTTTTTTGTTTTTTTTTCCTTTTAGGTGTATGCATGTTTTAAATAAGAAAATGTAGTTTCTTCTTTAAAGGTTTTGCTATCCAGTGATATTCAACATGGAGTAACATAGTTATTTAGAATTGTGTGCTTTTAAGAATTGAGGGACAAAGTAGCCTTGGTGGGATGGTGTTGACTGGTTGCCCTCATCACTAGTTGCGAGACGTTCTAACAGCTCTTTTTTTCTTCACAAGCAGAGAGAGTATCTTAAAGGAAAGTGTGCTCTTGTTGGTAGTGGTGTTCAGCGTAGGCTGTGTTCCGGTGAATCCAACTTTCTACCCTCATGCATTTTTAATAGAGGGCTTTCTGTATTGCTTGACCCAAAGAGGTTCAGTGAGTGGCCAGCCTTTGCACTGAGGTACGTCAAGTGCAGTTGTAATGCTGAGGAACGGTGTGTGTGGAGTCGCTGTGCAGATCCTACGTTGGATTTCTTTATTTTCTTAAGGCTTAGCGGTGTATGAGGCAGTCAAGCTGTTTAGTTCGGATCTTTTTAACACGTCAAACAATATTGCTTCGTGTAGATAACTTTCAGTTCTTTTTACTGCTTTAAGAGGTACATGAGAGACATAGGATACAAGTGTGCTTTGTTTTGCCCAGAGAAATGTGAACTTCATATGGGGAGAATGTGTTTCATTTCCTTACCACGTGTCAACAACTGAATTCTAAACCTGTGTTTATCAGATGCAGAACTGTTTTTGAAGGATTATCACTAAATCAAATGCTGGACTGGAATTTAAGGTCTCACTATAGCATTTCACAGATTTTCTTATTATTCTTCTTATAAGCCATTTGGTCTTTGATGCTGAGATCTGGCATTCAGCGGATGTATTTTTAACTTCATCTTTGTACAAGAAAATAAATATTTCTCCTTTGCAAAGCCCTTGTACTCTGATAGTGAAGACAATACACCCAGTTCGTTTTTTTTCTTTTTTTTCTTTTTTCTTTTTTTTTTAAGGCTCATCATTATTGTGCAAACGCATGCAGAAAAAGAAATTGTCTTAGCTCACACATGGTAAAATCACAGTGTAGTCCTATTACTGTAGCTATAAAATGTATTAAAAGAAGGAGATCCTATTGTTTTCTTTAACACATAGCCTCCCATTATTATTTTAGGAACATATCTCTTCATCTGGTTAATATATGCTGAAAGTTAAGGCATGTGTCTTTGGCAAAAGAAGAGTCAAAGTGGTTACATGAATATGAGACCTAGCCTATGTCATAAATGTGACAATTCATACAAAGGGATTCACTTAGATGGTGTTTTTTCTCAGATTCCTAAATCTCTCTCATATCTCTCACTACATTAGAACACTGCAACATTTTTCTTGGAACCTTCCTTTCATGTGTCACTCAGTCAGGTATGTTGCTTATAAATACATCCTTGAATTTCTTAGTATTGCACACAGTTTAGTTGCTTTCATTTTAAGTAATTACTTCAACTAGATTGGGGTGTCTTTTCAGATTGTTGTCACTGTTCCTCTCTTATTGCACACATGGGCTTTGTATTCATGAATGGAGAGTCTTCACATCTGTCATCAAAGTGAGCCATAGGGAGCATACCCTGCATGCTTCTTTTTTTCACAGGATCATAAAATCATTAAGGTTTGAAAAGACCTCTAAGCTGATCTAGTCCAACCATCCACCTACCACCCATACTGCCCACCAAACCATGTTCCTGGGTGGCACATCTACACATTTCTTGGACACTTCCAGGGATGGTGACTCTCCTCACACTTTTGCTCTCTTTGCTGTCCCCCTTGGGCACGTGGCACAGTGCAGCTCCCATTCTCACCAGGGCAGTGCACCCACAGGCATGGACATCAAGTTTGGAAACAGAAAACTTCTTCTTTGGATCCATATGGGCAAAATATCTACAAGAACTGCTGCTTATATAAAGCAAGTGGGAACCCTTACAGAACTTGCTTATCCTGAAAGGTTATTTCCCTTAGTTGGCATCTTTATTGCATCTCTTGCCTATGCATCATTTTGAGGACACTTAAATTGCTTTTCTTCTGCTTACTTCTGATTTACTTTAGCATATGGTATTCTGCGAGAGCACATACATAGAATAGATGGATAACTGCCTGAGACACAGTTGGCACAGATGATGCCAGCAGGGAAGAGAATGCAGTCAGAGTAACAGTAGGCATACTAAAGGATCTGGCTGAACCAACAGCCATCACCTCTGACTGGACATAGTGTTTGGGGATTTGTTGGCCTGATTATAATCACAAGTGGATTTTGGGGTCTTTTTCTTACTTGCAAGGATTTTTCTTTCTCTTTCTTTCCTCTTCCTCTTTTCTTTTCATATTTTCCTGGTAAGGGAGTAATGTATTTGCTCACTCAGTGAATGCAGCTTTTGAAGAAACTTCAGGTGCTGTTAGGAAGGTGCTCCCTGCTGTGACATGTCTGCTTTGACATTCCTAGTTCAAAGATACGCTCTACTTGGCCACTGGTATTTGCATGGTTAAGTCAGGTTGTCTTATCAGCTTTGGGCACCCAGCTGTGCTTCCCAGCTCCACAGCTTCTGCTGTGTCCTTTGCAGTACGCTAGGCTGCTAGAGCCTGGCTTGTGAGTGCTGCTGTCCTGAAAATCTTATGAGGAGAGCCTTGATAAGGTCACTCTGACAGAGAACTGCTGCAGGGGGAGGGTAACAACCAGGCAGGGCATAAGGTGGTATGGAAAGCATACCTGTCTGGCTGCAGTACGGAGGATAGCCTGAGGTCTGCACAGGAGCAGTAGTCAGCATCATACAATACAGCAGGCTGCTGCTGCACCATGTGGTGAGCATGAAGGAGAGATGCAGCAGGGATGGTGCTAATCTGTGCAAGCAGGTGGGTTTTGCAGTAGCTTATAGTCAGCAGCATGGTAGGCTTTACTTCTGGCATCTAGGAGGAAAGGGCTGCTTTGAGACAATCATTTTTCTTCCTGATTTGGAGACTGCAGACATGGGCATGTTGTTATGGAGGCTGGGAATCATTGCTGTGGTGCTGCTCAGGCTGGTTCAGTGTTGGAAGCACTGCTCTTGCTGCACCATGCCTTCCAGGAGGGCTCTTTAGGACAGCATTTGCCTGTCCCCTGATCCAGCTTGGATATGAGGACTACTACCTTTTAGCCATGTCTGGCTGCTCCTCTGTGGTTTCCAGGGCTGTTGAGAGCTTTACAGTCTACCCATTCATGGGTGGCATCAGATCGTACATCTCTGTACGAGGAGCCAGATACCAGGGATGCTCATATGGAGAGTGAAATGGTTCAGTGTGTTCTTTGTCAGGGAGTGATGTTACCCAGCCTGAACAATAGTTGGAGCAGTAACACATATGGAGTTCAATTCTGACAGCAATTCAGGGTGTACAAATCCACACCATTTTACACCCAGTGAATTTATGGAGCAAATCCCACCATATGCAAAGGACTGAATGATTAAAACTTTTTAAAGGTTCTCGCTCTCAACAGAAGCTGGATCTCCGTGGAGAAAATCTTGGCCACTCGCAGTACATAACTGCTCTTATTTGCCAACCACTCCCCGGTGCTTGAGTTGCCACTGCTTCCCTTCACACAGCTCTCTTCATTCATACCAGCTGGTGCCAGCAGCGAGCGCTCCTTGCCAGCCTCCACCTGTGCCAGAGGTAGGCTGCTCCCTTCTTTCCTCAGGAGCATTACCTGGTTTTCCAAACTGAACATGACAGAGTGAGGAAGCTGCCCAGCCACTTCCCATTTTACCAAGCTGTAGCTTTATTATTGCCAGGAGAACCCTTAGAACTGTACTCCATATTACCAACAAAGCACTGTCATCCCTTGACAACAGTAGCTATGTTTTCACACCTTGCCTGGCACAGTGTGGCCTTTTGACCCATGGCTGGGTCCCATGGTGACACTGCAGTAAGAGTCCTTGGAACTCATACACTAAGGCACCACTGCATTGATTACAGGAGGAATAGCTCCTGTTCCATGTTCAGTTGTGGGGACTGGCAGCTTCAGACCTCCTGCCATTCAGACCTAAAATCCAAGTTATGCTTTGATAGTTAGGAAATGCAGGAAAATTTGGGCCTAAGCTTTGCTTCAGTTGCAGTTCCTCATGGCATATTTATTAAGTTGCCCACTGTTACCTTCTTGAATGCTTTCAGAATTAATGATTTTTAATACATTACTTAGCCAGTGAAGCTGAAAGATTAGTGATCCAGACGTATTGGGAGGCTAAATGCTGCCTTTTGAGTGTTTGATTTGGGCTAGGGTTAAACTGATTATGACTAAATGGCTTTGAAATGACAGTAGGCTTCGGCAGATCTGAATTCCATGCGGTGGCATATTGCCTCCCTAAGAGTCTACATGGAACTTCTTCCTCCGCAGTGAATATGAAGTAACTCAGTGGAAAGCTGCCTAGCAGTTAGCAGTGGAAAGATGCTTTCAGAAGTGGGCTCATTGAGAGCAATTGCTGTGCATTAATTCACACACTTTCTTATTCAGCAAGAATACCTTTGCGCTGTGTTTGAAGTACTGCTTTACACTGGTGATGGCATGTATGACAAAAGTCTTCTTGGCTTTTTTTGGTGCTTAGGCTTCTGCTAGGTTGCTTTTGAAAGTGAAATGTAAGGTCATAGTTCACATTGTTCTTTCTGATAATGTTATCCATCTGTCCAGCACCTCTCTCGGAATAATTCTGGGACATAGATCTTCTAAATGCGTTAGGATGTGGAAAAGATGTGCTGTTTTTGTGGCTACCATGATTGATTGTTGCACCTCTGTCCTTATGACCTGACTGATAAGGTTTTGCAACATTTTCAAATGATTCAGATGACAAATCCAAAAGTGCTTACATGAGCAATGTTATCTCAGCATATTAATAGCATTTTGCAGTTGCCTTATTGGCTCCCTGTTAAGCAAAATATTGACAATGAAAAAGCTATTTTTGCTTTGCAATCCACTCTATGGCTTTGTCCCCTTCTAGCTAATGGCTCTGCTTGTTCCTAATTTTGCTACCCTATTGTTCCTGTGACAGGAGCTACAGAGAATAGAAGCTTTAATATAAATGTTCATAATCTCCACCAGCCCTCTGGCATATTCTGCTGACCCTAAGGGAGTCTTACTGGGAATATATTGGAACTTGTGATATGTAGTAAGTGAAGACTCAGGGGCCTGAAGTAGACAGCAGAAATGTCGTCTTCTGCGTAAAGTAGGACTGAAGACTCTAATAACTCAGAGGAATTACAGAATCTTTCAGCAGGCATGCTGTTAGACTTGCAGTATATAACAGAAGATGATAAATTATGTGTATGAGATTATTCTGTGTTAGCACAGTGTCTACACTTCTGTGCTACTAAGATGATATATGGCCTTCGAGTCCAGCAGACAAAGTTCACAACCAATGCTTGAACCAGTAATCCTCTGTTTTTCCCTCATTCCACCTTCCTCACTTGACAAAGGGGTACAGCAAGGATCTAAACTCCCCTTGGTCTGAGGAAGTAGAAATTCCAGATTTGTAGTGCAAAAAAATTAGACTGCTGACAGATTGCACTTTCATCCTGAACACAGTGTCTTGCTCCCCCTAACTGTGGGATAGAGAGCCCTAGATTATCATTTCACAGTTTGGGCACATCCCTGTCATAAACTTCCCTCAGGTTTCTCAGAGAGCCACCTGAATAAAACATACTCATCTTTTAAGTGAATCCACTTGCTTTACCTAACAGTTAAATCGCTCAAAGTAGGAAGTTTTCTTTGTGGTATGTACAGATTAGACTCTTGCAGGATCCTTTTCTGTGTGGCATATAAAGTCAAGTGTGCCGAACTGAAACAGTCCTCCACTGCAGTGCATATTTTGCAAATGAAATGGTGTTTTATTTCCTTCTTTATCTCCTTTGACCACTGGGTTCTGTTCTCTGTTCTGCTATAATGGGTCCATGCAGAAAATGACTACTCAGCTGATCTGAGGAAAAGATTTGGTGTGCTGTTTTGCTTTATTATGCTGGTTCTGCTAAGACCAAGGCTTCTCAGGACCTGGGAAGATACCTGTAAGGGTGAATGGACGGAATAGTCCATGTGGCAGTGTAATCATGACCACAAAGCATTGGCCTCCCAAAGAGATCTGCTTCTTTGTCAAGGAGCTGCCCTCCAAAGTTGCTTTCCTCTTCAGCTTCTAAGCAGATGAAGTACTCTGTTCTTTAATGATTCCCAGGCCCCCATCATTTACTAGGGATCTTCATTCTGTCACCAAAACAATAACATCACTTGACCCCTCTTACTAATCTCAGAGGCCTCTTAAAGGTTGTAAACAGTCAGTAGAAGTCCTGTTTAGCAGTTGCAATGATGGAAAGTGCTGTTTTTGCCATTGGTCATCATGACATGTTACCCATTAGCTACCAGGTTGAGGATGGGCATTCCGAAAGTACGACTGGGAATCTTCAGATGCATTCTCTGCGTCCTCCTAGCCCTAACACCATTTGGGAGGTGACTTATATACTTGTAAACATCTCCGTGTCACAAAATATTGGATAATGTTACTGAACACAGTCAACAGGGTGAGGTTTTCCTTGCGTACTCAGTCTTTTGCATTTGCTCAGTCTACCTTTCCCTAGCTCTCATCCCTTTCCAAGAGCCCTTCTGACAGAACCTTGCTTTGGCTGGAAATCAATATGTTATTGTCTTGAGGTTCCTTGTAACCTGAGTTTAAGAACGATTAGATGCCAGTTAAAGAGAAGACCTTTAATAGAAGATTTTTCTGTGGGGCAGGAAATGTGTCCTATTCTGAACTCAGTGGGAGGTCATGGACACTACCTTTCTTTTACAGATAGTAAAGAATAAAGTTGGCTTAAGATGCTACCTGTTGGCATATGGATACTCCTATGTCCTAGCAGTCTGTTGACGCTCATTGCAGCTCATCTTTTCTGTCTGTGGTTCTTTTTCTTTGCCTTGACTGACTGATAAAGGGAATTCCAAGGGTCTAGGTTACTTAGTCACAAAAGTAATAATTTTACTTTTTGTGGATTACTAGCTCACATAGAGGTAAGTTGGATCACAGTAATATGCTTGGACAGATGAAATGGTAGAGGGTGGTTTGGCTCAAAAAGCCCAGTCTGGTTTTTCTGAACTGTAGGGAAAGGAACAAAGGAAGCATGAAGATACGTGGTTAGAGAACAAGATCAAAAGTAGTAGGAAGAGCTGCTTGGATGAAAAACACTATATTGGACTTCCCAGTTACATATGACTTGAATGAGCAGCATGGGTACGTGCTGCTTAAATTGTGGATCGTCTGCATTATCTGTTTGGGATAAGTGATGTATTTTTTCCTTCAGTTTTTGGGATTAACAGAGAAAAAAGGTTCAGCCTAGAAAAACAGATGAGTTTTGTCTGGAAGGTCTCCAGTCTCCTAAAGCATTGTAACCCATGTAGTAACTTCTTATCTAGGATATTCTCAACGTGAAATTACTGTTTTACATCTTTAAAAACCACAGTAAGGGCCAACAGAGGTAACAGTGTAAAAACAGAAATTTGGATTGCAGTGAATAAGCAATTCGGAACTGTAAGAAACAACTTCTAATATTGAGGAGGGAAAATGGGTATAAAAGTTCATTTTAACTTGAGGAGCAGTAAAAGTTCAGTTACCCTCCTGGTTTCCATAAATAAAAGAGAACAACTAATCTTGACAGTCAGTTGGGATTTTTGAACGTGGCAGAATAAGTAAGGAATGCATTTAGTTTCAAAGCGGAGTACCCTATATGCCAGCACAAAATGTATTCAGAGCTCCTTGAATTCTCTGTAGAGAACTGTAAGCGAGTCCCTTATAGAGATGATTGAAAGTCACTGCTCAGGAAATCAACCTCTCATCCTGTACATAAACATGAGCCAATTCTACCATATCTGGGTCTCAGGGCAGTACACACAGTAAATTGTTAACCCCACCACCTGACCTAACCATTTATCTTCTCAGCATAGTTTTGGCAACTGCTGAGTAATGAAAGAAACATGGAATGCAGATAGTTCTGAAAAAAAGAAGAAAAAACCCAACCCTCTGTTACAAACAGCCCTTTAAACAGCAAACAACAGGAGAGAACAAGAGAGAAATTGCATGATGTGGCAGGAGGATCTTAAACGTGGTTAGTATAGAACAGAATTAACATCTCTGTAGAATAACAGACATGAGAAACATGGATTTTCAATCCTTCACGTGTCTTTGTTATGCTAGCATTGTGCTAGCAGTAATAAATTAATAAATCCCCTGGACTTCTGTGAGAAAAGATTTCTAAGTGTAAGCTGTGTGTTTTTAATGCTGTATGTTACACATGAAGGTTGGCTGAAATAGGTTATTCTGCTTATAGAGTATTGTTCCCACATGAGGATTCAGGCTATGTACTCACAGCTGCTGCACTCCAACATGGACTCTCAGTTCCACTGAAATCAATAGCTGGCACAGCAGGGTACTGTTGTATGGTGTGTAAATAAATGGGTGTCATTGTGTCCCTTACTTTTTTCCCCCCTTTTCAGATTTAGATTCCCTTTTTTTCAGGGATACATCAGTGTGTGTTTGCAATGCAGGCGATACGAAGCAAAGCTGCTTAGGGAAAAAGAAGCTTTTTCTTTCTTTTTTTTTTTTTCCCCCCTTTTTATACTTCCCCATAGGATTTTCAAATAAACAACAATTTCATTAATTATATTAATTATCTCCTAACAGTCTCAGTAAGGACAAAACAAAACAGAAACCCATTTTGCATGTGTCAGTTTTATGACAAAAAGGAATTCACAGTTGCCCAGCAGACAGCGATCTCAGATACCAAGATGTAGAAGTGTTGTAATCATAGCGTCTTCATTTATTACGATTTATCTTCCCTCCCCCATGGGGTCTTGCACCTATAGTGGAAAATATATGGCAACTGGAAATGTAGAAGCTACAGCTCTGCTGTTCCATAAGCTGTCTTTGAAGTTCTATTTCATGCATTTTCTTTTTTATTCATGCATCTGGTCATATAGAGTGGTTTACTTTTTTTGGCTGCAGACTAGGCAGATACAAAATGCAGATGTTGTTCTTCTGACTTAAGCTGCTATTTTAAACTTTTTGGCCATCAGCTGAAAATTTTAGGGCTCAGTTGTTTATTTGCTTATCATCAAAGTGGTTTTTGTCATATAATTCATATGCAAGTATTAGCTTTCTATGTGTACTTTCAGACTTTGAGATTAACAGTATGGTCTCTCTTTTTTTTTTTTTTTTTTTCTTTTTGAACTGGCATGCTCTTTTCATTAATTATATAGTAGAATATAGTAGAATATGTTATGCTTCAGAGACCTTTTATTTGCCAAAAAAACAAAACTGAACCAAACTCCATAAGCTCGTCATGTTGTGCTGTAGTACTTTCCCTTTAAGAAAAGCATATCTCTCTCCAGATGCCTGCATCTCTTTGATACAGAAGGGTACACTAAGTTCCATCTATAAACAGAATCCACTAATTAAGAGTAATTGCTTAGGAGATTGGTACAGACTATTCAGAATCAGATGCATGTTCCTCTCAGATATCCATTAGCCCCTAATAAGATAATGCAGATGTGCCAGTCTGTTTCCTGTTTCCTTCTATTGTACCTTTATTGCCATATATGGACCAATGGGATGGGCTGAACAATAAGTGGATGTCCTTTTGCTCCCTGAACAGTTCTCAAAGGAATGTTTGTTATTAGATTGCTTTTTCTGTTTAGTTTCACATCACTATGCTAATAAAGGAAACATAACACTCCAAAGGCTTTTTTACTTCTGCCACTGTAACTAGTTTATTGTTTAATTAAATCTCTTTGTATAGGCAAGAAAACAAAATGCAACATCCCGCAGTTGACAGTAACTTGTGGAAAGCTTAATACACTCCTTTTCCTAGTAAATTTTCCACTCATTTGTAGTAGTTTAAAACCAGCATGGTGATCGTGTTACTGTATCTGACTGATTTACACTCAACTCCTGCTAAATGTGCTGAGTTCTTCACTACTTCTCAATGCGGTGTCATCAGCTAGCATAATAGAGAGTATATGCGTAATCAGGGATTTCAATATAGACTACAAATTGTACATTAAATGCAGTACGTGTTCTTGGGACTATTGCATCTTCACTTGTTTTGGAAACAGCATTAAAATATGTCTCAAAATTGCCCAATAAATAAGGACTTGGTCAACTCTGTCCCTTGGGAAGATATGCAATATTGTTGAGGGTTTTCATGCAGAATTTCTTTGGGACTGTTTTGGTTGCTGAGAGAGGAGCAACTTGCCTCTCCCAGCGCACTGGCCAGGCTGCCCTTGCAGTCAAGAGGTTCCTGTTGTAGGATTCAGCCAAAGATTTAAGAGAGGGGGAGATTTTGGCGTTGGCAAGAAAACGGGAAGTGAACTTAGAAGAAACTTCCTCCATGACCCTGTAAACTTCAGGGCTATCTACACACGGCTGGGCGGGCTCAGAGCAGCAAATTAGCCAGGGCTGAGCTCTGTGCCACAGCAGGCAGGGCTGCCTGCAGCACCAGGCACAGCGTGCCCAAGTGTCCACATGTCCCTTCTGTGCTTGGGGTTTTGTCCCTGTGTTGTAAAGGAAGAGAGGCACTGGTTCTATGTGAGAAGAATGTCAGGATGGTGAATTTAGCTTAAGGATTGCTAAGAAACTGGAGTCGTGGATATCTTAGAATGACTTGCAGATTTTCAAATGTTGCTGCAGGTGGAGCAAAACTCTCTGCTAATCATTCCAGAAAGGGAAGGAAGAAAAACAAAAAAGGCAAAAATCCTGCTTTACTTGTAATACAGCTTAATTCCCTGCTATGGACAGTGAGAGCAGAGGAGTAGGAATGTGGTTAGCCTTCGAAGAAACTTTCTTGCATGATCCTCTTGGCTATAGCGGGCGGTTTGGAACTAGATGATCTTAAAGATCCTTTCCAACCCAAACTATTCTATGATTCTTTTCCATGTACTGTTCATATGATGGACCTGACTGTGTAGCTTTGTGCTCATGAGCAGTCACTTAGGACAAGGCTAATGTGTACTGAGTAGATACTCTGAAGTGCCTTATTGACAGCCATTTTCTAAAAATCTTGCCAGATTTGTGTAGGGAAGAAATCGATGCTTTGCGTGAATGGGTGTTTGACCACCACCAAGATGACCCTGCTCTCAGTTTTTCTTGTTCCTTATTTTCTTCAGGAGTTGCTTCTCAGCCATAGAAGCTGACTCCTAGCATCCTTTTAGATACTCTTGTTAGCTCCCTCCTCAAGAGAATTGAAGAAGCCAGAGGAGAGCATGTTCAAGGTCCATGTGGAGTGGGAAGGACAGAGTTGCTTCTGGGCAAGTGTCACTCTGTCTGGAGAGCGTGCATCCCTTCAGCTGGGAGTATTCACCAAAGCAAGTGACAGCAAGGGAAGGCCTTCCAAAGCTGGTGCTGATAGTGTCTTACAGTGCTCTGCGCTGTGGCTCATATTTAGCTGAGGAAAATAAATGTTTTCACCCTGAATCTGTCTACAGCCCAGACAGATGGCTGGTGTTAAATGATAGGATCTTCATCAGTAAAACAAGAAATGTGAGCATCTGAACTCAGTGACGTGAACAAAGGCTGTCTTTAGGATCTTCACAGTTTTCTTTAGTGATGTTGAACTGGCATGAATGAGTACAGCTGTTTTCTGGGCTTCCTGTAGCAAGTTCTACTTTCTAGTGTGCACTGCTATGCAGCAATGAAGGTGATCGATCTGTAACCTCTTTTATCAGAGCCAGTGACTTGAAATCCCTCAGTAAGCTGAGAAGAACATTTGCTTCTTTGTAGGAATTGTGTTACTAGAATGTTGGCTTCTGTCCATGGTTTCCACATTGGCCATCTTATAGATGTTCAATCACACAAACATTTGTAACATTCTGCTGCTTGTAAGAAACACTATTCAGAGTCAAACGATGCACTGTTTAGAGTGTTGTGCCTTTTACTGTCTTCATTCTCTGCCTTTACTTGAGAGAAGAGCAAAGGAACAAGTCCTGAGGGTTGATGTTCTGCACGCCAATCTGCAGGAAGTTTTGTGCTAACAAAGGCTAAAATGAAGGTGACTTTTGAGTAAGGCATAAGTAACTTGTTTTCTGGTAACGTGTAATTTCAGTATATATTTACACTATACGTGAAATAATAAGTGTGTTAAATAAAGCTATGTAGCTAGATAAAGCAGAAAGTTAACTGTTGTGATCCACCTCATTCTGTGTTGCTGGCAAGTCATCATGTGTTGGCTGTTGAGACTTCCTCACAAGCAGTACCAGGTGTCACCCACCTCCAGGCACAGGGTCCTGGAGATCAGGATGACAGGCACAGCGCCCAGGAACTGCGTGCTGGCGTGATGTGCGCTGTTACAGCCTCATCCTTTCACACGTCTGTCTCCATTAACATTAAAGGTATTTTGTGCATAATTTACCCAGTTATCAAATACTTAGAACTGCATTGCTGTTATCCCCAAGTAGTCTGTACTCAGCACAAATTGCTGTCTGAACACATGCACAGCTGGTAACCTTTCCTGGTATTCCTCACAGAGTAGAAACACTCCACTGCTCTGTGACAGGCAAACATATGCATTCGTGGTTTTTTTCTCCTTCATTTTTTCCTTGCTCATTTGAATTCTTACCGACAAATGGCAGACTGAGCAGCAGCAGTGATAGTAAATGCTGTGTTGTCACTGCTTCCCTCCCTTGGCATTGCTTTTGGTTGCGACCTTGGCAGTTCGTTTCACCTCAGCACCTTAATTTTTCCACTCCAGAATTGTCTTGCCTTTTCTTTTAGGTTATGTTCTAAAAACTGTGAATAAAAATGCCATATAGGGGTTGAATGTTGCTGCCATTCACTTACCATAGCAGATGTAAGAGTATAAAATGTTCTCCTGGAAAACCAACTTTTGGCAGCTCTGGACTGCCTTAGTTTGGGGTAGTTAGGTTTGCCTTGTGTCACCTGCTGCCATCCTCCAGCAGCATGTGCTGGGGCAGCCCGGTGGCTCCATTGTAGGAAAAGTGCTCAGGAGCCAACAGCTGCGCTCACTGACTTCTGGCTGGAACACTGCACAAAGAAGTAGTGAAGCAGCGGTCACACTATGGGTTGTCTACAGCATTTCCACTAGCTCCCAGGCCACCAACAAAACTTACTAGAGTTGCACCATCAGATTGTTACTGAAAAGAGCAGACGTCTGCTGTATGTGAAGCTAAACTGCTCTTGTTAGGAACAAGTTTTGCCATTTGATATAATAGAGTCTGAGAAAATGAGGACCCTTCAGTAAGGGCCGCTGTTTGGATGAAACCTTGAGGAAGATGTGCATAGCTGTGGGAGACTTTTGAAGGTGGTGCTCGTGAGAACAGGATTCACAGGGGCAGTCTGTGGTCATCAGGTCCCTCACTCAGCCTATGACATAACACATTTTGGATTCTTCTTGCAGAGCAGAATCAGGAAAAGCAAAAACAAGAGCAAAAAACACCACAACAGCCAGACTGGTGGATCTGTTTTGGCAGTTCTTGGCATGTTTACCTTATGTAGGTAGTTAGCCCGCTTTCTAAAATTGTTTTCCCTGGTACCCTAAGTTGCGAGAAAGAGGAGCAGTAGCCTGTGAAACACAGGGTTATTAATTTTGCCTTGTAAACATAACTGGTAGAAGAAAAGCACTAAAATAAATTACCCATTAAATGGGAGGGTAGTGTAAATAGCTTCATGGCGCACCACCACTGATTAGATGATATAGCTTATGAACAGTTGGTTCAGTCTTTGGAGGAAGTAGAGGACAGAAACCACTGACACATGGAATGGGGAGGTAAGGCAGTGAAGGGACTATGAAAAGCGTTAAGAAGGGGAGACTGATGAAAAGTTCTATTTTATTTATTTATTTGGTAATAGAAGAAATCTACTTCCCTAAAATAAAGAACAAATGATCAGTGAGATCTCTTTAGTGGTAATAAGGCAAGCTAACTAGCTTTTGTGAGAACAACCATTGGTAAACCAATTAGTGTTTTAACAACCTAATACCAAATCACCCTTAGAAACAGTTTCCTGTGCTAGATCTGAGACCTGAAGAGATTGAAGCAGAGCACAGAGCTTCCTCAGTGTAATTCATTGTGTAACAGGGAAACTGAAAACTTTTGTGTACATGAGAAATTTTTTAGAAGCTGTTTTTCTCCTCTAGTATCAATATTTCAGGTATTTATTTATGCATAAGTTTTAAGACTGGCTGCTTCCAAAAGAAGATTTTATCTGTCCAGAAATAGCTTCTGGTGTAAAACATCGGATGGAGAAATCAAGTTAATGGATGTTCTGCTATTAGCTTCAATAAAATAAGAATTTTACCCCCAGGTAACCATGAAACTAATCTTATAGGACACTAACAAATAGATAATCACTTACCTATTTGTAGTAGCAGAGTTGGAGGTTAGAGAGTTTTCTGTGCATAAGTATACAAAATACATGTTATCATCAATATATTGTTCTCTTCTTCCTACAGACTCTTATCAGTATGCATCTGTAGAGAGCAACTATCATCACAGAAAAACATTTGAATAAACTGAATTGTGGTCTGAGACACGGACTAAGACACCTTTCTGTCCACAGTCTTCAGAGCAAGAATGTCTGGAAAAGAGAACAGTAGGAAGCAGCAATGAAATATAGGACGAGACTGATCTAGTGAATTACCTCTTCATCATCACACAGTCCAGCTCAAGCTGCACCTGCAGGCTTGACAGCCCTCTCCATTCACAAGTTCAAGTATCTGCCTTGCTGGCCTGGAGTGATGCAACATATTATTTATACACTGTGAGCTATTAACATGACAACCAGCAGCCGCACATGTCCAGTGCCAGCAGTGAATGGACATATGACTCACTACCCAGCAGCTCCTTACCCGTTACTTTTTCCTCCGGTCATCGGTGGGCTGTCGCTGCCTTCCCTTCATGGACTCCAGAGTCACCCACCAACGAGCGGATGCAGCACCCCATCACCTGCAAGTAAGTGCTTGGCATTATGGCTTTTATTGACCCCTTTTCCTTCAGTGAAGGCCAATCTAGTTCATTCTGCCCACGTTTCATTTATTTTATTCGGGCAAAGCGGGTTCGTTTCTTCTGAAATATCCTTTTCACTTAATCTTTTTGTAGAAATAAATATGCAACTGTATGACATACCAGAGCATTGGAAACCGAGGGTGATAAAACCTGTTATGGATTTTGACATATCTTATATTTCCACCTTAGCTGCAGAAACTCGTGTTGTGTTTATAGAAACTCCACACAATTAGCTGTTGCGTATTGATTAACAATGATTCCTCAGTACAGAATGCCCTTCAGTGACACTATAATTACTACTGCTTATGTTTTTGTTTAGTTAGTACCTGCTTCCCTCCTGGACAGCTTGTGAAGAACTGTTCTTGTGAAGCTTGTTTTGTGGCAGCCCGACAGACAGACAGCAGCTGTAGCCTGCCCATGGCCGCACAGTTAATGCTTCAGTCTGCGTTTGCATTTCAGTGCACCACTCTCAAATTTTCAGCGCTGCCGAATGTGTTAGCTGGGCAAGTTTTTGTTTTTTTTATCACTTCGAGTAACTTTTTTCTTGCTTGGATTAAGTTTTATTTATCTTTAAGTGGCTCCAAACACAGTTGTCCCAATTATATAAACTCTTCAAGTAGCATCACATAGACAAGATACTTTTCTAGAGATCTTTGCAGCAAATGACTGAATGGTGAGGAAATCTAGAGTGCAAACAACTTTGCAGGTCAGTTGTGAAGATGTTTGTCTAAATACATTACTGTGATTGCTCAAAAAGGTCTTGAGCAGCAAATTTGCAGAACTGCGCTTTCTGCTAAAGATGAAAGAGACTTGAGTGTCCAAATACACCTTTCAGTAGAAGGCACACAAACATAGAGCTCCAAACATGAGTAGGAAACCACAGTGAAGAAAAAAGCTTCTGAAGAGTAAAGTGGCGGGGTTTTGTGCTGTCTAATAGTTCTAGCTTTGCGACTCACATTGTTCACACTTTGCAACTAAAAACTGGGCAGTCTTGACTAAAGTCTTTTGTAGCTTTTTTTCCAGCTGATGCAGGCACTTTTCATGTACTCAGATGTGTGAATAGGGGTAATCTGGTCTGGCCTTTATTTGCCCTGTTTTATTGTGCCAAGTATATTTTTTGTTGAAGGTGAAAAACAAAACATCTTGAGATACGAGGTCTACAAATAACTTTCCAATCCTTCCAGACATTATCTTAGTTACTTTTCAAAATATTATAATGTGAATTTATCTCCTGATATTACTAGAACACTCACCTTTTTCAGAAATAAGATTTGAAGTTAATGGAAACCTTTATTTGAGGTGTGTTTGTAAATGCTGAATGTTTATGATCAAAAATGCTGGGTTTTCTTTTCCATCAGTTGTTTATGTGGAATTAAGACCGAGAGGCAGGTGAGTTACTAATGGGAAATAAAACAACTAGTGTTCAGACTTTGAAAAAAGTTGTATTAAGTATGAATTTCTGTAGTTACGCAAAATAAGAGGCGAATTCTAAAGTTTTTGGGTCTGTATCTTTGTCTCCCAGTTCTAGCATCTTCAGGACAGTGCTTGTGTAGAGGTGCTTTGCAGCACTGGTTTGCACTGACTGAGCATGAAAGTCTGGCAGCTGGTGCGCATAATTTGAGGCAATATGTTTGTGTATATGAACTAAAATTTCCTGACACTGGGAAGGGTGACTTGAATTAGAATTTCATGTCAGCCCTCTGCATGGTGACTTTTCTGTCAGTGTTACTCTATTTGCTTACCTTTGGGAATGACAGTCTCTTTTGTTTCTAAACCTGTCGACTTCTGATTTTAAAGTTTAGGGTTGATACCACTAGACTTATAGAGACCAATTATGGGAACTTAGTAGCAAGAAAGGATTACATTTTGGGCTTTTCTGTTGTTTTTTTCTTTTTTCACTGTGGACACGTTGAGGATGATTTTGTCATTTTACAGTAAAGCTACTTCATAGTCAGTGGTTAGTGTGATTGAACATATACTGCAGAGTGGGAAAATATAGCTTTTGCTTGAAAAGATAGAAAAAAATCAGAATTTGGCCAAACATACACACTGTATATGTTTTAAGCTGTTGTACTCTTTATCTTTCATACTCTTTCAATTCGTGCTAAATCCAATATAAATGATTTTATGTACCAGGAATGCTATAAAGATCTTTCTAATATCTTTTAAAACAATGCTTAACAATTATTTTAAGTTACAGCCATTTAAACCTTCATATTACTATTCTGTACTATTTTAGTCTGTCTTTATTTCAGACTTGGTTATATCAGATGACTTAATGCAAGGTTAGCTTAGTCTAGAGTTGGAGTAGCTGCCTCCAGTCTTACTGAGCAGAAAGCAACATTTTAGACGTGTTAATTTTGTGAGCACTCTTCCTCTGAAGAGGAAGAGTTTGAGACAGTGATTTAGTTTCATTGATGTTAATAATGGTGTTGCTTCTGTGACCTATGACATGACTTCTGTTTTTATACTGAGATACATAGTGCAAAATACTTAATAATTAGAGGGTTGGTCACAGTGCTAAAGAGGTCATAAGATGAAAAAATGTCACTTTTATGCATACATGAACTGTGCATTAGCACTGAATGAGTAAAAGAGACCATGGTTGAGATCGTTACTTCTAAAAGTCTGATTGATTTACCTAGCACTGTACTTGCCCCATACAGCACAAAGCTGATGTTTTAACTATTGAGATCAGATGGCACGCAGGCTTCTGTAGTTGCAGTAATAATGAAGATTCTCTTCTGTATTAAAAAAAAAAAAGTAATTAGCAAAGATTGTATGGAAGATTATTACTTAGCTTACATTTAGAAATTATATTTTCTGCTTCATCGAGTGGATTGTGTAATGCTTGGACCTGAATCCTTTAAAAACCCCTGTAGGTGTTGTCTGGGGTTATTCTGTCAAGAGCTGGATCAAAGCCTGGCAAAAAGGAAAGATGAAGGTGAGACCTTCCTGTGCTTTCTGGATGATGCTACAGCCCGTCCTGTTTAGATTGCTGCTGGACTCCAGGAACTGCACTCCATGGGCTTTGCATGCTTGCAACAGGAAAATGAGAAAACATTAGTGAAATTCTTGGGGAAGGGGGAATAGATAAATTTTGTCAAGGATTGTAGCACAGTGTTGTATTAAAGCTGCTCCACTGAGGTTCAGGTGAGTGGAGGTCATGTTTACACACGCAGGCAGTTCTCTGTTGTTCCTGGAAGAAGTGCCCCCTCCTGCCATCATGAGACCGAGCACTGGTAATGCTGTTGCCAATATCAGCTATGGAAGAGCTTACCTTCTTCATAAAACATACTGTGGGTGTAAGCACAACTTCTGATCTGCAGAAAAAGACTAAAGTATACAAAAATAAAATAAAAAAATAAAGAAATAAAGAAATCCCTTAAAAAAGACTCTTTCACCAAGTGAAGGACCACCCACAATTTGAGAAGGAAGGTATGTAGAAGCTGTGCAGACAGGTGTGGTCTATCTCCTCATTTGAAAACCAAGAAAGAGAATACTGTCTTTATGTTACGGCTAATGGGGCCGCAGAGCATGCAGCAGTGCTGAAATTTTACAGGTGAAATCGCAGCATAGAGAAGATGGAGCTTTTCTGTTCACTAGTACAGTGTCTTGTAAGATCTGTTGCTGTAATGTTTCTTTGCTAAAATGGTCAGATTGTGCTGGTTTAACCCAGTTGAAGCCTAACACAGTCCAAAGCAGTCTGGGAGCTACAGGGAGGACTGGATTTGGGAGGAAATTAGTTGCTCACTCAGACACCTATCTGTCTCAGCGTGAGCCTGAGCATCAGCCTGCTTAAAGCCAATTGGTGTGAGTTGGAGGCCTTGGCATGGAGAGAAAAAAAAATTAATCTGAGCTAATACTGTGATTTACATAATCCCCAAGAGTATCCTGAATGAAATTAAAGTAGAACCTGGACAGCAAGCACTGTGGGAGCCACTAAATAATAAAACACTTTGGCTGGCAATGGTTCCCTTTCTGCTTGGATTGAGCATCCTGCTTCCTGCATCCTGCCTGCCCTGGGTGATGCTTATAGCCTGTGGCATTCACTGGGAGCAAGCCTTGGTCCTTAGGCTGCTGGTGGGAGCCTTTGAGACCTCCATATTCTGCCATCACTTATTGCCAGGGAAAAATAGGAGTAGCTTAGAAGGGCAGTGAGCATGGTACAAGAATGTCCTGGAATTTATATGAACTGAGTAAGATTGCTTCATCCAGATAGTATTAAAAAATAATTTAAAAAGATCTGAATGCGTTATTTAGAGGGCTGCTGGGATGTCAAGAAAAAAAATCAGTACTTAGGTCACTTGTATTTCAGACAGGCTTTTCCATACTTTACAGTCTAGGGTGCTTTAAAAGTGCATCATAAAGAATAAAGGGCTTTTTGTTCTGTTTTATCTAAGTATTTTACGTATGTGTGTAGGTATGTGTGGAAAGTAAGGTCACCTGAGAATCTGGAAGAGGTAGACAAAGAGCTAATAATGGCGTTACTCTTTGGATAATGCTATGTAAATAATAATTCTTATATTTACATTTTTATATATATTTAATAGCCAGTATTTCATCTGAGGCATTTCAGACATACTCAGGCTAGATAGATTGTGGTTTTAAGCATTGTTTTTCCTTCCATTCCTGTTGGTTATTTACCATGTGAACTCCAACTTAAAGATTGCTTGTTGGTTTTTTTTTCCCTGGGAAATGGATTTTCCACTGGTATCATTAAAAGTACAGTCAAATCCAGTGTTGCTGGTGTAGTATTGCAGGATATTTTTGCCAGCCCCACCCATTGTAGGAATTCGTTTGCTTTTCCAGTTCTGTTGTTAATCATTATATTGACACAGAAAGTCCTCCCAAAAGCACTCTTTGGCAGATTGCATTAAATATGAATAGCAGATATTCATTACGATGTGTTGCCCCCAAGAGAACTCTAAACTATCTGCGCTACTCATGAACAGGCAAATACACTAATTCTCCAGCTATTCAAATTATTTTCAAATAGTTTACTGTCTCTCTAATAAAAACAAGAATGTCTCTGTTTCCCTTAATTGCTTAGAAGGTCAAGGACTCCCACATCTCACTTTACTTCACCAAATGGGGAACATTTCTGATGGAGGTTGGAGTATGGTTAAGACTTGATGGATTTTCTTCATTTGGCATAGTTACGGAGGCAAGTGCCGTCTGCATTTTAAAAAAAGAGAGAATACTCTTTTAAACTCTAAAATAATAATAGTTGAATTAGAAAAAATACATAAATTAACTTTTTAAATAACTTCTCTTGCTTGATTGCACCATTGAGCTTTTTCAAGTCTTCTAAGTTTCATGCAGCCATTTCTTTTTTTTATTTCCCCCTCCCAGTTCTCTCTTTATTGAGGCTTGCATAGTCATTTACACATCTGCAATTAACAGGTTGACTTTAAAGGCTTCTTTACTTGTTCAGTACATGTGTTGCACATCTTTATTGAAAAGAGAGAACATGTGTTTGCATTCTGAGAGAGATACACAGAATATGAATATCAGATTTCTTAGCTACAGCCAGGGTTGCCTCATGCTGGCAAATCTGAGGAGAAATGTCCAGATGATCCCCTGCAGATATCATTCATGATCTTAGGAACGGTCATTGCTTTTCAGATCTTCAGTTTATTTTATTGCTGGTTTTTGTTTTTCTTCTGGTTAGTAGCTTTCTGTAGCACAAAAGCATCCATACTTCTTTGATCAATAAAGCTATATTACATTGTTGTTTTCTGATTGCAGTTTATCTGAAGTTATCAACAATTTAAATGTATTTGTCAGGCGTGTTAGGACTTCTTTCTGTAGTCCCGCTGCTTTCAGAAGTGAATGGGAGCACCGCTGACTCAGGTGGTGGGTAACTCATTCTGTAATGCTGCCCTGTCTAGGTGAATCCTGCGCACCGTGTGGATGCACTCCTCTTTGGGTTTTAGTAGGCAGTGTGCACATCTGAAATAAATCAGTTCTGGGTGTGTAAAGGCAGGAATTTGCTTCCTGAGAGGAAACTGGATTTCGAGGTTGTCTACCTCCCTACACTCACACAGGGAGCGGATCATGTAACTCTGGCATGTGCTTCATAATTGCTCTGTGCATCTCTTGTAGATTTGCTGCGGTCTAAGAGAGCCTAGCATTTGAAAGTTGAATAGGACCTGTCAGAGAAATGCTCCTTCCCTTATTATGGGCCCCGGAGCAAGGAAATTCCCCAACAAAATGCTGTCTTACCTAAGGTTGGAAATATGTTTCTGTGGAGTATTGCTAATGACCTTTTTCCTTTGCTGTTGCCCAACAAAAATAACACCCAGTCACTCCCAGGGCTGGGGAACTAGTGAGCAGCAGCAAAGGGCTAGTTCCAGTCCTCAAAGCCTGGGCACACTGGGGGACCGTGCTGTTGCATAGCAGAACCTATTCCCTCTCTCCCATCTCACATGGAATTTACACTCTCCGCCCATGACTGCATGTCCATTGTGGATCTGTATATATGGAATACGTGGTTGATCTCTCCAAAGGAGTGTAATGCCAAACTTTAGGTTTGGCAGGGTAACAGCTGTAAGTTTGGAGTGTGTGTGTTGTATTTCCAGTCCAAATCAATAGGTGTAATCTTCTGAAATTGTTTATCGTGTGATAGTTTGCCATATTAACAGTGAATATAAGGTCACATTTTGCCAGATTTCCGTTTGGAGGTGTATGTTTGGCAATGACAGTTGAAGAAAATTCAGTCATATTATTTTAATTACATGGAGGGCTTCCATTCTGTTATACTGCTGTGTCCAAAAGCCATGTTGCTGTGGACTTTTTGTAATCACTTTTTTTAGTGCTGGCCTTGACACAGATATTCCTCTTTTACTCATTTTTGGGTTGCTATTTCATGTTTGTTATGCTTTTAGCAGTATGTGACGTTTAATTGGAGAGATTTATTTAAGATTAGGGCAGTTTTCCATCAGGAGAGACACTGTTTTCCATGTCTAGAGTTTTTTTTTCCTTCTAGCCTGTTTAGGGAATATTGGGAACAACTTGTTTTGTGTAGATCTTTCAGCTGTATCAATAACACCACGTTTTCCATTTAAAATGATAAATACCCACCATATCTGTTGAATCCTGAAAGAGTAGGAATCCTTTTTCCTTTCCTTTGTCCTTCAGCACACTGTTTCCTTTCTTACTGCCCAGAATAGGCCTACATCAGTAATATTCATAAATGATTTACAAAAGTAATTCCTGTGTAATAGCTTGGGACGTCAAGATTTTATGATGCTGCCAGATGTGCTATCAAACAAAATTATCTGGTTCAAAAAACTTGTGATAAATCTAGTCAGAGCAAATTCCCCAAGGCAAACTCACCCTCTACAAAAGTAACTATGTCTCATAAAATTGTTAGGTTCTCCTTTACCACATGTTTGAAATCAGACTTAGAGCAACAGTTTTTTTGATGTGGAGACTTAGAATTGGGATAAACCAACAAACAGGAAGGACTGGCCATAACAGAAAACTCCTTTCCTTTCAAAATACTACACATGTTCAGAGGAAATGTCAGAGTAAATATGAGAAATATTCAGAAAACTCAAACGTGCATCTCTTAAGATACTTGACTGTTTGTCTAGGTAATGCATTTTTATAAAGTGACCATACCCTGAGTATAATAGGCCAGATATTTTCAATGGCTAGTCTCCTGGCCACTCCTCTGGGTTTGTAACTCTGTGCGAGCACCTTGGTGTGGTACACTGAGCAACATATCTCATGTCTGACATGTGCGTGTTCTTTGGTATGCTCCTGTGGGGGAAATGTGCAGTCAATGGGGAACATGTTTTGGTGAGGAGTTTGTGTTTTGAAAAAGGGGGATGTGCTGTCTGCAGTCTTGGCATTTGTGCTGTATAAGTATTTGTACTGCTGGAGAAAGCTTGCCAAAGAAACGTGCCTGTGGCTTTCATGGCCTCATTTGTAGTGGCACTTGCTTCTCAGTAGAGCCTCCAAGGAAGTCCAGCCACTTGGGAAGAGAAACTGAAAGTCCTGGCTGGGAGTTCTTACAGGAGAAGAACTGAGTTCAGGTGATGGAATTACGACTTGAAGGGAGGAAGAACTTCGTTCCGTGCTTCAGGGAGAAGGTGATCTGGAGCACTTATTTTATTCCATGGCTTTGGGAAATACACTCCAGCACCTGGAATTAGTTTGAGATGTTTATAGACTCCATGTGCAGCCTGTGCTGCATGTTTGCTTACAATTTAAATTTAGATAGAAAGCAATTAATGTATGCAAATAATAGGAGTGGACCTCCAGGTAGAGCTTGTTTGCTCTTCTTCAATGCTGAAGATCAGTCAGGTTTAGATTTGACCTCAGCATTAAACTCAGCATGAAACTTTCCACAGTTTCATATGTTTAAATTTGGCCTAGAATTTGCACTAATGCTCATGCTGACTTTTTTAAAGAAGTCTGAACAGCAAAAAATACAGACACAACATGTTTCAAACTACTGCATCGCATTTTCCACTGTGTATTTAGAAATAAGGGAAAGGGTGTTCTGTAACAATCCTACACACTCCAGGGAAGGAACAGGGAGGAATGTCCTGACATCTGGTCTGCACAGCCCACGGGTGCTACCACAAGGTTCTACACAAGAATTGACTCCACCTTATTAACCTTCACAGCTGTATTTGAGGGAGAAAAGGCTTGGCTCTCTTTTGATTGAAGATTGAAAGTGCCAAAGCCAAAAGAATCATAGAATCTTGGAAGAGATATTAAGGGCATCTAGTAGAACTTGCCTGCAATGAACATGGACACCTACAGCTAGATCAGGTTGCTCAGAGCCTCATCCAGCCTGACCTTGAATGTCTTCAGCCAGGGAAGGGGCTTCCACCTGTTCTAGTGCCTCACCCTCCTTATTTTTAAAAACTTCTTCCTTATATTTTTGTAGTTTGAAACTATTTTCCATTGTCCTATTGGAGCAGATCCTGCCGAAGAGCCTGTCCTCTTCTTTCTTTAGCTTCCTTTAGATACTGAAAGGCTGCTCTCAGGTCTCCCTGGAGCTTTCTCTTGTCCAGACTGAACAGCCCCAGCTCCCTCAGCCTGTCCTCATAGGGAGGGTTTTCCATCTCTTGGATCATTTTTGTGGAAGTGCTCCAACAGGTCCACATCTCTACTGAGGACTCCACGTCTAGATGCAGTACTCTAGGTGAGGCCTCACCAGTGCAGAGTAGCAGGGCAGAATTACCTCTCTTAACTTGCTGTCCATACTTCTTTTGAGGCAGCCCGGGATACAGTTGGCTTTCTGGGTTGTGGGGGTGCATTGCTGGCTCATGTCTAGCTTGCCGTCCAGCAGTACTCCCAAGTTCTTTTCATCAGGGCTGTGCTCAATCCTTACACTCCCTAGCTTGTTCTGATAGTAGGAGTTGCCTTGACTAGGTGCAGGATCTTGCACCTGCATTTGTTGAATCTTGTGAGGTTCACCTGGGCCACTGCTCGAGTCTGTCTAGGTCAAGTGCTGCCCTATCACAGTCAGTAGAAAATACTTCGCAGTTTTCTGTGTAGTGTAATTTCATTTGGGTACCACTAGCAGAGCTAGAGGGAATCCCTGCTGATTCTGTGCTTACTGCCTTTTATATCCTTGTTTCTTCCAACCAGTGAGCAGTACATGCTTGCTTGTAATTATCCTGCAGAGAGATGCACAGTTGTCTGCCATCCTGAAACGAGGCCATATTGTAAATCTACTGTCTTTGGAGGAATTCACCTGCATACCAGCATTACCTAAAAGCTATTGGTGAAGACATTTGCTGGGAAATAGAACTGTATCATGTAAACAAATCTGTTTATTATATATTGCTTTCACATAGCAATTCAAGGATCAAGAGTTCTGTTATTTGAGAAATTAAATCCTGTGAGAATCATTACAAGTACAGAAATGGTGATGTCATTGCAGAATTAACTAGCTATAAACCCACGAGGTGACATATCAATTCATAAAGGGAATAGCAAAACATAATGCAGGGCACATCTGCTGCTCCGATTCATGCAGAACTATAAGCCTATTGGTATCTGCAGACCACTTGAAATTGAACATCTGTTAGAAGTACTTGAAAAAGCAGCATGAGAAGCTGTACACCTTGCAAAGCATTTTGCTGTTGGTAACATCATCATTTTGATTGCATATTCTTGCAGAAACTGTTTTAAGTCCCCTTCTAGATCTTCCTGGCATTGTTTCTTAAATAGCGACAGCATGAGTAATTGTAAAAATAACATGGACTTTTCTAAGGACTTTCCTAACATTTTTATTACTTTTTATTTATTATACTGCTGCAGTACACAAACTGCTAGAGAGTTTCCAAACAAAGAGGGAGATACGATCTCTGTTCCAAGTAGTTTGGAATAAAAAAATAAGGCAGACGCATGAAGAGTAAGGAAAAAGGATGCGACTTCTGAGCCAAACGATTGAGATGAAGGAAGGCCCACATCCTAGAATGCAGGTCTGGTCTTGGTGCTTTTTAAAGAAGTGATTGAACGCTTAAAACCAGGGCAGACTGGAGGCTGACATGATTTTTGTAAAGAGCAGGATTAAGATGCTGCAACTTGCTTCACAAAACCCGCATGGGCAGTCAGTGATCGATTAAATATTGTAATTGAACTGCAATTGAACTGTGTCCTCTTAACTCTTAACTAAGCCAGTCAGTTTGACAGTATGTTTCTCCTAGCTGCACGGTCTAGCAGAGTCCACCTAATTGGCAATTTTCTTCTGTTTAACAAAAACAGAAATATAGCTAAACCACAAAGAAAAGGATTTCACTATTGATTAACAGTGGTTGGTTTTGCTAAGTAATCTGACAGACATTTGGAACACATCAACTGTCTCATACCACTGTAGCCAAACATCTTGGAGCACGATTTGCTCTCCTCCACTTTTATTACTTGCAGAAGAAGCAAGCTCTGCCAGGATATTATTTGAAGGGATGTCTGCCATTTTAATATGTAGTTACTTGAACAAAACTTGATGGAAACATACTGCAATATCTTTGGTTTTGCAAATAGGTAATCATATTTGTTTACAGTAAAAAATGTGAATCATTGCTATATTTGGGAAAGTAAATTAAAATATACAGTACAAGTCACAAAAAATGTGCCATTATGTTGAACTCCACAAGTGCTGAAGTATTCTATGGGAAATACCCCGATTTCACCTTTTTTTCAATAACCAAATAATTTTTAACTTGCCATCCAATAGATAGCTCAAGTGTTCTATAGTAAAGGTAGAAGTCTAAATAGAGCAGTCAATCAACAGTGCAAATATAGGAAAAGTCTCTCTTGATGGCAGTTTAAAATGGGCTTCTGCCAAACCTCTGTCAAAATTGTGAAGCACTCTACAGATGTGTTGTTATGTTTCTAACAGTGATGAAAGTATACAGTGGACAACCCAAAATTTGCGAAAGTCATCAGATGTACAGAGGAAGACTGTTTGCACTTAAAAGTGTGAGATATGTGCATTTCTTTTCTCCCTAAGATGTTGCTTACTATTCCACTTTTAGTCTCTTCTGGGCCATGAAACTTCTTTTGATACCTAGAAGTCTCCACTGTTGTAGTCCCAATATGAAAGCAAGGAAAAGATAAGAAATGCATGTCCGTGCTAGATATACTCTTTTGGAGCAGAACGTTTAAGAAGGTCTAAACAATGTTGTTAAAACTGTTCTCCTGATGCTCTGCTTCTGCAGTGACTCCCTGATATTAGTGTCTCTGGCATTAATGTATGGTTAGATTCCATGAACACATCTTGGGGTCTGGCAGGTTTCTTCTTTTTGGAAGAAAAATATACTTTGCCAACAGATCTCTTGTTTGAGGTAGGCAAAGAGGTATACAATAATATACAATCACACAAGGAATTCAGCATCCAAAGTCTGTTTCTTATATTGTTAGCTTCAGGTCTAAGTCCATCTGTCCCCCTGTGTCTATCTTTTTTAATTGATTTCTGTGATGTTTCTCTGCTTTCCTTGAAAACAAAAGCCTACATACAACCGTATGTAAAATTGCGGAAGATATCTGTGCTCCCTCTTTCAGTATTAGAGGATTTGCTTCATGTTTATCTTCAATGTAGAAGGACAGCACCTTCAGTAAGGTGATGTCTTTGATGAGAGGGATGCAGAAGCCTTTTCTAAGAAGATAAGACTCATTCTTGATAGCCAGGAGGAGTGGAGGTCAGGCAGGGAAGGAGACTGAGCCTTGATGATTACACAGGAAGTAGCTTTTGCCTGCATGTAAAAGAGCTTGTAAATGTGTGAGCTGGTTACTGAATTAATTAAATTAATTAATTAAAGTTATCTGAGATGGCACCATCTGAGCGCCTCAGAGCACTGGTCCTCCTCCCAGGGCAGCAGGGAACAAGACACAGCCAGTCTTGCTGAGTCACATCAACTTCAATGAGTTTCTGATCAAAAGGCTGATGGTGAGCATATGTGACTATTTGAGAAAAATGCTGATCCTTGTCAATTGTCTGTCAGTCCAGAAAGTTGGGAACCATTGACCTAACATATATCTCTGGGATCAGGGAGACTTGTGTCCAAGGATTTGTGCCTGGGATCAGACATTAGCCTGTTAGAAGAAGCATGAAGAATGGTTTCTGTCAGAACAGAGTGCCCTTTTTTCTCAGGATGGACTACTTTTCCTTATCTTTTTCCCCAGAATGCTTATCTTACCTTACCTCATTTCAGAATATCTTGTACTGTACAAGGCACAATTATGGTTTTGATCAAAACTGTGTAGTACGATATTTATCTTAGGGTGAACGTGGATTTCACGAGTTTAGAACTAAACAAAGGGCAAACTTCTTCCTGAGCCCACTGATCTCTTTAAACAAAATTATTCCCCGCATTGTTCAGAAGCACATGGGCACTTGTAGCAATGCATGCATGCACAGAGAGTGAATAAAACCCCACTGCTGTGCTAGATTGCTCTTCCTATGGGCATCACTGACTGCAGAACAACTGGGGCTGCAGCGAATCAGGTCCATTCTGTGGATGTCCACCGTGGGTCTCTTCAGAATGCCTTTGACTGGCCGCCTGTGCCATTTTGTTTGTATGTGTGCATGTTCAAATGTGTTTTTAATAACTTATTTTCTAAAAATTGAGCTTGATCAGCTGGTTAGAAGCATGCACTTTTTTTCCAATTTTCTAAGCCTGTTTTTTGTTGGAGCACAAGCAACAGGAGGGCAGCGGAGAGGGCTGAAGGAAGGCAGTCAATGCCTCTAGGAGAATTGCTGGTATTTCTGAGGGACAGAGGGAACAGGCTTCACCTGTGGCATAAATTTGTTATAGATTCCCTTTAAGATCAGGAAATGAGTACAGTCAGCGCTTCATAATTAACTGTGAGCGGAAAATCTCTGGAGATGGCTAAAACAGATTTGTCCACTTACAGAAGAAACGCCATGACTTAACAGGTGTATAGTGCCTGTAATATGCTACTTAGGAGTTCTTCAGGCTCTGCTGCAAACAAAATATTATCCGACTATAATAACATTGTGAACCCAAAGACCTTAACTGGTTTCATTATCAAGTGAGTGCCTTAGGGGAAATACACAGATGGAAAGACATTCCTTTCAGTTGGTATAATGCTCCTGTGCCAGAGAATTTATGACTAGAATGTGGTTGGCCCCTGTATGGACACATTGTGGAGGAAATGCACGAATCCATTCTGATCTTTTTTTTTTATTATTTTTTTCAGCTTCCTTAAGGGCTGAGTTTTCACTGCCAGCCCCAGGCTCTGGGACAGCATAGCTGTTTCCTTTATGTGGGCTGTGCTATCCCCTTCTTGCTGCATTGGTCGTGCAGAGCGTGCCACCTTCTCATTCCTCTGCCCTGATGAGTGGGCTCATGCTATTCTCCAAGGCATTATGATGCTCATGTGGCATAATCTTGTTCATATAAATTCATTTATTCCAATATGTGTTGGAGGTTAAACAAAGCTGGGAGGCTGATGAGAAATAGTCTTCTAAAACTGTGCTTTTCTTTGCTGGTGCAAATGCGATGTGGAATTGGGTGAAAGAAGAGAACTGGACAGATCAAATCTCTGTTCTCAACCTGTTTGTTAACTGGCGGGAGATAGCATCTACAAGGCAGAGCTCTGTAGCTCAGGCAGTCTGAAAGGCTGCACATGAAGAAAAAGATCAAATATATTAACTCATCATTTAGATAGTTAGGATGGCTGTACTCACTCTGATTCATTAAATATCCTGTGGTTTCTCAATTACAGTTGTCAGGAGAAAGTTATGAAAGCCAAGTTTTTTTTTCTGAATTTGTGAGCAGAGAAGCTTATGTTCCCCAGAGAGTCTGGGCTGTCCATCATGGATGGTTGTTATTGAGGAGAACCTGGGAGCCAAACCTGCAGAGCACATTCGGCAGTTGTCTAAAATACTGCTGTTTCTCAGAACTGAATAAATCCATAGATCTGGAAATCGCAGGCAAGGTATCTGGTATTTGTGTGTGTGTGTGTGTGTGTGTGTGCGTGCATGGACCCTTGGTCAAGAAGTACCCCAAAGTTACTGAAATGAAAGCTAGATAATAATGAAATTGTGGTTCAGTTGGAGATATTAATGGCTTTGCAAGAGAATCAAGGAGAAGTTCTTTTGTTAACCAAGTGGACTTGTTTGTTCCTTGTTTATATATCAGTTTACCCTCTCTTTGAACATCATATATGGTTTTACAGTGAATAGTTCACAAATCTTAAAATGTTATCTTCTTGTCAGTGACACTGATCACAGTGCAGAGATCTTTTCAAATTTCATACAGATCAAAGAACTCTGTTTTTCAAAAAAGGTCAGAAAAAAACTCACTAGAATTTTTCCTTTGTGGCAAAACTACAAGTTTTTTTTTCTGAATCTGTTTCATAGAATGAAAGCTGAATGCAACTGATTTCACTGAAGTTTCTGACTAAAAGCAAAGGGCCAACCTCTTCCCCCAGCTTCACCCTCCTTGGAACAGACATTTGGCATGGAAAACTTAAGCCAAATATTTTTATCATAGCTGCAAGCTACAAAACAGCCTCCTAGGATGGCTGCTGCAGGCAAGCATAAAGATAAGTGACCTCAGCAGCCCTCCCTGCAGAAGCTTCTCCTAGTCTGAAGATATTTTGCACAGGTGTAAAAATGCAATGCCGAAGTGAATCTTGATATTAGCACACTGTACCATACATTGTATCCTGTAATTAACGGCACTCACCTGTGTGTTGGTGTTTCTCTGACCATGCTATCCTTTATGCTGCGTGTATCTGAGGATCTAATCCATCTCAGCCTTGGACACCCCGAACTGCAAATGAAGTCAGAGAGCTGCAGGCGCACAGCTCCTGGCAGGATTATGCACCCAGTGAGCTATTGCTCTCATTATGTTGCACTGTAATATATCATCAGTGCAAAACATCATCCTAATGATGCATTAGTGTAATACATCATCAGGGGAGTCCCACTAGTAATGTATTACTCAAAGTATGGTGCTACTCAGTAAGAAAAGCATCTCGCAGTCCTTGTGTTGTTTCAAAACAGCATCAGCAAAGGCAAAACGTTGGTAAAGATGGATGTGGCTTCCTGGTTTCATAACTATGTAACGGAGATACCTTCTGTACACTCTGACTTTGTGATTGTATTTTTAAAGAGGTGTATTTGGCCTGTCTTTGGTTGCATTACTGTTTGGAAGTAGCAGGAATTGATTCTTTAGATTGATGTTTTTGGGGCTTGAATAGAAAGTTGTAAATCTCTCAGCCAGAGTGCCTGTCACATAATTCTTAGAGATGGTGGAAGGGATCTTATGAAAACATGGTGCCAAAATTTGCAGTTTTAAGGATTTTTCTATTGTCATCTTGATGCACCTTCAGGTTTCAGTCACATGCACCGAGATGAATATGTTTAAAAAACACTCTTTCAAAAATTAAACTCTTCCATTTTCCTTATCAACCCATTGATTTTATTTGGTCTGTAAGATCCTATGGCAAACAGTCCTTCCCCCAGGAGTTGTTTCAAGTGCAGGATTTGCTTTAGTGTGCAAGGGAATTGGATGAATTCGCTCATGCCTTTAAATCATGGTGGTGATACTGCAGGATACTCAGCACAGGTTGTGTCAGTTCCAGGCACTGCCACAGTGGGCCAAGGTATGTAGCATGAGGACCATGCTACTTCATAGGACACTCAGTGAGACCACAGTAGGGTTGGAGAAAGTATTAGCTATGAAATAGAGATTTCCAAAACATTACTTAGTATGTGGCTTGTGTTTTCTAGAGTTGTTTTAAGTGCATTTTTCTCACAGGTGCAAGACAAGTAGACTCCAAGGTTAGAGCCTGAGAGTCACTGTATTCTCAAGTATACATCGTTGGTTAAGTGGATCCCTTTAGGGACCCCATTTTTATTGCTGCAAAGCTGCACACATACTGTTTTAAGCAGCAGCAACAAAACCCAACAAAACCTCCCCAGTCACCGGGAAACCTCAGCAAAAGCAAAGAACATTTCTTGAGAAGGTCAAACAAAATTTGGCCTCCTTTTGCTTTTTTTCTTGTTCTCTTGTGTTATGGTGTAACTACTGGACTGAGCAGTGTGATCGCAACCCTCTCAGGATTTGTCCATCAACCTTTATTTTATTTTATTTCATTTCATTTTTTTTCCCTCTATAAATCTCTTCTAAGGTCTTTACCAAATGCTTCTGCTTCTGCTTACATACCTGTGTCAGTGAGGTATGACTACAACAGTGTATTCACATGAGCACCTAGTGAGGCTCTGTTATTGCAGCAAAATGGTGGGATTTACTCCTATAGCTTGTTTCATTCATTCATTATGTTTTTGCTGTACTGATCCAAAGCATGCAGATGTTGGTATAACACTAGGAGCATTTCACTGGCGTCATTATTCTTTTACTGGTTAAGTGCTCTATGGGCTTATTTAGGCAGCAAAAGCAGTACCCCAAGCCAAAAGAATTCCAGTTGTAACTTTCTTGAAGCCTTATTTGGGCAAAATATGAATGGCTCTAAAAGACAGTAACTAATTTATTTCTTTAAGTGGTGTTAGGTTAAGATCATCATCACAAATCACACCGTCCTTAATGTTAGAGTCCCTGTTAGTACTGTAACACAGATCTGCTCTTTATGAAGCTTTCTTGGAGCTCCCAGAGGTCCCAGCTCACTCTCCAGGAGAACAAGGTGCTTGCTGTCCCAGCATAGGCCCACCATGGTAAGGAACAGGCAGCTGGAGAAAGACTTTGCCTGTGTCTGTAGAAGCAAGAAGTCTGTTCACTCTCTGCCTGGTGCAAGCACGATGGCTGTGTGAAAATTTGGTTTTAAATTAAAACAAAGACCAGATTTGCTGTGTGCAAGAAATAAGCAAAATCCAATAAAACCAATGGCCGTTCATCAAGAAAACAGGAGGTAGAAGGCACTGTTGACTTAATGAGTTGATCATACCACTGTTCAAAGCTACTCTGAAATCAGGATCTCTCTCCCAGCCTGCCTGAATTCAACCCCAATACATATTTTTCAGCAACAAAAATTACAAAGTTGATAACGTGATTTAGCTGCTGCTTTGTTTTCTACCGTAGAAGTAGCTGCTCAGCTCATGCATTGGATCATTCTTATTCCAGAAACACTGCCCTTCCCTATGTGTACAGGTAGTGCAGTGAATCAGGCATTGCTGCAAGTACTGTTTGCAAAGTGAAGTCTTTCTGGCAAATCCTACCAGCTGATTGCATCGTTGTGTATGACAGGTTATTACGTTAATAGATTATTAAACTCTGCATATGCACTTTAACCTTCTGTAAACTTTGTTCTTGCGTTTTGGAAGGAATTAACTACATCCAAATTACTGCTGAGCAGTCAATCAGCAGTGTGTTTTCCACCTTACCAGTATGTCCTGCCGCACTGTGCTGTGCTTTGTTCTTTCACCAGGTTGCACTGTGACTCAGACACAGATGTGACATGTCAGAAACAATGTGATGTGACACGTCCAACAAAAAATACCGGTTAAGAGTTGCGTGGATAGTTTCAATGCACTCTGTTCATGGATTATTCGCTGCCCATTCATGTGTTGATAAAGGGTCCGATAGTTTTCAGCATGCTAGCTGGTAAATGAAGGGGAAAAAAAAAAAGCCAAAAAGCAAAGCCAACAATAAGAAATACCCTCTTCCTCCAAACTAACTTCAGTGTCTTCAGCTCTCGAGCTGTACTCTATGGTTCCAGCTGGTGGTATTTGGAACCTGCAAGTTAATTAGAAGGAGAAATTTCTGCAGCTAGCAATGTAGATATTCTGGGGAAAAAAAAAACATTGCCCCGGGGGAGGGATGATATTTGAGCAGATTTATAGTGCTCTGAGTGTGCATATGAATGAGATGATGGCCATCAGTGCAGCTCACTGCTGTGGGGAGCTGTCAGCTTTGCTCTGGAATAGGGAGATCCAGGGAATGAAGTGGTGGAATTGAAGGGAAAATAATGATACCATTGGTTTTGAAGTGTGTTTTAAAAAATCATCAAGTACTTGAAAAAAGACTCTCTTTTCCTCTGGAGGGGAAGGGAAGGAAGGAATACTCTGTGTAGGCAAGCAACGCTGATCAAAGTCTACTAACCTGGAGGAGGACTTCCATGCACATGGCAAAGGGAGCACCAAAGCCCCATCTCCCTCCTGGATTTCAATAGAAGCCACTTGAACAGAGCTTAGAGCATCCTGGCTTGTTCTGCTCTGGCTAAAGCGTGTTTGCAAGTGTGGCTTGTTCTTATGCATGTGGGATCATCGGCGTGGCACTGGGCAGCAGGAACGTGCTGAGAGCCTCAGCCAGGCCAGAACTTGGAATGCATGCTTAGCTTGTCCTGCTCAGCATGCTGCAGTAGGTTGCTGTCCTCTTAGTTGAAGTGTAGTTCCCTGCCATTTTTACATCGTGCCCTGGGAAGCAGGCAGTTTCACCAGATGAGCCCCTGTGCCAGCTGCAGTCACACGTGGTGCCAGGCAGCAGCAAACCTCCCCGTGTAGCGTGGGGATGCACTGCTGCCTTGCTTCCTGAGGAATCTATTTACAACATGCTAATTAGTTACCTTTGGAAGGGCTGCATTTTCTTTGCAGACACTCCGGAGAATATAAAGTTTGTCGGCCTGCATTTTTAAAAATGGCTTTTGTATCTGTTCCTTTCACTTCATCAGTCTTTCCTAGCTTGAATAAGTCTCTATACCTTGCTAATTGCGGCATGTTTTCTGTATCACTTGAATGGTAGGCAGCACATTTCTAACCTTGCCTTCCACAGACATTTGATGTCGTGTGATGCACGTGTTGAGGAACAGTTTTGTATTGCTAAACTCTGTCATTCAGAGGCCCTTCTGTTTTTTAAATATTTGTCAGAGCAGCCTGCTGTCATTTACAGTGAGTCTTTATTGAGATCATTAAACGGAAAGTTTAAGATTAATTCCCTTTCAGGGCAAGAGGAGGAGGATAAATAACTAGTCCTGCTTGGTGTTCATCCTTAATGACTTCAGCACAGTGTGAAAGAGTAAACAGTTTTGACAAAAGATGTAATTGATTGTTTAGGTTTGACTGATCACTCAAAAATGCAGCGTATCCTCATTCAGAAGATGCTCTGTAAGGTAATGAATGTAATACTGTTAGAAAACAAGGGCTGCCATAGCGTCTCAGGCTGAGCAAGGTTGAGGCTTTGTGTTGAGGCTGTGCTGGTGAGCACAGTGGTGTAGAGAATTGGGACAGACTAACAGCAAATTTAAGCATTACAGTTATTCGTAGGCTTTCTGCATTCTGCAGCTGATACTTCTATCTCCTGCTTGCAACCTTGGATACCCGGTGGGTATATTTGTTCTCTTCACAGGTATAACCTTGTATTTTTCTTCCCTCTTTTCTTGCAGATTTTTTTTTTTCTAAATGCTTCTCTTTTGTCCTGTAAAATGCTGTTCTGCACGCTGATTTGCCATGATTTCCCTGTCAGAAACATGAGTGATGAGCAGTTCAGGAATGTTTTTAGAGGTGAGGTAGCTTGTTTGTCTTTGGAGGAGTGCTGCGTATCCACAAAGAGAGTGTGCAGCAGTGAAGAAAAGAAAATCCAGAAGTGCATGAAAGGCTGATGAATGAAAAGGCCTGAGAATGCAAGTGTTAGTTGATTGCATTCATGGCATAGGAAGACATTGTGGGTGCATGAAGGTGGAACATAAGTTGTATATAGTGTTTGTGGCTTTCGGGTCTTTTCAGGAATACGGGACTGTTTGAAATAGAGACTAGTGCATTGCCATTTTGGCTTTATAATGCCAGTTGTGATTCTTTTGGGCTTAATTCATCCTTTCCTATCCTACCTCATGAAAGGAGATGTGGAGCACCTTCAAGGGGCCTCAAGAAAAGGCTTAACAATTATCTGAGCAACGGTACCCACGAAGTGTTTAGGTGATAGGCTGAAAAGTACACATGAGAATTCTCGTGAAAAAATTAAAGCAATGTAGTTATTAAACAGTCTGTTATAAATTTAGTGCTATATATTTTGTCTCACATCATATTTTTGGAAGCAAAGGAGAATTGATACTACAGGAGTGGCTGAGGGTTGTAAAATGATCTGCCATTGATGTGGAGCAACATAATAATAGCTGGCCAGGATCAAGGATTCTCATGGCTGAAGCAGGTGTTAAGAGCTCACTTTCTTGGGTGACCGAAACCAGGCTGTGTGGCTGTGGCTAGAGAGGAACTCCTGTCTGGACACTGTCTGTCTAGGGAGTGCTGATGTCTGTGTTAGAAGACGAAATAAATTACAGAGTTTTCATGAAAGAAAATGCTCAGTAGATCAAGTAAATTTTCTGGGAAAGAAAGTCGAGAGTACAAACTACTCTGAGCTTCCTCACCAGTTGGTGCATGTACATACATAGTGCTTGTCTTCATTATGGACAGAGATTAAATTCTGTGGCTAAGAGTATGTTGATGCCTTAGGCGAAGGATTGTCAAAAGCAAGCTTCCATGTGTAGTGTGTTGGAGGGCCACTGTCAATACCCTGCTGTTAGTAGTATCAGCACTTATGCCCGATTAGCTGCATCGTCTTAGTGCGTGTTGCGTTGTCCTTCCCAGTGCCTTCTCCTTCTGTTCATTCCTTCCGATCCTTAAAATCTGGACCATGAAAAGTGGTCAGATAAAAAGACTGGTATTAGAGGAGACAGGGTGAAAAGTGTTACTCATCGGTTTGTGTTTCCTTTTCCTTCATTGATGTATTCATCCACTTCCACTCAAACTTTCATTGCTGCACAGAGCTGGGATTCTTCCTATGGATTATACGAAGTGTTGCCAATCTCTTCAATAAAGTTAGATTTACATTTATTGCTCTTTCAAAATATGACAGGGTACCCAGAACACTTCTATTTTTGCTCACTTCTGTGTCATTTCCAACTAATCGAGTTTCTTTTTAAAAAGTGAGTTCCAGAAATCTCAGTATTGCTTCATTAACATTGTTTACAGCCCTGGTACTTTCTGCTGCAGTTTCCTTATGTGAAAGATTGTAGTCTCTGTGACTGGATTGCATGGTAATTATATGTTGAACTCATCAGCCATGATGACCACCAATTTGTTTAAGTCATGGCTTTCCAAGGCCATCCTATGTCTTTTCTGACTGACATAGTTTTTATTTCTAGGTGTGCGAACTGGAAATGAGATGATTCTGAGATGCTGCTTATTTGAAGTTTATCTTACTTTATCAATTATTGTGGTTTACTTCCTAGAACTGATCTGGTATATTTTCTTACCTAGTGCCGTTCTTTCAGAAACCTTTATAAGTGACATTATTACTAACTTTATCCCCTGACTACTGATAGAATTTGGGCATCATTGGATTGAGACCAAATCCATACAGAATTGCCTTAGAAATGTCTGTAATTACTGATAGTTCCTCATTTACAATTACTTTTTGAGGTAGGCCAGCCAGCTTTTAATCTGTTTTTTCTCCATTGATTATGTCCACTGATAATTTTTAATTGGAATGTCATGTAAAACTAATTTAAATGCCTGATAGTAGTCCAAGTGTGTTATTTCTCCAGTAGTTTTGCCAACCATACTTGTAATGATATCAAGTTTATGTGATAAGAGTTCTTTTCCATAATACTGTGTTGATTTTCATTAGTTATTCTTCTCTCCCATGATTCTTTACTAATTGCATTTTTTAACAGCTTTTCTATTATTTTTGCTTGAAATCAATACCGAGCTAGCTGCTCTATAAATACCTGGCTCATCCTGCTTGCCCTCTGAAAATATTGGCAGAAAATCAGCTTTTTCAGCTCTCTGGAATTTCCCCCCCTCACTCCTGGGAAACAGGATGGGATGACAGACAAACTGGAATTGCATCCTTCCGCACCCTCCAAGAGCTCTGTCCCCTCAGGAGGACCTTCCCCACAGAGGCATTTTCAGCTGGAAATACAGAAAGCAGCAGTTCAGCTATGGAAAGGAGAACAATCACCTGCAGAAAATCAGTTTGCTCTGTTTTGAGTAGCAGTGTGTCTGCAAAGCAGTAGTAAAGGAATACGTTATGATAATAATCCATACATTCATTAGTATTACAATGCTTTCAAACTTAGATACCTGGTAACTTCTTAAAAAAGGCATGCAAAGCATATAGGATACAAGAAGGGATGGAGAATAACCATTGTAAAGTCACACAGCCTTGCCCACTGGCATAGGTAAGGTAGTACAGTAAAGAGCATGCTTTCATGTGGAAAAGAGTGATTTCCATGATGGAAGAGGAAACAGGAGACTAGAAAATGCCTGGGCTTTGATGCCAGTACATTTCTGTATTTGGCTTGAGGAAAACTTGTAGAATTTGACACATTCTTTTAAGTTGATTGGAAATTTGTCCTCCGCCTTATTTTGAGAGCAATTCTGTACTGGCCCATAATTGTCAAAGTGAAAAAAAGGAAATGCTATCATCTCTACTATTATGGCTTAAAGCACTTTTTCAATTAAATTATCATTAGGGTTACATCATGAAAGGTATCAACATAATCCATTTAAGTATATCTTATAAGGCTCTTTACTACCAAGAAAAATCTCCTGTCTTTCAGGTACCAAAGTTAGAGGAATTAATCAATCATGGACTCCAGGGGAAAATTCAGCCTTGATGTAACTCAGTAGTAGGCATTCATTTATATCATGGGTTGGTGTCTATCTTTGCCCGTGTAAGGATTTTATATTTATATTATCATAGGGCTTTCGTGCAGCTCTTTCATCAGGCTATTACTGTGAACACAGTAAGTATTTAATATATCAGTGTTCCCTGTGATTTTGGATTCTATTTGATTGAATGTTTTTACTTTACTTGGGAAGTAATTTTTGCCTGGAGGAAAAAATTGGGAAAAGAGACATTTTGGAAAATCAGGAAGCAAAGGAGTGATAAAAAAGCATTTCTGAGCACAGTGAATAATTAAGAATTAATTTACTCTGTTATGGATTAAGAACATATATTGTACATTATCAAATACTTTCTCTAATTTTCCTAAGGCGTTTGTAGGACAATCAATACTGACGTACATTGACTGGGAGCCTCAAACAGATACGTTTTTGTTTTCAAAATATTTCAGTGTGATGAGGAGTATAATTGTCCCCGTGTCTGGGGAATGAGGCATAGAGAGACTTACATATTAAAAAAACCCCTGTTTTTAATGCTGTGTTTGGAAAGCATTCAAACTCACGTGGAGTTTCTCACTGGGAGGGAAGTTGGGAGCTTCACGAGGGCTCGATCAGCAGCACTGAGATTTCCAGTCCTGTGAAAGAATAGACTTTCTCTTTTCTCTCCCCACCTTTTATTTTTTCCCCCTTTTCCTTCCCCTGCTCCCCGTCAATAAGGTAGCACTCCTTGCATGGGGAAAATCATTGCCAAGAACTTCCCAATGACAGAAGGTGGTTCTCCAGCAGCTGGCCCAGAATTTCCCAGTAGGGATGTGTTGTCATCTGTTGCCCATACTATCTTCATTATATACTGTTTCAGATAGCGTAAACCTGTCTACATTTCAGGGATTTGAATGTGTGGATAGGATGCAGTTTCGAAGTGTAGCTATTTATGTATTTGTTCCAGCTGTGTAAGGTTATCCATCAAAAGTGGAGAGGTTTTATTGATAGACCTTATCTTCATGTACAGCATAAGTACGGTACGTTTTGGTTCTTCCTGTGTCATTTTTTTATATGGGCAAGCTGCCAAATAAAAGCCAAAACAAATCAAAACCTCTATGATTTCCTGGTGCAGAATAACATTTCCAGTTTTACAGAACAAATGTTTAATCAGTGTGCATCGTGCAGTCATGGAAGAGGAAAGCTAACATTCTTATCTTAGAAAATATGTATTCCTGGTGGTGACCTAGAGCTATGATAATATTCCTAGTACTACTGGGGAAAAAAATTGTCAGAGCACAGCACCTGTACACTTTGTGAGAACAGGTTTGGCCTTAAAGCAGGTTGTATTCTGAGTAATGTGGAGTGTTTAAAGCTGCTGACTTGTAACTTTGTAGATTGAAGGTTAACGTCCAGCAAATGATGATGGGTAGCCTATCTTTGGAAGTGGGAGATACTCTTTAACATAAGAACCTACTTCCCACGGGAGGTCACAATTGCTTCTGTGGCATGATCCGCTTTCAGACCAGACTGCAGCTCCCTGTTTTAGGGATCTCGTCATCACTTAGCATCTCCTCCTTCCCTGTTCCAAAGTCCACAGCACATTTTGTCCAGACACACAGGTCTTGCTCACCAATGTCTGATAATTTGAATGTGTATTTTCACCATTCTCTATAAATTATATCAAGATTCTTCTGGCTTGCCCTGTTTACCTGAAGGAATAAGAAGTGAGGGCGTTGGGGTTGGTGTGGTCAGTGGGCGCTGGTGATCATCCTGGTATTGTGTGTGGAGCCCTGCAGTCCTCCTGAAAGTTGCTGGCTGAGTCTAGGAGGATGCCAGCAGCATTCGGCGCGCTCCTCATTCCAACTTCATCTGTGTATTTATCTCTCAGAAACACCCCAGTCTTTTGCGAAACCGTGTAAGCTTAATTTTGAGTCTGTCACTGATCATTCCCTCTGTTTGAAGTAAGCTCGTCTCTTGGGGTGGCCGGCATCCTGCAGTGAAGAGATGGAAGTGAGAGATCTGCTAAATCTGCTGCTGCTTAGAGTCTCTGTCTTTGATACTGTCTCTAGAGACTGCACTGATCTCTCCTTTTCAGTCAACAGTCTACATCCTCGCTGTGGTTTTGATAGGAGATTCCTTTAAGGCATTTTGTACTGACAAGGTTATTTTTTTCTGTGCATGTGCTGTAGAATTTCACAAAAACCATCAAAGAAGAGCTTTTTTTTCACTCCACATTTGAGTTGAGTTCACAGTTGTTCAGCTTCTTTGTAAAACTACCAAGACAGAAATGATATGAGTGACTTAATTAACAGTAAGTTAAGATGAAAGATGCGTGTTGTTTTTCTGCTGCAGTTACACAATTTTTTTAATAGATATCCATGTATGTTGCAAAGTGACAGCTAGTAGAGCTGTCTTTTTTTTGCTGAACACAACCCCTGGTGAGTGCTGGCATGCGGCGTTTGATTCATGTGTTAAAAGAAGAACCAGAGTGCTGCACAGAATTGCTGCCTTAGCAAACTTCTGCCTTTGTTTATGAATGAGATCATAAGTGTTAAAAATTTCAATAAACCACTTTTTTCAACAATTTTAAAATTCTACTTCATTGCCAAGTCTGGGAAAACACTCTCCCCTGTTCCCCTCATCTTTTTGAAAGGTTTTCTTTCTTAAAAAAAGACAAGAAAAATTGAAGATGCAGAATTCTTTATTGACTGTTTTTCAACTAGAATCCCAATGAGAAGAGTTTATAGCATCTTGGTCACAAGAAGGTAATTTGCTTGGCTTTAAAGAGAAATCTCAGTATTTTTGCCTGAAGTAAGACTCTGGTTTGAGATTTTGCTGAAATTTTTTGAGCTTTAGATCTGTGATATGGTCACGTTCTAGCTCTATTTACAAAGACTTGTGTTAATTCACCAAATCTCTTTTAAAGTTGTTAGATTTCCTCCATAATGTGTAAGACCCAATAATGACTATTCTAATGTGCTAATTAAATTAATTTATTGATCTACCTTTGAATTAGAGAAGAAAATCCAAACAAGGAGCCGTGGCACGTATTGTGGAGGCATGTGTCAAAGCAAGCCCCTGCTTTGATACGTCAACAATAGAGGATAAGCTGCTCTGCGTGAGGTTTCATTTCAGCATAGCTCAGAGTGGTAATGCAGATGAGTACATTAATCTCCTTAACTATTCCGAAATGAAAGATCAGGTACAATAACTTATTATTTATTGCCTTTCCAACATGTCTGTTCCATAAGATTCGCCATTAAAATTAAAATATAGACACTTTAACAGCTAGTTTAAGAGAGTCTGTGACTTTGCTGTAAGGTGCTGGAGCATTTGTCACTGTAGTTTCCAGCAAGTTTCCTGCCACCCTATGTCTCCTGCTGACTGAACAGCACAGAGTTTACGCTGAAATGCAGCACCTGGTTATTTAAGAGCACCCAAGGGCAGGGTTCAGCAGCAGACAGGCAAGTGAGGCACACGCAGCATCACTGAGCTGCTGACAGCAAGAAAAGGAAGCAGGCACGATTCCGTTCATCCCTGCTGTGCAGTAGTTCCCCTGAACCAAATGGGAGTAGTTGTTTCAGTGCATAAATAAATTCATGTGTTTCCCATTTCTTTTCTTCAGTAAACAACTGACGTTTATTTTTGTGGTCTTGCAGAGAGCTTCACAAACCCACTGCAGTATTCAGCAGTGAAATCAGAATTAGGTGTGGAGGCACTTTGATAGCTCCTCGTGCCTCAAGGAGACTTTTGTGTGTAATACTTTTACTATGAGGGGGACAATAACTGCTATTCATTGTGCAGAACAAGTTTATACGCATTAACTTCAATTTCATGTTCATTACAGATCTAGGCCTAATCTTTCATTATATATTTAAGTAAAAATTGTCCTTAAGATTCTTGGAAACAAAGCGAGAAGCTAAAGGCAGACTCTGTAGCAGACTTATCTGACAACGGTGTGCTGGAACGTAGCTCTGCAGACTATTGATTGATTTATTTCACTGCACATGAATGTGCCAACTCGGATCAAGCCATACTGCTTTAAATACCATATGAACACACAGCCCGGGCTTTGAGAGTTCAAACTTTAATCAAAGGAGACGGGCAGACAGGAAGAGTGGAGGTACTGGAGAGGGGAGGCATGGTGATCGAGTTCCCGTGCCCAGAGTAATGTGTGCAAGCCGTGTCAAGGCTGGAAGCCAAATCCAGGTGTCCGCAGCATTGCTCCAGGGTGGGAGAATGGAGGCTTGCATGGCCTCTCTCCTCCACTGGCTTCCTTCCCTGTGCTCAGCCACAGCCTGTCCTATGCAGCCTCTCTCCTAACTCTGCAAAGAAATCGGTATTTTCTAGGCCAGAACCAGACCTACCCTTCCCCAGGTGTTTGGAAAACAAACCATAAAAATGGATTTGAGAGAGCTCTTATTTTCCAGGGAAACCTCTTCAAAGTTCCCTCTTGGAAATGACAGCTGGAGGATGGATGCTAGTTTTTCTTGCCAGGCCATTGTTATCTTATGCTTCCTCTGAAGTACCACTTCTTTCCCAAATTTAAAAAAGGAGAAAAGTCAGTTTTCTGTAATGTGCTGTTCATTTGTCGGTGGTTATGTTATGCTGCCATTAAGCAAACTAGATAAACCCTAAAATAACTGATGTTTATATATAGGTCTGTTTTTATATATAGATCTCTGTATAGCTCTCCTTTTTGAGCTGCCCTTTTATTCAAATGGCTTTGAAATTCAATTTATCTTTAATTAGAACATGTATAAATCCAGGATTAAGGCTGAGGAGTTCCACTTTCACTTGACTTTTTTTTTTTTTTAATGGGATTTGTGGGTAATCAGCACTATTCAGGATTTTGTTCCTGATGATTCCTTTCTTCCAGTGTATAATAACTTGTCTATCAGATAAAGGGCTTTTATTTTTTTTTTCTTTTCTTTTAGCTGTCTGTTGAGGTATGTGCCCAGAAGGTCCGGGTTATGTAGAGGTTGCTGTCACCTCCCTCTCGATGCAGTGAGGCTTTCTTCAGCCAGGAGAAAGCTCACTGCAAAGACAAGCTGGCATTTGACCCTCGGACCTCAAGTCACAGAATCATAGAATCACAAGGGTTGGAAGGGACTTTTGGAGATCATCGAGTCCAACCTCATGCTAAAGCAGGTTCCCTAGAGCAGTCCTGGCATCTGGACAGGAGTGCACCCAGCACAAACGCCGAGAGCTGGATCTTCCCTTCAGGTGCACGCTGCCAGGCCTGTCAGGTGGCCTTGGATGTGTTTCACCAGTGAAACCCTGGGCTGCTTAAATTTAGCTGTGAATAATCTGGCAAGGATATTTGGAAAAAAAAAATTGCAGCTGACAACCTTTCTGTTATCTGAAATCTAATATTTCACCTCTCCATCACACTCCTGCTCCGGCAACAGGAGGTGATGATCTGCGAGCATCTCCGAGAGCTGAGCCACAGGAAGGGCCATGAGGTCACGAAAGGGCCCCCAGGTCATGGGGACCTCCCAGACACTGCTGGGATCTGGATTAGCCAGTAATAGCTGGAATTGGACCGGCTTAGTGTAAGATCCTGCATGCAGGATGGACATGACTCAAGGTCGTGTTCTGGTGCACATTTGCGTCTCAGCCTCTGGCCCAAGAAAAAGTTTAGCTGATGCTGGCTCAGGGGGTCAGCCGTGCAGAAAATGGGATGGGTCAGAACCGCAGGGGCTCATCTCCTCTTTTGCACTGGACCTAAGAACAGGGCCATCACACACTTTTTTTTCCCCTTCTTTTGCGCATCCCTGCTGCATTCCCCTGAGAAACACTGAGCTTAGTGTGTGATGGGTTGCATCCATACTTGGGAGTTTTGCTTCATGTTCCCTCGCCTCCTGTGAACTCCAATGGATTAACTTCTCATGGGAGGGCTGTTGTTAAGCACCTGCCTCCTTCAAAAAGCAGTCAACAAGCAACCTGATCATAGAGTGGGCACCGACAGTCTGCTAACGAAGTCAACACAGCAGCTGAGACTGCGTGAGCCAGGCCTCTCTCCAAAGGGAGAGCGGGACTCTTCTCTGAACCCAGTCCTCCTGCACTTGCCAGTGTTTGTTTCTTTTCTGATTAGAGACACACTGACTAAACCAGATAATGTTCTGTTTGGTGTTTTCGCTGCCAGCCTGCCATTTGTTGATGCAGCATTGGCATGATGAGCAGCTGCAGGTTCAGATTTGTTGCCGGGCTCCCTGAAGTCTGCAGCTGCTAAAAATAAACATTTTGCACAGGTGGAGGCTTTGGCTGGGATTGTGGTTTGGCTTAATTCTCAAAGTTTGGGATCTTTTCTGAGGTATGTAAATCGCATTAGAAATATTTGGCAAGGCAAGTCAGTGCCTGAACATAAAGGAATTCCACCTGAGAAGCTGGAGCGGCTATGGTGGGTGTTTTGGCATCACATTGTCTGTCTGAACTCAACATTCTCTTCCATGTTATTCTGTTTTCTCTGGTTTCAGTCGTACTGATGAAACACTGTCTTTTTCTGAAAAAGAAATGTTTATAGGGATTGTGCTTGGTCATTCACTGATTGGCTACCGGCCTATTTGGATGCTTATCCTGCACTCGCCACCCTGCTATTTGAGCACCAGCTGTACCGATGGTATCAGCACCAGAACTACTTGCCACAGCGAACGTATCAGGAAAAATTAGCAGTTGGAGGCAGAAGGTTGAGGTGGAGCTGCCATCCGGTCAGTGAAGAGAGAAGTATCACTGCAGATCTGGAGAGAATTCAGGGCAGCCATAAGGAAGGGATGGATGAGAGCCAGACCACCAAACTTTTACCTGGATTTTTAGGCACCAGTGGTGCAGCCCTTGTAAAATAAGCACTTGAGTTCTGTGTGCTGGAAAGAAAAAGGAGCTTTTGAAAGACTGAAAATGGGATTGCCATTAGGCAGCTAACATTTAAGCTAGATTTAAAGGATAGTGCTTGTGTGCAAGAGAGTCCATCTAAATTAAGTGAATTGGATCTCACTTTCTGTTATCTGATGGGGAGATGATCCATGAGCTTGTGGAGACCAGAAATAGATGGAAAATGATACGTCTTGTTCCCCTTGCTCTCCACATCTGAGCCAACGACTCCTCATCCAGAGGCACCTTTGCATATTGCACTCCTGTGTCCCTGAAGTTGGTCAGGGCCTCTATTCTTACACTGTACTTTCATATACTATTTAAAGAGCATCAGAGCAGGCTCACACCATTTCAATAAATGTGTGCTGTAGAATTCAACGGGTCAATATCCAAGATAAGCCTCTCACTTACAGTGACAGCCTGCAGTATAGATAAAGGGTGATTGAAAAAGTTCCTGAAATTTCTTACACTTTTAAATAAATAAATTGGAGCATGTGGAAACTTTAGGTTCCTTCCAGCACCAGGAATTCAACGTATTCAATTACAATTAAATAAAAATTCAAAGAAAACTCATTTTATCTCGTTACTACAAAATAGAATAAAGCCATTCACCTTTAAGAAGCAGGCCTGTAAGAACATGGATCTGATTAATTTGTGTTTGTGAAATGGCACCTTCAGCATGAGATTTTATAGCCAGTTTAAGAAGAAAGAAAAAATACAGTTATAAATACTTTTTATTATATTTCCTTATGTTATGGCTTTGTTCCGGGAGCTTTCTCTCCTTGCTACCTGACTGCACACTGCATTTCATTGTTCAGTAATCCAGTCCAGCTGTTCCAGCTGTTAAATATTCAAGCAAATACTGAGTGTTTTTCTTAACAATTCATTTGTATTTGGTTACCTTATTCCAGTTCAGGTTAGCTACTGAATAACCAGGAGTTGGAATAAGAGCTTGTAATTTTAGATGCTTCCATATGTACTTGGCTTAACACATTATTCTTCCTCAAAGATTGTACTCATAGGTATTTCATATGAATGTTTTTCTAAAGTCTTAACTTCTGGATACTTTTTAGATTTTAATACTCATCCGTACTTTCAGCTAGTACCTAATTGACACCACTTGCTCTCTGATATTCTGTTGTTTGAACAGACTTGCAAGAACAGTATTGCTTATTAATTTAGAGAACCATTGAAATACTGCTGGATTTACATTTTGTGGGGGAAATCATGCGAATAGTGTGCTTTAAGCCCAAGGATTGAAATTGTTCTGGGATTGGTTTTTTTTTCTAGCTATATTATACACTCTCCTGAAGTTGTAAAGGATTTAGTGTTTATTTGATTTTCTCTCTCATTAGTAGTAAAAAATGTTATTAAACAATTCTGGTTTCTTCTTCTACAGCTGCAAAGAGAGGTAATTCTCTACAGTGCAGCTGTAGCACGGCTGTGTTAGCGTCTCCTCTCTGTGATATTTCTGTGTCCTGAAGCACTTTCTGTGCTAGCTCTAGGTGCTGCTTCGCTTGCAGCCAGACACGTCAGTCTGGAGAGCCTGGCAGGACCATGCCTCTGGGATGCTTTGCTGTAAAGCTTGGTTTTACTAAATCTGACCAGGTTCTAACCACTCTGTATTTGCTACTGTGTTGTCCAGCTTGTGTATTTATGTCTGCTAAACTGTCTTTCAGACAGCATACTGTCATTAAGATGAAGGCAAATTGCATAGGGTTTATTTGTTGAAAAATTCAGTTTCAGTTGAAGCGAAAAAAAAAAAAAAAATTAGTCGGTAATCTGGGTCATATTTAAATAATTCTTTCTCTTGGGGGAAAGAAAAAGATCTTGTACTCTGAGCTAGCAGACTTGTTTTCCTCTAAAGATTAAAACTGATCTTTAGGAGAGAAAGTGCACCTCCTGAGGAGGAGGTGTTTTTCACAGGTTTACTGAAGGGTTCATGGGAGATGAGCCAAAGCTTGCTGTTCTCCTGTGTTCCCCATTACTCTGTGGTTGCAGTAGTAACCTGGCACGTCACAGACCTAAGTTTAAATTGCAGATTTTAGCAGATGTTTTCTGGCTGAGTGCTCTAAGCATGAGGTATTTTCATTTATGCCTAACTCCTCCTGAAGTTGTATTAAACTTTTAAATTCTCATTGGCCAAAATAATGTAGGAATTAGTATAGAGCCTAAGAAGCGTGTGCTCCCTGACAGAAAGATGGGATATTTTGATTTATCCACAGAAGTTAAAAGACTTGATATTGTATTACAATTTTTCTGTTTTACACCTGGCTGCTGAAAGTAGTCCTTGCAGAAGGCCTTTCTTAGTATAACCTTCATATATGTTCATCTTTGTAGGTGAGCTACACTGTTTGAGATAAGACTTCATATCTGGATGTAACAATGCCTTTTCATGCTCTGTAATCATTCACATTCAAAAAAGACTGTGCTGACTGCAGAAGGCACATACCTACTGAGAAAAGGCTGATGCTGTCATCCCTAGGAGCATCCATTTTAATAGGTTGTATAGAAGCCAGGTCCTACAGCAGTGTGATGGAAATGCAGATCAGCTCCAACAATACAAAGCATGAAAAGTGCCCCTGGTCCCTGTAAGAAACCAGTGTCACTCGTTCCTAAGAACTCTAGGTCAGAGTTTGTGGCACTGTCTAACATGCCCTGCTCTTCCTCCTCTATCCCTGTCACCAGCACTGGCTGCTCTTGCTGCTGGTGTGGCAGTGAGGTGGTAGCTCTCCAGGGCAGCACGTGAGTCATCAGCCACCCGTGCTGCTGGGTACAAAGACTGAGGGGCTGTCCATCTGGTCTTTGTTCCTCAACCAAAGGGTTGCCTCTTCTTTACTACATCAGTTGAGTGTTAGAGAAGAAAGAACTTAAAGACTGTGTCATCTTTTTTTAGGGCTGGTTTGGATCTGAGATCATGCAAAATATCTACAGTGAGATTTATATTACTTTTATACCAAGGCTATAGAAATATCGTCAGTCTTATGCCTCATCTCACGTCAATAGAGAGGGGAGGAAAACATTTACTTGGTACAGTTCCTAGCATAATTACCTCAATAATAGACTTCGTACAGCCAGAAGAAAGAAAGAGCAACTACTTTCTGCATTGCCTGTGACAGCGTAGTGTGGGAAACATATTGCAATATGGCAGTGTAAGAATGGCTTTGCCGGTTCAGACCGAAGGTCCGTCTGGCCCAGCAATTTGTCTTTCACAGCAACCACAATTAGACACCTAAGAAAAAATAGGGAAAAGAGGAATCAATTTGTTTCTGATCTGAATTTAAGCTCTGGAGAATTGCCACTGCCACTGAAAGTACAGGAGGATTTCAAATAGTCTTAGTCCCTGGGAAGAATGGGATGTGGAGTGGGTGTCCTGTCTGCATTCATTCACTTCAACATCTTTCTTGAATAATTTGCTCATATGGTTACAATAGCATTTTAAAAAATTATTTTTATTTTTTTACCAGAATTCCCACCGATGCTTAGCAAAATATTTTTGTTGCAGTGTTGACACAGTGGTGCTGGAAACGCTAATTGAAACTGCTCCCTGCTTTCAGAAGCCATTTTGTTCCCCACACTGATTGAATTTGCTTGAAGCAGGTTTAATTAAGGTGGTGTTGAAAACCGTCACTTGAGCAGGGGCTCATGCATGCTGGTGTGCCTCTATGTTAATAGCACTGGTTCCTGGAATTAAAATGGAAGGGCTTTGCCTTGTTTCTTATTTGGTTCACTTGTTGAGGGAGGATTTCTAGGGCCTCAATATTTATGGGCCAATTTGTATTATTGGTGCCGACCGTGGCAGACTTCAAAGTGTTTTGATTTACTTTGTAACAGGAATGGCTTGCTCATTTACAGTAGGTATATAAATGAAGATAGACCACTGGATAAATAAAACAGCAAGAAAAGATTGCTTAGTAGCTTTTGTATCATAATAGACGAGAAAATATTAGACAAGTTTCCAGTGCAGATGAGCCATTTCCTGATGTGAATAAATATTTCTGCCTTGCAGTGAAGTAGAACTGTGGGCTGACCCTTGGCTCTCGGAAGGGGCTGAATCAGCACCACAAGTCCCCAAAGCTTGGGCTTTCTGAACAGCTTCCAGCCCGGCAGTACTACTGCGTTAGCTCCCACCTTCCCTTTTGCCCAGTTTAATCTTTATGAATTACCTGAGAAATAGAATAATTTTAAATGCTGGAGTATTTTTCTTCAGGGTAAAACCTGCACTGTTAAATCCATTATGGTTGTTAGAGCTATGACAGCTGGAAAGTGGGATATAGCCCATAACTTTGTGTGTGCTCTCAAATGCCAAAGGCATTTGAAAATCTAGACATTTGATTTCCTCCATACTTGAAGGTGTCAGTCAGCCATGTATTTTTTGAGTCATACTTCCATGTGTAGGTACAGAGGAGCACTGTGGAAAGAAAGCACATCTTTGTTAAGGGATTCTCATCCAGTAGAGACCAGTTCCTCATTTCACTGAATGGATGAATGAGCCCAGAGATGAGGCCAAGACATGGTAAACAGGACCTTGTATGATGCTACAGGGTAGAAATTGAGAAAAGCATCTCACTTTGTTTTCCAAACTACACTCACAAAGTATATTTTTACAAAATATGTGACCTTAGTTATCAGCCTAACCAGTGCAGTTCATTGCAACTTCTTGTGCAATTAGTTTGGTGGGAAAATTGTGTGTACCTAAGTGTGATCCTGGGTGACAGCCTTAGGTTCAGTTGTGATTCTCCTGTGGAACTGTATGAGCTTTACAAGTAGTTGTTGGACAGACCTTGCTGATGGTAATAACGTGTGCATGTAGTTGCTAATTCAATTAGTATGTGCTGGGCTTTGAGCAGTTAGTGCTGAGCCAGTGCCGAAATGCAGAACAACAGAAGAATGCCAAGTTACTGGACAGTTACTATGCAAACAAAAATATGTTATGAAATATAAAGCTGACATCTTGCTGGAACAGAAGCAAGCTGTGCTAGCAGCGTTACTGGAAGTTTGGAGATGTGTTTATGATTCCATGCCTGTATTGCATGGAAACTACCTGGAATCACAAACACTGCAAAAGTGACTGTGAAATGTTGACAAGCAGCAGCCCCCTAGTGCAAAGGGTTTAATGCCCAAGCAAGTGAAAATGGAAGAAGTTAAGTTAGAAATCAGAACTGTAGCTCTTGACCTTAGCAGATAACTTAAGCTGATGTTGGAAGTAAGTGCTCTCTCATGGGTTCAGTGTCAGGTCTGGAAAGTAGGACTCCAATTCTGTTTTTAATGGGCTTTTTGTAGGATCTTTAGTCATCCAGCCTGGAATATAGATTATTCTTCCTCTGTATGCCTCACTTTAATTTAAAATGGCGATTGCGCTTCTTAGATGATCTGCATGAGTCTAATGTAAGCATCCTGATTGAAATCAACTAACCCAAGGCAAAATAGAAGTGCAAAATGATACCATATTCTGTGTTACTGTCCTGTAATCTGATGCAAGCTAAATTCTGCCAGGAACAATAGATTTATACTTGGTAATCTCTTTTTTTGACACTAATAAAACATTTCATTCTGAAAAGACAAAGAGATTCAATTACTTCTAAGAGGTTCTGCCTCTCCAGCAAGCTGCATTTCCTTCTGTGTGAAATTCTGTTGTCTCCTCCTACCTCTTTTCTTTCTAATGCCCCCCTCTCCTTGTCATTGTAAGGAAATGACCCTTTGTCTCATGCAGCTCACATTCTTGAATTCACTCGCTGCCTGACTGATTAGCCAAGGACACACTCAGCCAAAGTACTGGTCGTGTAGGTCTTTTGCCAGACAGCTTGTTCAAAAACACTTCAGAAGAAAGAGGAGAGTGGGAAGAAACCCACTTGCCAGTTTAAGGACAGAGCTTGTTTGCTATTAAAACTTCTAAGTCAGCAAAAGCAAAAGCAATACTGACTGCAAAACTGCATTTGCATTTATAGTACAAATATGAAAAATGAACTCTAGCATGAACATGTCCTTAAAGAGATTATAAATCCACTCTCTTGACTTGAATGCAGTGCAGTGTTTTGATTGTTATATCTGGGTATGTTGCACTTGAAAGCGTGGTATATGGAGTAGTTGGAAGACACTGAAGTAAAGATTTTACAGTAAAAATTATTTTACAGTGGAAGACTGTAATGAGAGCAGCTCTGCTAGTATCCTAGTGCTGTGTTGTTTTGTTAGTTATCTGTAAAGTTTGGCATGTGGTGGGTTAATAATTAGATACTCTTTGTGTATAGTTCAAGTGAAGGCCACCAGCTATGACTTCACTTTGGCTGGGGTTTCCCTGTAATCCATTTAGCAAATTAAAGAGATTACTTTGATTGGTGCCATTATCTCCTATTCTCTTGCGGTTGAACCACTTAACCTGTGCTTAATTGAAAGAGATAGAGAGGGTACAGTAACAAATACAATCAAATGAAAGGGGCAATAGGATCTGTAGGCCAAACAAATGATCAGCACTAGGCTAACAATAGCAGATTAGAGGTGAGATCAATTAATTAGAAGCTATTGTAGGCGTTGGGTGGCTGCCAAGCTTTCTAATAGCCTAAGCCATCATGCCGTTCTGTTTAGGAGGATTTTAATGACTGGGAGTTGATGTGGTTATTTCAATAATTACCTATTTTAATAATTACTTCATTAGAATATGAAACATATTATTCTGCAGGCTTGGTGGGAAAGATAGTTTTATGAGCAGTACACCTGGAGCCAGGGACATGGCTGTACTGGTGCAAGTTGTGCCCCATCACCTCGACAGACTGGAGTTGCCAGCAGGAAGGTCACCGCTGTCCTTGGGGCACAGCAGGCATAGGCCATCAACCCCAGTAACATTTTTGGAAGCGCTGTCTGCATGCACTCGACTGAGGAGGGCCCAGACTTCTTCTAAAGCTCAGCAAGTGGTGACGTGGGGCAGCTGTAGCTTTTCGGAGGATAGTTTCTTGAGAGCCTGCTCCCTGAGGACTGCCCCTGAGCATCCACATCCTTGGGGGGCAGCCTTGGGTGAGTGCAGCAGGAGCAGGAGGGCAGAGGAGCCGTGGCCGACTGCATCCTTGCCCTCTTCAGCAGAAGTAGTGGCTGGAGGATCCAAGTGTGCAAAAAAATCATCTGCTGTGAGACAAGGTGTTTCCTCAGCTAACACAGGAGTGTCACCGCGTTGCACTTCAGCTTGGTGAGACTGGAATGCTCTTGGTCTTCCTTCAGCCTTTCAGGGCTCTCCTGTGCATACACAGTGTGTGGAAGTGATGGTGTCAAAGAATTAACATCACTGTATTAAATGCTACTATTAGTACTTCTGCAGAAACTTACTGCATGCTGGAATAAGGCGGTTAGTGCACAACATGCTTTTCACGTGCAGCAGCACATCATTTTTGAAGTTAGTTTTTGGGAGACACCGAGCTTTGTTTCAAAGGCAATTGAAGCTGTAAAATCTCTCTTTTTTTTTTTAAGTTCTTGAGAGAGAAGGAAATTGTGATGAAATGAGTACCATTTACAACCATGTATGCTGTAAGTACAATGGCAGCTTTACACGATGTTGTATGTGGTACTTTATTTTTTTTTGTAATTAATTTTTTGCCACATACTATAGAAGGCAAATTTTGACTCTCCTAAGACTAACATTTGCGTGTTTCAGAGTAGAATTTGGCTAAAAGTTAATGTTTAGAGTTCATCAGCTTTACACTAAATGTAATTTGTTTCATTTGTTTTGGAAAATGGACATGGATAACATTTTCCAAGGCATTTAAGTGGCTTAGAAGCAAAATTTCAATGGATGCTTTTTTTGCAGAATTTTTGGGGCTGGTGTAAGTGATAATTTTATCACGATGGGAATTGTGCCAAGAAATGTAAATATACATGGATTTTTTTTATACATATAGCTTTAATTTGTGTTGTTTATGTTTCTGCAAAATGGTAAATTGGGTTCTTGTTTTGCATGTGTGCATGAATGGCGTTTGATGTGAAGGGGGATGCCAGATTCCCTAGGGATTAGCATGTGAGAAAAGCCTGTAATAGAATAATAGCCAGTGCTGCTCGGAATTTGGACAACACTGAGTGGCAGATGCATACAGAGATAAAGAGGAGTGCATAGTCTCCAGGAAATACAAATTCTGGTCGTATCATTACCCAGTGGTAATGGAGTCATAATGAAGAAAATGAGCGACTGGCATTTTGGTAGTGACTGAGGAGGCTGCACGCTTGAGGTTGTGAGTTAAGCACTCAAATGTCTGGGTGTTTTCCAAACTATACAACCCGTTTGGAATGCTCTGTCATTAATCTCCAGATGTGCGAGAGGATATCACAGAAATAGCCTTTCTGTGCCATTTTCCATCTCTGATCTTGATCAGAAACTAGTAAAATGCACATGCTTATGATAAAATGAAATCGTTTTTTTAGTATAACTGAATTTATTATAAAATCCGTTCAGATCAGTTTTGTCCAAAGAGTCAGTGAAGTCACTCTCTTTTTTTTTTCCAATGTGAACAGCCTGCTCTTCCATGATCCTTTTAAGGAAGAAGTCTAGTCAGTAAAGAACTTAATATTTCTGTAAGGCCTTGGTTCCTCAGAGGCGCAAGATATGTCTGGACTGATACACAAGGTAAATTAGACAATTGAAAGTGATAAGCAATCAAACAGGTTCTTAAATCTTGTGATACTTATGTTTTCTTGTACATTTGGCACTGTCTGTCCTAATTTTTGCAATACAAGACCACTTGTGTTTTGATACTGATATTTTTCATAACCAGCATCTATGTTTCTAAGCAAATTTTCAGAACAAATGCAAACACCGTATGAATGATTTATTTTGGAAAATATGATCTAAGACTTATAACCTGGATGAAGTGATTTCTTCTAAATGAGTTGTATGCTGAACTGGCATCACAGCTAAATATCCTCTTACTCTGAGAGATACTAACCCCCTAGGGCAGCATTCAGGTCATTAGCAGGTCAGTTTAGGAAAGCATATACTATTGCTGCCTCCATCCGTCCTGGCCTGAAGATAAACATAAGACTCCAGTTTCCATTGTTACCAGACCAGGAACCTTCACAGGCCATAAGAGCAGCTTAACAATTGTAAAAGTACATTTGTGAGTTTAAAAGCCTATAGGTTTTATCAGTGATGGAAAATATCATACTTTTGGTAGATTTACAAAGGAATGCATAAATCAAATCCTTTGTGTGCCATCAGAATTTTATATGCAAATATCTACTTACATACTTTAAAAGAAGTATGTATGTATGAAGAACAAATAATCCACAGTGGAACAGTATGTTCAAGGTTTATCAGCATGAAATTAAGATGGACTACAGTCTAAGGTTACTCACTAAAAGGACAAGTAATCTGGCCATACCAACTGTATGCCAATAAACTTGTTATATAACACTGTCCTCTATTCATTTATATGCCATATGGGTTATAGGAAAGGTATTTAAGAATATTTTGGAGGGTTTTAAGTTTTATTGTATCTTATTTTTCATGGTCCTCCTCCTGCAAAGTGAAGAGGTGTGCTTATTAAACAGCAAAACACCTTTAGAAATGACCTAAGGACTTTCCTTTTGCAAGGGTAGATATTAAAACTTGCAAGATTGAATTGGTGGACATGCTGGAACCTTGGTGCTTGCCTGTGGAATTGAAGTCAGTCGTTACACTTGTAGGGCTGTGAAGAATGCAGATTTCCAAAGCTGGCCCTTTCTGCATAGAGCAGGGAGAAGATGTGCTCTTTCCCTACCCTCACTGCTTTTTATGGAATTTAGCACCCACCTACTGGAAGGGCTCTAACTGCACTGAAAATGTGAAGGACTCGATGTTAACAGGCAGAAGTTAGAGGATAGTAAACTCATTTACTGTGTGACCTAGCAGCTTTCCTTGTGTGTATTACCACTGTGTTGTGTCTGACTATACATATGTTAAAGGCCAATACATAACACGATGCATCCTATGGAATAGCAGAAGGTAGATAGTGTATGTTGTTACTTAGTTAAGGGATTAAATGCTGTTTTCTGCACTATTTAGAATCTTTCTGCTTTTGGATATATCCTTGGGTATTTAGAGACTGCAGATCTAACATTGGTGTTAGGTTAGTGCCAGGCCTTATGTGATGCCATTTGCTCTTACCTGCTCTTGCAGAAGATGTGTGTGTGCTCTTATGTGCACAGATGAATGTTGTCTACAATGTGTTTTTAATAGCAGTATTTCTGCCTCAAGTTTTTTCCTCCCAGGCTGACATCACCAAGCAATAGGTGTGTATTTGAGAGACAGAAATTGAAATGTTTTATTATTTTTTAAAAATCTGTTAGTAATCTGGGCTTAAATCCTACCCCGTGGACGTCAGTGACGAAAAAACCTATTACTTCAGCAGAGGCAGGATCTCAGTATTTGTGCTTTTCGTGTTTATAAGATTCATGGAGAAGCCAAGTTCAACACTAAAAACACATGCATAATATAAAAACAAAATGCCGACATACAGACTTTCAATAAAACAGGGTTTAATAAGTTACTGTCCGATCTGGATGACAGATATTGTGTAATTCTGCTTTAATGCTCAAATCTGCCATCATCATGATTTGGAGTTCAGGAAGGAGATGGTCAAAGTATTGCTAGTGATTTTAATGTAAAAAATAAATAACAGGAAGTAAAAGAAATGTGTCAAGAGCAGGCTGAGCCAGAGTTCAACAGCAGAGCGTAATGGATTTGATCGTTTCTGCTTTCCTTAGGAGGAGTCACTGTGTGTAAAGTATTTGGAGATAATCTGAGTAGAAGGGCCACAGCCAAAGTCCTGTATTTCTTTTTCCAAGTCTCTGATGCAGAACATTCTTAGTTCCTTCGCTGCCCCTTGAATTCAAATCCTGGCTTTGCTAGTCCAAATAAAATATAAATCCAGGATATATTTCAGTCCCATCTGTATGTGCTGGGTGATGTACAACAGGTGGAATCCATTTGCAGTATAATTACTAGGATGCAAACAACCACAAGCTTTACAAGGAAGTCATCTCTCTTCATCACAGTTCTGGTGTTAGGGCTGTATTTGTTCCTAATAATCAGCAAACTTCCAAAAGACCCACAATGAAATAACTCAAAGCACTCTCCCCAAAAGCCATGTGTTTAAACAATGAAAGATTTGCTGTCCTTTCAGCAGAAATTAAAACAAATCCTTTGAAGATTACTGCAATTATCCCACTCCTTTCCCTCTTTCAAATGTAAGCAAATTTTTGCAGCTTTCTCTTTTGAGAGAGAGGTGAACTGACACCAGACCTTCTTGATGACAACTTCATGTCATTGAAGTCAAACGTTGTTTAATTTTGTCTGGGTGTGTATGAGGAAGGTGATGCATTTTTGTGAGGCTTACCAGCCCGTCTGGTCTCTTCTCCAGGAGGAGTTGGGAGTTGTTTGCAGTGAAGCTTGGCTGTGCCTGGGAGAGCCTGACAAGGCAAATGCATGGGGTGTGCTGCTCCTGGAGGGCTCTGTGTGAGATTGCCCCTTCCCAGGCCACTCCATTCCATGCCCTCTTATTTCCTCTGTAAAATTTGTGGAGGCTGCATGCTTTAGTTTCTTGTTTTGTTTGGCCTCCACTGTCTACTGATGTAAAATTTTTAATAGTGTGATGCTAGAAATGCAGAAGATGTCGATAGCTATGCATCAGTTCTATTTCACTGCGCCCTGTCAAAATTTGTTACTTTAATCAAATCGCTGGTTTATGAAATACAGATTCCTTTCTGATAAGGTATGCCAATGAAAATTTCTTGTTGAAATCCAGGAGACACACAGGAATAATTGAATTTTTTCCACGTTAAATACAAGAGTTATACTTCTGTTTCTGATTTTCTTCTTGTCTTCTTCTCCTCTGTATATTTGGTATTGTATCTGTAAATGCAAAGTACCAAGGAAAAGCTGGCATGCTAGATATTTTTCTGTTTGATTCTCTGGGATTGAAGCACAGTCTGCTTTGCAGATTGGACATTCTCCCCCAGGCTGCTGTTTGTAGAGCATTGCCTCAGCCTCTAATTGTGTTGCCTTCTCCCCTTCCAGGAGTCTATTTGCATACAGCTACTTTTTCATGCAGTTTAGGCAGAAGACTTGTGCTTACAGAGCAGCATTTCTTAGTCCAGATCTTGGATCGCTGATAACCTACTGACACATAAAAAGTTTTCCTTCTGACCCAGCATTGCATATTGTTTTTTTCTCAGCTGCACACTCTCCAAGTTGTTTTGTTGCTCATGGCAGAATGATTTTACAACAGCATTGTTGTGTTGAAGAACATTTTTCTTTGTGAATATGGTGTGTGCTTTTGAGAAAAAAAAAGAAAAAAAAGATGCCCCTGCAGTGCTGTGATGTGATGTACAGGAATCCTGCTAACCAGTAATTACCTGCAGAATAGGAAGTTTATCAGTGACAAAATAGAGCTGAAACAGCTCACTGTGATAAGATTTTTTCAGATTGTAAAATATTCACAGCTGAAAATTGTGTAATAATTTCTACCATATTCACTACAAATTCTTGGAGAGCCCTAAATCTGGTCTGGAAGTTTGACAGATGCAGTACGTTTGCACAGCGGATTTTACCTACTGTGGCTCCCTGTCCTCTGAGTACAGATAAGAAAGACCTGTGAGATTGTTAAATGGGAGCTTCACCTGCCAGTCTGTACTGCGGGATCTCTATAGCAACCAAACATAAATCAAGAAAATGGCCCCTTTTGTAAGTTGGTTAATAGGCACAACATGCTTCTTTAGAAAATCCAACTATTCTTTCAATAGACTTTGATTGAAAGTCAGCCTTTTCTACAGACACATTCACATTCACATCTAGTAGCAGCTTGTATGGCTGTCCAAGGTCTAATTTATTACCCTTTAAAGATTGGGCAAAGAAAAAATGGTTCTCGGAACAATGTTTACATTCAGAGGCATAAGCACAGTGCCACAAAAGAGCATCCTTTTGTTCTGAACCCAGAATATTAATCTTTAACCTACTACTTATTTCAACTCCCCCTGCTTTTATTTGGTTAGCCACATTCTTCCCTTGTAATTGAAATCTTAACGATTTAATACCTTATTTATTAGTGGTGGTGGGATTTTTCCTAAATGTTGATATGTATTGATACATTCCTCAGGCTCTTCTGCAGCCCTGTAAGCCTCTGTTCCTGAAAAGGTTTCTGATAGCGGAGATGGGCTCTTTTCTGACACAAAATTTTGGTATGTTAGCCAGGGCATTCCGGCGTAATCTTCCTGCTTAATTTAGGGCAGTTGTGTGCTAGAAGTGTTTGTAAGAGAGTTTGCACTCAGACCCTTATAAGTACCATGGGAAAACATACAAATGCTATCCAGAAAAGAAGAAATTAAATGTGGAGGTGTTTTTACGAGAGGACTGGAGTTGACTCAATAGCCAAAAGGTAGATTTTCCTTCATAGGAGAAGGAAAACATTGCAATTCCCCTTTTCCACTCTGGCTGTGAAAATAAAACTACATCTGGTTCAAACCCATTGCAACAGGAATTAACCCCTTTCCTTTCAACTAAGACAAGCATGGAAGAAGCCACGAGTGGATTCCGTGTCTGCAGCTTGATGTGTGCAGGTGTAGCACTTTGGTCAGGCAGCTTATGGGGAAGGGATGCTCTGATAGATTTCCATCGGCACGGTCGTGTCCCTGGGGTGCAGGGGCTTCCTCTGAGGACAGAGGCACAGAAGGGGAATGGAGCCTTTCAGAGCAAGAGGGGTCAGGCAACGCTGCCATCTTCTGAAAGCAAGCTGGAGAGTATTTGGGGAGCAAAGGGACAGAAGTGCTTGAAAAGAGCGAACTGAAAGCTTTGTGCAGCAACAGTGCCCCTCCAGAGTCTCCTGAAAAAGACACTTTTAAGCATTCATTGCCACAGGTGTGTATGCATATACACAGCACACGGCGAAGTTACTGCCGCCTACTTCAGGTAGAGGCCCAACAGAGAACTTGGCTCCTCGGTCTGCTTTTCTTCTAAAAGGCTTGCCAAGGTGTGGAAAGTTGTGTGTGAAGCTATTAGCTTGTGGGTGCTATTTAGATGTGCTGTCCCTTCTGGATATACCGTGTGATGTTATCTGGGGCCTTCAAATAACAACGAGTGATGTAAGCAAGCATGTGCCTGTCACAACACCAGCAAGTGCCAGAATCATTTTCATCCCTCTTGTTACTTTGTTTGTGCAAAAATACGATGTGCGTTCACTTCATCATGTTAAAAAATTAGTACACAATGTGTCCTGGATGTCCTTACATTATTAATTTCATCAGTAATATCATAGCAGATGTTGTCACATGGTCCTCAGACATGTGGACAGTGCAAAGCTGTAACCTGCAGTCCATTTTCCTCCAAAAGAACTATAGGAAGAGAGCAACACCACTCATGTTGTGCCATGCGGAAAGTGGTAACATCTGCAGGCTGCTTCAGAGTAATAGGCATATGGGGGATATTTCCTGCCATATTGAGAGAGCTTTCATTTCGACTGGTGCACAGAGCATACCTGGTATGCAGTGTGGCAGAAGGGATGGTCTGCTTTGTGCTTTTATAAATCTTGTTTTTCAGAAGCGGCCACAGTTCTGAGAACCTGGTCAAGTGTGTCTGTATGAAGGAGATCAGAAATCCCTTTCAGAAACCATTTGTTTTTGTATTTTACATATTAAAACCAACACCTTGCTATACCTAGGTGGCCTCCTGGGAGGATGGATAACGCAGACCCTCACACCTTAGGGCAACAAGCTCCTGGCATGAAACTCCATTAAATCAGCAGTTGACACATTCTGCATTTGTTTCTGCATTTTGTTTTGCCCTGTGGAGAGTGTGTTACAGCAGTCTAATTCTGAGTTGACAAAAATGTGGATAAACTGTGACAAGGTTTGCATGGAAGGGAATAGGTCATGCCCTTTTCACCAGTCTTGAGCAGAGGAAGTGCTCGTGGGCATGACCGCTCTGTAGGTACCCAGGAGTCGTCTGCAACCTAATATACTGATTTTTAATCTCTTACGAACTGACATCTTGTTTTATTAGTGGTAATGACATAATTTTCCCCAGCTTTTCCAACTGTTTTCTTCGTCTGCACTGCTAAAATTATCTCAGTCTCATCTAGACTCAGGGGCAGAGTCCCAAATTAAGAAGATGACGTGAAAAACGGGGTTTGAAAGTAAAGCACGACCATAAAGCATTTCTGATTCTTTTGTACTTCTGAAGCTTCCCAGTGAAAGTAATATTTTGTACCTAATTTTTTTTTAATGCTCCAGTCTAGTCCCACATGTGGGATTAATTAGACAAGACAAATGGCTACAAGGAAACTCATCTCTTTCTGGGAGGTTGTTTTCTGATGTTGTCATCCCATTATTTCTACTTTTCAGTTGCTTGTTTGAATGAGTGATGGACTCAGTCGCTTCTTATGTTTGATAGGCAAATACGGCACTCCACTTTGCTAGTGTGTGTATGTGTGTGCCTATGATAAACATTCATTTTTAATTTACTTTGTTTACCTTGAGAGCCTGCCAAGAAGTGATTCAGATATTCCAGTGCGAAGGGTTTTTCTATTGTGATGCAGGACAAAGGAGTGTTGAGCATATGCTCTTTCTTCAAAGAAAAAAGAATATTATTTATTTGTGCAGCTACAAGAGTGCTGGTTTTCCTATGTAAACACTTGCTTGATTTTGTTTGTCACAGAGTCTACAAAATCTTTTGTGTTTGAAAAGAAAAGTTTTGCTGTACAATTGCAGGGCAGTTCAGCGCAGCGTGCTAACGCCGTTGCTCTCTGCATATTGCTGCGCACCGAATGTTACAGTTTTCATCCATCTCACGCTGACAGCAGTTTGCTTTGGGGTAAACACTTTCATTAGGGACTAATTCATTAAAAAAAGCCTTTTGCAACAACGTTCAGTCCTGCAAACAGCTGCATGTCTTGCTGTTGCCTCAAAAGGCAATGCTGAACTCCTTGAGGGCTGCCTTTTGTGTTTGGGTGAGAGTTTAGGAAGGGCTTTCTGCCCAGCTAGAGATGAGATGTATCATGACGTCACTGGGACACGGGAGACAAATTGCACGTTTTGTATATGGGCATGCAGTGGGATTGAGAAAATTGCAGATTTAGGAACATTTGCACAGCAAGTCAGCCAGAAGCCATCTCAATGGATGTCACCTCTCTTGGTGTTCGCAGCGCTTCTGCGCTATTCTAATGCGGACCCAAGTTCTTTCTGTCCAGAGTTTATTTTGAACATTTTTCCTGTAAAACATGTTTTGGACCAAATTTCTCCAAATACCTTTTTTTCTTTCTTTCTTTCTTGTTCTTCTTTTTTTTTTTTTCTTTTTCTTTTTTTTTTTTTTCTGGAAATGAGAAACAAATCCTTTCTTGTCTTGCATTCCAATGTGTACCTGAGGGAGGAAAATCAACCCTCCTCAGAGTCATTTAAAAGTTGACTTTAACGTGCAGATTGAAAGTATCCTGCAGTAGTACAGCTTAGTCACCTGCTATTGCTGAGAGAAGGAAGTAACCTTTGCTTTGAGAGCATGGAAATTGATATTGCTAATGTCTGATACCAATATTTATTTAGAAGACAAAGGTTGTCTGGGTGATATTAAATCTCCCACTTGTGTACCAGAGTGGTGCTGGCACTGCATTGCCTGGAAGCCAGTCAGAGTGAAGCAAAGCAACAATACTTCTTAATAAAATCTTAATAAAATCTTCTGACTATACTTTCCTGATATAAAGACTTATGAAATGATACAATAAAAATAATACATGAATTGGAAAAATAATTTTGGTGCCACAGCCAATCCCACCATTGTTTTCTGTGATTATGTCATTCATGGACTTCAGTCAGAAGTTTGAATTCGGGCTAGTGGTTGTTTCTTCTTCTTGACACAGGCCTGGCTTACACTGCAGATTGCTTTTTTGCACTTTCCCTTGGCTTATCTACCAATAAGCCAAGACGATATAGCAGATTAGTAATGTTTAGTCAGACTGAAGAAAGGCTTTCTTAGTGTTTAGGCTAATAGCTTTTTCGAAAAAGATTAATTTCACCTTTACCTGGTTAAGTTCTATGAAAACCTTTATTTGAATGGTGCGTAGAGTTTTTATGAACTGTCCCCAAGTGTCCATTAAAAAATGTCATTACGATTTGTTCAGCACAATTAAGGAAGAAGGTTTCTCTGAAACTTAAAAAAATGTACTGTTCAGTAACTGTAGGGCCACTGCAGTTACTTTAATGTGCAACAAACAAAGTGATGGATGGAGGGGGATGGTGATGTATCTTTTCATTTAAGTGGAGAGAATTGTTATATAAAGTCTCCATTGAGGTATGCATTGAAACAAGATGTGCTGGGGAACTGAAGAATGCAGATAATTTTGAGAGAAGATTTTAAAACATGTCCCCCAAAGATGTGAGAGTTGAATCTTAGACTGAGAGTGAGAGTATGAAGTGAGAGTATGATCTGCAAAAATGCAGCAGTTCACTTTTGGTCTGTTCTTCTCATACATAAGATTTTGTAAAGCTGCAGTATGCTACTGTGGCCAGCCACAGGCTGCAATTTGGAGTTTAGTAAATTTTCCTTGGAACATTTGCTCAATAGCAATTATTGTTTAAGTAGGAGTGTGATATCAGAAAGATACAACAAGGTAAAATTTTGATATATTTTCTTCAGATAAACCAGAAGTATCTAAAGCAAAAATCCATGACTAAATTAACAATGAAGTGAAGAATTATGTACTTAGAGCATTTTGCTGGGAAGCCCTAGGATTCCCATAGGTTATTCACTCAGCCAAATATCATCAAATCCATAACATAAATCTCAAGTCTATTCTACGCTGAAGAGGTGAGAGTAATTAATTGCCATTGCTGTTATGTTTTCAAGTTACTCAGTTAATCACCTTTCTTTCTTTCTTTCTTTCTTTCTTTCTTTCTTTCTTTCTTTCTTTCTTTCTTTCTTTCTTTCTTTCTTTCTTTCTTTCTTTCTTTCTTTCTTTCATATAACAGATCACTGTAGTTACAAGTCAGATAAAAGCTTTTTTCTATAAATGGCCTATCTTAGCATATACTATTGAAGAATATTTTTGAAGATCCTGTATGCATCTTGTTCTTCCTGCTTTTTAAATGTACTTATAATATCAAAAATTATTTCTGTAATCTTAGTTATTGTAATACAGTTTTTCATAAATATTTTTAGAGGTGGCATTGTTAGAGTCATGATCATCTAAGGAAAAAGTTTGGTCGAATTGCACAGCTTTTTCTTGTGTGATACCGTTTGTCTTTCAATGGCATTAATGGTGGTGGATGCAGAAGAATTTAAGGTGAAGCTCGCTGCCATCAGTGTGGGAGAATGTTCTGAAAGTAGTGCGTTCTGAGCTGCAATTTGTCACATGTGCATCTTTGAACAACAGCAAATCCTCTGTTTGGAAGAATGGTCAAGCTTTTCCTTGATTGTTTTGAGTTTGTGTAGGAGAGCACTTTCTGTTCCAGTTTTAGGAGACACCAAGTCATTCTTTTGCTGCATTAAAAAGTGAACTGGCACAACAGCAGATAGATTGGAATATTTTGCCATTTGCAAGTCTTGTGATAATAACTAGTCCATACTGATAAGTGCAGTAGTCACGTGTGGATATCTCCAGTACTCCTGAAGCCACCTCTTACTTCCATCTCTCTGAAGAGCATGCTAGAAGAAGGTATGGGCTTGGTACACTGGGCAGAGGTGAGAGGAAGGCACCTCATCCCTCCTGTTATCAAAGAGGGCTTGGTCAGAGAACAGCTCATGGCACGGTGCTGGGGTGCACCCACACCTGCAGCAAGGGATGCTGGTGCTGGTTGGAGAAGCCTGGCTGTGTGTGGGGCAGGGCCAGGTAAAAGTCGAATTTTGCTCTGGCTTTAAAATAATAAAAGTAATTAGAAAAATGTGCAGATAAATCGTGTCATTAGAAGTTAATTAGAGAAATGTGGGTAATATTACACCCACAGCTCTGGATGCTGAGTGATACTAAAGCAGATGTTTCACTCAGGGGACGCATAGAGGAAGGCTAAAAACTGATTAGTTAAGGAGAAACCACAGTAAGTTTAGTATAAATCGCTACCAAAAATAAATTTGTTGCAAATGTTTATTTTGCTTGATTGTCTTTGATATGTGTGTACTTGTTAGGGAAGGGAAAAGGAGTTGCCTGCAAGAAATTAGGAAAGTGACATGGTGGGGGAATTAGCCTGCCTCAGATCCCCGTCCTAATGGCTCCAGCTCTCCTTTGGTGCAGCGCTGGCTGCACATCTGGCCGCCAACTTGGGCGGCTGCTTCTCATTAGTGCTCTGGCCCCATTGCTAGAGGGAGTGAGCACCCAGCAAGTCCTCTGCCTGGCCTCTGGTCAGAGTGGGGCCGAGTCCAAAGGTGAAAAACACTTCGAACTGCTTGAAACTGCTTTTAAAAATTATTTTTAAGCCATCCTTGCAAAAGGTGTGCAGAGAGGAAAACAAAAGGTAGACGAGGTGCTGCGGTCGTTTTCCAGGCCAGACCCGGTGAGGGACAGCTTTGTTGGCCGTGCAGCACGGGAAGGAGCCGACAACAGATTTACTGTGGAGATGACTTAGCAGCCTCCTCGCAGCATTATGAAAGGAGCTTAAAATGTTTACGTTGCCCCCTCCTCCACGTACAAGAAATTGTTACCCCAAACAATCGAGAATAAAGCTGGGAAAAGCCCTGGGTCCCTCTCAGGAAGCGGCAGGGCGGCCGCGGTGCGCAGGAGCAGGAGGGCTGGGTTGGCGGGGCCGGAGGGAGGCTGGCGGGCGGCCTGCCCCGCAGGAAGGCCGTGCGTTCCTGTCCTCTCGGTGAACCTGCCCGAGAGGAGCGCGGGAGTTATTGGGTAATCAGGGCTTGTCAGCACCTTGGTTATGCAGCGCGGCGCGATCCGATAATGTGAATGGAACCTGTAATAGCGCTGATGAAAAGCACGCCGGTTTGAAAAGGGCCGTGAATGATTTTTTTGTTCATTTTCTGTTTACATGCGATGCGTTATTGATGTCGTTACCTGCTGATACGCTGGCTTGTTTCTTGGAAAAACTGGGGATTATTCATTATTTTAAAAAAGACGGGCAGAGAAAGGGAGGGAGGGAGGGAAAGAGTGAAAGAAAGAGCCCTGTTACGTGAAGAAAATTGCATTCGAATGCTGCAACTGAAACATATTGATTTTCTGGCACAGACTTTTTAGATTAAAAATGCCAATACTAAATCCTTTCATGACCTATAGTTCATATGAAGTTCACGTGTCATTTACTATTATTCTGGAAAAAGCAGAATCTTTAATGAAAACACGATTTGAAGGAATGCTCTGCCATCCCATCATTTGCATGCGGTAGTAATAATACTTGATTAAGGGCTAAACATGCTACCAGGGCGGAGGTTTACATTTTTTTCTTTTTGGTAAATTGAAGTCCATTTATCTTTTTTAATTGCTTGCTTGTGTTTACCCTCATCTTGAGCTTCATACTCCCTTTCTTTTTCTTTCTTTTTCTTTCTTTTATTCACTCTGTGTGACGATAGGCAATCAAAGAAACTCATTTTTCCCAGTGCTAAGCACAAGATCTTGCTTCAGATTTTATGGCATTCAGGGGATCAATGAGTCAAAATGCTATTTTGATCTGCAATACTGCAAACATTTCTAGTATAAATTCCCAGAGATGACCCTAACTTCTCTGGCTGTTTTTACCCTTTCCTAATAGAGACTTTAAAGGTACTGATGTGCTAACATCAGGTTGGAAAATTTAAGGCCAAATTCCTGGCTCAGGTGATTTCAAATCCTTGGCTATTTCGGGCTTCTAATATGTCTATACTGCATTTCAGTGTCTTTAAAAGAGGACCTTCCCCTTGGAAGGGGTGCTGGGAACAGGGACAGGGCTGCTGTGGCCCGGCTGCCTCCATCAGCGCTGCAGGACATGTCCATCTCTATGCACTGCACCCTCACTTCAGTCCGTGCTGGGCTCATGCACACTTCAGAGTGAGAGCTTCTTCACACAGAAGCTCTTTCTTTTGTATTTCACCCCAAACTCCTGTAACTCCATATTACGTGTGGCTGTAGTCATTCAATCAGGCTCAGGATAGCATATTTATTGTCATTCAGTGCAGTATGGATCTTACTCAGGAAGGCTTTTGAGCACTTCCTTATTTAAAGAGGGGCAGAGGAAATCTGGGTGATAAACGTATTTACTTTTCCACAGGTTTGTTTGCCAGCTGGGCTCGCAGGAAGTTACTCTTTAAATTTGATCAATAGAGTGTTTCTCTGGGAAGGCAGAGGAGAGGGCCTGGGTGCAGTGAGCACCAGCGAGAGGGGCCGGGCACTGAGGCCTCTCTGCCTTTCCCACCATTCTTCCATAGCTTGCGTACTGATTAAAGTCCCTGTGGATACTTTGGGAGAGTAAAAGGCTCATCTGGGGCACTGGAAGAGAGGAACAGAGTTGCTGAAGGACATGTCTATCTGTAAAAAGTCAGAATATGTTTTTTTTACTGCATACTTAATGGAAAAAATCCCAGTGTTTGCCTTCTATTGAGGATCTTGAGAATGCTTAGGCTTTGGGCTGGAGCTTGTATAGGTCCTGAAAGTTCCTTTTCACTCTGAGGAATATTTAATGCAGAAACCTCCCACTGTAAGGAACTGGGAGCATTTCGGGTGTCTTGGCAGCTTTACCTGGTAGATAAGGCTGCTCAAGCTTCTTGGCTTCCAGTCATGACTTTTGGGAGGACTTCCAACCTGAAAAGCTTACATCTCTGTTTTAAAATTGTGCTGGTTTAAGCTGGGACAGAATTCATTTATTTTCTTCATAGTGTCAGGTATGATGCTGTGTTTTGGCTGCAAGAGGAAAGCAGCATTGTTAACACACCGATGTTTTAGTTGTTGCTGAGCAGAGCCAAGGCTGTTTCAGTTTCTCGGGTTCTCATACCGTCCTACCAGTGAGGGGGACTGAGAGGGTTTGGGGAGCTGGGAAGAAACAGAAGCTAGACAGCTGACCTAAACTGGCCATAGGGATATTCCACACCATATGACATCATGCAAAGCCAACCAACCAACCAACCAAACAAACAAACAAACAGAAACACCTTGGAAGACTGTGGGGAGTTGACCTGGGAAGCAGCCATTGCTTGGATACTGGATGGGCATCATTAGGTGGCAAGCAACTGCTTAGTGCATCGCTCCTTTTTTATATATATGTGTACATATATACATATGTTATTGTCATTACTAATACATTCTTACTTATTTTTCTGTCTTAGTAAATAGTTTTTATCTCAATTCAAGAGTTCTATTTTGTTGGTTTTTTTTTTTTCCCAATTTTCTCCCCCATCCCGCTGGAAGGGGGAGGAAGGTGAGCAAACAACTGTGTGGTGCTTAGCTACCTGCCAAGTTAAAGCGCAGCAAAAATATACAATGTCTTGTACATAAATACGATCAATACTTCTCACTAGTAAGCTCACTTGCTAAATGCTTGGTATTCTTGCATACAATTAGTGTCATGGACCCCTATTGTGGTGCCTTGGGCTGTATGTCTGCCTTCTCATACCTCGCTGTGGGCAGGCTTCTTTCCAGCCTGCAGCTTGACAACAGGCTTGAGTGGGGTGGCAGCAGCTGAGCAGGCATTTGCATGGCATGAGGCATAGCTACTAGGATGTGAGGCCAGGGGCCTGCCTGGGAGCCAGCATGGCGGCATGCTTGCCTTTCTTTGCCATGGTGGCAATAAGGCCTCTGAGTGGCCACATCCTTACTTAGTGTGGGCCCAAGGACAACGCACACTTTGTCTGCTTTTGATCAAAGTATGTTATGCAGCCGGTTTTTGTTGCAATTGCTTTCATCTACCTCTTCCATTTGTTCTCCCAGCGAGGGATAAAAAAGAGGGAGAGCACCACTCAATCAGCTTGTGCTCTGAACATACCCAGAACTGAACAATGTTTTTCTTGGCAGGACTCTGCAATGGCTGCCGTGACTCAGGAGTGATCAGAGGTCCTCACTGTGCACCATTGTCTATGTTAATGCCAGCTCTGGGGAAAAAAAAAAAAAAAAAAAAAAAAGCAAAAAAAAAAGCAAAAAAAAAAGCAAAAAAAAAAAAAAGCACTTTGAGGATGTCAGATGCAGGTTACACTTAATTAGTTATTGTGTTCTCCTGCTTATGTTACTACATTGTTGTAATTTCTTGGATTCTGAAAAAAGAAAAATGTTGCAATTAGCTACATTCAGACATTTCAGAAGTTACATGGAGACACAGAGTAGCTTTTCTGCAACATAAGATACGGGTGTTAAGTCTCACTGCCTCCAAGCTGGTCCAGAGCTAGGAAAAATGGTTCTGCTGCAGCAGAAAGGGCAACTTCTGTCTCTCATTGAATTATGGTAAGATAGAGCCCTTGCCGCTCCTGAGCCTACCAGCAGTGTAAGTGTGAGCGTGACACTTGAGGGGAGCACATCACGCTCGGACTGCTTTCTGCGTGCTGGCAGCTCGCAGACGTGACTCGCTAGCTGCAGCCCTGACAGGGGGGCAGAGCGCAGCAGAGATGAGGAAGAAATTCAAGTTCATCTGCAGTTTGCCTCTGAGGCTCCTGTCCTACTTTAGACAGAAATTTGCAGTGACTTGGTTAGATGCACACCTTTCGTTTCTCCTTTCTGCTCCTGTATCTCACATGTGGCTGAGCACAAGAGGCATAGGGAGCAAGGCAAGAGCAGGCAAGCTGAGCGTCTCATGTCCTTTGCACTCTCGGCTGCTTGCTAGAGATCTCTGCCCAACCCCTGTGGTGAAAGGTTATTGCTGGGATTTGAATTCTTCTTTTAATATATACAGATTTTTGCTACGTGTTTATGAAGATGGGATTATTTGTTCAACAGTGAATGTTTGAATGTTACACAAAATGTTTACTTTCTCTTCCAAAGCGCTATCAGTATATTGTTCTTTTCTTGGTGGCACCATCACAGCTTTTGTCAGTCAGAGGGTTCTAAATAAAAATAAATTGGCTAGGTGGAGCATATCTGGTCTATTGGCAAGGAGGAAGAGCATTTAAACTACAGCTGAGATTTCTTGAATTCATCCTGCCCTTTAATGCTACAGCTTTTATGCTATAAAGTAAAATATGGAGACAAAAATGGAAAGGAGACTTCTGTCTTTACTCTCTTCAGATGCCCATTATTTTTCTGAATGTATTTCATGCTTATGAGGTAAAGCAAAATTTCATGTTGAAATTGTCACAAATAACCTGGATGTTTTCCTTTATTTCAATAAAATTTTGTGCAAGGCACTGGGATGACAGCTGGGGACTGTGCCACTTTGCCTCTCAGCCTCCATCTAGGCCAGCAGGATGGCTTTCAGAAGCTGTGCAAATGACTAAACTCAGTGTCTAGCCTTGATATTCAGCCTCCATGGAAAAAAAAAAAAAAAGTTAGGCACTAAGGAAGTAAAGAAAATGTTGTAAAAAGACCTACGGATGAAGTATATGTAACAGAATAATTGGGAAATGGAAGATCCAGTATACATATCTGCAGAGGCAGCTAATATGGCCCCTAGGAAATTAATTAAGAAATGTAAGTTAATACTAACTATTTTGGAGGCATCATAGAGAAACTGAGCGTTATAGAGAATTAAAAGTAATAGGTAAGAGCAGCTACACCAGCGGCATCTAGTTCTGAGTGTAATTTATGTTACAGGCAGTAAAACCAGGAAAATACATGGAGAGTAATGGAATTTATGAAGTAAGCAGCATGGCTTTATGAATACAAAGACGCACTTGTGAAACTTGTGCATAGCATACCTCAGTGTTTCATGCAGATGATGTCTGATGGCCCCTCGTGCCCTGCTTGTTCTATACTGGACCAGTGACTGGCCCTGATCCACAGAGACCAGTGGTCTTTGGTGCTGTGTCCTCCTGGTAAAAACAACCATGTGCTTGAGCACGTTGTTACTCCTAATGCTTGGAGAGCATTGATTCTGAACAATGCTAAATTGTGTTTTCAAATCTTTGGGATTTTCTTCTTGGTTGTCTGGAGTCTCTTGGGGGTCAGGAAGTTGGCAGTGGCATGTGTGGAGACATTACGTCTGGAGAACTAAGAAACAGAGAGGCTTTTCCCATGGTCATTGGCGAGCCCAAAGCTGAAAAGGCATTGGAAGGATTTGGACGCATTGTGTAAACTTCACCAAAAATGTAGAAAAAGGCTGGAAGAATTCTGGAGAATATTTAAGGACTCCAAACTAGCTAACCAGTCAGCCAGCCGGCCACGAAGAGTGCTATTTTGAAGTGTAAGTAGGATGTAAACACTAGGAAAATACAGGAAATTTTCACATGATAGGAAGGTAATATTAGCAATAATCATGGAATAATGTTTTAATGGTCACTGGCATATAAGCGTAACACACTCTCCCCCATAAGTAAAGCACATTAAACTATCTGAAGTATAGAGAGGAGCCTCTCATTTTCCTCTGTTGCTTGTTTATTCCAGGACAGTTATCATCCTCCCTAAATTTTATTTAAAGTTCACAGCAGTCTATTCAGCTAGTGCAGTTTTAGGTTAAGCATATTTTATCCATAATTGCTATATTTGGTTCTCAAGTTATTATTGCAGTTCCTTGGGGTACATTTAAATCCACCTTATTGTAATAGATTATGGAATATAGTGGCTAATGTGTCTAATGTAAAATAAATGACTGTAATGATTTATGATCCAGCACTTCAGTTTTATTGAACATAAGGATCATTGTACTAAAATGGATGGTGTATTGCTGGTTTAGCATAAAATACTGAATAACATATTCAAGAAAATGAATGGATTGGCCAGTTCATAATATTCTGCCCCTTCAGCTGAGAGGTCTTTAATAAGCAAGAGTGTCATTACACTTGAAAATGTATGTGTAGGTAATCCATTATCTAGAACAATGACAGTGATCGGATGAAGCTCATATTAGAGAAGGGCCTCCTTATGGAGAAATGCATGGCCCTGCCGTGTCTGCGAGAGGCTGGTGAGGGGGCCGTTTCTGTTTTTTGTTGCAGCCTTATTTAGAATAGTTGAATTTACAAGTATGCATATATTTGAAGATAAATCTGGAGGGGGTTATAGAGCGCATTTAAAGGTGGGAAGGAATGTCACGAGGCCGTGATTTGCACAGGCTCATACTGAAGTGCATCTTTGCTGATCCTTATTACCATAAGCTGCATGTACTTGTAAGATAAATTTTTCAGCTCTTCATTTTTATCCCATTTGAAGGCCAATATAAATTATGCTTTTGCATGCACCTTGCTACTGTTTACATCCAGGTTTAGTAGTGTCATCTCCTACTAAATGTCAGGAAGACGGATTGATGTCATAAGGGGTGGTACCGCTGGGAATATTACTGTAAGTGGGTGTTCTGCTTGCTTCAGTGTCATCAGAAGCACTCGCTTGTGGACACTCACAGCCAGCAGTGTCCTGACTTAAACTTTTGATTTCCTGGGGTAAAGGAATACTTGAGCTCTCTGACCTCAGAAAGGAAGGTTTTATTAGTCAAGAGGAGAAATTAATAGGAGTTGTAACATGGACAGAATATTTGAATTTTTATCTGATTAAAGCATGTCTCTAAAAATGAGGAAACAAAGCTAAAAATATGGAGAAAAAAATATGAAGACAGATATGCTGTTTTTAAAAACATATTCCAAGGAAACTGTTAAAGGAACATAAATGATTGTACATCTAAGTACTTTCACAGAGCTGACAACACCATTTCCTGCAGTCAAAATAAGACAGCAGATTATAAAAGACTAGCTTGCAGCAGTTTGCTTATAATATTTTTTTTTTTAGTAAAGATCACATTTTGTTATGTATCGGAGAGCGAAAAAGAAATAATACATTTTGGGGATGTTATCCTGAAGTAACTCTGCATTCATTTTCTTAAAAGCACTTGGATAAAGCTGAAAGAAAGAAACTAAAGGCAAATATGCATTCATTATACCCATGGTAAAAGTGAATGAAGAGCTCCTGTTGATACATTTACAGCTTCAAGTATTTTGAAATAAGCAAGATCAAAGTACAGGAGTTCTTTTAGAGTAGTATCAGATAGGTTATCTTTCCATTTAAACAAGATTTCACTGGCATTTTCAGTATGAAGGAGTTTGATGCTGTTTTACCATTTATTACTAGCTTTTTCTGTGAGTAAGCACATCCATTGGCAGCCATGCAGGGAGATTTTGAAAAGACTTCAAAATTACTTTGGCGAAACTGAAACACCTATAGTTGCAAAAACACATACTCAAAATTTTTATGCATCCAAAACCATTCAGGTTGGTTTTGACATGTAATTGGATGCTGTTTTATAGCTGAGCTGTTTCAAGTTACTTATTTCATATATCTCAATCAGTTTTATAAATAGATGAGTTGCACCAGCACACACAGAACATCCCAATCCAGCTGTGGTTGCACTTCTGAGAGAAGTGCAAATTGTGTCAATAGCTGGGGGGTGTTCTGCTGCCTCAGTGCAGTTTGGGGGACATGGCTCCCTATTGTATTTTAATTAGTCCTATGATTTTGATGGTAACAAAGGTAGGGGTGTTACTTTTTATTTAACTGTGCCATTGAAGTTTCCTTGTCTTCTTAAAGTTGGTTAGACATTTGTATCGAGCAAGAGGAATCAGAGTAGCTGGAAAGTGTATTGAGAAAATTACCTCCTCCTTGAATGCTGAGCTTGAAGTCTCTTTTGTGCCAATGCAGCATAATAACGTGTGTAACTCTGTTTTAGTGGCCTAAATTGTCTTCAGTATAGGTACTCCATAACTTTTGAAAACTAAACATCATCCCACTGGTTGCTCTCACATAGTGACTCAGGTCTGTGATGGTTTGACAAGGTACACTGCTCTCTGAACTGTTAGCTGCCTTTTACAGCTGCTGTACAGCTGTATTGTGCAACAAAATCCACAGTGTGACAAAGTCACCTCAGCTGAAACCTGTGCAGGACTCTGGGAAGGATCACAGAGCTCCTACCACATGAACGAGGTGGCAGTGCTGGGATATGGCCAGCAGCAGGGGCAACTATCACCACTTTGCCTCACCTTCTTTCTCGACCTGCATTTGAGCACAGACCTGTTCTGTGCGAAGAGCATGGCTAAGTTCTATTGCATTCTCACACACACAGCCTTGTAGAGCCTTGCCCATCGTTGGGACCTGCCATGGGAGTAGGATGGGTAGGAATTGCTCAAGCTCCGAAGCCAAGTTGTGACTCTCCATTCCTGAAAGCCCTTTCAATCTTTCCTCTGCCTTCGGCATCTGGTTTTCACATCGCAGTTACTTCAGCCCATAAGCATCCACAAGAATTTTAAATAAAATATCACTGCTGACCAGCTCCACAGGGGAAAACAGGCACTTTGCTCACAAATGGGCACATTGTTGAGGCCAAAGAAAAGGGGTTTCTTTCACACTGGGTTACATCGCTGAGCCTGAGCCAAATGACCGAGAATGGCAAGAGCTGTTATAGGAACAAGTTTATGCACTGTAAATGCAGGAATCTGGTGCATATTCAGGCCTTAACTCTGGCATTTCAGGAGGAGGAATGGACTAAGAGATGCCTTGGGAATGGACCAAGAGCTGCGGGCATTGCACTTCAGGAAGGCAGAGGTGACTCTCAGGCATGACCTGCAGGACTTGGTGGGTCAAAAAGAACCCTTCCTACACTTTTGAAAAGGCTTACGTGGATGCTTGGTTTTACCTCACCTAGTTCTAGATAGACCCTACTAAAAAGTATACACTGAGCACTTTGAGGGTGCTTGACCTGATTAGCCTTTGGTGCCTGTCTAGACAGGATGATACAGTGAACCTACTTGGTATGTAAAGAACTTTCGTTGACTAGACGTCCAGCTTCTGACTGCTCAGGTTAGGGCACATAATTTCTTTCCACTCTCTTTGTGGTTATTGGTGTGCATCTAACAAATCCCGATAAATGTAAAAAGAATAAATTACAATTAAGAGCATCTTCACATACTTATGATTTTGAAGTCTTAATGAGATCCTCCCAAAGGCAAGTAGTGTCACCTGCTTAGTTAAGATTGGTGACATATTCTGTGCATGTCTTATCTATCTATCCATATATCATGTTTTTGCATCTCCATAACAAAATTTCTCTGCTGGCATGATTTTCATTTTAATAAGCTCAATGTGTTCTAAGTTTACTATTCTGGATGAGTATAGAGAAAAAATGTTCTCTATATAGAGAAATAGATCTTTTTTGATGGAAATTTCAGAGCCCAAGATTCCTTAAAGGATGAGAAACATCCTTGTGTATCTCAGTATAGATTCTGAGATACGTAGGCCAGGAGAGAAAGACTTTTGTGCTATGCAGAGTGAATGTAAAATAATAAAAATGTGTGCAGCGTCATTTTGCTTGCAGTAGAATCATAGAATCCTTGTGCAGTATTTGTTGTTTAGCCAGAGTTTCAGAAATTGAGCAAGATTTTTCCACAGTTTTCCATGGTATTTATAGAAACTTTATTACAAAACATACATTTGTGTGCCTTCATTAGTATAGAATATTCCGCCAAATGTTCAGTTTTTCTTAACTTGCCATCTACTGCTGCTGGAGCCTGCCCTGGTCTTCCCATCTGCCCCAATGCCAAAGGACATCTACCCTCTGCAGATTTTGTTGTCGGGATGACATCTGTCCTGGCTCCCTGTCCCAGCAGCACTCCAGCTCCAGGAAGGACAGACTGTGGGGAGCTGTGTCGCTGCCCTGCTGACCTGGGCTGAGCTTGCTGAAGGGAGGCAGCAGCTCTTCCACACCTCTATGCTTTCTGACACAATATCAACAAGATTTTATAAGGCAAACACTGAAATTTCCCAAATTCTCACATTCCACAATTGCTACACATTTTGCCTTCACATTTGGATATGGTTCTGATCAGATCAGTGCATTTTCCATCACATTCAGCTGCGGAAAATAAAACCAGTGCAATGTAGTATGCATGGACAGGAATTGCTCATGGCTTCGTGGTGCAGATGAAAGCTTGGTAGTTCTGTCTTACTTCTCTGTGTGGCCTTATTTCAGGCTGGTTGGGTGCGCACCTCCAAGAACTGGCTGGGTCTTTTCTAGGATGCAGAGTGCTGTGCATACATGGAGTTAAACAGTTCCACATTCCTGAGTAGAACAAGAATGTTTTCACAGTGCAATCTGCTCTGTGTGAATTACACAAGTTTATTTTTTCAGGACGAACTCCATGGACAGTTTTTTTGTTTGCTTGTTTTTTAAAGAGGAGATGATATGCAGTGAAAATATCTACTGGAGTAACCAACTATGTTGTTGTAAGAGTGCGACTGGGAAAATTTAGGTTAAAAAGTCTGTCGACTATTGAGGAAGAACAGTCACAAAAGATTTGTGATGTTTTTTCCTTCTTGTTCAGCAAGGAAGTGCATGTGAGATAAATACACACGGGGTGCCTGGTGCCAGTTGCCATTGGCATTTCCTGCTGCAGGCACGGTGAGAAGCAGGCATGCCATCCTTCATTTCAGGGGTGAGCAAGTCCACGTTTCACTTTGTGTGCTGCAGCTCACAAGGGAGGTGGAGTAATTCCTACCTTGGTGGATGTTTTTTTCTGCACTGATGTTGCTTTTGGGATCAGATGAAAGTAAATGCATATTAGGGACAAAGCCTACTGAGACTGTCCGGGACAGGAGCCCAGGGTACGTCTGCAGCCACATGCTGTTCTTCCTGGGGCTCTGCCAGTGAAGGGACTCTGTGTCACTCAGGTTCCTTAAATACTTTTTCCAAACAAGGTTTATTTGAGAGTTAAAAGCAAGAAAAAAAGGTTTTACATTAAGCAAAATATTAGTTTTTATGCTTTTCTGGAAATGAGACCACGGAAAGTGAGCAGTTCTGGGGTCTCTTGCACATGGACGTTTTAGAAGGGGTCCAAAGGAACCCATGAGGATGATCAGAGGGCAGAGCACTTTTCCTATGAAGACAGGCAGAGGGTGCTGGGGTTGTGTGACATGGAGAAGAGGTGAATAGCTCAGGCATGAAACCCGTTGTGTTGAGGCATTGCGTGGGTCCACATATGCTCAGAGGCAGTGTGAATCTGACACGTGCAACTGATTTCAGAGAAATGGGTGGTCACTGGTGAAGACCTCAGGTCCCGTGGTGAGAGAACCCGGCAATGTGTTTGTGCCAGCTCCAGGACAGATGGCTCTAATCTCACTATCTTCCTCCGGATTGACTTCCCAGACAAACAGCAGGAGGGGAGGAGAAGACAGAAAGAAATGGTAGCAATTTGTGAGAGCCAGGGGCTGCTCAGAATCCATGTGAGAAATGGCATGCTATGGTATGTCCCATCGATGGCAAAAATGACAGAGGTCTGGGCCACAGAACCAATTTCTTGTGGGTGTTTTCGTCTCCTTGTTTGCTAGGGGAGAAGTGTTGCAGAGTTGTCTTGACCTTCTTTTGAGAAGGAGTGAGAGAAGGAAGTATGCTTAAATATACTTACATGGGAATGCAGGAGCTCTTTCTTTTAGGGACTCTGACTTGTGTATCACATGTCAAATCCCCTGTATTCCATTCCTGTTCTGCAGCTAAGGGTTTTGTGTGCTGTCTCTTTAACCAGACCGTTTACTGCAAGAATTGGCAGAAATAAAAGAGTTATATTCTGTATGATCATCTTTTCCACATTAAACTTAATATGCATTTTTGAGGCAATGGCAGAGAATGTGGAGAATTTACACTCTGTAACTTTTATTCATTTAAAAAAAAAAAAAAAAAAGCTTTGTAATTTCAGGCAGTAACATGGACAATCTAGATATGTAGAAATAAAAATAATCAATCACGCAAGATGTATTAGATGAGCTTTGATATATGGAGGCAACATAATGTGAGCATTTGATTTTGCTGTGTAATGCAGCAAAACACACTGTCTTAAGCAGATACTTATATAAAAAAACTTGTGGTGAATATTAGTTTCTATTCCAGAATAGCAAATGCTTTACATTTCACTGTAGAAGCACATGGTCTATAGAATAACTTATGTATGTATAGTGTATCTTCACTAGGTTAGGTTGTTTTAAATGTAGAACTTGGTAGACTTTTGCAAATGCATGACCTAGCAGTAGTAAGTTATTTATTTATTTATCTTTAAAACAAAAGTGAGAAGTTATGAGTGCTCAGCACTTTCCACACATTAAAACTGGAACAATCTAAATTTTATGCAGTACAAGACTGCAAGTCTGTTGTGCAATAGGAGAAGGGGTGTCAGCTAGAAGCAGACATTGAGAGGGGAAGACTGAAAGAGCTTGACTTGTTTAGTCTAGCAAAATGACTGCTGAGCAGCAATACAGCGTGCACTAAATACACCAGAGGGGAAGGCTGCTGGATGCAGAAGGAATTAGCTAAACCCAGAGGACAGTGTTTGTGCAAGAGCAACTGGGTATGCACAGGTCAAAAAATAAGGAGTTTATAAATGAAAAGAGGGCTTTCCTGGCCAGCAGAGGAATGAGGTTGCAGTGCAGCCTCCTGGACTTAGCTGCAGGGGTATAGCTTCTTGTGTTTTGTGAATGGGCATTAATAACACAATTTCCTTGCAAAGATGGTAATTGGAGTCTATAATCTAGCATCTCCTATATGGTCCTGTTAATCTGTAAATCGATGAGTGCTCTGTTGCATGTGTTGGGTTATGGCACACAAAAATACGTGGAATCCTAGATAGGATCATTAAGGTTGGAAAAGACCTCTAAGATGATCTATTCCAATTGTCCACCTACCACCGATGTTGCCCACTAACCCATGTTCTTCAGTACCACATCTGCACATTTCTTGAACACTTCTAGGGACAGTAACTCAACCACCTCCCTGGGCAGCCTATTCCTGCCTGACCACTCTTTTGAAGAATAAATTTTTCCTAATATCCAGTCTGAAACTAACCTGGTGCAACTTGCAGCCATTCCCTCTCGTCCTATCACTGTTATCTGGGAGAAGAGGCCGACCCCCCACCTCAACACAACCTCCTTTCAGCGAGTTGTAGAGAGCAATAAGATCTTCCCTGAGCCTCCTCTTCTCCAGACTAAACAATCCCAGTTTCCTTAGCTACTCCCCATCAGCCTTGTGCTCCTATCTTCTCACCAGCTTTGTTGCCCTTCTCTGGATACACTGCAGGGTCTCAGTGTCTTTGCTGTAGAGGGGCCCAAAACTGAACACGGTACTCAAGGTGTTGCCTCACCAGAGCTGAGTACAGGGGAACAATCACCTCCCCGCTCCTGCTGGCTTCTCTATTTCTGATACAAGTCAGGATGTTATTGGCCTTCTTGGCCACCTGGGCACACTGCTGGCTTGTGTTCAGCCGAGTGTCAACCAATACCCCCAGATCCTTTTCCTCTGCACAGTCTTCCAGCCACTCTGCCCTAAGCCTGTAGTGTTGTGAGGTTGTTGTGACCGAAGTGCAGGGCCCAACACCTGGTCTTGTTGAATTTCATCCGACTGGCCTTAGTCCAAAGATCCAGCCTGTCCGGATCAATTGTAGGTTATCTTCTCTTAAAACTTAAGGTTCAAGGAAAGGAGCAAGTCCTTGGAATGTACTATTTTTTTATTTTTGAGGAGTAGGCTAGTAGCTTTAACCTTCTGGGAGGAGGAAATTGCGGATAGAAGGGAGAGATGTCCTCTGCTCATGACATAGATGAGGGTGTGAGTGTTGTGTGTGGGTTTGTGTGGAGGTGGAAGGAATTTTTACTGTGAGATTGTGCCCCTCTGTAGCTTTGGACTGTTGTGTTCTCCGGTGTCTTACATACAGTGCAGAAATACCAGCGGTGCTGCTGAGAGTGAGGATGTTCCCAACCATTCAAGTGGTACAACATGAGCACCAAAAGCTGGCTGTTGATGAAGACATGACTGGTCCATGGCTTATGTTTGTTTCACAGTGATGCGTTGATTAATCCAGAGATGCACCTTAGCATGTCCTCTTCTTGTTTCCACGCAACTGTTCTGAGCTGAATGGCCTAAATTATGGTACCAATTACCTAAAGGTTAATGCTAGTGCTGTAATGATGGAACTATTAGGGTTTCCCCACCTCCACCCCTTCTATATACCTGGTCAGAGAGAGTGAAAAACTACTCTAGCCTAATTAAATCAATCATGGACTGGGTGTCAACCACTGAACGCCTCCCATACATCCACAGTGCACTTGGGGCTTTAGGTTGGAGAAAGTGCCATGAAGTACCATCCAAATGGTCCAACTCATACTGTAAATGCAATCACACATGCAAAATGAAAGACACATTTTGATAAGACTCGTAGCACCAGCAGTCCTCAGTTTTCAGATATAGAAATCTGTATTTAAGAAATATGAAGTATTTTAAAGAACATCATTAATGGAACCATGCTGATCTGCATGTGGAAATACAGTTTTTGCTTTTACTGAAGAAGACATCAAGGATATTTCTGTGTTGCACGATGGTGTAATGTTTAGACTATCTTGTAAATTCAACTTGTGATATGTGGTTCTCACCAGAAGGTTCTGCAGGACATTTGACTTTGCCACCAGTGTCCCATTCTCTTTACCAAGTGAACTACACTTGAGTTTTTAGGGGAAATGAGCTATTTCTTTCAAATGTGAAGTGAATGTGTGGAGATGGACTGCAGAGAACAAAGGCAGAAAGGAAGGATGTGTGAAGTCCTGCAGAATGAATGCAGAAGGGTTGCAGCATGTGGGTACCGCTCTGCTTGCTGTATCATGTTTTATTGGGGCGTCTGGTATTACTGGGTACATGATGAGCATACATGTACCCATTCTGTTTTTGTTTTTGATTTCTGTTACATGTGCCGTAAATACTAGATGAAAAATTCAAACTGTTGCATTTCTACCAAAATTTGTTTCCTGTGTTCCAAGTATTCGCATCATTTTTATAAAATATAATAAAAGGTAATAAATAGTTTTTTTTTTTTTTAATGTGCAGTAACACAGACAGTCTGAATGACATAGAAATAATAAGGAAAGACTTGTAGGGGTAAAACACTAACCATGTTTTTTCTCAACCGTATCAGTGGAGAGTCAGTGGCAATTTTCAAAGCAGTCAGAGAGCTACCAACATTTTTCTTCAAAAGGGCAGAATTTGACTTTTACCCTTTATGAGGGCATTTATGTCGCCTGTCTGAGGGATCTTCATTTTGTCTGGAATCAGAAGGGGCACTGTGCGGACTAATGTTGATGTCATTTCTTTGTTGAAACTTGTTCTGTCTAAAATATCAGAGCCCAGACATCTTTACAGCAGCAAAACAAGTGAAAATACCTAGTTTTATTTATAACTGCTCAGTTGCATTCACTCTGTCAGTTTTTACAAATAATTTCCAGATATTACAACAAAAACATACTCTGCAAAGGTCAGACTCTGAATGATGCTTGCTTGGCATCATATGCATGATTCTATACATTTACATATACAGTGACCCAAATTTAACCTTGGAAAAGATAGTAAAGCAGTGTGATAGGCACTGCTTGCACAAGGATTGCATTTGACGTGGTATTTCGTAGATCACTGCAAACTATGGGAGCTGCTAATTTTCTGTGGATTTCTGTGGACAAAGATAATAACTGTAACTTCCCTATCACCCCAGGCTGTCTAGTTGCAATTGCAGCTGGTTAGTATGGGATGCCAGTATTATACAACATGGGTAAACTTTACAGTGACAAATGACTTAGAGCCATTTTCAAGGTGACATTTTGATCAGGGAGCTTGTGCCAAGTGTTTTCTATTAAGCATTTCATTTCACTGCATGGTTAATCAGCAAAAGATTCTTCCAAAAATCCATTATGTCATATGTAATATGTCAGGACCGTTTTTCCTTGTTTAAAATGGAGAAGGACCCACAAATGCTTGAAAACTAACAGATCTTGTTTCTGCTGAAGATTTAAAAGTAGAAAATAAGATAAATCAAACATATAGCTTTGCTTTTGACCTTGTTTAAAAGTTGTTTAGATGAGAAACCCAAAATGTAAAGGTTTACTCTGCTTGACATCTTATTCATTAAGCAAATACTTTCAAAAGCAATGCTAGCCTTTGTATTATTAGGATATTTGATAAAATCAGTATTAACTATGTGTGTCTTTTGAAGCTATAATAAGTCTGGCTGCAAAAACCTTTTGGAATATAGACCAAATCCTCAGCATGTTTTTCTTTCTTATGCAAACCCTTTTCTACATTTAGAAGGCTCAAGTACTAAGAAGACCTGCAAGCTTATATCAGAATTGTTTTTTCTTTTCCCTTTTTGTGAAATAAATGAATTGTATTCATGGTCACTAAAAAAGCACTTCTCTTTCAACTCAGCGTTTTTTTGCTTGAGACTTTTTCTTGACTAGTTGTTTCTGACAGCGCTACACATGCATCTTGTTTGCTTAAGGCAGGAGGTAGGCTGAAACTTTGGTTTCCTCTTTCTGACTGTGTCAGTAAGGATATCTTACGATTTCCAACTTGATAGTGTTTCACTTGGGCTAACTTCCTTTGAAATCTTCAAGAACTGTACAGTCCTTGAATTTGTTTATAACCCTCTGTTCTCCTATTTTGAATGCTGTTAACTTTTCAAGTAATAAGAAATTGGATAGACTGACAAAGTGCCTTTGTGAAATGGGGATTCTAAATACTCGGTCTTTAAACCTCACCCATCCTACTATTTGTACTATTTGCTCTGCATGGCAAAAGGAGCTTCCGCCTCAGGAAATTCCACACACCTAGTAGATGGTCTGGTGTCTTCTGAAACCTGGACAGAATCAGGTGCTTCCCAACGGTAGTTTAGCCTCACTGCTGAAAGCACATTGTGCTTCAAAACCATTGCTGTAAGGCATCTGGGCATCTGCTCTCCTTTGTCTTTCCCAAATGTCATCTTTTCCCCTGTTTCATGGCATCTGTTCTCTCTGAGATCTTTGAATGACATAACCAAGATACCTGAGCTCCCACACAGTGCAGTCTTGAGTGCTGACATGGCCCCATCAACTAGGTAACTTAGGAGTCACTCATACTTAGTTGATGCTGCTATGGTTTTATTTGCAGGGATGGCTTTGAAAGTTTTGCTGGCCTAGTGTTGCTGCTGGGGCGGTCTCTTGCGGGGTGGGGATGAGTCCTGGGGTCTGTTGCGGACCTTCCTCAGAAGTGAGGGCCCCAGAAGTGAGTGGTTCCTGCCCTGGGCAGAGGGGTCTGCTGCTTCCACCTACCCTGCTCCTCATGCGACTCCTCCTCTGAGGACACAGTGGTAGGGATGGTGAGCCCAGGACCCCCATGAGGGATGCTGGGGAGCTCCTCAGTGCCAGGGCCTTCAGGGTTGATGGAGTGCCCTGGGCCAGAGGCAGGAGGCTCCTGACAGGAGGTGCCAGGGCTGGGGATGACTGTGAGGCTATCATGCCTTTCCTTAGCATGGGCGTCCTGGTGGTCCTGCTGCTGGCGGATCTCTGGGCCGTGCAGGGCTGTGGTGATGATGATGAGCCTCCTCTCAAAGCGCTCTGTGAGGCCTCTGAGACTCAGCTGCAGCTCCTGCTGCAAGGCTGCCTCGTTGAGTCCATATTTGCACAGGAAGCCCAGAATGATGCTCTGCTTTGCATGCACTTCCCACCACCCATTGACAGATATCCTCCTGATTTCTTGTTGGAGCCACTGGAGCAGGGGTCTGAGGTCTCGTGGGTGTTCTTGGAAATAAGCAGCCCAGACCTCAGGTGGGAAGCTGTGCTCAGGAGGCAGGAGGATCGGTTCTGCAGGCTCCTGCTCGCTCTGCAGGCCATAACCTGAGTGCACTTCATATCACAACAGGTTGATTGCTCACTCTTTTCTCTGCAGCCTGTATTATGGGAGCTGCTTCAGCAGGGGGTTGGACTAGACCTCCAGAGGTCCCTTCCACCCCTGTGATTCCGTGATTCTGTTACATAGGAAAGTTTATCAGTGAAATGCCAAATAAAAAAAAGGGAAGGAGGACAGTGACTAGGAGGAGAGGAAATCCAGGGATGCCTTTTTTTTTTCCCTTGCTTGTGGCTAACAATTTTTCGCCTTCCAGCAAAAGTGGCTACAGCACATATCCTCTTGTTTTGTGGATGATGCAACAGGACATGTTCATACACTTCTCATTCACTTCTTCCTTATAAATCAGTGTTTTCATTTCTTGATAAAAGCATTGCTGTGCATCTTCTCAAATACCATTAATGAGGTGCCTTAATTGATGCAGGTGATAATTCTGTCTGAGCCTGGTAGGGTGAATGAGAAATCTTACTGCAGTCTGCAAAGGTAAGTAGCAATTCACCATCCTCCCTTCTGAGCAGTAAGTAGGAAAACATACACTCGCATCCACCAAAATGTTGTTTCTATAATAACCCTGTCTCTGTTCTCAAGGATAAGATTTGTTTGTTTCTGGGGATACCAGAAAAACATTGGCCATATAGTTGTATTTGAAGGTGAGGATTCCATTTCTGTAAGAGAAATGAGAGAGGTTTCACTAAGAAGGAAAGTGAGTAGGTACTGCAAAAAATAAAATAAAACAGGGAATTAAAGAGCTGCTTTGGGTATATGATTGATCATTGCTAATTTTTGTAACTAAGAGCAAGAGACCTTTTTCCTGAGCCTGGGAGAGAATAGGGATTGAGCAATTCAACAGGACACTAAAATCACCCCATAATAGATAATAGATTTTCAGCTGCTTTACCAGGGAAGGATAAAATATATGCACTATGGCTAGATAAAAATCTCTTGTTACCAGATCAGATGTTAATGAACTTCTATTTCTGTATTCATAAATCAACATAAAAGCATAAAGACATTTTCTTTTGTTGATCAATGTATCTTGTAAAATATATGGAGGGAGAGGCACACGAAGAGTGTGCCAGTAGGATGAGATTGTGGGTGTGAAGAGCACAGATGGATAATCAGCCTTGATGTTTATCTTTAAGGGAAAATATGATGTACTCATTAACTTATTGTTATTATCCATATTTCTTAATTATACTGTACACATTATAGAGGCTGTTATTACTGACGACTTACTTATAGGACAAGAATATATTTGAAACAGTTTCAACCTTTAATACATGTAAACTTTAAATTCAGTGAGCTGTATTTGATTTTTATTTTTTAATAAATCTATATTCTAGGTTTTAAAATAGTACTCGGATTGCTGAAAACATCTTTTATGGTTCATGTGATTTTTTGCCTTTTACTTCATCGTTGTTTTTTCTTTCTCTAGGAAAAGTAAAACTTGTATTTCTGTTCTTGTTATAGATGGTTGATTCTTTTCCACATGTCTGGAACTGATTTTGTTCGCTGTGTTTTTAATGGAGCTGAAGTGAATGCAGCTCTTTGTTTAACTTTCTTTTTGTGCCACAATATCTCTAGGTGACAGAAAAATGTAGAGCTTCTGTGGCACTTCACAAACATTAACTCACTGACCATGACTAGCTTTGGAGTAATTTTAGTGTTGTTTTTTGCCTTCGTTTGGCACTTAACTCATGCTTAGTCCAGATGTGTTTTGGGACTGCTTGATATCTGATAGAACTGTAGCCCTGCTGTATAAGCCTACATAACCAATATTTTCACTAACATCATCGCCCATGATTTTGGTGTCTGCTCTGTATCTCTTGCTTTCACAGTACTGATTTCCCACTAGCTTCTCCTTTGCAAGCAATACTCAAAGGACCTCCATTCCCACCCTCTGCCTCTCCACCCTTCCAGCCCACAGCGTACCTCTTGGATGACACAATTTCTAAAAATCACATTTAAAAATAGCACTGTGTTAATAAATATATTTTATTAGGAGAACACATTCAAGCATGTGGAATTTGAAGCCTTAGTGCTTGCCAAACAACTGTTTTGCACTCATCTCCTTGGCACCAAAATGCTGAGACAAAGGCTGCCTTCCTCAGGTTGCTGGATGGTGTGCAGGGGGGATGCTAGAAGGAGGCCATGTTGCTGTTTGTGTAGTATTTGCTGTGAGAACTGTGTTCTGGACATTCCCCAGTGACATGAGCTACACCTTCTTTCCATGTCATCCTCCTCATCCACCTCTCCTTCTCTTCTTCTTTCTCCTGCCTTCCCCTATTTTCTGTGCTTCTGCACTCTGTTCCTGTTCCCATTCAAGCCTTTCTAGCTTGATCTTTCATCTGGCTCTGCCTTCGGTTGCATTACTCTCTTTCTTCCGGGACCTCTGGCACTATGGGTTTAGTCTGTCTGCCCTAAGTCAGCAGCACAGTTGCCTTTGCAGCAGTTCTTGGGTGCATGTGGAAAGTGTAGGAAAAAAAAAAGCACTTCAATTTCTGTTTTGAGAGCTTGATTGCAGGGGACAAGCGGTGTCTTGTAATGCTCTACTTCTTTGTAGTGCTGCTAGGGGCTGCACAGACAACAGTATGAGAATTTCTGACCTGACTGGTTGCCTCTCTAAAATAACCCCCTTTAGAAACCTTGCCGGTTGTTATCCCAAGGGCTGTAGGCCTGTCAGTCCTAGCATGATATGGCACATGGTATCTGAGGATGCTCTGTGATTCTTCCAGTCTCAATCACTGTTCAGTTCCTCAGAATGCTGAAAGGTGCACAGTGGAGATTTCCTTCTCTACTAGCTGAAGGTGGTTGTGATTCTTTGCTCCTTCCACCCGACTGTCCCCTTCTACAGAGGCTCTCCTGAGCATTTGTCAACTGCAAAAAAAACCAGCAAATTTTCTTAACAGGTTCATTTGCCTGTGGCTGATGGAGTGATAGATGCTCTTCATTTTTGCTGAATTTTGTAGAATCACAGAATGGCTTGAGTTGGAAGGGATCACAAGAATCATCAAATTCCAACCTGCCTGCCACAGGCAGGGTTGACAACCACTGGATCAAATACTAGAGCGGATTGCCCAGGGCGCCATCAGACTTGGCCTTAAACACCTCCAGGGACAGAGCATCCACAACCCTTCCGGGCAACCTGTTCCAGCCCCTCACCACTCATTCCTTATGTATTGGGGTTTGGGGCTAGGAGCTGCTTGTGTCTGTTGATCCGAATTCCTCCTCTTTGCAGTCCCAAGCAGTCTCAGATCACCACACTGTGCTGACATGCAACTCTTTGACGGAGCCCCAGCATCCTCCAAGTTGCCCAAGATCAACGTCTGTGCTCTGCTGTGCTTCATTTTTTCACTCTCTTCCATGTGTATATATTCTAGAGTTTCCTTAATGGACCGTTTCCCCACAAACACTTGAGAAGATGGGCGGTTGAAGGACTGTTTGGACTTTTTGAGTAATGTTGTTATGAGCTTGGCTATACTCTCCCGTAGTAAAAACTGCTGTCCACTGTGTTTAAAGGCTTGGGCCTGCTGGGGAACATCTGATTTATTAATGGCCTCTTTTCAGTTTCCTCCTCATCTTAAGAAGATATAAGCAGGTAATTAGCTAGTTGCCAAGAAGATGGTGGAAATAAACTTTGAAATTCCTTCTTGTTAAATGATTTATTTAACAGTTTTATTCTGACATGTGTATTTTATTCTTTCATCATCTGTTCATGGCTGTGAAACAGGCCAGGTCTGTTCATCTTTCCCTGTTAAATTTTAGAGGCGACAGTCTTGTATGTTTTTGTTTTCTCTTTTGTTGCCACATGTGAGTGTTTATTTTGGCTTTCTGGTAGGCACTTAATTAGATTGTTACTTATTTTACACTAACCATGAATGTTCAGTTCTCTTTTGGTCCTATCTGCATTGTTCTGGTTTCTGGAAGGAATCAATATTCAGAAATGTATTGAGCCCTTTTGCTGCAGTCTCCTTCAGGGATATCATTTATATTTGATCATTAGTGACCTTTGCACAGGGTGATAGAAGCATTCAAGTGCGATAGTCCTGTTCCGCCTATGGATGTTTTTGGGGACTGGAATTTTGATATCTGTAGAAATCTCCATCTGAATGGTGATTTAAAAAATAAAAAAAAAAAAATAAAAAAAAGTTGTTTGTCAGGACTCTTCCAAACTCCTTTCATTCCCTTTCATCCTTCCTGACAGTTTCCTTTGATGGTAATTCTATTTTTCCAGTTCCCAAAGCTTATAATCTCAAAGTCTTCTTTTAGTCTGAGCCTTCTTCGAAAGCTCGTGTTAATCAGATTATTTGTGAAACAGCCTTAGTATCGCCTCCAATAATCTTTATAGGTACAAAATGACCTATCCTTTTTGTCAGAAACTTATGCTAGGTGTACGGCTCTCTTGAATCAGCATTCATCATCTACAGGCTCCACTTCTGCTTCATTTGAGCATTTTCAGTTTGTATCGGTTTCATTTGTCTTTCAGATCATCAGGATCTCTAAACATCTTTCTCCTCTGCTGAAACAGACACAATGGTGTTTGAAGGGAAAGATTAATGTATGTAACTCATCACTTTCCACTTTCATTCACTGTTACAGCGAAACCATGACACAAGTTCACCAAAAAGAAAAATTTCTTCCTTAAAACTGGAGCCTGGAAAGCCCTGCATTTGAAGGTCCAAAGCCTCACATCTACAATTACAGAGAAAGCCAGAGGGATTTACAGTAAATATCTGGTTTTGCATGCAGAACTGCTGACAAACAGGCCTCCTTTTGATAGATGGATTCATTATCACTTTCTAATTACAAACAGATTTCCAGGTGTGTTCAGCATGTTATAAATGAAACCTGTCCATTGTTATACAGTGGTGGCCTCTGGGTCAGCTGTAAGGAATCTATAGCTCCTCTTCTGTCATTGGACCAAATTAATCAGATGTATTTTTAACAGATAACCTTTGCAAAAGTGACTGATTAATCACTTGGTAATGCTGACTGCTATCAAGTTCATCATCTCCAAATAAAGGAAGGAACCCAGCAAGCCTACAATATGTCAAAGGCATCAGTCTCAGTGTGTTAAAATACTTTCAGGGCCAGATGCTACTCTTCTGAAGGAAATCTGCCGCATCAAACATGTATATTTGCCTGCATCTGTGGGTCAGATTCTATGCTCGGTGAAGGCTTTCAGGCTACATAGGCTCGTGGTCAAACACAGCTCCATGTGTCTACATCTGAGGACAGAATTTGATCACTACAAAGTAATACAGTTTCCACCAGATTCTGTCATTTGATTTTTCAAACAATTATTTATTTTTTAGAACTGTGATTTTAAGAGGGTATTGAAAGCTGAACACATCAGTCAAACACAGCCAGTCGCTATCTTGTCCTGTATCCAAGGATAGATTTAAGTGTGATTTGCTGTGTTCCAGTCACTTCTTTTGAAGATGAAACAGCCTGTCTTTTAATTTTGTACTGAAGAATATGCTTGACATCTTTCATGCTGAGATTAGGTTAGCCAAGGCATACTCTCGCTTACACTGGAAAATGAAACAAGTTCCTAATTGTCGAAAGATTAATCTTTGGCAGTCATCCAGGGCAATATTTGCTGTAGCAACTTGGTATCCATCACAGTTAGGGACCAAAGGTCTTGTCATATATGTATTCCTTACAGCAGTGCCGGCGCAGGGCAGCACAGCCTGGCTACCCTGGGCTGTTAGTCTCTCAGAAACCCTATCCATTCCTCAGTTAGTGCCCTCGCAGAGGTCGCGGTGTCTGATGACTGGGCTGCCTCTACGGATTGAAATACAAAGCTCAGGAATAAAAGAAATAAGAAAAAAAAAAGCAAAGATATTTTGTGCACGGCAGTTTTTCTTGAAGGAGGTTTTACTGTCTACTAGAAGTTTGGTCCATCAATACTAATACCAGTAACATTAGTGAAATGTGAAAGCTGTTTTTCCCCTCTGATAATCACTATTTTACGTAGGTATGCTGCCCCCCGTATCCCTCTTTCTGTATAGGCAACCTCTGTTGTGCTTTGAGTGATAGCTTACATGCAGCTGTAGGAAATAGTTTGAAATAGTGATTCAGAACACTGTCTTGTTCAATTCAATATTCACCATCACTGATGCTGTGTACCCTTTGACTTTCCAGATTGCTAGCTGTCAGGAAATTGCATATGGTTTTCAATTTGCATGGCAGAAAATAATGGAGAAAAGCTGAGTCTGCCGCAGGCTGGAAAAGGATGTGGGGGGGGAGAAGGTTTAAAAAATGGGGTGCAGCTTTGTTTTCATTGACTCCCATTCTGCACTGCCACGGTGAATGGGAGTGTGGGGTGCACGTGAGAACAGGACTTGACCCATCACTGACGAGCCTCTGTCCATTTTGTGCTTTGTGGGCTCAGGGAAAAGGGGCACATTGCCACAATGTTCTGGCGCTCTTGAGCCTATATTTGGATCTCTGATTTAAAGCTGACAGATGAATAAAATCATATGTAGCCAGGAAACTCCCCAGCGAGGACACAGCTGCATGTATCGATGAGTCAAAGTTATTCCAGTTAAGGTTGGCATTAATTTATATGTTGCAAATTCCCTCCAGATCAACGTTCCTGGTAGTGTAATATCACTGAGTGTAGTTTTGGGCTCATTCCACCCACTCTGGACCAAACCATGTGCTGTTTGGAAGTGAATGAAGATGATCTGTAAACCTGAAGAGCTGTTTTTCTCAGGGACTGGGACAATGCCATCATGCTCTCATTTAGATGTGGCAGCTGTTGACAGTTACTTAATCTTATAAATAAAATAAAGCCAAATTTCCACCAACTGAATCTGCCTCTATCACATGGCCTCCTGCAATGCAATAAATGAATGGCATATTTTTGTTTCTCAGGAATCTCCCTTTATAACCCACTATACTGCTTGATTATTTCCTCTGTGTTGTACAGGAAACTGTGAGTAAGTGATTAATAACCTGCCTCAGTTTTACTTTCCCCTCTTGCTGCAGCCTTGTCATGAAATAATGTGACCCACAGATGTCTGAGCGAAGCAATGCATTGTGTTAATGACAGATGCTGTTGGGGCTTGCTCAGTGAAAGCGAGCTATCAGCAGTAGTAGAAGCTCAGGTATTCCTGCTACTTTGATCATCTTTTTTCTCTTGCATAAATTTTAAGCATGCTGAAGTCTCTAACAAAGCACAACATACATAACCCATTGTGAAAAACACAGCACCGGCCCCTGAGGCTCTGGAGAGAGCTAGGAAGAAGTTTTGCTGAAGAAATAGGTAGAGCTAGCACTAACAATTAGCATTTGCTAGCTGTAGGGATGGCAGGAGGTGCACCATGTAAGTAAGCACTTGCCTTTGCACAATGGAAAATAAGGCCTTTGCACTTAAACAAATGAAAACTATGAGTCATATTTAACTGTATAAAGCATATCACCCTTCACAATGTTTAACGTTGTCTAGAGTAGGTGAGTGATGGAAATTAAAATCTCAGAGCCAGTTTTATTAGGATTTAGTTGGGAGGCTGGTGCATGGGGATAGCTGATGAGCACATTTCCCAGCAGTGACACTCAGAGAGTAGAGGATATCCAGACTGACAGTCATTTTCACAAAGAATGAGAGGAGACTGAAGCAAATTACAAGCTGATTGAATCTTTTAAGAATTGCTAATCGTTTCTCCAGTCAGTCTATAATATGCTCTTCAAGCACCAGTTAATGCACAGGGTTCCACTGGGCTTGTTGCTGCAGAGAGGCAGCCCTGGCATGCTGCACTGAGTGTGGGCTCGTGTCCTGCTGCCTGGTCGAGGATAGCACCCAAGCTTGCTGTGAGATCTTTGGTTTCCAAGTGGTTTTTATGAAAACCAGTGTCATTTCTGAATAATGGGGAAGAGAGAAGTAGCAGAAGCATGACATTTAATTATATTTCTTTATGTAGTAAAATGTTGGTTTTGGTGACTCTTTGCTATAGTAACTCAGTAAAGGAGCCAGAACCCCCACACATATATTGCTCATGCTAGCTGTTTTGTCCCAAGGTTGGAAATCCTACATTTAACTTCACTAGCTGGGGAGGGAGGTTGTTCTTGATCACAGATACAAACTAGAAAAACATAGAATATGGTCTGTAGGCTCAATAATTTATCTGTTTAGAAAAGAGTTAAATAGGGATCCAGCAGGGATTTCTGCTGTTTGTACTGACACATACACACAGATCTTTTGCACCATTACTGTCTTTGGGTCATTCTGCTGCCATTCACAATGTGAGTGCGTATCAGCATGTCATTCCTAATCATGTTGTTTCAACTTTTTAAAATAATAAAACATTTTTAATTATGATGAAGAAAACTGAAGTTGAGATGTAATTCTGCAGTGGAAGGAATTACAGTGCTTTGCAACCCTACAGTTGCCTGCTACAGTTCATACAATCCAATTCTTCTAGAAGTAGCCAAGGTCTCACACTTTTTTGTTTCCAAAATACTGAGGGTTTTTTTTGAAGCACTCAGCTCGGGGGTGTGGAAGATGACCTGCTTCTGTGTTCCCTCCTCTCACCTTTATCTTAAAGCACGCCATTTTCTTGCAGTAATGAAACCAGAAAACAATGATAAAGAGTTAACATCAAGGACTTCAGCAAAACCACCAACAAAATACCCCACAATCCCGTTCTAAAGAGGTTTCTATAGAACATCTGATTTAGGCATGGCAATTACAAAGAAGCTCAAGTGGTCTCCGTTTGAAATTGCAAACGTACCACATTGCATTATCACAAGGATTCGCATGCAAGAACAGTTTGCAGATGGTTTGCATTGGCATACTTTATGTAAACGCTCTAGGGAACAGATGGCATCATGGGTTCTTGTGGCAAATGTGAATTTATAGCACTCACAATACACTAAAGTCTTTTGCTTGTAGCTGAAAAGCAACAAAAATGAAGTGGAAGTTCAGATTTGTAAATCAGTTTGCCAGTGCCTTTGCCACTGTAGCTGTGGATAACATTCAGTTTAGTCTTTATTGCAGAATTTGGGTTCTTTTATTTGCCTTCTATTTGCAGTTGGGTGCGAGTGCATGCAGCATGTGCATATGTTTATTTGAGTACACATATGCAGCTTTTAAATTATTGGGCTCACATCATGTAACGATCAGGAAGTTGAGGTCTCAACTATCATTTAATCCAAACTTTTTGATCTTTTTTATCTGAAATTGAATGCATGTAATTCCAACTTTCTTTGCATGCATAGGTTGTACTGGGTAAACTGATTGATTTAAAAACAATCGCTTTGTTAGAAGGGGTAAAAGTAACAGTCTATGTTAGAAGTGTGAATTGTTGATCTCTTAGTCATTTTGTAGGTGAGTATGCAGAGGGAAGAGCATTGGGGTACGTTAGCATTAGAAGCAACAAGTCCTCCTAATTTGGACACACGTCTGAATCAGCATTTTCTGTAAAAGTGAACTGTTGTCTAAGAAGCTCGAGCTGTGGAAAAGAGCCTGACGTGGGTAAACAAGCAAAGGATTCACTGAATTCCTTTGGAACTATTACATTGAACTCAGAATACAATTATTATTGTGGTATATTCCCTAATTATTAAGACACTTGTAAAAATTGATTTTATGTAAACACAGCTCGTTCTGAAACAGCCAGGTCTTTGCAGTGAACATAAGTTGTTTAAAATTTATTGACCTGTCGTTCACATGTGTTACTTTACTAGCACTTAATGGTCTGTTTAGATAGTCTTGGTGTGTATGAACTCCCAGTGCGCTACTCCAAGCACCACACGTTGACAGGTAGCTGCCATGTAGATAAAATAAGGGGCCCTACTCCAAAGCGTACAGGGACACACAATCATTAGTTATTTTCTAATCTAAAGCAGGGGGTTCCTCAGCAGCCAGAGGAAAATAAGTGCTCTGTCTTTGCATTATCTCTGCAGCCAAGATCAGCCCTGAGTCCTGAACCAATATTCGAAGAGGCCAAAAGCAAACAAACAGGAAATCCAGCACTGCCCCGAATGCAATTGATTTAAGCAGCCACAGCTCTCCAGGTTTCTTTTTGAATGTGTCACACAGATGATATCCAAGATTAGAAACTTAACTTGGTCTTAAAAACTTTCCTGAAAGATTAAAGACTGATATTGCAAAGGTAAATTGCTTTTGTAATAGATAGGGATCACTTAAAAACAAACAAACAAACAAAAACAACCAACCAACTAAAAAAAACAAACAACAAACACCAAACATGTTAACCCCTTCTGCTGTGTTTTTCTACCCTATTTATAAACAAAACAGACCAAAAAGAAAAATGACAACAACAAAAGACGCATTGCTTCTTATGGTATCCTTCTTCATTGACTCAAATGTAATTGCTGTTTCTTTTTTTTTTTTTTTTTTAATTTTTTGGGGTTCTCATTTATTCTGTGAGTTAAGATGGCTTTTTATTTTTTATTTTTTAGGTCTCATGAGAAAATGATATGCATGATGTTTGTAGATCTCTGTAGCCCAAATTAGCCAAACTTTGTTACTGTATTTTCTTGTTTATGAAGTATCTCCAGAGACCCGGTTTTTCTGGTAGTTTCTTTTCATTGTGGACCACCAACACTGTTTTCTAATCTGACACAGACAGAAGTTGCATCCCTAAAAGTCACTACTAGAGTGTCATCTATCCTGCCCCCCTTAGTGGTTATCAATATTTATATGCAGTATGGACACTGAGCACCTATAAAGGTATTTATTTTAACTTTAAATGCCTGATTTGAAAATGGTGGTTGAAATTCATACTAATACTACATCTTACCATCTAAAAGCCTACTCTCAAAATGTTTGCAATGTAGAGAATTAAGCAGCAAATTTTTCATAGGCTACTTAAGAAATGTATATGTAATGTCATTATCTTAATCCATATTTGCAGTTGCATAGTCATTTTCCTGCCTTTATGTCAGGCCAAATTCTGCTATATTTGACTAGCAGTAATTCAGAACAACTGTTATTTCCAGTGGGTTTACATCTATGTAACTTGATATGACATCTGCAATATGAATAAGAAAAATCAGTATCGAGTTTCATTTGCTGTGACAGTACAGATGTTTATCCATCCACTTTTCAAACTCTAGACTTCCCTATAGACTGGGCACTTCCACCATTCCCAACTCATAAAAATAACAACAACAACACAGCTCATAAATCTTCTGCTCCTGTGGAATGTACTTGGCTTTGAAAGCATATGAATTCAAAACACAATTATCAATGAAAAATGATTTAAAAAATGAAGAAGTCCTGCACATATAGTTCTGCTTTTATTTATTTTTGTCAGTACCACAGAATTGCAGATTTTTTTACTAATCATACACTAAAATTGACCATTAAGACTTTAAACAAGCAGGCCATCCTCAACCTGGGATATCTGAGCGTAATGTATCAACAATGGAAATGTCATGTAGGCTCAAGAGAGTATGTATTTGGAGATCAGAATCCACTTCACAAAAGTGATTAAAAAGCTTTACTTGAAGATCTACTACAGTACTCCATTACACTCCTCTGAAAATTCTGACATTTTTGTTCTTAACGTTCGTGGTTTTTTTAATAGTTTTTGCCCTAGGAGCAGCATGCCCTAGGTTAGCTCAGGAGAGTGTTTAAGCCAGGATTGTCAACCTCCAGAACTGCCTTAGTTTGAATGCTTGTATTTAGTGAGAAAGTATTTGCCATCAGTCTTGTTCAACTGCAGGTCTCACTTTAATGTACTGAACATGAGAAATCCCGGGAAAGATAAGGAAACTACAACAGCACTCTGACAGCTTTAGGTGTAGAGATTTTACTGTTAGAATTCTTCACTAAAGGAGCACAGCTGTTACTGATTGCAGTAGCTTTTCCTCTTTGAATATCAGCTAAGTGGTGAAGTTGATTTTTGAAGGTTCCTACTATGGGATGAGACCATTAAAAGGATTTCCTTCTCTTGGCTGTACAATCAGCTCTACAGCCTCATACTGTGCTGTATTCCCAGTCGTCCCAGGGAATAAAAAGGTAAGCCCAAGGACTGCCTGGCCTTGGGTCTCTTCGTTGATGCTGGGAGGTATACCTTTACCTACCTGCGAGGGAGCATACCTCTTCCTTTCTGGCATTTTCAGAACAAAGAATGAGGAAACTTATCTAGAGGTATAGTTCCAGAAGTACATAAGCAGATGTGTGTGTTTTGGCTAGATTATCAACATCTTTGTCTTCATGAAATTCTCCTATCCATATTAACAAAGAACATCCCAGGCAGGGTGAGGAGTGCATACCAGGCATGTGAAAAAAGTTGCCGTTCTGGCTAAAGTTCTTCCTTTAGCTAGAAAACGGCAAAGTTAATGATAACTGTGATGACTAATGATTAGATGGAATTGAGAGCCAGCTGATGTGGGAAGATGGGCTAGGACCCTCCCAGAAGACAGTGTGTTACTGGTGTGATAACCATGGGCATTCTGGTTATCTCAATGTCACACTTAGTTGTAGGGGAAATCTAGCATTTTTTAATTTCCAGAATGTCATTGTTATTCTCCTTGATGAGAAATAAGCAAAAGTTTCACTTTACTCAAAATACTATTGTGCCCTTTTTAATGAAGTTGGTAAAACATGATAAGTAAGCTCTGCTCCAACTCAGTGTGCCAATGGGGACATGGAGAGACATCCTGTGATTCCAGTTAAACTCCAGATAGGTGACCAGAATTCCTGTGTTGTAAACTGTCCTATTGATGTGCTATAAGGATATTTTCTAAATCTTTGTAAGAACAGCCATTTCATCACTGCTACTTAAGCTGAGGGCATTTGGGAAGTATAGATGGTAAATAACAAGAAGATCTTTTCCCCCTTTCATCAGTTCTGTGTCAGTAGCTGAACACAGGATGAGGATGATGTCACTTAGGGCACTGATATCTTGCAAATATACCTAAATATTATGCAATGTGAAACACAATCAGAAGAATGGATTGGAAGCTTTCAGAAATTCTTGGATAGGTCCTCAGAATTCTTAATCAGATTCCTTGGATGGCACAAATGAAGAGATAAAAATACTGCATGTCATTAATCAAAGAGCCATTTCTTCAAACTGAATGGTTCCAGAGACGGCAAAGAGCACTCATGTGAGAACTCTAGCCCTCTACTAGCAGTATTACTTGGAAAGATGGTGCCTGTCACTGTTACTGCTTTCAGCACTTCTCATGTGGTATAAATGTGGGCTTGAAATCTCACACCTAGTCACAAGACTCTTTCTCCATTACAGCGTGGTGAGGGTTCTCTGAGAGTGACCTTAAAGGTTGCTATCCGTGTTGCTTGTTAGAGCCTGGGTGATGGGAAGGATTCAAAGTCAATCAGAACAGCAGGCAGGGTCAGGACATGGACAAAAATGCTGTCCTGTCCATACAGATAGCTAGCACAGAGGGTACACTGTCCACAGTGATGCCAGGTCTGATTCAGGGATAGATGTGCAAGGAACCATCCCCACATGTATCCAAAAGCCAGTGTGGTTGTGTAATGGCAGATACTTTGAATGCAAGTTGTGCATCTGGGCGTGAATCTATTTATGAATATATGTAGAGTCAAGAGGGAGAGCTGGTTTTGTGCACAGACCTTCAAGAATTCATGCGGAAGAGTTTGAGCTAGGATGCAAGTTCCCAAAATGATCTGAAGATTAGCAGTGTTGTGAAGTGGTAGCTGTGTCTTGACTAATGCCAGGGCTGATAGACAAGGCAGATGATCTTTGATAAAATGCCGGCATCTATCTATATGTATTTTCTTGCAAAGTGTGGCCGTGGCAGTGCAGAATAGTGACAGAAAATAATTATGTATTTTTTGGCCAATTCTGAAGAGACTATTGCCGTATGGTCAGTCATAGTTTAGAGCTAGGTCTAGTGTATTCACGTAAGCTTTGAGCACGCTGTCATAGTCATGACTTCAGTTCTAGAGGGGGAGGATGTGTGGCATGGATATACCACCTTTAATAATATTCATGTTTTCTTATGTATTTAGAGGTACTTATGTCTATTGTTAGATTCAAATCCCACATCTATAAGCTTTTTATTAATTTTTTACTGGAAAAATTTTCTTCCCACACTGAAGGCCTTTTTTCTATGAAGAAATGTTTCTGGTTCCATTGACAGGACCTTATTAGCAGCATTCAGGAAGCCTCCCAACAGGAAAATCATGAGCCCTGAAGCATTACTTTAGGTATATAGTCATTCCTTGCTCCCCCTCCATCATTTTCAGGCCTATAAGATCTTCCCCTGTGCTGTTTTTAGGATTATGTTTGTTAAGGGTAGTAAACTGAGGGATAAATCAAAGGGATTTTGTGATCATCAAGATTTACAGTCATCACTATATTACATACTTGAGTAGGGTTAAAATAACAATTCAGTTTTAATTTAAAGAGAGATGAGGGAGAGTATAAGGAATACTATTTTCCTGTCGTTATCTAGTAAAATCACAGTGTGCAGGGTAGAACAGAGTGGGCAGTAATTAGTACGGCATACAGACTTTCTTGTATCAGGGCATTTGCAGTACATTTGTGACGCCTCTTTTGCAGGTTCTGAACTCACTCTTGTATTTATGACTTCCCAAAAGGTAAAATAAATCGTAACACTGGCATACAAATTAAAGTACTTAATTATAGTAATTTAGAGTGTTTCTTCCTTATCCTTTACTTTCTTGGTCTTTTAGCATGCCAGTCTGGTCATGTCTAAGGCAATCCTTCTTAATCCTGATAAGTGAATTCTTCCTAAATGAAAACTAAGATCCTCACTTGACTGAAACTTATGTAAAGAGAAGTTTTTTTTAAGTTTCACCATGAAGTTGAGCAATTTGGGGAAACTGTTTAAGATTATTCACATGTTTTAAAGTCTTTCTTTAAGGGAGTGTGAGGGTATAAGAGGCAGAGCTTTAACAAAAACCTTTTATTTAAAATCACTGCAACATCCACTGTAATTCAGCTTTGCAACAGCCATCACATATCCTCTTCTTTGCCATAATGTCCGATGGCAGGAACTCCTGTGAAGCTGAAGACTTTGTCATGACAGAGGTGCAGTCCAGCTTCACTGCCCAGTCTAGCATGCATTGCAGAATCAGAGTCACCAAATTGTAGGGATTGGAGGGACCTCTGGAGATGTAGTCCAACCTGCCTGCAAAACCAGGTTCCCTGTAATAGGTTGCACAGGAAAGTACCCAGGCAGCTTTTGAGTATCTCCAGAGAAAGAGACTCCACAACTTCTCTGCGCAGTCTGTTCCAGTGCTCCATCAGCCTCAGAATAAAGACTTTTTCTCATGTTCTGATGGAACAGAACTGTGTTATATTTTGTGCCTGTTGCCCATTGTTCTGTTTCTGGGCAGCACTGAAAAGAGCCTTGCCCCATCCTCCTAACAACTACCCTCTTGATATTTGTAAGCATTCATAGTCTTCTCTTCTTGAGAGACTGAACAGTCCCAAGTCTCTCAGCCTTTTCTCGTAAAGGAGATGTTCAGGCTCCTAATCATCTTGCAGATCCTCTGCTTGACTCCCTCTAGAAGTTCTCTGTCTTTCCTGAACTGGGGAGCCCTGAACTGGATGCAGTAGTTTAGGTGTGGCCTCACCAGGGCAAAGCAGAGGGGGAGGATCACCTTCCTCAACCTGCTGGTCACGCTCTTTTTAATGCACCCCAGGACACCACTGACCCTCTTGGTGTTCACCTACCAAAAATACCCTCTGTATTAAAGCAAGATCACATCAGCTTGTATTGCCATTTCTCTGCACCCTCTTTGTCATGGTGCTGTAAGTATCCTTTCTCCCTCTGAGAATGGGTTTTACTGTGTAAGGTTCAGCACTGTCACAGCTGGCAGGCTTGGGTAGTGTCCATCCAATGGCATGCGGTACTGCAAGTCGGTAGTTCTTGCGGTCATTTAAATAGTACTTAGGCAGGACTAAGTATTAGAAATATCTTATTTCCTGAGGCACAGAAATGACTTTACAGCTATGCAAATTGCTGAATGTAAACACAAGTAGCAGGCACATATGAGATATACAAGTTCATATTAGGATGAGGTGGGAGTTTGTGCATTCAAGGGCAATTTGAAAAAAAAGAAAAAAGAAAAGAAAAAAAAAAGAGCTTCCTTTGGATTCTAAGGTGAGGCATTAGCTCAGAAGTATTAACATTAAACCAGTGGCTGATGACAAGGTTTTGAAGCTTTTTTTTTTTTTTTTCAGTCTCGTATAATGGAACTGATATATTTTTTGGAAAAAAAGAAAGCAAAGTACAAATCAATGTGGTTCCACTTTAGGACTGTCTATATACTCCATAAGTACTACCAACATTCCCAAATATAGGCTTTATCTCTTCTCAATGTCTGAAGCACCCAAGCCACAAGACTTCACGAAGTCTGAAGAGTAAGATGTTTGGATCCAGGTCTTGACAGACTAGTATAGAGCTTGCACACACATTTGGGTCCCAGTTCTGAACTATTCCATGCATTGTTGGGTCTTGGTCTAGAGCTTTGAAAAAAGTGAGGCACTCTGAATATCTTAAAATAATTTGAAGTCACAGACTGGCTTTGCCTTTTTGTGAAGGACATCACAGAATATTTAGTTCTACACCCCATGCAGTCTATTAGAAAAGCCTCTTGCTTCCAGTGTCTTAATGTCCTAAAGAGGCATATTAATTACCTCAGAAGCTCTGCCTTGTCAGTTGACTCTCTCTGGTTCGCACGGTCAGTCTACCGGCTGTTTTCCTACTTGTCATCTTTTCTTCCTCTTTTAGTTGGGCATGTGTTTGAAGTTAGTTTTAAAGGAATAAAATTACACCCCTTTATTTACATAACAGCTGTCAAAGCATGATATTCTGTTCTCCAAAAGTAAGCGAAAAAAAAGTTCATCCCCTTGTTTGCTATCTTGAAATTGCAGGGACTTGGGTTCTGTAAACCCTCTTTTTTACGAGTAGTGATTAAATGGAAAAAATTTCTGCCAGGAGCACAAAACCTCAAAGTTACTGTCACAATTGTGTTGCTTACTAAAGCCGTGTAATAGGTTTGTGAGAGAGACCTTCAGAAGAGAGAAATGTGTCTGTATCTTTCAGTGGGAAATCGGACTAGGAAAGCCGTGCCTTAAATCCTTATGGTCTTTACTTGGCATCAGCCCTATCTCCCCAGCTCCTATTCAGGCTCACACAAAAGGTTGTTTTGTTTTGTTTTTGCAGAGAGTGAAATAAAATCTTAACTGTGTTTTTCTTTTTAATATTGGGAGCATAATGAGGTTGCTGAAGTATAGGAAAGCCAACCAGTAAGCCTGGGATGTCTCTCATTTCTTTAACAGCCACACAGTGTGTGCAGCTGAGAGCTGCCAGTTGGATTTTAGCAGAGGAGAAACCACTTTAGTTTATTTGGTTTGTATATGGAATAACATTTTTCTTGCCTTGGAATACTTGTTTGTCATCACTCGCCCTTTGTGTTTATGTTCTGCTTAGAAATAGTCTCTGTGCTGTATATGCATTTGCCAGGATGTGCACATAAACAATGTTCCATTATGGTGTGTTCTGCATACTTCTTATTTACACCATATACGTCCAGCAGTAAACACATTTGAGAATGACAGAGAGCAAACTCTTCTAGGCCCCTTTTTTCAGTTAGTCCAGACTTTCTGCCATATGCTTGCTGAGGTCCCACTTCTATTCATGTTTTTATTAGGTAGAAAAAAAAAGTGTCCAGACTTCCAACAAAGCAGCTTTTGTGTTCTCTGTCAAAAAAAATCTTCTCCTATGAAATGTTGATAGAAGTACCCAGAGCCCTTGGGGGTGGGGGGCAGATCTGAATAGCCCCATGGTTAACACATAGGAGGGGAAAGCAGAAGAGCTGGGGTGCGATTTTAGGTTCTTGCATGCTGTTAATGAATATCGCTTAACACTCTCTTTCTTTAGTTTTCCATTTGGCAACCAGAGGTCATAGCCCTCTTCCTGGAGCTTGTTATGAAGACGACACTTTTAAAGTGTAAAATGCTTTTGGAGTTTTAGCTGGAAGACAAAAAAGAAGCAAAATACTGTTTAGTGTAGCATAAAATGGAAGTTTGACTTAGAATATGTGCTGTTAGTAAAACTACGGGAGCATGGTAAAAAGTTTTACTGTGGCATAAATCATTTTTAGTGACTCTGCACTTGAAAATGGTTGGATTAGATCTTTTTCTCATTGATTTTGTATTTGGTTAATGATTCCAGTCCTGAGATCTTAAAGCTGTGTAAGATGTAAAAGATACGGGAAAATATCTTTAACCTCTAGATTTAAACTATGTGTTTCTTTTGACATTGAAATACTGCAATGAGCTGGTAATGTTTTCCAATGTTTTAATTTTTGCTGATGTACAAAAATATCACAGAAGAGCTGATTTGTAATTATTACACATGGTATTGCATAAATTTCTTCCTAATTAAAAAGCTTCTAAATTCTGAATAATCAATTTATGAAGGCATATGGTTTTGACAAATTATACATTTAATTTCTAAGGATTTATTAGACATTTGACCTGTAGATAGTTAATTATGGGTATAGTACTGATGCAGTAATACTGGAGATTGATATAGCGATATAGTTGCAAATTTATTTTGATATCTCTTACCTTAGTAGTGAGACATTGGAATACACCTATATTTTCTACTGTCTTGTTCATTACGCAGGAACACATTAATTTAATGAAGGATACAAATATTTAAGAGGTGTCAGGTAGCATTTGTATGAGAAGGTATTTTTAACAGAGTATAACCATATTAAACCTAGTCCTTCAAGTTCAAACCTTTCCGATTTAGAGGCCAAGTTTCCAATACTGCCAGTGGTAGTTTTAACTGCATAAAGATAGCAAAATATAGACTGTTTCCTTAATCCACAATATGAAATGAAATTGATTCTTACTGATTAATTTCTAACCAGAAAATATTTCTGAGCACCTGTTTTTGAACTAACCTCTCTTACACTATATTGAGAACCTGAGTTTTATGAAGAGAGCAACTGAGATGTTCAAGAGGAGCTTTCAAATTACCCACACATGAAACCAAATCAAATAATGAATATAACTTAAGATGCTTTCTTTCTGTTCTATCTGTATTTATAAACAGTCTATGAGGACAGAGAAAATACAGATGAATTTTCAGTGATTGAAATGGTTAGAAAAGGAAGGCATGTCTTAAACATATGCATTAGTTCTTTTGCTAATATGCTAGGATTATGTACTATTTCAAAGCAATTAAGACAAAAAGAAACTTTAAGATGATTCTCTGTGTATTTCTGGACCAAATTAATTTCTGGATTCTTCTTACTAATCCGGGTGGGATCAGGAGCTGCTACTGAGCAGTGAATAACCTTGTTAAGAGATGGAGGTGGGATGTGTGCATTATAGCATCTGCTGTTTCAACGCATCTGTGTTCAGAAATATTGGGTAATGAAAGAGGAGTGCGGGAAGGCTTGGTTCAAGGCTTCTCCTCTGAACCATCAGCTGAGAATGTCTCTGAGAATGTCTTCCAGAGAAAGAAGAAAATTTGAGTCCTACTTTGTTTGAAATGGGGCCATACCAGTGGTGCCTTCCCCTCCTAGACTTGATTAGTGCTCCTAGCACTGAGTCCCATTTTGGAATGTGAAAAGAAGAAATGAGATACAGAGTTTGTACCTATTGTGACCAGAAGAAAGTCAGAAATAAGTGTTTATCAATCTGATCATTTATTTTCTCCACTGGAAGCCTAATGAATCCCTTTCCTAATGGTATACAGCTGTGGTTCACAGTGGAGAAGTGTAATCGCACAACATACGCCTTGAGTGGGAATGTTTGCCTTTCGAGGTCCATCCCACTCTCTCGAAAGGGGTAGGAAGCCAACAGGGTTGAACTGCAAGATTTTATTAAAAAGAGAGAGCTTTAGGAGTCTGTTGTCTGAGCTTTCAACATTTTTGGAATCAAACTCTGTTATCCCTGATAACCAGGACAGTGGCAATATCATTGCACTAGTTTTTATATCCTACTTATATGTTTATATTTAATGCATGTATGCTTATATTTACACTTCGATTTAATGCATATACACATAAATGTAATGCATTTGCTGTAATGAGATAAACTGGGAATCTCATGTAATTACTTGATGGCAGTAATTAGAAAGGATTTCTAAACAACTAATATCATGAAATTTGCAGTTTTTTAATAGTTCACAGTGATCATTGTACAGTTCGGGATGAAAGCAGCACATTCTGAAAAATTCTCATATACATTACTTAAGTATTACCTGCATCAACTCAGGATTTTTTAATGCCTCAGTAATTATCCATACAGAAGTTGATGAGCAGGCAGAATTTAGGTGAAAGAAACTATTGGTGCTTGGTAAATGCAGTCCATTTGGGATCCCTACAGAGTAAGCATGAACAATTTTATGAAAAGTATGTTCTGTGTTTTCTATACATCACAACATCCAGTTACATTAAATATAATTCAAACTGATCTAAACTCCCTTTGTTGTCTGTTTGTTGTGCCATGGGTATCCCATGGTGAGTTAGATAGTTTTGCTTTTACTCTAGTAGCCTTAAACTCATTTTTTCCAAATATTTTTTTGCAAGCCTTCAGGATTGTTTTGAAACAGAAGGAGGAAAAGATGTTTTAAATCATGTCAAATACATTTACTGGGAAAGGGTTAATCTGCCCTCAGGAGTTGCTATGTAACTGAGTCCTGCTGGGAGAGTCAGGATTCCAGCCAATGAGGCTCAGATCGACAATACAAAGCATCTATCTTCTGTTTCTTACGTGTTGTCAGTTATTGGACATTTTCTGAACTAGAATTACACTTTAGCTCCTTTCATACTCTCCTGCAGAGCCTTAAATAATTGTATTCTGCACCAAAGTCAGAAAATAACAGTACAATGGCATGTATTGTACTGAAAATGTTGCTTTTAGACAACTTTGAGTAGTGTGTAGAAAGGTCTGCCTTGCATCATAACTTGAAGACTTATAAAAGATGGTATTTCCAAAAGAACTTTGCTTTTGATTCTCAGGAAAATCTTCTCCTACCTTTATGTTCTCACCTGCGTACACAGCCTTCAGGGTATTTTTTGTGCAGAAAGAGTGACTAAACATATGAACCTTAAGCTGTTCCTTCCTGCCTAAGGTATTTCAAGAAGCCAGTATTCATTTTCACATGTTCTGATTAGACATTCTCTTTAGCTGTTCTTCTTAAGGCCACTCAAGGCTTAATGCCTGAATCGTGAACTCTTCTTTTTCTCCTTTAGAAGAGCCAGGTGTGTTCTCTTGTAGTCTTGCAGCTCAAGGAAAGCCTCTGTGATTGCACCAGCATACTTGTATGGAAGAGGTGGCACATTTGAGTTTTGTTGTTGTTTTTTTTCTTTTTTCCTGGAGGAGATACATCTAAAATCTCTTTGAAGGCTACTGATAAGATGACGGGGAGACTAAGCCTGGCCTGTAAAAACACTACTTAGAAATCTTTGCTTCAGCTGCTGGGTTCTGATAGAAGGAAAGAGAGTGGAATGGTATTTGTCAACATGTCATTGAATTCTCAATATGTTTTACACTTCACTTGGATCTTTGTGCCTCATTTTTTCCAGAGAGGTTCTGCCTGATAACTTGTGTTGGCAAAGCTCATGGCCTTTCTTACATGCTTATGCAGTTGTATTTCCAAGTGACATAATGTTCCAGTATTGTTCAGCTAGCAAAATAGGCTCAAGCATCAGCGGTGAGCATTTGTACTCCTAGCAAGTCTGGTTCTATTAAAAACAAATAAATTAATGAGACAAATTTAGGGATCCAGCAAGTGTGACTTCAACTTTTGAAGTCTTCAAGTGACACATATTCACTAACTTGTTATTTAGCATCTTGGTGAAAATGACATGATATATAACATGGTAATATATAACATGAAAATAAGGAGAATTCTAACACGTTTGTCAGAGTTGGGAGCATTCACATGCCTCTTTTGTGTAACTAAACCTTCTGTGGGCTGTGGCTTGTATCCCTGTCCATTCATTTAGATAGCTCGTTGAAAAAGTTGGGCCACAGCTCTGTCTCTTGGCATGTCCTTTAGAATACTTAATGCTGTAGATGGATGCACTAAGGACTAGACTTGGGAGCCATCTTGGGGAGGGAAAGGGATTCCTTCCATACATTCGTCTTTGTATGGCTCCATTTAAAGGCAGGCAAAGTCTGTTCTTCTGTAGCTTACAGCTGATAAGAGTACATGAAAGATAAATGTATCGTGAATGAGAGGGCTGTTCTTCAAGAGGTTTGTCCAAAACTATAGATGGATTAATAGGAATGAGTTTGGGTTTTTTCCAATGCAGTGGCAAGGTATAAGGAAGACTATTTAGTCAGAAGAAGGCTTGAGTTATCAAAATGATGTATTTTTATCTGTCTTAGCCAAAACAGATCTGATAGCTTTTGTATACCTGTCAAGCTTCACGTGTATTATGTTCTTAAAAACCACCTTGAATATTTTCCACTACATATGGTCCCAGAAGTGAAAAAAAGAAATGATACTGCAGAATGACTGGAGCAATGTGCTGTTGACTACCAGTCTTCAACAGCTCTGTTTATTAAAAAAATATATATATATATATATATGTGTGTGTGTGTGTGTCAATCATGATTTCCTGAGCATGCCCATAATCTACATATTCAATCTCTTCTATGACTCACTGTGGGCATCTTGCAAAATATGTGTATTCATAGAATCTCTTTAGACAGTATGGGACTAGCTTAATCGATCAGGTTGAGACCATGCAGATTTTTTGTGAATTGTGAATTGAAGTTGCAGAGGTGAAGTAGAATTTCAGGAATGCACCAAAGTACAACTTGATTGCTGTATTCTAATGTAGTCTGAGACTCAGAAAACATCTTTGCAATGTTTTTAGACTTGATATTGTTTATCCTGCCATTGCTTGAACATAATGCAAGCCCATTTTTGCTGTCTGTTGAGATCTTATCTGTGTTTGAATGTTAACGTTGATAAAACAAGGGAGGATAAGGAAATCGTCTTTCCTGATCTGAAAGAATTGTACCTGCAACAACCTAATTATGGACACAGTTGGCATACCATAATAGGGATACACAGAGTCCCTTACCTACTCAGCAGTATTACTCTGTGATAGCCTGTACGCTTGTAAAACTGGCCCAGCAAGAAAAGTTTACTTATCAGACTGCCTCAGAGTAGTTAACATGATAACAGTGTTCCTGAGCAGACGTGTGCCCTCAGTTAATTCACACACCCTACACAGGGAAATAAAACCCAGTTTTCCAAACAGTGACCACTTTTTCTGGGTGATTCTACATCATTTACAGAAAAAAATCATATATCTGTTCCCCAGTCTGTTTCCACTACAGATAGAAAATACATCTCCACAATAAAACAAAGGTGTAATTGTAGCAGTACCTTACAGCAGTAGGCAGGCTAGAGATATATGCTTGACCATCATTACTAGGGCCTTTCAGACTGTATCAGCACATTGTCATTGCTGTCCTTGTCCATGCTAGCTAGGTAGGTAGATACACCAACACATTTCCCTGTTATTTCCTCCTTAATTTTGCTGCTTGAGATATCCCCAGATAGGATATTGGACTATTCTTTCAGAATTTGATGTGGGCTTGATGGGGAGGTAGCTATGCAGATGTTGAATTGTCATGAATTGTCCCTGTTCTTTGCAGGGGAGTTGGACTAGATGACCTTTAAAGTTCTCTTCCAACTCTCGTGGATTCTGTGATTCTATGAATATGTGTGTTAGGCTGCCAAGCTGTGGTTCTATTCTGTTTTATACTAGCAACAAAATCCAGTCCATCTATGTTGAGTTTTATATGCAAGCACATTTCTGCTATTTGTGGGCATCTGCTATTTGTGGGAATCACCCTGTATAGGTTGAGCCTGCAGCAGTGCATGAGCACAAGCCCCGGATGCTGCTTAAGTCTCCTTAGATTTCTGAAATAGGGCTTAAGTAAGGCTTAGTCTTTGTTAGGAGATAGGTGTGCATTGATCTGTAGTTCTGGGTTTTGCTCAAGTAACTTTGATCATTTGTTGGAAGAAAGTGACTAGGGCTAACTTTTAAGATATCATCAATGAACCTCTAGAAATCTCGTTATTCCAATTTCTGTTCTCTTCTGATCCTGGCTCCAGCTGGCCTTGTAAGCTGTCTATATTAGGAACTCTTGTTTATTTTGCATTTTCTAATATTATTTATATACACACCATGAGATGCCATTCAGGATATCAGGAGATGATATTATACTTTTGTCAGGTAACTTTTCATTTTTTCCTCTTTTAAAAGGTCAGATACAAAATAAATGCTCAAATAAATTTTTGGAATCCTTTAATATGTTTAAATGAGCTTTGTGCTCTTTTGCCGTCTGCCAACCACGCACACAATCAGTGTATAGGAAACTTTATTGTTAGAAGCATTAACATTCAATATTTCAACTTACTCTTCTGCTTCTTACCTCTTGCTTCTACTTTGAGTTTATAGATCTCCCAGCCCTCGTTCTCCCTGGATTATATAACACAGTGTGTCAGTGCCATGCATCGCCCTGTAGTTACCTCAGCATTTCCATTTTAACTTTCTGTTTTGAGGGATTTATAAGCTAGCAGTAAAAATGTCTTTCTTGGCAAAACCTTGAATCAAGAGTTTCTGGTCATTTAAAAAGAAAGCAAAATGAAACCATCCTTTTTTCCTTCTTTTCCTGGCAACCATTTAGCATGGTGTTTGCAAGATCTCCCGAACAGCAAACGTGAAGGCGGCTATTCAGTATGCAGCCAATTTTAAATGTAATAATACTTTCTCTTTTTATATCTTTCAAAAATGCATGTCATCCAGCCTTTGGGCTGATGATGTCATTACCTGTTTGCCAGCCTTTCTGGAACCGTCAGCGGCCGGCCTTTGGGGCCTCAGGGAGGTGAGGCTTGGGCTATGTTTTCCTTTTCCTTGCAGCATGGGTGAGTTCTGCAGTGTTCCAAAAGAAAGTATTTATCCCTCTTTCTCTTGGTTCACCCAAGTCTAATAACTTACTATCTCTTTTTGTGTCACAGAGCTAAAGATCTATCACAATCTAAAAAAAACCCAACACATTGGATATATATGAATATCTAGAATATTATTAACAAAAACAAGTTTGAAAAGGATAATAAATCTCATGTTATAATGGGTAAGTGATTTGCTATTAGAGAAGAGGCTGTCTGGGGACCTGTGGGTGAGTTACACTTTGCCAATCACTAGGGATTCCTGTGTTTTCCTTAGGAAGATCTAGTAGTAGTCATTCTTAGAAATGCGCTGCTGAACCAGATACATTTCCAGTTCTATCATCCAGGGCAGTTCTCTTTCCCTGGCTTTAGGCCAAAGGAATGTAAAATGCAGAGTGGATTCTGAGAAACATGGTATCCTGCTCCAGTTTGTGAGATGAATTACTTTTACTGCCTTTAAGTTAAGCAGTCAGCTTTAAAGTCATCTTTACAAACATATATCCACTGATGAAAATAGAGAAAAAGCCTTTATCCCTAGTTGGTGACGAGCAGGCTGGTTTTGAGGGATTTATAACTGGTATGTCCCAGTTCTGGATTTGGAGCTGACCAACTCCACTTTTCTCATCTGAAATCAAATATTGTTCTGCATGGAATACTCTTTAGCCAGTTGCTGTTAGATTTCAGGCCTGAAGTAATTCTTCCTGTTACGTGCAAATTCCTGTCTCAGTCATTGTGCACAGTAGCATACAGCAGTGACAAGAAACTCCTTTTTGATTTAATTTCACTGTACTTTGTGGTTGTCCATGCCATTTGTGTCATTTTGTGCCAGTAATTTTCATTTTGGGCCATTCTTGCTCAGGATGTATCTCTGTTTTCTCAGAACTACCTTGGAGTTTAAAATATTCATCCATCCTCCTGTGTCCCAGCCATTTTTTTCCTTATAGTCTTTTAACATCATTCTTGTGCTTGAGATGGAAGGAAAACATCCTACAACACTAAAAAAAAAAAAAAAAAAAAAGCATGTAGTGTTAGGGGGATTCTGATTTTCAGGTCTGAAACTCTGTATCACCAGTTGGAGAGGGAAAAAAGGAAAAAAAAAAGCCAAAGCAGACAAGTACTGTTTCATATTAACATCTATTCTCAATGAAGAGGTAAAAATCAAAGCCCCTGTGTGTGAGGCAGGGTTAGTGAACTGCCAGTGATTCTCCCAGCAACTGACACAAAGGAATCTGTGAGTATCAAAGCTGAGGCAGCAAGCTTAGTGTCAGCTCTTGCCTAGGGAGCAGAAGAAAACATCACTTTGTCTCTGCTTTCACTGCTTAAACACACACATCATTCACTAGTAACCATTTACTCTGCTGTCAAAACTGTTTCAAGAGAGTGCTACATTTGATTAATAGTAAAATGCATGCATGCGAAAAACAGTATGCCTCCCCTGAGGTACTCATTTTAGAGAATTTTTGCATGTACTTTTTAATTTTTCCATTCTATAAATACGCCTGTAATATTCCAAGAGTACTGCATTGCTTGTGGTAAAGCCCTTTTTATTTAGAAAGCCTAGTGCACTAACCCTAATTCTAGTTAATGCCCTTTCTCATTGAGGCATGTCACAACATCCTCAGACTCTTGTGCTAAAGAAAAAGTGACCAGCACAAACGTGTGTAGCACATGATTCATAGTGCTTCTCTCTGAATTGTCCAGTGGGTAATTGCAGTACAAAAACCAGAGAAACAGATGTAGACCCTAAACCTTGGCTGTAAATTTTTGTTTTATGATTATGGGTTTCAAATGTGCTATGTCACACTGACAAATATACAGTAACACCAAAGGAAATAGATTTCTGACTTGAACTTTTGCTTTTTATTTCGCTTATGGCTAAGAATATGTTTATTGTAAAGTTTCTGCCATTGCAGTCTGAGAGAAAACAGATCAAGGCGGTGATGTGAAATCACGATTTCTTTGCATGGATAAAGGGGAAGAAATCAGAGCGAAGTTTCCTGCTTGCTGCACATCCATATGAGCTGGGTAGACATTTAAAATATGTGGCATTACTTAAAGTTTCATTACATTTGAATTAGAGGGCTATTAGTTATCACAATAATTGTGGTTAGTCCTGATCTCAATTAGAAAATACCCACCACTTTATGAGTGTAGCTTTTCCTGATACTCTGTTTAAAAAACCGCAAGTATGGTGCTATTTCAAAGTGAAATATGAGATACATAAATTACTGTATCGTAGAAATAGTATGTGAGCAAATGATTAGACTATTTGAAGAATTCATTAATTACATGTGGTTTTTGTAATAAGTGTAAGCATTAACACAACTATTATTCGTAATAAAACATGATGAGCTACCTGGCTCATTTAAATACAGTGTGAAAAAGCAATCTTTTTCAATTCGTATGCAGCTATGCGTGACTTCCTGACGCTTACTTTCAGAAGTTGCCAGTCTACATTTTGCAGCAAAACGGGCAGGTTTTATTTGTAAATTCAGTTTTAGAAGACTGGTAATGGAATAAACAGAAGTGAATTTCTGTTTGTATGATTTTATTTATTTTAACTCACACGGGCAATATGTTTTTCTTGGCTTTAGCTTAAACTGTTCCAAGAGCCCTGGTCTGCACAAAATGCTATTTTCTCTCTAAATCAGAGACTGACAAAACATACTGTGTTTTGTATGATCCCTTCAAGTTATTTTTGTGATGACGCATTGCATATTCCAAACTTCTCGTGCATGCTGTATCATTTGGTTAGAAAATGCTGCCTTCTAATTTAGCTCTGTTACTCAAAACAAACCAAATTGCAGCAATATGGACAGCCGAGATTGTAACAGAAATTTAACCACTTTTTTACTTGCCATTTTGCTACAGAGAATTCCGCTTGCTGGGCTGAAATTGTTTAAACAAGCTTTCCCTAAAAGATGACTTTTTGGATAAACATGTGCTGTGCATAATTTTCAGATTACAGAGTGTCAGGGACTTCATCGGCTTGCGGGCTTTCCAGCATGGGGGAGGACATCCTGACAAACTTAGAAAGTCCTTAAAAACACAGTGTTAAACGCCAGCTTTGTCACTCTTCTACCTAGAGGGAAGGTGGAAAGAGATGCTGCCTGCTGCAGGGACAGCTAGAGTTCTGCTATCCGAGGGGAAAAAACGTTAAGAAAGCTTTTGTTTTTATCTCTTCCAGATTACAACAGGTCTTTTTCTGGCAGCTTGTTTGCAATATGGATGTATCAGTTTCAAGGGAGCAAGTGTGTGGGGATCTTCTTTGTTTTTTATTTAAATTCTTGAACCTTTGTGAAAAGTTTTGTTAATACAATCTACAGGCATTGTCACAGAGCTTTCAGTTCATCAAAGGACTTTTTGTAGAGAGGACATCACATCCATTAAACTGGTTGCACAGGTCCCAGAGTGAATCTCTCTCCAGTATTTCTTTACAGTCCTCAATTGTGCCTTTGCCCTGCACGGTGTCCCCTGCTCTGCCAGGCTCCGATTTTGGGATTTGAGAAAACATGCAGTAATGGAGTGTTTCATGTTCCAGTTTTCCAACCTGAGCTAGCTTTTGATTTTCACGAAATCCTGAGAAGCCACACAAGTGTCTGGAGGGGAGGAGGAAGGGAAGACAGAGAAAGGAATCTTGCCTCTCCTGGAACCAGGCTCCTTTGTGCCTCTGGAAATCACGCCCTGGGCTCCTCAGGGCTGTGCATGCTCACTCTGCCAGATCCTCGGTGCATTTGCTGAACGTAAAAGCATACATGTGGTGATTTAGCTCATGCCCTTTCCAATGGGGCAGAGGGAGTGTTTCCAGGCTCCTCAATGTTATTTTCCACTTTTAAAGTGTCTGTAGGAATAAGGACTCGATGAACTCTCTTTGGAAGCAAGACTTTGCAGAGGATGATTATTTACAGAAGGCAGCTTTGCGCTGGCTTGATGCAAAGGGTAGGCCAGCAGAGAGCCATGCACATGGTGCTGGCTGAGGGCAGCCCTGGCAAGGCCTTGCAGCCCATCATGGGGCCATGGGGCCACAAGGGAGGGATGCCAGAAATGCTGCTGGATGGGCATTGGGGTGGGTCTCCAGCCATGAATTGAAGGCAGTGGTAACCCTGTACCTTCAAAATGTTGGTGAGGGAAGACATGGCAGCGTCTGCAGTACATGGATTAAGGGTCAGCTGGATGTTCTGCCTAGGGGCATCTGTGGCCTCCTCTCACCAGTATCTGTGGGGAGCAGGATAAGCACCAGGTAGGTCTGGACCCCACAAAGAAACCCATTGCCTTTTTCCCCTCTCACCCTCCTGGTAGCTGGGGCTCATTAGCTGTGTGAAAGCTGATACAGTCCCTCCGGGGCCACGCGAGCCAGCCCTGCCCCTCTCAGCTAATCAGAGACAGGAGAGACCTGGGATGGCAGCAACCAGGATGCAAGATGAGGGAGTTGCCTCCTGCCCCCAGCTGGGCTGTGGTCTCACTGTTCTGGGCCTACATGGGCATGCTGCAGGGACACATCCCAGACCAGTGGCAAGCCTGGGAGCATTGAGCAGTGTGGCCTGGCTCCTGTGCAGTTGTCACACACAGCTGCCTGTTTCAGGAGTGAGAAAAGGTCTGGTGAGGAGAGATGGGCACCTGCCGACCCCACCACGGCAGAGATGGGCACACCAGGAGCAGGGCTGTGCCAGCCATCCCTTTGTGGCTGGCACCGAGCGGTGGTGCCCCTTCGGAGTGAGGCTGCTCTGCGCTGCCCGTAAGCTGGGGTGATGCCTGTGCTGTGGCTCTGGTGCAGCAGTGGACACCTGGGCGTTGCTCATGGCCTCTCCAGGGAAGCAAAGGAATGTGGCGGGGGGAGAAAGGAGCGGGGAGGGGGCACAGAAGTTTCAGCAAATTGAGCTGAGATGCGCAAACCCCCCGCTCGCAGCAACCCCCTAAAGCAGCGCTGTGCAAACAGCCTCCCGGCCGGCACGGGGCCTGTTTCTATTCCCGGCGTGATTCTCCTCCTCCTGATTTTTTTTTAATTTTTTTTTTTAATTTAAATTTTTTTTTTTTTCGCCTCCCTGCTTGCTATTGCTGGCCCCGACGAAGCGGGGTGACCCGGGGAGGGCCGCGCTCGCCCTCGCCGCCCGCTGCCTGCTCACTGCCGGGCTGCTGGGAGTTTTTAAGCCGTGTGAGAATCCTGGGAGCTGGTGATGTCAGACGCCTGGGTCATTTGAAGGTTAGCAGCCTGGGAAGGGTTCACAGAAAGTTCACTCGCATATATTAGGCAATTCAATCTTTCATTCTGTGTGACACAAGTAGTAGGAAGTGAGCTGTTCAGAGGCAGAAGGATCTATTCATGGCTGAGGGGGATCCAGAGGTCCTACCGGAGCTGTTTCGACCCCGGGACTCGGCCGTCGGCACGGCGTGAGGAGCTGCAGGCAGCCGGCAAGCGCCTGAGGAGCGGGACTGGTTCTAGAGAGATTTTGGGGGAGATTGAACGGAGCTAAAACTTGGAATGCGGCTTGCTTCCCCCCATCTTGCTGGATTGGCTGGGCAGCCTGGAAAATGGTAAATGATCATTTGGATCAATTACAGGCTTTTAGCTGTGTTGTCTGTCATAATTCATGATTCTGGTCTGGGAAAAAGACCAACAGCCTACGTGCCAAAAAAGGGGCAGAGTTTGATGGAGTTGGGTGTACTTTTATGTGCCATTTTCCTCCACACCTAGAGGAAAGCACTTTTGCAGGCATTCTGTACAGGGGGAATCATGTTTGACTGTATGGATGTTCTAGCAGTGAGCCCTGCTCAGATGCTGGATTTCTACACTGCGAGTCCGTCTTCCTGCATGCTCCAGGAGAAGGCTCTCAAAGCATGCTTCAGTGGATTGGCACAAACAGAGTGGCAACACCGGCACAGTGCTCAATGTAGGTCCCAACTGTTCTTTTTCCACTTTAAAGCAATTATTATTATTTGCATGTATGTAAAAAAATACTTTTAAGTGCAGGGGTGATGAGGGGCGGGGGGCATTTTTGTGCAGAATGTGGTTTGCAAGCCTTTTTTCTCCTTTGGCCAGAAGGGAAAAAGAAAAGAAAGCGCCGAGCTGTTTTCTGTTTATCCCTTCTTATGTAGTATATTGATCCTTACAACAGTTCTGAAGCCAAGAAAGAACACATAAAATTGTAATATTATACAACATTTGTAAAACTCCAACCAGTGAAGGACGAATTTACATAGCATCTCTGTAGTAGTTTTTTTTTTTTTTTTTTCCTTTGCTTCCTTAATCTAATTTTGCACCACGTTTGATAATCTGGATGCTTGTTGTCTTGAAGTGCATTTCTGCAGAGCAGCCAAGCAATTAAAATGCTGCTCTGTGCAGTTCTTACAAAGCCATTGAATTGTACTGGGTAGGTGCCATTCCAAAAATCAGACAGTAGTTTTAAGTTTCTGAAGAAAAGGCAATATTTCTTTGTACTGACCTTGCTGCCACCTTTCTTCTTCACTTTGTTGCTCTAAGAAGTTGCTGTTTTGCTAGAAAACTACTCACTGTGAGCACCCTTTGAGTTTAAACATCAATTATTTCTATACCTTGAGATTCAAGCAGTGTTACACTGGTAATGGAGGAAGAAGAGTTGGTGGTGGGACACTTAAAAACATGTAATTATGTTAGAGAGTCTTGATCTTGTGCTGAAATACATAGGTAGTAAACTGATAGTATTTTAACTCCACAATTTCAAGTTTGAGAAAGAAGTTCCAGAAAGCATCCCCTTATACTCTGCATAAAAGCTTGCAGGATGCTTCACTGCTCTGACGGTGATTTAGATAAATGACTTGGCTATCTATCAAAATGTTTTTAGCACGCTCTCAGGCACTCCAGTACACCATTAACTGTCTGATTGTTTGAAATTTTTGTTTTGCAGTGTGTTAAAAAGTTGCCTGGAATTAGAATAGTTCTCCCTTCAATACAGTTAATCTCAAGGCGGGGGGGGGGGGGGGTAGATTAAAAAATAAATTTAACAAATGGTCGATGAAGTAATGCATTCTTCACTCTTCTCAAAAGTTTTCAGTCAGCAAATGACATTTGTGTGGGTTGAGTAAGGAAAACAGAACTGCAGAAATCAATGACTACCAGCCTACGACACTGCAAATATTTTGATGTCTTTACAATTAAAATTAGACTGTGAAGTTCAGCATGGGATGTTTATTTTCTCCACGCTGTTCTCAAAATGCTTCAAACAAGATATGAAACAAAGCTCTTTCTTCAAAATACTGTTAGTAGCTCTGGGCGAGCTTCAGTTAGAGGGAAAAAAAAAACAAACAGATGTTTCACTAAAAATGTGATTTTTTTCTGCTATGGAAGAAACTTTCCTATAACTTCAGCAGCGATATCGTGGAAACTCAGAACTAAACTTTCCTGAAGTAGGAGGAATAAGCTATCATAAAAAACCTTCATTTGCAAAATATTCTTAAATAACTTCTGGTTTAAAAATCTCCTGTTCATTCTCTTTTTTTTTTGTTCTGTTTTGTTTTTTTTGTTTGTTTTTTTTTTAATAACCAGAGGCATGATTCTTAAGAACAAAATATATGATGTTTGTTCTTGGACAAGTTAAACATGGGATTACCCTTATCGGAATGGAATGAGTGGTAAATATGTCATTTGCTGAGGGCCTGCGATAAGAGACAAGTGTTGATAACAGCAAAGTTTAGCTACTCAGAGAAACTAATATTTACAGGAGTAAATAAAAAAATACAAGGCAAATGCATTCAGGAATCCAGACTCCTAACTTTGTAAGGAATGGGATTAATCTTCACTGCACGGGAATCTAAAGTCAGGCTAAAGCCTGAATTATAATCTGGTATGTGAATATGGAAAAGCAATTCAGTAAGAGTCTAAGTGGAGAATTCTGTTTGATTTCTAGAGCAAGTGGTGATTTTAGTTTTGGAAAAATAGTAAGCACTTTATGCGTGTGGATAAATATCTGTACGCGGATGATAAAATAGTAAAATTGTGTCAGTATTTAATATTTGATTTTGTATCTCCTGAAAATAATGTCAAAAACCAGAATTTTTGCGGTAGAGAAAACTTTCATTGGTTTAAAGGTTGCTCCAGTAATTACAAATACAAAGATAACAATGGTTAATTTGAACTGAAGTGTTTCCTGATTCTCCCTTTTTATGAAGACCTCGATGATTTAATGAAATGTAAACGTAGCCAAATTTTGAAATTATTAGGCATGTAATAGGTTGGTTTTTTTGTTTTTTGTTTTTTTGTTTTTTTGTTTTTTTTTTGTTTTTTGTTTTTTGTTTTTTTTTTGTCTAGTTTGTTGTTTTATTTTTGGCTCTCCCATAAAAGCAGTACACCTGCAGCCATAGCTTTAGGCCTGAGAAATATTGCTTTGATAGAGATGTGATTGCAGAGTAAAAGGTAAATGGTTGTTAAGGGAATAATACCTGAACAGTGCAGCCTCAGAACAGTCCAGCAACAATCCCAGCATCAAGGTTTCAGCTGAAATATTCACAAAATTGGCTATTGCAGAGGTAAAGGCAGAACGCTGTGGGTTTCCAACTTCAGCACATCTTCAGGGTGTTAATCCCGTTACAATTCACTAAGCCAACGCGCTCCTGCAACATCACGAATTTTGTAGTCCACGAGGGTCTGCAAAGTGAAGCAGAGGGTAAGATGCAACCCAAATATGACCTTAACTTGTGTGGCATTTTTTTCCTCCCCCCGTGGGAGGAAAAGCATGCTATGGGTCTGCAAACCCAACACTAGCCACTGTGTACTGTAAGATGTACTACACACAAACTGTATACATTTGTGTACTCACACATGCTTATATTTTATCTGATGCTTCTTGCCTTGTTATAGGCTTAAAGAGAAGTTATTTATTTACAAAGGAAATTGTGGACTCAAGGATGACACTAGAACTGACTGCGGTTTTAATCATGAGTAATTCTCCTTTTCTCCTAAGATAAAAATCAGGTTGATATAATCAAATTAGAGAATAGTTCTTAAGAGGACAAAAATGACTGAAATTAAGATAGTAAGAATGATTAATTTATACTTCAAGACAGATGGAATTTTTTGCTCCCTTATTGTGTAGTGACAACAATTACCAAAAGAAAACAACTAACTTTTAGTGAAATGAGAGCTAACTCAGTAGTGCGGAAGCGGGAATGGGACAAGCCCTAAGAGGGAATGAGCTGCGAGGCAGAGTGATTTTCCTTTGGCCTTGGGAAAGCATTTAAAAAAGTCTTCATTAGTCTTCATTAATTAAAGAAGTGAAAAACAAATGAGAAGGCCGAAAGCCAGAATAAGTTTGCTTGGTAGTATGTAGTGTTTTAGCTAATAATATCATGAAATACTACTACTAAACGTGTTGCTACGTTTAGAAGAGTACGGAGTATGAGGAAGGCAAAAGCTAAGAACATGGCAACAGAGTGCAGCATGACGTGGGCACTCCTGGAGCATGCGGGTTTTTTTGGGTCCTCTGGAAAGTGTTCATCTGAAGAGATCTAGAAGGTATTAACTTCCAGAAAGTTTGTGAAGATGGAAATCCACAAGGCATACATTTTACTTCTGAATTCCGTTTGGGCCGGGTTCTTGTTACCTGCAAGCACTCAGAGTACTGCAAACATCTGCGCTGAACAGGGGAAAAAAAAAAAAAAGCGCAGAACTTTTTCTTTCATCTTTCTGAATTTAAAAACAAACATTTTGAAGTAAGGACTTGTAATCTGCATTCCCAGGTATCAAATTGCTGCAGGTGTGTTTGCTAGTGCCCAAAAGGCAAGATCTGTTTGAACCAGGTTATTTTCTTTAAAGTTCATGTAAAAACTTTACATTGTAATCATTAGAACCGATATGCTTAGGAATAGAGTTTGTATTTCATTTTTTGCACTTGTGGATTAATGCCCTGAAATATGTGATGAGAAGTATTTGTTTCTGATCCTCTTCAATACGCAGATTTTCTCACTCAAAACGTCACAGAGGGATATTTTTCTTCCAAATGAATTGAAATGAGAGCAACCAGTCCTCTACGTAGGCTCTGATCTAGGTTGCCCGATTCATCCGCTGGTGCAGGAAAACTCTAATGGACGTGCACTGCTGTCAAAAACTCCCGCAGATAAAAATGATGAGAGGCATTCGCTGGTGAAGCCGGGGTGGGATAAGCTTGGAGGAAAAGCAATGTATCTTTGGGTGACTCCCCGCTTGCTTAATGCGTCTGTGCAGTGAAGGTGTAACTTGTCAGAACAAAGCTAGCCTGCTGCAGCGCTGCCTCGCAGAGGTTACACTGAAGTTAAGGAGTTGAAAGGGAGAGATAATGTTTCAGACAGCCAAGTTAGTCATCCTCACATCCAGCTAAATCCCCACTTACTGCTGAGAGCGCTTCCCAGAGCCGCGTTCGCTAAGCGTGCCAGCGTCGTGCCTGCACGGCTGCCAGGGCTGCAGCCAGGCCAGGGGCTTTGCCTGGTGCGTGGGGAGCCAGGCAGCCCGCTGGGCAGGTTGGGCCCACATGGCCCCCAGTGCTCTGATCTAATTCACGCAGCGCCCCGCACACAGCTGAAGCGCTGTGACTGTGCTGAGCAACCAGCGTTTGGGTTTGGGGGTCTGTTTGTGAAAGAGATGCCGTGTTGGAAAGGGCTGTGGCCGTCCGCCCGTCCCACTGAAACCTTAAAAGCGAGTGGGACTGCTATGAGTTCTCAGGTCCGCCCAGCTGCGGGGGCCAGTGCTGGTGTGTGTGAGCAGGGGGCCCGTACCTCGCCCCTTCCCCGCTCTCTGCCCTGGCAGAGGGTCCCACGGTGGGTGGCTCCCACCCCAGTGAGGCAGCGGTGCGCAGCCCCATGAGGAAGGATATCGGTGGATGTATAAAATGGCCAAGGAACTTCAGTAAATAGACTTTACCCTTCAGGATCCACGGATCCTGGCAGCGGCTGCGAGGGAGGGTGGGGTTGTACTTTTCCCCTTCCTGTACTTGGACACTTTTGATTATCCAGACTTTCTGGGACTGAGCAGGGCTGCCTAATAACAAAGCCTGCATAATATAATTACCTAAATAGGCCTATTGTCCTTTTCAAATTACTGTGCTGTGAAAACCTTAAACTTTTTTTACTGGAAATGTTATATGTAGCGTTTAGATAGCTAAATGGCTGTTGCAAGAAGATCCCGTTTCCTCGTTTCTCACTGCTGTGTGGTTGAGAAACTGATTATCCGCCTGCCGCCTATTGATGTTTACTCCTTTTGGGAAGCAAATATTTTAGCCCCTTCTGGCAGGGTAAACTGCCAAAAGTAATAGGGCTGGAAATACAAAGCTATGATTGATTTTGACCTTTGCTCACATGCACGAAGTCTGTCCCCATGCAGTGTGACCCATGCCACTTCGTGCTGAAATCCAAGCCCTTTCAAACCAAATGGAACCACAAAAATAGAAGCCATGAAATGCTCCAAACTCTTCTAAAATAACAGAATAATCATCTCCTCTATACTGCAAGAAAAAGTATAGCAGGAGGGCAGCAAAAGTGGGTTTAGTAGCAGGCGAACCAAGAGTAATGTCTTCCGTCTGCTGCCGCCTTTTTATGAGAACCATATTCTAGGTACAAAATAAACAAACTGATACGATGTGGGAATGAATCTTCTGTGTATTCTTTCAGTCACCATAATCTCAGCTATTTCTCCTAATCATAGTCAGTAAACAACTTTCATCCAGAAATCTGGATTTGAAATTATCTTTTTAAAAATAATCTCATGTTTGGGATTTTATTAATCCGTCGCTGCATGAGTAAATGTGTTTCAAAAGTTAAGAATGTCAGAAACAGTAGCCTAAAGTTAGCATCCTAAATCCACATTTCATGGCTTCATTTCCAAAAATGCTGAGAATCTAAGAGCTCCCTCAGCACTTTTAAAAACAAGCCACATATTGAAATGACCAGATATTGTCTAGAACTTTTATTTAATATTAAAAATTTTAGAGGATTTTTCCACTTCACCTCAGCTACATGAAAAAGCAATTAAATTACAGAGTTCACAACACTGAGTGGAAATAGAGACACTTACAGGACAAAGCAGGACTTGTTTTAAACAGCATATTAAGCAGGACTTGTTTTAAACAGCATATTACTCTTTTTCTGTAAATTTACAAATGGAGTTTTCAGAATTGAACACTGAAAGTACAAACCTAGGGTTTTGGTTTTTTTTTTTTTTTCCATGTATTTTGCCTGTCTTGCTTATTTCTCTGATTCTCTGTTTGCTTCCTTGCTTATGAGTGGACTTTTTCTCAGTCAGTTTCAGACTTTTCCTCCTGGTATAGGTTTTAATAGTTAGATGATCTTCATATTCTCACCTCTCATTTGCAACTGCTCTGTGTTGTTTTCCCAGTGACAGTGAATTTGTGTGGTTGTGTTCACTGCAGATTTTGCTTTTTTGGGGGAAGGGTGAGGAATCTAACTTCCTTCAGCTCATTTTAGTGATCCGAATAGGAGCGGAGAGCCTGCATCATGTGATGGGGCAGCTCACAGCAGATCACCAGCATGGGGTCTGTGTGTGAGAACTTCTGTTGTACATGACAATCTGATAAGGATATCATGTGGTTTAGGAACACATTCCCTCAATGTTAACTTCTTTGTCCCTTTTATTCGGGAGTGGGTAAGGAAAAACGTAACAAACTGATGCCAGCTCTTATATAACTGACCCCACTTTCTTTTAGCATTCTGTTTGAGTTTTACAGCTTCTTCAAATACTTTTGTTGAGAGATGGAAATACAATCCAGCAAGTCTGTGTAAAGAACCCTGGACACAGAGTATATAATATACCTTCTGTTCCCCTTGGACAAGGTGATTTTTCTTTCCCCTGCTTATACCGTATATAAACGGAATATTATAAAACTATGTAAGTCAAATATATACACGCAAGTGACACTTGTATAGGTTTAATAGGTTAAAGCTTGAGTGAGTATTTATAAATTCTCAAAGTGCTCTGGATCTTCACCGCTAAGGACACAGTGCTAAAGTCCATCCATAGTTTGGAGAGATTTCCGTTTCGTGCACTTTCAGTGACTTAGACTTTACCCCTTAAGTGCATCCCCTACGATAAAGAGCGGAGAAATGTCTCACAACAAAGACTTTTTTTAGCACCGGTTTGTTTCATTTAATGATTAGGAGGATGTCTTTCCACTGAACCATAATACTTTTCTCTGGGCTCACATTGTATTTTTAGCAAGGATCTTTGAACAATAACAAGACAAATTAAGTGTATCTTTGTCTTTTAGAGCCTTATCTTGTGAGGCCCTTCAATGCACTCAGCGCTCCACCCTTGGATTTAATAGGAGTTTCAGACAGAGCGCTTCAATGACTGAGCCTTTAGCATGTTTATGTACCACTGCTTTACAGAAATACTAGTAAATGCTGATGCCATTGCAACGGATATTCAGCAGGAGGAACAGCCAAAACTGCTTTTCTTCTTAGAAAAAAAAAAAAAAAAAGAATTATTCTCCTTTTGAGCTCCACAGCAGACATGTGGAGCAGCTGACTGAGTTGCCCAGTGCTGCACCAACCAGAGACAAATGCTGCCATTAGATTCAACTTAGGTTTACTTCAGTGGGTGCTTCAAAGCTGGAAAGCTATTTGTGTCCATGATACACTCAGAGTGGAAGAAATGGTTCAGTCAGGAAAAAAACAACAACAGTGAAGCAAAAAATCTCATTAATCCTGTCATTTCTTCTGTCTGAACACAGCTTGTGGTGAAACACACACCACTGTAGTGGTGTTCACAGCATTTTGTTACTACTCTGCTGGCCTGTTGGCAGCACACAGCCCACCACACAGAGGTATATCTCTCTGCCTATGTGACAGCACTGGCATGTCGTCTTCCAGTCTTGCACCAAAGTCTCTCCTCTGCCAGCTGGAGATCAGTGTTAAGAAGTTTTGCAGGCTCCCGTGTGATAAGCAGACCTAACAGGGGCTGAGATGATTTAAAGTGGTGCCAGTCCCACTCGGGGCCAGCAGGCCCCCTCCCAGCCCTGCTCCTCTGCTCCTCACCTCGCACCAGAAAAGCCACCAGGAAGGCCAACATCGTCTGTCTTTCCAAGACTGAACGTTCACTCGAACAGGAAGGAAGAGGACTTGCAAAACTGTGTAACAGTGCCATCTGGCGATACCTGCCCAAACCTTGCTGCTCCCAGGCACTGCCTGTGGTCAGGAGATGGGGGCTTTTCCCCAGATGCAGGGAAACGCCTGTGAGCCCCGCAGCTTGTCTGTGTTTTCTGCACAACTCTCAGCAACTGTTAACCTAGTCAAAGGTACTATCTTCTCAACAAACCTTCCATTTCTCGCAGAAAACACTAATCCATCAACCTGCATTTTTCGCTTAGGGTGTGAATCAAAGGCCTGGCTCACAGTCCTGCACATGTTTGCTTCTTATTGTTAGGATCAGGTCCTTGTTTGTTTGCTTTTAAACAGTGCTTCATACTTCTGTCTCTCAACCTTTGATTTGAGGAGACTTTTCTTTTTCTCCATCTTTCAGACTGTTCCTTTGCATTGCTTTGTTGTTCGGTTTGCTTCTTTCATTCTTTTGTGGGGAAAAAATGATGAATTCCTGGATTGATGTATGTCAGATCCTCCTTCGGGCCTGGCTGGGAACCCTTGGAGACCTGCCTTTTCTACAAACACTCCCATTTTCACTTCACGCTTTGAACACTAAGCCTTAAGATGTGGAATAAATGTTGGCAAATCACCTATGTATCTCAGGTGTTTGTGCAAAGTATCTTTGATGAGGGGGTTGATTGGAGGATGTACTTTTCTCAAATCCTCATCTGGCAGATAACCTCAGCCTTCCTTTCTCCATTTTGAGAGCACATTCCAGCTGTGTTTTTTTAGTTGCACATACTGTAACAGGTTGTGTGGGTTAGGTATGTGAGCTGTTTGCCTTTCTTACATTTTGCATGCATTGCCACATTCATTTCTTTGAGACTATGGCAGAAGAGAGCCATTATCTTTCGTAAGTTTTGCAATGAAGCTGTCAGCTGACTGCAAGAAGTCTGAGCTGACTCACATCCTTCCCTGTTTTTTTCCTTATCCAAATCCTTTTATTTTCCTGTGTTTTGGATAGATCCTTCAGAACTTCTTGGGTGAAGTATGAGCTACTTGTTGGGAGGGACTGTATGTCTGGGTGCTGTTTGAGAAAATAGCTCTACCTCAGTCTGTGAAATGGAGCCCATATGAAAGGTGCAACTGCTCAAAGTGGCTGTTTTCACATTTACTAAAATGTCAAAACATAACTTAGTTTCAGAATTTTACATTGACACAGCCCAGTAATAGCATGTTTGTTATGCTTCTGCTACACTTAGTTTCTGTACAGAGAAAGAAAAGGCTTTGACCAAAAGAGGTGAGGAAGGAGTGACGTAATTAGATAAGATTAAATCAGAGTATCAGTTTCCCTAAAACAGATATTTGGCTTTTTACCAACAGTCTTTTACCCCATTTTTCAAATAAACACATATTTTCACGTGATAACTCGATCTGAAATATTAATGCTTCCAGGGCTGCATTACCTTTGTTTGTTCATCAAAGTCCATTACTATGAGAAGGCTGCTGTTCCTTAGGCTGTTTCAGCTTCAAAAGAATTTTAGGGCCTGGTCTATTGGAAAGCTTGGGGGTATAATTAGTGAAAATGGAAATAGATGCAAGAGAAATTTAGTTCCTGATGTTTTAATTTAGTGTAGTACTGCCATGTGTTGTTGAAGAGGATTCTTAAAGGCAAACATAATTATTTCATTATGGTCTTCAGAACGCTTTCATTGGTCTTAATGACAAGAAGCTGCATAAGGAGTCATACATTTTAATTAGACCTTCTTATATTTACATCAGATAAATAACAAATAATTGATGAAAAACAAGTCTTCTGAATGGATGAGTTCACACAGAGCTCTGGTTACAGTTTAATGATAAAACATTTCTCTTATTGCTTTGCATTTTAATTATCTAGAATTATTGCTGTAGCAGAAATCTCAAAATACTGTTATTTCCATGCATTTCATTAGGTTCACAACAAATTTCTATGAATCTAAAGCTAAGAGAAAGGGTGTTTTCCTATGTAAGCCACTTACAATCCATTTCCAGCTTTTGTTGTTGTTGTTGTTGTTGTTGTGGACTATTCAGGAAAAGCTAGTTGGAGGATGAATCAGACTACTTCATTCATCTTCAGTTCCCTACACAGGAGCAAGCCCTGCCATTATTAGCAACCAAGAACTCCTTTTGAGGTCAAGAGACAGTGGACTTTTCTAAGGAAAAATGTGTTGCTTTTTTCTAACCAGCTAAGCTGGAAGTGGTGTGCCTAAATAGTTTGATTTTTTTTTTTTTTTTTTTTTGAAAGTCTTACAATTGTCCCTTTATGACGTCTGTATGCTTGTAGGTACATTGAAATTACTCATATATTTTTAAATTTTCTTTACCCCCGGTGTTGGGAACTTTATAATAGAAGGAGAAATGTTGTTTAGAGTTTTGCTACTTGCAAGAGTCTGTCGTGTTTTATATGCTCCCCAACGTTTCATTTTTGTAACAAAACATATTTGACATGATTCATTCCTGAGAGTATACAGAACACTAATTGTTGTTATTGATTTTAAATTTTGCAACCATTACAAGTAAGCCAGATGAGTGGCAGATAAAGAGTAATAATCCATGGAGTTCTGGAAGTGTTTCATGTTTGTCTGTAGTACTTTACGTGATCAATAGTAAGTGCCCCATTGAAACTAACTGCTGTATCAAATAACAGTAAATCAAATGAATGTGCTTACAGATTATTTATTGAAAGCTTTAATTGTTCACTGGGGCCCTGCTTATCTGAGGAAACAAAAGAACTTAGCGATCAGACAAACTGGTTTGCAAATGCTGGGGACGCCATCAAACAGCGGGGTATCGCCTCTGCCTGGGTGGTGTGGGAGTTTTCCTAAATGTACCCCTGTCCCACAGCACTGACTGTACACTGGGACTGCCCATACAAGGCGATCCCAGAGTAAATTAGCCAGAGAGAAGCTTTCTCAAAAAGGGTATCTTGCTTTCACAGGCTACTCTTCTTAAATCTCTTTGGATAACATACTTGCATGGGTTAATGTGTGGAAAAAACACTAAATATCCCCAAATTTCTGAAGGGATATGTATGTAGTGACAGACTATGCAAGATCTGATCTAAGAAGGGGAAGTGGAGAGAAATCATAATAAACTTATTGTGTGAAAAGCTTAAGTAGGTATAAAGTATAGTTTTTGGCATTACATGCTGCTGCACAGTTAGTTGTCAGATGCTTACAAATACTATGAAATTTAAAAAACTGTTTCTAACTAACAGCTCTGCACTGTAGCAGTGTTGTACTTATTCCTTAAAATGACTGCTCTCTTGTCCCATGCACTATGAATTACTAGAGCCACAGGTTAGAAGTTTTCTGGACCTTAGGGTGAAGGAGATTGTCCTACAGACAGTTTCACTATACTATCCTCAGTTTTTTGTGTAGCCTCAGTGTGTTGTCAATTATACTTTGCTGTGTCTTCAGAATCCTTTCAGTATCAGCTGAGACATGAACACTGTCCTGCAAATTTAGGAAGATGATACTGAAAGAATTTACATTAAATGGCATATCTTTCTAACTGTGACAACTGGAAAAGCATTTGTACAAATAAGCTTAATTTCTACAGAAAACGATGGCCCAAATCTCTCAAATATGGCAAGAAAAGTGTTTTCCTTGAGAGTGCTTATTCTGTGAAACATACTTATATGCATATGTATCATGCTGGATAATCATGTTATGGACATTGAAAAATGATTAAAGCAAAGTAGTCAAAGGTCTTCTAGAACTGAATCTCTCTTGGAAAAAGTAATTACCCATTTTCCAAATGTAAGTTAGTTTCTTGAGACATCAAGTGTTGAATTTGCTTCTAGGTCAGGATTGAATGTTGCCTGTCCCACTCTTTGGAGTTTTTCCTGTTGGGAAATATTTCCTTTATGTCATATATTGTTTAAAGAGCAGTTGACATCTTCCCTATTTGTAAGTCTGGAATAATGCAGTAAATCATGAGCAGAGTAGCTGGGCAAAAACACTCAAACTCAGGGCTGGAGGTGGGTATTGAACAGGAAACACCAAGCAACTGGGAAACGCTACTAGCAGAAATCTGTTCATCAGCATTACAGTGTGTGCATATTTTTTTCTCTTCTGAGAGAGAACGGTATCACATATGACAGAGATAAAATTATGAGCATTTCTCGCTCTAAGGGATTAATAGGAAAATCCACCACAGGTAGGGAGTAAGAGAAAATAATATTGGAAAATGCGCTCGTCGGTCACGAGCGTAGTTCTCATCTAGGCTCCGGTCTCTTGTGAATATCTTATTTTATTGATCTTTTATCTTCTAGGCAGAGTAGAGATCTGCTCTCAGTGTTGCTACCTTTTTGCTCTGAGGCACCAAGCCCCTACCCAGCTTTTGGCTTCTGTGGCACCAACTGCCATGGGCACATGGTGATGCTTGCCAGGTTAGCTGCACCAAGGGAAAGTAAATCCCACCCATAAACATCCAAAAAGACAGATATAAAGTAGTGGCGAGGATGATGAGGATACTGATTTTCAAAGAAAGCCAGTGCTGTCTTAGATTTTCACGGTATCTTCCCCACTATGTTATCATCTTTTGTCTAGCAGGCATTCAGTTGAGAAATACTGCAATTCTGCTCAGGCGAGCATTACAGCTTGATAAAGCGTGTATTTCATTTTCTTCCCTCAACAGATATTGGTGATACTCAGTTCTTAAATATTCCATGAACTTGAATTTCTCATGTGAGCATTGGAAGTGTTGAGGTGTGCTGCTTTTAGTAAAGCACTGACCTGATCTGACATGCTGAGGAGACAGAGTTTGTCCCTGTCACAGTGTGCGTATGTGCATTGGAAGATGTCAGTAAGGTTAAAATTTCATCTGACTACCCTTTTTGTTGCAGATAAGCTGAAGCAATGAAAGCCATTTTTTACTGTTATATGTCATGTCTAAGTGGAAATAATGTATTGTTTTAATTAAACCCCCACAGCTGTAGCAGTGTAGCAATGTGGGTGCAATTAGGCTAGTGTTAAAAATAGTCTTATGGAATCTTAACAGTAACTAGGGAGGAAAGCTAGATGTATGTAATAGACCTGTACAAGCACAGGTACCCCAGAGACTCACAGTAATAATGCCAGGAGCAGAGATGTTTCCTGGGACACCTCCTTGCTTTAGGGAAGTACCTTTCAAAGAGGTTGCCTCTCTTAGTTTTCTCTGCCTTGTCCTCTGCAGGAGGCTGCTGCTCCACGGCAAGAGGAAATGCTCGGCTCCATTTCACAGCCCCAAGCCTCACCATCCTCAGCAAATGGCCCTGCTTTTGCAGGGGCATTGCAGGGAAGTTGGACACATGCTCTTCCCTCTGCTCTGCTGGAGGGTTGGGAAGCTGCAGCCCTGCGAAGGAGCTGTGGGTGGCTGCTTCTTGGGGTTTGCTGGTTCAGCAGATTCATTACTTGAAGAAGGAACATACCTCTGAGTGGCATCGTGCCAAAAAATCTGCAGCGAGGGCCCAAGAGTGAGATCTCAAGCAGTGAGATAAGTTTAATAATTGTCTGATGCCTTGTAAAAAGAGGCGAGAGACTGTGTGATGAGACTGTCAGAGAAAATAAAGGGTAGGCCTCCTTTTCTAAGGATATCAAAACTCAGAATTAGCAGAGCAATAAAAGCCTTCTAAAGTGAAAGCTGGAAACAATACATTTTTAATAAAATGGGCAGTTACTCTAATTGCTGAACCCCTACTGTTCAATTTCTTTTAGTGGCCTTATTCATTAAATTCAGCATACTTATTATTTACAGATGTATGCGTTTTAACTTGTTTATAGAAACCATGCTTTGCAGAGAGCAGTGGCTGGTATAATGCTAATTTGTAAGTGTTTATTACTGCCTATAATATGCCATTTTTAAAACAATTAAAAATACTGTTTGAGCTCATCATTGGAGTCAACCCCAAAATGCCCATGAAAATTGAAATATTAGTGCTGTGTTCTGCCTCAAAGGTTATAGGCTGTTTGTAGCAGATTGATAGTGAGCCCATTAAAGAATTCACCTGTTCTTAAAGACTTCAAGCTCAGCAGTCCAGCTTCTAGATATTATCCTAATATAACCCATTTAAACATATGTGATAGAGTTCATAATTGCCCTTGTAAATGGGAACAGAAAGGAGGGTACATAAATCAATTAGTGATATCCAGCAGTGTGGCTGCAATACAAATTAATTGGGATGATAAGCATTTTAACTGGACTGTACTTGAAGTAGTTTTGATCAATGAATTGGCTCTTGCTGAGTCACTCTATTAATTTTAAGATCTAAAAATTCGTAAGGATCAAAATGGCCTAAATTGATAGTCCTAGAGTTTGAGAAATAAAATTACATGTAAAATACTGCATGGCAAGTCAGTTTTAGGGCATCGGCAAATAGAGCACAGCGGTCTCATTTTGTCCACGTGATACTGAACAACTGTATAATAGCAGTATGTGATTAAAGATATGAAAACTCTCATTTTCTTGCTGGATTCAAGCCACGGCAGAAAATCATGATAAATAGTGTCATAAGAACACACTGAATATATAGAAAATAAATTTATTTGGCAGATACAGTAATACTGAAAACTAATACCAACTTGGATGGGAGGCCAGCTTTTTGGAATAGAATCATTCCTTCATTCCTGTAACATAATGCTCTGGATTATTCTGTTTGGATGCTTGAAAAGATCTGAAGATAAAAGAAAAGTGCTCAAAGTACTGTAAAGCATTTAATAACTATAAATGGGGACTTTATGACTTAGTAAAATATCTGGATGTATATAGAGATTACAGTAACGATTTCATTATCCTTGCAATTTTTATTTCTTATTGAAGAGACTGGATTTGAGCTTTCTTCATTTTATATGTTTACAAATCAAGGGTACTTCTTGGAATTGGTGTGTTTATGACACTGTAAAACTGATCTGAAAAAAAGAATCGCACCTTTGCTATTTTTAAGTGTTTTGTCCCTCACAGTGTGACTTTTTCTTATTATTGATCCTGCAGGGAAAATATTCTAAATTTGTGACACAGTTTTATCGATAGGTCACAGAAAGAGGCTCTGTTTTCATAAATAAAGAGGCCCAAGTCCTCGTCCTTTCTAAGCCAGTGCAGCTGCTTTGCTTGTGCCGCATTGCTCCAGATGAGGTTCTGACCTTGGGAATTCAGTGGGAAAGCAAGGAGAGCCCCGCTTGTAAGAAGAGCTCATTTTCAAAGGCAAATGGAACTTTGCACAAATGGGAGCATGATTTTCTTTGGTGAAGAAGATCCTATTTTTCAGTTTTGCAGTGATACGAAAAATTCACTCTAGATTGATGGAATTCTGCATGGTAGTGACCAGGCGGAAAATCACCGACCCGAAAAAACCACGGAGCTAGCATCTTTCGGATGTTTTTCTTCAGTTTTCCATACGATTTGTTTTTCTCCCTGTAACACGTTTTCTTTTTCATTCTGAAGGTAGGCTCTTAATACAAACTGATGAGCTGCTGCCCTGTAAGCTCCGCCGTGCCTGCAACCCCTCTGGCCATCCTGTCTGCACGCTCACTTTCACCCCAGCTCTCCCAGAAACACCTCCTGGTGTCTGTCCAACCATTTATTTAGCGAAAGACACTCCTGTTCTCAGTTCCTAGCGCATCATTAAGTCTGTCCTGAGAGTAGCACCGGTGTAACCAGATGTAGTTCTTGCCTCTAATACGATTAATCATGGCAAGCTTCCACCTACAATTGTCAAGTGTAAACGTGTCTCCTCTGTTGCTACCAATATGGATGAATCCAAATGTACAACTGCTGTGCTGACACAAATGTTAAAAAATACAGACTCCAAACCAATGTAATTTTCTTTGAAGAGGTCAGATGAACATAAATCTCCTGTATTAGATAGACCTGATTCCCCATATTTTTAGTGGAGCCAGAGCTTGAGAATCAGTCATTGCAAAACTGGCAGTTCTGGAGTAGATGTTGCTCTTGTTTGAAAAGACCTTGCTGAGCAAATCTACAGAGCATGAATGTGCTCTTACAGGCACATTACAGCCTCCTCGCTATCCTGTGTACTCTAGTTAATGTGTGTATAAAGTAATTTCGTAGTTGCCAGAAGTCCCGACTTTCCTGGGAGATGTACTGGAGGTACTTGCAGTTCCAGCTCGCCTCCAGAATATCTTCAGGGCACAACATGCAGCAATTTCAGGAAAACATTTTTATTCAGAAATATATGGTTAGGCATATTGGTAATTTCCAGACCAGATGAGCTCAGTGTGTAGCTACACGCAGACACTTTTCTTCTAACCTCTTAGATTCAGGTTTATGTCTTGATGGTTGATGAGTCTCCTGGTTGCTTGGACAGTAGAGCCATGTGTACAGATTTTTGTGGCAGCTTCTAGTGTTGCGGCTGCCTATGTGGGGACATAGCACCCAAGCATGGGTGTTACTGAGCAACAACCATGTGTGGGGACAAGAATCAGGAGATGAAGGGCACAAACAAATGCAACAGGCACCATCTGAGCATAAGGAAACACCTTTTGGTGAGGGATGACTGAGCTCTGACAAAGGCTGTTGTGAGTTTGTGGTTTGCCCCTTGGAGATAATCAGAAGCTGCTTGGACATGGTCCTGGGCAATCTGCTCTGAGTGTCCTTGCTTGAGCAGGAGATGGGCCAGATGCACCCAGAGGTCCCTTCCCACCTCAGCCAGTCTGCTGTTCTCTCAGGAGAGACTGCTTGCTGCTGGGACTTTCCTTTGTAGTTAAATCTATGGTGCGGTCGTTTTGCTGAAAGTTGATTGTCACTTGTCTGTGGAAATCACCAAGTGTAGATGAGCCTTTCACCAGACTCCCTGAGCTACTGCCAGCAGTGCTGGTGGCTCTTGCAGACAGAGGGCCTCTAATCTTGCAGCCAGACGCATGCTCAGACTTGGGAACTGGGCTGTGCCTCAGAGGTGTCCCATGTGAGAGCTGCTGAGCACTGATTTAATTAACCTCCCTGCTTTGTGTTGTATGCCATCTGTAACTTGGGGCAAGATATGTAAGGCTGCATTTGGAAGGCACTGTGAGAGCTACAGTTAGTTGGGCTCTCAGTTGCTGTTGAAAATCCCAGTTGGGTGCTGCTTGCATTTTTCCAGGAATTTAAGACCTAGGCAAATCAAGCTGTTAGGCTGTCAGTGCTTCTGTTTCTCATCTCTGAAGTAAAAAAGAATAGCCCTTTCCTTATCCCACTTGGGTGTTACAAAGATAAACATATGAGTGCTCGTGGGATATTCAAGTACTAGAGCATCGGAGACCATGCCTGTAGATTAGATAGGTAGCGCAGAGCAGGGTCTCATGCTGCTAAATATGGCAGGGTTAGGAGAACTGCAGGCCTTGCTACGTGCCAGGGGTGGGTGGCCAGGGCAGATCTGTGCAGCAATGCCACTTGGGAAGGCTGCTGGTGGATGGGGCCCCTGGAGGGTAGATGGCACTGTGAAGTCAGGTAATTCAATTTGCTTGCTTAACAGATGGATTAATTAAGAGACCAGACTATTTGTGGTGGAACAGAAAAGAGTATTGCCAAAACACACCCATCTTTCGCTGGGCAACCGAGAGAAGATGTTTGTGGGAATACTGAATCTATTTAGCAAATGAAAAAGGGAATATGCTGTTGAAGAACAGAAATTGTATTAGACTGGAAAAAAAGAATAAGCAAGTGGTAGACATTGTTGCTTTCTGATTTACCACAAACGTATCTGGATAGCTTTGCTGTCGTGGTAGTAAGAAGTCGAATTTTATGTTCTGGCCCTAATCACCTGATACAAATAAAGACATCAGTCAGCTATTCTGCTGTCGTACGTCTGAGACCAGTATCCACTGACTCCATTGACTTAAGTTACTCTACTCTGCTGGCTAATATTACACATCTGCAATTGAAACCTTGCAATTTTGTTGATGAAGGCCAGCCAGTGGCCTGGCCCGAAGCAGCATAAAGTCTAAACACTTGAGATGCAAAAGGGTAGGGGGAAGCAAATACTGTGTGCTTGTCTTCAGTGGAGTGTGGCCAAATTTGTAGCTGGAACTTCATTAGGGTAAGAATATCAAAGCATGTGCTTAACTACTCCTTGTACTTGCGAGGCTGGGGACAGAGTTCAGCCGGACCACTCTTCTCCCAGCTGTGGCTGGACAGGAGCCAGCTGTCCTATCGCTGCTTTACTGACAAAAGTCCTAACAGCAAAAGCACTTCAGCTTTAGAGACTTCTGCCAAGTGGGCTGCCTCTATCAGGGCTTGCACCTTGTCTGAGATAGCTGTTGGCAGCAGGAGCTGTGCCACAGGCATAGCTCTGAAAATGACCTCGGCTGAGGCACCTTCTGGGTGACCTTGTGGCAGTTGTCTATTAGTTAGAACTTGCAACTTGGACTTTTGATCTCCACAACCTCTACTTCTTGTAAGCTTGGTTGTTTTTTGAATTGTACTGTAGGATTCCCAAACTGTACATGGTACTCTTAGCTTTTCAAATAATGAAGAGATCATTTGGGATTGAGCACCCTCAAGTAAAAGCCAAATCATAAAGTACAGACTTTTGATGTTCCTGTTGAAAAAGACCCTTTTTCATAGTAAAAGCAAACCTGAAGACTTCAATGTTTTTTTGTCTTTCAAGGCCAAAATGTGTCTTTTTTCTTTTAAGACGTAGACTGTCCTGTAGAGCTGAGCTATGGCTTGATTAAAATTTAAGCTGGAAAAATTGTAATGAGGAATTAAGTAAAATAACTTACATTTAACATCATGGCTTTAAGACAGATGTGCACAGCTAGCAAGACACGAGTAATGACAAAGAAACCCTAAAATGTGAAACGTTTTCTTAAGTACTTATGAAAACTCTGATAGTAATATCTCAATCTGGAGTTTTCATGGCAGCCTATGTTTTATAATCCAGGTATGTTGTGTTCACTCTAATAAAAAACATTCCTTCCTGAACTTCAGTGCATAGCCAGCCATACGAGGGAAGATTTCTGATTGTGTTTTGGATGTGACAGTTTGGTAATTCAATGCAAGTTGATCAACATTTGGAATGTTGTTTCCCCTGAGCCTTTTCCTCTTTCTTCCTGCCCTCAGCACACTCGACCTCCCTGCAGTAAATTCTCGTGTAGAACAGCAATCGAGTATGTCAATGAAGGGAAATAGTACCCCGACTTCTTTGCTTTTGCTGTTTGCTTTGAAAGAGAGAAAATCAGGGTCTTCATGCAAAGCAAAGACTTCGTTTTTCATCTTTCTGTTGTCTCAGATCTGCACCTGTTGTATGTATGGTAAAAATATCTGGGACTTACAACCCAGCAACAGTCCGCAGCCAGAGTCATGTGTGACCGGGTCAAACACACACTCGCTGGAAGGTCATGGCCAGGTTACTAAGTCAAGGCTGGCAAGTCTCCACCATAATGTTTTCTTTCTCTCGCACTTTTTTTTTTTTTCCCCTCTTGTCTGTCTTCCAAACAACAGTTTAAAAAAAAAAAAAAAACCCTCGTAACAATGCAAACTATTTAAGCATGACAAATTCAAAGAGGTTTTTTATTAAAAAAAAATTGGGGCAGGGGGTTGAGTCAATGATATTTTGGATTTAATTTTATAGTATAGTTTTATGTGGCACATGAAAGAGAGAAATTTGTATTGAAACAATTGAGACCCACTTTCCCAGTTCCTGGCTCTTTCCTGGAAGATGATTAAAAGCAGACTTTTTTTTTTCCAGACTAGACATAAAAATTAAATGATCTACAGTATATAGTTATTTTTTCAAATGTTTGGAGGCTTATAAATAACTTCTACAATCAAATGCACACATACAAGCAGCAGAGAATCTGGTTCTAATTACTTGTACTTTAGTTGAACTTTGGCGTTTCCTTTGACTTTCTGCCTAATGTATGTGAGCTGTGTGCCTTGCACTCCTGCAGAGAATTCATAAAAAAAAAAAAAAAAAAAAAAAGGCAAAAAATCCAGACTCTTGTTGGTGCCAACAAAAATGAGGGTTAACAGAATGTTTTGACCAAATGCAACACTTTGCTATTCACCCTAATTAGCTGAAATTGCTGCTTCCCACCAGGGACCCTGAGCTCAGTATTCACAATTCCCTTGAGGCTATCCAGGAAATGCCATTTGCTTTACAACTTCTTATTCTTTTAAGACTCAACTGTCCAAAGTGTGCGTTAACATACTAGCTTAATAATCGAGGTTCCTGGTGAAACGAAAGGCATTTCATAATGCCTGCTTCTACTTGGTCACAAAGTGAAATACCTCTATCTGTCAACATGGTTTAGCTGGCAGTAAATTAGCTCTCACAAAGCACGCTGTGCTTTTCAAGATCTTATCTGCTACTTTATCTAACCTTTAGAAATATTTCAGACATCTTAGGAATGGTGAAGTGACCTATTGTTTGCCAGCCCCTGTGTGCTCTGGCAGCATTCAGGTGTTCTGCATTGTGCTTGGGCTCTGTTTTCTCAGGTGAGCGGTGTCACAGCCTACAGGATGAGGCTGCAGGGCATAAGAAGAAGTTGCTTTGACTGAATTGTTCCTAAAATTCTAAGACTTCTTGAAAAATTTCCAAACTTTGACTTTTTGGAAATGTCATCTGTGTCCCCCTCTCTGCCTCTTTCTTTGGTGTGTTTTTTAGCTTCCATGTGCAGGCATGTGTAGATGAAAACAAGTTCCACTGCTGTTTTTCCAGTAGCCATCCATGTGACACAAAACTAGTGCTCAAAACCCAGCACGCTTCCGTCACTACAGGCTTCTGCATCTGATTTCTGCATTTCCACACTGGCAGTACATACATTTTCAAATACAGAGTTTAAAAGGCTAAATCCAAGGAAGAACAGTGAGTCAGAAGCCAACTAGGAGTAGAGTTTCTGTAAGCAGAGTTGGAGCCTGCTAGGACTAAACATTCCCAAACTCCCTAGGCAGTTGTTCATCTGACACAAGTATTGTACTGAGTAGGTTCAGCCTTTCCAGTAGCATATATATCTGAATGTTTTGAGGTGCATCTTCTGGGTTTTTTTTCTGGGTTTTTCACTCTAATATATCTTTTCAAGTTTTCCAGAAAAATAGTAAATCTGCAATGACACCTTCAGATTGTCAGCTATTGACCACTTTTTCTTTCTTCCTTTATGAACTGAGCTGGTTGCTTGATCTCTTCTGAGCAACCCAGGTTGCTGGTGCTTGGCCAGTGCCTGACAGACCTGCATTGTACATATGGCTTACTCTGTGAACATCACTATTAGATCCTGGGGCTTGTTTACAACGAGATTGTTGAAAAAACAGAAGTGTATCGGCGTTATTCATCGTAGACTGCTTTTCACAAACCAAAATCACAGAAGGATTGTGGGAGTGTGGTTGTTTTATTGAATGACACAACCTTGTTTTCCCAAGGGAAGCCTAAAAACTGCCTTTCAGACTGACCGGGAGAATTGAATGAGCTAATACGAAACACATTGTCTGCTGATATTAGAGTTTTAAACTAAAATTTTATCATTCTGAGACTGATTGGAAACCACTATAATACTTGTGCTAGCGTGAAATAAGACGCAGAATGTTTGAGGACTCTCAAGGGCATTTGATGAATCTAACTTTAATTTAGAAGTACTAATAGATTATTGATTTAAGCAGGATGACTGTGCAGAAATCAATAACGGAGCACTCCGTGTCTCTCTTAAATACCAAAAATTACTATTGAGAAGAAATGATTGTTCTCGCTTCTTTTTTTTATTAGCAAAAAAGCTCATTAAAGTTTTCTTGGGCCACGAGGAAGCTGTAGATATTTGATTTGTCGAAGTTCAGCATGTTTAATGCTGAAACAGTTAAGTATGGTTCTAGATATTGTTTTAACATCAAGACTTATTGAGCCACATGTTATTTTACTTTTCTGTTTTTCCACACAAACCTTCCTGTTACATATATAAATAAATCAGTCCTGTTGAAAAGATATTTCTGAGCTTAAAATCAGTGCCCTTAACACTCCATTCCAGCATTTACTTTCTTCTAAAAAATGCGTCCTTGAAGTTGATGGTAGTTTAACCCAAGTAAAAAATGGCAGAAATTGTCCCTTCCCTAACGAGTAATCAGAAGTCGTATCATGTGCTGTGATCCTCTCTGTGAATTTTGAAGAACTCGAGTTGACAATGAATCATGGGTTTAATACAAATGTATCATCTCAGTAATCTGAAAAATATCATGTACAGTAAATCTTGTCTCGGATTTTCCATTGAGTAATATTCTTTAGGGCCTGCTGTTAGTGCTCTGGAGATTTAGCTGTGCAGATAGTGCCTAATATTTCTGGATAGATCTGAGTTCACAGATTCTGTCATTTCTGTGTATCTGTTGAAAAGTTGGAGGGATTTATCTGAGGAGCAGCAGAACAGCTAGGTGAAACATGGAAATGTATTGCACATCTACAATAAATGTGAGGAATGATGACAGCATATCACGGAAAACTAATGCAGATGTTCTGAAAAGATCTAGTTCACGTGGCTTATCTCACATCACAGAGCTTTCATGTCCTCTCACTGAAAAGGATGACTGGCTTTCTAGCAAGTTCAAAACAAATGGCCATCCAGAAATATTAAGGCAATAAAGGACGTGGGGTCATAATATCTAATAGCTTTTTCTCAGAGAGGTTTCCTGATGTTACAAATCGTAGAGTTGATAAGGAAGTGTTACTGTATTGTGCTGATTTTACTGATGAACAACAACAAAAATGACTTATTCCGGTAATTTTCACTTCGGGTCTTATTCATTTGCCTCTTTACATATGTCTTGATCCATTTTCATATCTTTTTATGGTGGAATTGCACATGGAAAATGTTACCTTTTGTAGACAATGGCAAAAGATATAAGAACTCTTCCAAAACCAGTGGTGGATTGGAAACACGCGTGCCTCGGTTTTCCATTTAAGGTTGATATCCAGTGTACACACATGGATCCCATGTAATTCAGTAGGCTAAAAACAGAATGCGAGCCCAAGGCTTTCCATTTCTGGGGCCTTATAAGATAATTAAGCTGTGTATCTGAAGTGAGGTAAAGCTTTTTTTGGTGTTTAGTAGCTGGATCATGACACTTTATATCCCAGATAGTTTAAAATACACTGTTAAGTGTACAGCATATAGTGCTGTCACTAGTTGTCTTTTTTTGTTCCTAGTTTTTTATTCAACAAAGACAGGAATGGGCCAGTTTGATCATTGTAATACAGTAAATGACTGATTATTTGAAATTCATTCATGAGTCATTCATTTATATTCCTTTTTTCTTTTTAGCAGTTGAAACTCAGAGCACCAGTTCTGAGGAACTTGTTCCAAGCCCTCCTTCACCACTTCCACCCCCACGTGTTTACAAGCCCTGTTTTGTCTGTCAAGACAAATCATCTGGATATCACTATGGTGTCAGTGCTTGTGAGGGATGTAAGGTGAGTGCCATTGTCTCCCTTTTTTTTTAGAGTAATGCATTTCAGTTTTGGGAGGGACTAGGCAATGAAGTTGCTTATGTGAATTAATTCTGTTACATGAGTAAAGCCAAATAAATGACCATCATTCCTGGAATTCTTTTCCTCCATAACTCCTGCCAAAGTATGTCTTTCAGAGACTTCCATAAGCATTGACTAACATCAGATTGTGGTTGCAGATGCAGAGCTGATCAAATAAAAAGTGATAATGCTTTAAGACTCTTCATTATCCATTTATAAGTGTACCTTAAGAACTCATATGGTTGTTGTCTGCTCTGAGCCTTGCTATTTCTGTGGGAGAAGGACCTGATTATGTGGAAATTTTTTGCATAGTCTAACTAATTTCAAATCAAATTGGGAGTTTGAAGATTAGCAGAATGGCATTCACAAAATGTAATCTGACAGTGCTGGCACATCTGCTAGCTACTTTCCAGTGCCACAATTGTCAGAGTATGAATGAATGTTCCGTAGGATGCAGTAATATGATATGCATTTCCAAAGCAGAGGATGTATTTAAAGATGAGATACGTATCAGAGAAGCATTATCAACTAAACTATGTGTATATGGCAGTAATTAGAAGTGAATACACAGTGAACAACATGTGTGCAAGGAAAAATGTAATGCAAAAAATGATAAAGAAAAGATGTATGTCACAAATGATCTCATGGTTGTCTTTATTAGTTATGGTGCTTTTCCACACAAACCTGCTAGGAGTTCTTTTCTAACAACTAGACATAATATCTGTACTTCTAATCCTTCAGATTAGAATAGTTGTCTAGTGTTTAGTGCAGTGAAATCCTGAGGCCTGATGAAAATGTGACAGCTGCTACGTATGTATTAATAAAGTTACTAGAATAAATAATAAAAGACATTTTGCTGGTTTATTTGTATCAAGAATAACAACATCTTTCAGATACTGTACAGTTAGGCATGTTTACTTTATTCTTTCAGCCTACAACATCTTCCACGCCACTGGCCTTTTGCAGTGACATTAAATCATAGTTCTGGGTTTGTGTCTTTAGGCAGAAAACTATTGGATGAGAATCTGGTTTTCCCACTGTTTTATAACCTCAGATATTGAGATAGTAACCATTGAAACTAATCTCTGCTTTAGAATCTCTTTTTGATATTGAGGTTTTCCTTGGATATTGTCTGTATCTTTTGCATGCCACAAAACTACTGAATTTTAAGTGTCTCTTATGAAAAGCTATGGTAAGAATATGCTCCAGCTGATTTCATTTAATGGGAAGTCTCATCACACACAGATGCTAACACACAAATGGTGGTGTCATTTGCTCACTTACAGACTTACGCTAAGCACAGATGTAATTGCAGACTGGCAGAAAGGTCACACGTTCCTAAGACTTCATTATTTTTGAAAAATATGTTAGGATATACGGTGGGGCTTTTATTGGCATACTGCAAAGCATTTTCGTAAATAATTAAGACCACGCTTGTCAAAATACATGAAGAAATCCATCTTGTAAGGTGGTGGCTGTTATTCATTGCCATTCAACAACAAAATCGTGTTCATTTATTTGTTAATTTGTAGAATGGGATAATTTAACAGTTAGCAGTAGCTGCTGTTTTTTTCAGTGTTTTTTTCTTTCCTTTTTTTTTAGAGATGAATTACATATAAAACCTGTAAGTGTATGAGAAACAAAAAGGATTCCAAATCAGTGATATGAATGCTTAAGACTGGTAATATTTGGATTAGCTGACACTAGCTCTTCAACATGTTTAACTAAGATTTAAAAAGCTTATGCCACTGGTTGAATCATCATCCTTAGTGAGTGCCAGGGGCTGGCAAATAACACAGTGAGCCAGCCAATGGGCAGTAAGGTGCTGTGTTTGCTGTTCTGAGTTGTTTGAGCTTTCATATCAACAGAAGGGATGTGCTGAATAACAGCAGGCAGTGATATGTGACCAAAACACCAAAAGACAGCTGCAGAAACCTTACACTGACAATTTCTACTTTTTCTCCAAAGAACATTGTCCTTTTTGAGTCCTTTTAGATCACTTAGTTTATTTTCCTTTATCTTTCCTCTATGTTTGCTCGTGTACCTTGAAAAGCTGCCGCCTTGCAACTTTCTAACCACCTAGGTTCCCACCTGTACCCAAGTCTACTTTCACCTTACATTCCAACTATCAGTTCTGTCTTCACACTTCTCTTTGTCCTTCTGCAAAAATCGATCCAGTTACTTTGTGAGTTTAAGTAAACACTCATAATTGTCCATCACTACTGGGAAAGTCTCATTTCCTGTGGATCTCTGTTTCTCAGTTGGTTAGCCCTGGTTTTTGGAAAGTACAAGTTTCACCGATGGCTTTGGCTCAGCACAGTGTTGTAGTTTCATGCTGCTTCTCTGATAAGTCAGAAATCGATAATAAGAATTCATGTTATACCTTTCTTCTCATTAACAAACATTTTTTCTTTGCTTGAACACATATTTCCATGCAATTTCAAAAGAACTTTATTTTCTCACAAATATTTACAATATTTGCCATTTCACTGCAGTTGACTAACATTTCAAAATATGTTGGGATATGGAGATGTAACCTCACTTACTGATGGCTGGATTGCATTTCTTTCTGCACCTGATTTACTAGACCTTACCTTCATTCATTTTTTCCTCTTGCATTGGACTTTCCTCTTCTCTGAGATCCTTTTCTCGAGCCCTTTCCCTTTTCCCTTCTGACTCATTTACCTTTCCTTTCAAATTCCTGTCATGGGAAATACAAAAAGAAAACTCCCCTCATACCATAGTTCTCTCTCTAATTAGGGCCCTGTTCCTTTTGTTTTTCTGTGATAGCTCTCCCTTAGTTTTCTTCTGGCTTTCTGTCTGCTCCTCCTTTGCCTTTCTGTTCTGAGTTGCTGGTGAAGCTACCATGAAGGTAATCATTAGCATCTCCTTCTAGTGCAAAGGGACAGCTTTCTGTCCTTGACATTTTGGGTTTATTATCGCCTTTGGTTGGGCAGCCTTTCATTTTCTTAGTTTTCAGAGCTCTTTACAGTCTCCTCTTACTTAGTTTACTGTTTATTTAACACCCCCCCCTAAATGACTCTTTTATCCATTTGCTGATGTTGTTCCCTGAGGTTCAGTTCCTTAGTTTTCTGTCCCAAAAGCATCAGCTACTGAACTCTTTTACTGTAGTCCAATGCCCTGTGAGCCAAAAGCAATATTCTGCTAATGAAGAGCATGTACTTAATGGAGACCCTTCTAGCCATGAGCCTTTGGAGAGCTGTGACTGGCCATTATGACATTTAGATGCTCCACTGGGGAACCAGGGAAACACTGCAGTGGAAACTTTTAATTTCTCTCGGCTGTCACCTGCCCATGGTTGATTTCCAAAGCTACCCCCCACTCTAACTTCATCCTCTCCTGTCTGTACCTGGTGTGCCTCTTGCTTGGCTGACTGCTACTGTGGATGCAGATTTCCTGAAGACAGAACTTTCCATCTCACTTTGTGTTTTTCAGACATCATGCCATGACATCATTGCTGATCTGCTCTGTAACTCACATAAGACATTGTCTTGTTGGTCCCAGGATCTACACTCAGCTGCCTTTATTGTCAAACTCTAGCTGTGGTCTTTTTGTGTGGTTTCTAGCTTTCAGCTTGGTCGCTTCTCTACTCCTTTCTTGCCCTTTTTTCTCCACCCTGTCATCTTTGGACCTTCTTGTTTTAGGAACCCAGGAGCTGTCTCCCATTCTCCTTTGCCAAATGCTTTCTCTTTTTATATATTTTAAACCCTGCTTTTTAAAGTGATCCTTCTGTCTTACTTGTGACCAATGTCTGCAGTGCTGCCCCCCACTAGAAATAACGTTCTATAGCTTATTTCAATATCATAGTCTTCTGAGGTTTTTTGAGGCTGGTGTGTTTCATAGTATGCACTTATGAACCACAGTGGAAGTTTAGGAGCTGTCTAAATAATGTTAAGAGATTTTGTTTTCTAATTTTAATATGTTGGTGCTGAAATTTTAGTGATTATAGGTTTAGAGTACCTGACTTCTTGCCTTCCAAATTTGAAAAAGGGACACTTGTGCAAATTTGGTATCCAAGAGTTTTTTGAATTTGATCAGTCATACTCAACAGTCGGGATTTTTTTTATTATTATTTTTATTTTAAAGCAATTACATAGTAAGAATCTTGGCTTTGTTTATTTCTGAGTGTGATGATGCAAAATGCTGATGTACATTGTAGTCTGTTAATGACTTTGTATATATTAAAATCTCCAAATCAAGCCAGTCTTCACAGTGTTCTTGTGTTCTGTAGAAATTCCAGAGCCAACCCATCTTTTTAAGTGTAAAATACAACACATTTACAATATTAAACTTATTTACAGCTTTTCCATTTTCTAAACTGTGTGGCATTTCAGAGGCGGGTTTTGGAATTTGTGTGTTTTCTGACCTCAGTTGAAGACTTCTAAAAACTTTCTTTTTTCTTGGTCTCTGGGTGTTGCTAGATAGCATGCAAACAAATTCCATACAAAATGATCAGCCCGGATTTATCCAGCTGGTACAAGTGGTTATAGGGCTCCACTGAATGCTCAACTCTTTGGGCCTGACTTTATTCCTCATTGTAGCTGGGTTTGCAAAAAGAGAGATTGAGTGTGGTGGGCTGGTTTCTCAAACAATGCCATCATTGTGTGGGCAATGAGGAGAAGCTGATGTTCTGGCAAATTCAGCTGTCTACTAAAGCCTTGTCCCTTGTTCTGAGCATTCAAAAGACAGCATTCCTCTGCTGGCAGCCCTGCCTGGATTCCTGGTTTGAATTCAGTGGGCAGCAAAGATATCCAGAGGAGTTCCGAAGAGAAAAGAATCCAACATACAAGAGAGTAGGTTTACGGTCCAGCAGTTTTGCCTGAATGATCAAGGTGCCTCTCTGCCCATTGCTGGTGCCAGTGGACAAAAATGTAGAAAAATCTAATTCTTCTCTGAGTGATCACAGATTATCTTTTATTGTAAAAGAATAACATCAGTTTTCTTAAGAAAATGCACCTAATGTAGGATCATTAAATTAAAAGGACAGCCAACCATATTTTCAGGGGTCTTTTAGCTATGACTCCTTTCTTATTCAAATGCTTGTTTTTTTAATTGCAAAGATTTTATACAGTTTGGAGAATAGCCATTGATATAAACCTTGAAATTTAGGTCAATAATTCTGTAGGACTAACTCAAAAAAAGATAAGATACACATAATATGAGGGAAGGGAAGGGGAAGGGAAATGGCAAGAGGAGGGGAAGGGAAGGGGAAGGGAAGGAGGAAGGGAAAGAAGAGGGGAAGGGGAACAGGAAGGAAAAGGGAAGGGAAAGGGGAGAGGGAGGGGAGGGAAATAGGAGAAGAGGGTAAAGGGAAGGGGAAGGAAAGGGAAGAGGAGAAAATCAAAGGTTTTGCTTTATTCAAATTTGCTGATGTTTGTAGATGATGAGAGAAAAGCTGTCACACTGCTAGTCCTTCCTTGCTTGCATATCAGTGGACTGGGAGGTAGCTCTATCACTCAGCTAGAGGACCAAAATCAGTTACCTAACTTGAAAGGCTTAGCTCTGAGCCTCTCCAGTCAGTGGAGAGAGAGAACTTCCTCTGCTGAGTCATTCAGAGAATCTAAATTAGATCTGCACCGGGGCAGCCTGTCCCCATGAGCCATTTGGTTAGGTACCTAAATAATAGGTTGTTAGTAATCCCCAGGATGTTCTCCATGATTTCGTCCCTCTTGACTCTCAGATTGTTGGGGTTTCCCTGCAGTCCATGAATCCATGGTCATTGCAGGTCAACAACTGATTTACAAAATTCTACAGACTGAAAGTGGAAAAGGTTTTGATTTGATTTATTTAGAGTTCAGTGGCAAGGATGTGCTTTAGTCTGCAGGAAATGTTGATGAGTGGCCTAAAATATTTTAGGGACTGTTGTATCAGTGTTCTGTTTATGGAACAGTATCCTTCAGGACAGATGCCTTTTTCTTTTAGTAATGCCTATTACATCATATGAGGACAGATGTGCATTTTTTTAGGCAGTTCTGGTACTGTAGAGGGATCTTAAGCAGCATTTCTTTTTGGTATCCACACTTTTGCACATGTTAGCTTCCAGCTATAATGTAATTACATTTATGTTTGTATTTATGCCCCTTTACTGGAAATTAAGGATCCAGACATCGAATTTTCTGAGTTACCTAGCACTAAAAATAAAAGCAAACGTCTTAAAATGAGTTTGCCAGTGTTCTATAATTTGCTTGTTTTCTTTCTCCTGGCATGTTCTAATCAACTACAAATGAAAGAAAAAGTAAGAAATGCAAAGTTGAAAGTGCTTTTTTTCTAGGCCTTGAATATTTGATTACAGAAAACATATGATTTGTATCAGGGAAAGAAGTAATACTGTTTGCAATAATGCCATTGTAAAAGCTTCCATCAGTTCAAAGAAAAATATAGATCAGCTTGAATGATCAAGCTGTATTCGTCTCCATTTAAGCTGCATTAGTAAGTGACAGTGCAGGCAGTAGAGATGCATGCTGTCACTCATGCACAGCTATGAAAAATTCCTCAAATCATGGAAAATTGCTCCTAGTTTTAGCTATATCAACTATCATTTTTCAGAAGATGAAAAATGTATTTTGAGCTATACTTTTGCATACTGTTAATTCCAACTGATCTTAAACTCTGAGCACTTTGCAGCATAGCAATGTTCAAAGCTATTTGTTCGCAGAAAGCAGTGCCACTTGCAAGAAGCAGGACCATGTACAGGAAGATGCGGAAGGAGTTGCAAGCAGTATAAATGCAATACTACAAACCTGGAGTTTTTATATATTTCATATGATCAGAGGAGACCTAATTGTTTCAAATGCTGTAACTACTTAAGTTTTTCAAATGTGTTTAAAAATTAAAAAAAAATAAATAAATAAAGGAAAAGACAGGATTTGAAAAGACAGGATTTGAAAATCATAGAATGGAATCATAGAATTACTAAGGGTGGAAAAGACCACTAAGACCATCTAGTCCTGCTATCAACCCAATACCACCATGCCCACTGAACCACGTCCCTAAGTACAGAAAAGCAGATATCTGATTTTCAGTAAGCTCTTACTTAATTTTTCTCTTTGTTTTGAATATAAAACTTTCACCAAATCCTGAATTTATTTCATATTTTTTAATAATGGGGAAACATATTTACTGGAAGTCCAGTGAGAGCTAGTAGACATAAAAAGGACAGGATCAGGTACAAATGTTTTGTGATACCATATATTTTAAAATCCCTTTCTGGTTTGTGTGAATGACGCAGAAGGAAGAAAAAAAATTAATTGCCAATCATGACAGGTGAGAAAATTAAAAATAGAGTTGAGTATTTGAATGTCATATTTGATTTCCAGTGCTTTGGTCTCAAGTCATGGATTATACCTCTGCCACACTGCTGCACTGGGTACCAGTTATCCTCAGTTGCAGACCAGGGGCTCATGTTAAGCTGTGAGAATATAGTTGTTTTTACTAATTATTTTAATTTGTTTCTGGCAGTGATGCTGATGCTATAAAAGTGCAGGGATTATCCCAAATTAGTTTATAACTGTGTTAACCATGCTGTTCCAGTTATTTGCAAGCATGAAGGCTAATGTCCTGTGGAAACAGGAATTGGAAGCTACTGTCTTATTTTGCATAAGCTGTCACATAACGACACACAGTCATTTGGACTATATATTGCACTGTCTTTCCATGCAAAATTCCTGTCTTAGTCAATGAATTCAATAAAAGGAGAACAGCATCTGACTCTTCCGACTGAGGTAAATTAAATGGCTCCAGACAGAGTCTGGGGCATTGCTTTGCAATTCTGCATACCCCAAAGGACTTTGGCTGTGCCAGCCAGTACTCCTGCTGGTTACAACTTGGCAAGCCATCCTGCAGCCACCTCCAGTAACAGGTCTGGATAGTTGTAGAAGCCAAAATGGTTAGCTGATTTGGGTGAGGTCTGTTCTATCATACATCTATGGCTGTCCTCAGGAGTATTCCTTAATAGAGATGTAGCCTTAATGCCTGCTGACCTTGGCACATCTTTTTGTAGGGTCTTTGTCCAGTCTAGAACAGCTACAAATTGTTATTGTTATTAAACCCAACCTGTCACTCTTACTCTTCTATCAGTGTCTGTTCCGTTCTATAACCAAGAATCCATACTATAAAAAGAAGAATTTTCAAATTTGTATTCATGTGTGCCTTTTATTGTGATTGACTCATAGCTTCTTCTTGCATTGAGGTAGGTACTGAAACCCCATGCGTGTGTTTGTCATGTTTATGGCCATCTTTCACTGCCATTGGCTCTTTGATTTAGTAGGATATGGCTGAGAGCTGAGGTTCACTCGTAGCCTACGCATGACTTCCAGCAACTACAACGGAATTAAGTAAATTAGATGTAGGTTTAAAAGCACTGTCTATGCAAATCACATCACGACATATTGACAGGAGGTGTCAGCAGCAGGTGGGCTGTGATTTGATCTGGTATGACGTCTTTTTGAGAAGTCCAGCAATTTTTATGCAATCAATACAGAGTGTGTTTTTCTGTAAGTAGAGTCTAATGGATTTTACTTCTACATTTTTCTTCACTAGAGATGGGGAAAAAATGTGTTTGTTCTCACCATCTTAATCTCTTTCATAACTTTAGTTTAAGAACAACATGTGGCCTTTAATTATAGATGTGGAGTACAGGCTGTCCTGTGCACACTCAGAAATTTGTTACAGTGTGGAAAAAAAAACCAACAGTTTTTTACTATATGTAATACAACATTTTATACTATTCTCTTTAAAAGTATTATTTGCAGAGGTAATGCAGCTGATAAGGGAATATGTGTATCTGAGCAAGCATCCCAAAAATGAAATATTTTGAGATTTTCTATTAACAGTAACAGCCTTTTGGTTTTTACAGTATGCCACATTATTTATTTATGCTTACTGAGCAGCAGGCACAGACTTGTAAAATTACTGTGAACTAGATTTCACTTTTTAATTTGGAACTTTCAAAAATGAAACTGCATAATGAGACATTGATAGAGAAGGATATACAAGCAATCAATCTGTTGAATTTAGTTTTGGTAGCTTGCTGGATCCCACAGTAAAGTGCATTGCTTTCCAGTGTTTTCTCTGGAATAAGTGGGGAGATTAGAATAGTTTGCTGAGTTTGGCTCTGGCTGAGTGTTGACTTCAGCATTGGTGAGGTGGTTGGGGTCACTGTTCTGCTTGCTTTAAGCAACTTTTTAAACTACTGTTTACATTTTTCTTACAAGTATACTTAAAGATTTTCTGATTGGCGTGTCTTAAAAAGAGAATTAAATCCAAAATGAATGAGTTTCATAAGTGTACCAAATGGGATTATTTGTTATCTAATTCTGTTTACTTACGTGTTAAATATACATCCAGATGCTCTTAGTTTGCTCCTTACTAGGTTTATTTTGAAAGATATGCCTATCTGTATTTTCTGGTTATTGTAAACTATCACCCTGTCCATAAGTGGTCAGGTTCCCAATTTGCAGCAGTGCTCTGACTGGCCTCAGAAAGTGACCTTCCATTGCTCTCTGCGCTTACTGACTGACCCGCTAATGGAAACAGAGGGTCTTTCTAATCCCAAATGAAGTGTTTCTTTGAGGAAATTTCCTAAAGGGGTATTTTCTTTAGCTTCTACTGGGGGTGGAGTGCAGTTGAATTTTCAGCATGGATCCCAGAGCTGCTCAGCTTTGCAGAGCTTCGTGAAATTGCAGTCTTGTTCCATCCCAGGAAAGCCAACAGGATGTGGTTTCCCAAGATTTGGTGTTTACAGTAAAGGAAGCTTTATGAGTCCTTTAAGTTGTCTGTTGCATACATTTTACTCTTTCACCCCCCGGAAAAGCAAATTGAATCCATTACTGAAAAAACTGTTCAAATTTTCAATTATTAGAAGCCGCTGAAGTTTAAGATTATACCCATGTGGCTTTCTTTCCTTCTCTGGATCTGCATTTTGCTACAGTCTTTAAGTATGGATGCTTTGTTTCTTGAGTTCAGTGTAAACTATGTACACAGACATTACGTCCTTCACATTTTATGTTATTCTGGTCATTTCACGTAGACTTTCCATACACAGGACTCACCTGTCAATGCGACATCTGAGATGCAGCTCAGTATACCATGGAAAAAAACTTGTAGTGTTAAAGAAGTTGCACATCCAATTCTGTAACTGGGTATATTGATATAGTAAATGTTTAATTCATATATTACTGCAGCTGCTCTGCCAAATATTCATGATCCCTACTCATACACCCCTCTTTCCTTCAATAATACATAGCAGTTGCAGTTTTGACAGTTCAGTAGACAGCTGAGAAGTAGGAACAGGTTTTTGCCTATGGAGTCCCTTATGATTTCACATGACCTTGCTTAAAATTTCTCATTTAATATATTTTAGTGGGAAAAGTTATGATGCAATAAAAACTGTATCATAATACCTATGTTTAAAGGGGAAAAGGTATATTGACTCTGGATCCTGTGTCTAGAATAACGGATGCATAAATTGCTAGGTGAGATGGCAGGCGAGAATAGTGCCAAAAGCCACAGATTTGAGGGTCTGTAACTACAGCCAACCCTTGAGACTGCAGCTCCCTTCCAGCCCCACGGACAGGTTGGGCCCAGCAGGCTGCCTGCCATGGGCTGTAGCAGGGCTGGTGGAGTGCTTATGGAGGAAGTTTGCTCCTGCTTCAGATTTCCTTTAAAAGTGATGATTGGTTGGGACCCATTATTGTCAGCTGCGACCAGTTCCTTGTCCCTCAATCCAGGCGCTTGCCACATAAAGTGGAGATTTGTAACTCTGGTATAACACTGTGCTGTTTGCTGCAACTGCCCTGGCTGATTGCACTTGGGATGAGTCTTCCCAGTAAAAGAGAGGGTTCTCCCATCTCCAGTGTACTGGCTTTATGTGAAGCTCTGTGCATGTATGATAAATGTGTGCAAATGGTGAGGATCTCTCTTCAGAGCATTCTGTGACACTCGTGTGCTTTCTGCTGATACTAAAGTGTGGCCGTGTTCCACATTTAGGAACTCTGAAGCAGAAGATTTCAGGGTATACTTCGCAGCCCAGCACTTATAGTCTTACAGTTTATCCTTGGTGATGCACAGCAACTGTGACATGTACTTCCAGAAAAGAAAAAAAAACTAATTATTATTTTTACGGCAAGAGAGAGAGCATTAGGTGAGCAGAAGAGATGCAAGCGCAGCACCCAGAAGCCACATGGATGAGCTAACTAAAAAGACTTTTTATCTTGCTCGATTCCATGTGATTTTTGTAAATTGAAAGAATGATCGTCTTGTGATTATAAAAGCTCTCTGTTTGAGTCTGGCAGGGGAGGGAGAAAACAGGAAAAGATCTTGCTAAGATTTTCCTGTGTTAGATTAATCAGACGCAGTCTATTTGCTCGCCTCCAAAAGATCGTGTTTTCTCGTTGTCAGAGCACTCCGAGCTGCCCTGTTCCAGCTGGGGCTCACTCTCACTTCCCTGTGTCCCTGAACGAACAGCAGTGCCCAATTTGGGCACAGTGGAGGTGGTGTGGCCCTTCTTTGCTAGCATCTCAGTATCATTTCTGCCATATTTTCTACAACATGAGGTCTGTCTGTGGTTAGCATGCGAATCCTCATCCCCACAGTGTGGATGAGATAGCCATTTGTTTCCTCTGCCCCACATTGTAGAGTGGAGTTCATCCACCTTTCTCAGCTATTTTTTCCATTTTGTCAACACTACCTTGGATGCTGCTGTCCAGCACCAGCGGTGCAGGTTCTGCCAGTCACTGCCTGACTTCATTTTCTCAATGTAATAAAGAAATAGGAGGAGCCACACTGTGGAGTGTGCACATACTCTGAACACATCAGGAGCAGCAGAGGCATGTGCCCCCCGTGTTGCCCTTATACCTGGTGGTTTTGCCAGGCTGTTGCAGCTCCAACTCATCTCTCTGCTGTCGCCTTCAGTAATGAGCTTCAGCTGTCATGTGGAAAGGTAATTTTCCTTCACTACTGCCAGTACTCAAGAGCCAGACTTAAATATTTCTGGGTGTTTACTTGAACTCTACTTTCTAGTCTCCAGGCAGCTGAGTTTTGCTAAACTACGCATTTTACAAAGTTTTAGAGGGTCATTCTCCATTAGCGGAGTTTGTTGCCAAATGTGGGTGAAGCAGCAAGTACAAGACACTGCCTGCCAGGTTTCAGGGGATTTCATGCAGTGTATTTGTTTAGAGATCAGTTATCAAAGCTGCTTGCAAAAGAAATAGTGGGGAGATAATGACTGTGTGCTGATGAGCCATTCAGATGGATGCATGGAAAACTTACCAAGAAGCATAATGTTCAAGACATCTGCTTTATTTTGGCATATTTACATCTGTGTCATTTCTTCTGGATGTTTTTGGTTTGTTTTTATATGTCACTCCATCCTTCCTTGGAAACTCATTAAAACTCCTCTCAGGACAAAGTCAGTAGAAAACTGCTGGGTATGAAGGATAGGGGCAAGCCACATGGTGCATTCAGCTCCTCAGCAGCAGGCAGCCTGCAGCAGGTGCACCGAGGGAGATGCAGCTGGCCCAGGGGCCAAAATCAGGCTGGGGCATTACATTCAGCTGGGTTATCATGCTTGCAGGCCAATAGTATTCTGGGCTGCATCAGAAGAGAGGTGGCTGGTAGGGAGAAGGAAGCGATTGTCCCTCTCTGCTCTGGCCTTTCAAGTCCCTATCTGGAGTACTGTATTCAGGTCTGGGACCCCCTGCACAAGAATGATGTGGAGTTGTTGGAGCAAGTCTAGGGAAGGGCCATGAAGTTGATCAGAGGGCTGGAGCACCTCTCTTAACAAAGAAGGGCTGAGGAACATGATCTTGTTCAGTCTGGAGAAGAGAAGACATCAAAAAGAGTCCTTGCAATACTCAAAGAAAAGTTAGAAACAGTAGGGAAAGTGACTTTTTATATCGTTTGATAGTGATAGGACAAGGGGGAATGGTTTCAAACTAAAAGATTTAGGTTAGATGTTAGGGGAAATTTTTTTACTCAGTAGGTGGTGAGGCACTGTGAAATTTTGCCCAGAGAAACTGTGGATGCCCTGTCCCTGGAGGTGCTCAAGGCCAGACTGGATGTGGCTCTGGGAAGTCTGAGCTGGTGGATGACAACCCTGCACATGGCTGGGGGGAAGGGGGTGAAACTGGATGATCTTTAGGTCCCTTCTGACCCAAGCCACTTTATGGTTCTATGATGATTCTATGATTTCAGGTGGTATAGAAGGGCAGAGATTATTTCTTTTCTTTCTGAATGGTAATTAGTGAAGTCCCCATGTCTATAAATTACTGCAGTGCCAAGTATGGGTGGGAATGCTGCAATCCTTCTTGGTTAAGTCTGGAAGGGGAGGAGGAGGCAAGAGCCCACCCATGTGGGGAATTTCCTTGGAACGCGCACGTACCTCTTTTCTCCCATGCAGGTTTTTGTCTGAGCTTGCCTTTTCTTCTTCACATATTTCCATCTCTGCCAGCAGGTAAATGGAGTGCTTGATTTGCGAAACACTTAGAAGTAACTGCAGCATAGTAATTGCACAGCTGACATGAGCCTTTTCCTCGTCCTGTGTACTGCAGGACTCTGCATGTCACTGCATGAGTAGTGGGGATTTTTTTTGTTTGTTTTTACCAAGGGGTCTGATATTTTGTTAGACTGGCTGCTGCTTAGTTTCTTCCCTTTGTATTCTGTTCCGAAAATCCCTTGTACATCTAGGAAAAACATGACCTTGTTCTTGAAAGATGGTTTCTCCTGCTCCCACTACCCCAAAACCATACACAGATAATTCAGGTCTCTGTTTTAAGAGAATAAACCAAAATCTGTCATACATTTGCAGGGTAACTGCTTGGAAAGTCTTTCCTGATACTGTGCTTCCATGCAAGGGAGCTACGAGGGTTTGGAAAAGTGTCATTCTTTACTAAAAAATACTGCGCTTAATTAATTCTTGTTCCTAGGAGGTCAACCTAGGGCACTCATTATTGTCTTAATTGGTGGTATAAATCCTGAGGCACTGGAGGGGAAGAGGGGGGGTGGGGGGAAGATGAGCACTTAACAACATATATATTGTTTTGGATAAGTGCTAGCCAGTTGTACGACCATCTGAGTGATATTTTATGGTTCTATTGGGTTAGGGGTCTGGTCCTCCACAAATTAGGTTAAGGGAAATTGATTTGCATAAACAAAAATATAAGAAAGTAGAAAAGTGCTATAATTAATTCCTGAGTTCTGCACTGAACCGTGTGAAGTAACTCAGCGCTCTGCCACTCAGAAAAATGTTTCTTTGATCTTCTCTTACTCATATCAAATTATATTCATTACACTTCCCATCTGGAGTTTCCTAGCAAGCCAAAAATCATCCCACAGACATTACTGAAAGGAAGTTAACTGTAACTTTTTAATTGTATACTTTTCATCTCCTTTTTTTTTTTTCTTTAACATTTGAAGAAAGCAGATGGAAGTGCATACCAGCTCTTTCCTCTCTTTCAGTTGCTGAAGTGGAGAAGCAGAAAACCTAAGCGGTTCTTTCCCCTTACTTATTGTTTCAAGGTGATGACTGTTCTGTCTGGAGACTTTGACATGTTTGCTAAAAAGGTCAGGAGTTCAGTGGAAATCGAAGTTGTGGAAAAATCCGTGGGTAGGCTTATGGATACCGTTGTACCCTTGCTGGCTGCAGCTTGCAGCTGAATGAATGAATGGCGCACGCTTCACAGCAGATCGCTCTCCTTTACACTGCTTCCCTGTGTTGGAGGTCACGCTGTCAGGAGCTTCTTTCTGCTAGTGGAAGTGTTTCGGACTCACTGAACAAAATGGACATTTTGACTGTCAGGAGCTTGTTTTCAGTGCTGGGCCGAGCTTTGTGGAATCAGAAGATGTGCTGGCATGTAAGACATGAAAAATGGGTTTCATTTCTAGCCTTACCAGGTTAAAGGCTAATGGGCCTCTTGAATAGCTTCCTTCAAACTTTGTTGTTAAAATTGTTTTTTTCTTTGTCCTCTGTTGCCCACAAGACTTTTTTATCTCCATAAAAAATATGAGATTCTATCAAGTGTGGCCTGGCCCTGTCCTTTCTGGAACATCTCTCATCTGCCTATCCCTGTCCACCAGAGCCTTTTTCAATTTGCATAAGCATAATGAAAAAGAGAGCAACCATTTTTTCCCCTTTGGTATTTGCTCATTGGCCCACAAGTCTGTATTCCTGTACACTAGTGCCTCAAGTTCTGTGACTTAAAAAAAGCCCTACTTTAAGTAGCAAATTTTGCTCTTTTTTTTTGGCTGCAGAAGGTTATGGCTGCTCCTCATCTGCAGAATAAGTGGCTAGATGAGGTGATACATGAATTCCTGCTGAAAAAAAACAACCGTGACCAGAAAACACAGCGCACTCCCACTGGGGGCTGGCATGGAGGCTGTGTCCAGCCCCTTTTCTGCCAGGCAGCTATGTTTACTAGGTGTTCTCTACAAGCTATGGACATAGAACAGTGTTTATTCATGTTTTCACAGAGATCTGGCTGTCCTGCCCTGACATACATAATCAGCACAATTTCTGGGCTTCCTGGCAGCAAGCCTTCCTCTACTTACTGTTGTAGCTGCTTCCATTTTGTGCAGGAGCTGGTTTCCAGCCACATATCAGACAATTAATTTGTTTATTCTAAAAGCTGTGACTTCCAAAGCATGATAGACAGTGCAGACATCCCGGAAAAGTGCTGTGCAGCTAAGAATTTGCTCATTTTAGCTTCCTTCTAGACAGCTGCTTTTGCAGCTTCGGCTACTTGAGGGGGTCTCGTGTTCTTGTTGCAGCCATCTTACAGCATTTTATACTGTACAGAATCACTTAACAGCATATGCTATGTTTTTTAGGTCTTTTATAAGCCTTCCTATGCAGCTCTAGTAATGGGACTGCATGATATCAAGACCTTTCAGAGCAATTACTGCTGATTAACAACTAAAAAATTGTGTTTTTCTGCCCTAAGCTGCACACTGATCCTACAAGAAGGGTGGTTTTTGTTCCTTGGCTGCTGCCTCTTGTAATAAAAATACTGCAAATCATATTCAGTTCCTGAATATACCTGTGCAATTCCCTGTACACAGCAAAGTGCTTTTGTGCAGAACTAGTCACTGAGAGCTTAAATGTCTTTGCCAATGCTTCAGAGGCAGCAGGAACTTTTTCCTTCTTGCCTAATTTTCATTCACCCACTTTTTACTTACCCATTTTTTATCTGTTTTAGAGGGCTGGCAAGGATAGAGGGTTACTTGAATGATTAGAATAAATAGATTGAAAAGAAGCTATGTATGACAAACAAGTTTGCTCTGTGAAAAGGTACATATTTACGTTCCCTCTGTCACTGTTAAGCTGAGAGCAGAAGTTTCAGGTATGTCCTGAGTTGGGTTTTCTTTTCAGTAGTTTCTGTTTTGTATTTTTCCCGTCGAAGCTCAGGCAGTCTGAGTTTATGAATGAGTGATACCACAGAAGAGCCTTTCCTATTCCTTTGTTTCTTTTACAGTATAGTAGCAATACGCTTCATTCAGAAGCTTATTCTGCAAATTTACCAAAGAATAGCCTCTAAATCTGCAGGAATCATAGCAGGCTGGCTGTATTTGGGGATAATCAAAGCTGAACCAGATGAACTGAGCAGGCTGTTTAACAGATTGAGCTAGAAATAGCCCTCCTCTGCTGATTACCCTATCACTTGCTTACAGTGCAGTTTTTCAACTTGTAAGCTTGCTACATCTGTGAATAAGAGTTGGCATGCTCGCTGCTGCCAAAATATTTTTAAGAAGCTGCTGAGACCAAATGATCCATTCACATGATATGCTTTAATTCAGCTTTCAGTCACGTGACTTGATGAAATCAACCAGACAGTGAAGGACGGAGGTTGGTATAGATTCCCTACCAGATAGGTAAGGGTAGCAGTTCATGCTAACAATTCTGTAAGGCTTTATCTGCTTGAATATTTAACATCATTTTGAGGGCTTATCCTTAAGCCCTCCTTTGTATTCAGATAACCAGTGGCATGATGGCATTCCAAATAATATCAAAATAGTTAATGTTCTCTGCAGGCAGTGCTGCTCTGTATGGGGCTCTTTAATTTTTGACACACTAACAGATAACTACAGAAATATGTGGCAAATGGGCTAGAGGGGTTTTTTGGCATTGTTTTGAAGTTGCATTGGCTAAATTTGTTATCTGGTTTTAAGCAGTAGACCTAGTAAACTGGGTTTATTTGCTGCTTGGTACATATAGTTTCACGTATCCCTCTCTGCTTTCAGTGCAGCAGATAAGATATCAACACAATTAAAAGTGAAAAATAATCTGTCTGCTCTGCCAGTGCTGAATGCTCAGAGAACACACGCTGATACAATAGATTTCTGAATAATTTATACTCAGCATTTTTTCCTTGCGCTGGGTAAATGAGGACGCCTAATGTGGCATGGTCAGAGTGATACTCTATCTGTCATCCATTAAGATAACAAGATTGGTGGGCCTGGGAGGAGCACGGCATAGTGTGCAGAAAAGATGAGATTAAAAATTGAAATGTCTATCCAAAATACTTTGTGTAAGAGCTGCCAGTAACTGCAGCTCAGAAGAACAGAATTAATTCAAAAGTGTGATTTCTCTGAAGCTTTGTTTGTCTCTGTGAAAATAAAAACAGTTCTATTCTCCTTTCAAAAGTTGCAGATAAAAGGAATATTAGAGCAAATCAGTTCCTGATAGGTCTTGGTAGGTTTCTATACTTGAAATTCAAGCACTTTGTAGGTGCTATCAAAACCAATTATGTATTACAGTAACATTTTATGTCTCACAGAAACCTTTTGTCTTTTTATTTGTAACATTTTAAACTACAAAGAATCATCTGTGCTTGTTTATGGCACAGGAGTGTCTCATCTCCCATCACAGAGTGTTAATTTGGAAGAGTTGCTCAAATATTTGCCTAAAAAATTGTTCATGTAAATATTGAGCAGAACAAATTCCTTTTGAGGTGAATGTATTTGTTTTCCAAAAACCCAGAAGCACTTGAAGTCCATTAATATACAAATAGTGATTGTATGGTTTGCTGTCTCCAAAATTTCTGACATCTTAAGGTTAGGTTGCATTCAGACTTTCTTTTGTGTTTTTTAAGGAAACTGTTGCAGTCGTGAGCTCAGATTAAAGTCACTTGACAAAGCAGACTCACTGCTTTCTAACTTTGCTATTTTAGGGTGGTGAGGCGCTGGCACAAGCTGCTGAGAGGAGCTGTGGGTGCCCCATCTCTGAAGACATTCAAGGCCAGGCTAGATGGGGCCCTGGGCAGCATGATCCAACGGATGGCAGCCCTGCCCACAATGGGGGGTTGGAACTAGCTGATCTTTAAGCTCCCTTCCAACCCAAGCCATTCTGTGGTTCTACGATTCTTAGTGAACATAGAGCAAACAGACTGGATATAAACAGTACTGGGTGGCGTTAGCCTCCCACCTCAATGTGACGGGGAGGAAGAAGAACTGTGTACATGGTGTGCAGGTCTCCGCTGTTCGGAAGGCAGCCATGGCCTGGTTTACTTGGGCTGCTCTGCACTGCAGGGCAGCAGGTTCTTGGCCAGCCCATTATTGTGACCCACAGAGCAGTCCCTGGCTGCAGAGGTGACGGTAGCCAAAGCGGGTGATGTGCAGGTACCTGGGCTGGGACAAAGGCAGACTCCTGTCCTGTCTCATTCCCGCTCTTGCTGCAATCTGTGAAACAAGATCAGCAGGAAGCCACACTGCCACGGGCAGTTCGTCACATCCTCAGCGGGGCAATGAGTCAAATACTTTGGGGATGAGGAGGAGCCACAGTCAAGTGCAAGCCTGTCACATACCTGCCGGGGGATATGCTCAGCAATGCTTGTACTTAGGTTTTGTCGTAGCGCAGTGTGAGCGAGCACAGAAACTAAAGTGGTGCAGGCTGCCGGCCCTTCAGTTTTGGAGGCGAGCAGCCATTTTTCACAGTTGCTGGCAGACTGCCTTCCTGTTGTGGCCTGACCCTGTGTGCAAATCACTGTCTTCTTTGCTCATCCCTTAGGCTGGCCCCATATGTGACGTGGCACTGAGCCAGGCATGTGCATGATCTTGGGTGCCTGGAGTGTGTCTGCTTGTGTTTATGGCCCACACTATAAACCTGACACTTGAGGTGAGACAAACTGGACGGAAAAAAAAAATCCCCAAAGTTCTGAACAGGTTTTTGGCATAGAAGTTTTTCTTGTGAGCAGATACTTTCGTCAGCTTACCCTCAGATCTGGGAAACCATCTGGGCATGACCCTGCTGGGCGTGCCACCCCGCACTTGTGCCCTTACTGTGCAAGGCTTGTGGAGGCGGCTCTCAAAACCAAGCTGCAGGGCTACATAAAAACTGCTTGCCATTTTGTACTTGAAGAATGGCCTATTGCTCCCTGTTTGATGCTTTTGTTTTGGCTTTCGTATGCAAAGAGACTACATAGTATTTATAATCTGCACATTTTTCTTAGTGCCTGTCCAGAGACAGATCAGATCTTTTTAGTGGCAGACTACTGAGGTTTTAAGATGAGCTTACCACAAATAGTAGAAGTAATATTCCACTATTGTCTTGCAGAAAAGTACTTAAGGATTGTGTTCCTGAGAAACAGGTGCTTAGTTTTGAGCAGAACCACATTACAGCTTTTTTAAAATTAAAGATTTTACATTATCAAATTCACTTTTCTTTCTGCTTTGTGAGTAAACTCAGGAAGAACATCAGATACAGGTGAAAGAGTTTGTAAAACAACAGTCTAAGCTTCCACAATACTTTCTTCTATATATTTCATTTTAAGTAGGATTTTTCCTGGAGAGCTTAGGCTGTTGTAGGAACTCTTAATTTCAACCTGGATATCTGCTTTTTCTATGTTTGTTCTCTTAAGCCTTTTATATTAGCAATGAGTTCATGAATAATTTATGCTTGTCATCTGCGGAAGTCAGATCACCTTCTTCTGTTTGGCTTTGTGGTCAACTTTGTGTGCTAAGGGCTGAAGTAGCCTTCTCTACTTTCCGTTGTGATGGGTTGTAATTAGACCCTAAGTTAAAAGAGCCTGTGTCTAAATATGAGAACAAATGATCACTCAGTGGATCACATTAACCTCTGCCTACATTGGGTGAAGTACAGTTATATTTGGGGGAACTTGTTCACCCTTTTCTGTGTATTGGGTGACACTTTTGAATTTTGGGTAGTTCCTCTTTCAGTAAATCTGAAGTTGCTTGAGCGTGGATGACTGACAGCTGATGCCCAAAGGAACATGCAGGCAACAGGGAGGCTCTCAGAGCTGCTTATATTAAATTACTCCAGTTGTTCAGTGTGGTGAGACAGTTGTTGCACGACTGTTATATTTGTTTTTTCAAGCATTCTGCTTCCTGCCATGTCAAGCTGATGTTAGGAGTTTTATTCCATCAGCAGCATTTAGGAATGGATTAAATCAGAATGACTTCAGGACAAACTACCAGTCTTGGTTTGCCCTGCCACCTAAGATTTGGTGGCCAAGTAAGTCTTATTGAGATCCTCAAACCAGGACAGTTCACAGCTTCTCTCTGTTGAACTCAACAATAGCAGACGTCAGGGACTTCTCATAATTTTAGTTAGCATCATCAACAATTACAAGAGACAGGTACTGCAATTAGGGGACTATCAAAGCGAGAAACTAGTATGTAGATATTAGCATAAATTTTCTTCTCTGCAATAAACAAACATACTCTCTTCCCTATTTTCCCTTGCGAACATTAAAGCAAGGCTAATGAGCAAAGTGGGGAATATAAGGTAGCAGTGTTATTGATAACTTTTAAAAGTTTTAGTTATCTAAACAAATGGCTTTAAATACTTCTGCTGTATCCTGTAGCTTAAGAAATAAGTGAAGTGTTTTTTCTTATTCTTTGATGATTCTATTAACTATCTTCTAAATCAGAGAAGTTAACTTCAGGATGAGGCTTGCCTGTGCAAGAACAGCAGAAAACTCTTGCCAGAGGTTGCGTGATTAAGGCGGCATTTTTCAGTTCTGAGTGATTTTGAGGTATTTTCATAACATTAACATCTATAGCATGTTGGGTGTGCAAGGAATTTATGACCATCCCTTACTGACCGTGCCTGCCCTACCACTCCCTGATTGTATGGCCAGAAACTTTCTCAGTTAACTCTGAATGATAGGGTTTGGGGCTTTTGAACTGCTTAAATCTCTGTGATTCCTTTTAGAAGAACCAATTTTATAGCTTACTATGATTACATCTTCAGACATATGCATTGTGGGTACAGAGCTATCATCTGTGGCATCGCATTTACCACTTCCCTGTGGGGTATAAACATGTGACTGGTTGAAGAGCCTTAACCTCTCAAGCCCTCCAACAAATATTAAATTGCTAACTCTTCTTCCATAATGCTGTGATGTTGACTGAAATGTGACCCTGGCACTTGATGAAATGATTTTCAAAATCTGAGTGAGAAGGTTAAATGGTACTGTCAAATGTCCAGATGTCTGTTACAGAAATACTTTCACTGAATATCTGGGGGTAGATCTCTAAAATGCTTAAAGTAATCCTCTTTTTTCTTCTTCATTATTATATGATGTTATCTACAGCTTGTTTTTTAGTTCAGATAAAGAAATTAACTCAGTTTTACCTTTTTTTCTGTGCCAGCTAACCTTGCCATTTATGACTGTTTTTTACTTGCCAAAGGAGGAATCCAGGCAATTGTTGTTCCCTGAGTATAAACCAGACCTCTAGTTCTCTTAATTTCTGTTCAAGATCATTATAATTGCATGATTATTTTCACAGCTGTATCTAAATAAGAAAAATGCTGTAATTGGTGACTTTTACAAGTTTACAACTCAATAACCTGATGCTGGAACTCTTCCACCTGCAGAAGCCTAATTAATTGCTGTAGGAGTTCAGACAGCTAAAAGACCTGGATTTCAAATTATTTCACTTCTTAACATGCAGCATTCAAACTACTGAATGTATGTGCATATTAAAAAAAAAAAGGAATCTTTAGGCTGAGAGAAACTCTTGACTGCTGGATGAGTATTAGACTTCCAAGTGGATCAATTAAGAAAGCATTGTTTACCCAGCTCAGTTTTTATTTGAACCTTTGTATAAAAATTTAGGGCTCCATTTCCTGAGTGGTGTTAGTAGTTTTAGTTTCATTTATTTTGGCTTTCGGTTGCATTATTTAATTAATTTTTACTTAAGAGATGAGCCCTTATGCTGCAAAAAAACAGCATTTAATTATAATAAGAGTGAGTCTTTAAAGATGCCATACTCCAATTATAACTTTGAATTTATTTTGTTATTTTAAAGCAATGTTAGTGCCTGTCTCTAAGAGTTATGGAAAGCTCAAAGGTTTATTTGATTTCTTTTTTTCTTGATTTCAGGGCTTTTTCCGCAGGAGTATCCAGAAGAACATGGTTTACACATGTCATAGAGATAAGAACTGTGTTATCAATAAAGTTACCAGAAATCGTTGCCAGTACTGCAGACTACAGAAGTGCTTTGAAGTGGGAATGTCCAAAGAATGTAAGTTGTCTTCAGAAACAATATATTGTTTGTCATATCCTAAGTATATGTGTATGACAGTCCCAAGGGAAGAAAAATTCTATGCAATTAGACAATTGAAGCCAATGTCTACATTCATTTGCACAGAAAGGAGTTTGAACTTTGCACGCAACGTACTTTACTAACTTCTGAGTTCTCAACTTTGCAGCCAAATGCTGACACTTAAGAACTAATGGAGCAACATGCTGCTTGTGCAACGTGACCAAACTGTGTGGATGTGAAAACTTTCTATGTGGATTGTTTCACATAGTAAAGCAAAAAAAAAACCACACAGATGCTTGCTTTAAGTTCGGATTATCTCCCCTGTATTCTAGAAATCGCTCCTTGGGTCAAGGAGCATAGGGGAAATAGTGGTGGCTTCTTAAGCTGTGTTTCAGTCTTTCCTCAGCCATAGTTACCAGCTCATGGCTTTGTTGCCTGGCAAGTCTGGGGGTTAGCTCAGGCTATCTTTACACAAGGACCTCTTGATGGCCTATGTGCAGCACATAACAGCCATCTTCAGCCTTGCACCTTCTCCCTTGTCCTAGTGTAGATGCTTCTGCAAAGAGACTCTTCTTCTGATGTTAACACCAGTTTACGCCGGTGGTACAGTGTAAGCTGATGGTACAATGGCCTTGAGTCTTCTGTTCTTACTTGTTGGAGTCCTTTTGAAAGGTGAAACAAGCTGATTAATCTTCTTCTAAACCCACAAAGGCAGTAAACTTGACTACAAACAAGTACTGTCAAGTACACAGCACAAAAAGTGACTTTTCCATGCCTTCTTTTCTAGAAATCTCAGTTATGCTCTTCTAATTAGCATTTTAAAATATACAGATAGAAATTTTTAATTTTTCCCTTTTTCCATGTTGTTGATATCCCTGCCAATCAGGAAAGTCTAGCTAAAAAAAACTAATCACAAGTTTCTAAGGGATAATGCTTAGAAGATTCTCATTTTTGAGACAACAGTGAGAAATGTAGTGATGGCAGTAAGAAAAAAATCTTTGGCATAGTGACTTTCTTGAATATTGAGGGTTTTTACCTCTGTCAGGGATGTTCCTGATTTCAGTAGATTAGTTCAAATAATAAACAGTGTAGAAATGTGGAGTTTGAGCAAAGAGAAGAAAAAAACTTCCTGATACCACTTCCTTACTTTTCTTCACTTAGTCTCTCCTTAGTGAGACTTCAAGATGGGACAAAAAAATGAACATGAGACATTTATGATGGAATTGTGACTTAAATATATTCTCATCTTCAGCATTTTTCCTTCCTAAGTTGCATTACACTTCTCAGTAGTTCTATTCTGCATCCTTGGGTAGGAACAGGAATAGAAACAGGTCCCATCATCGGGAACATTGATCTGTCCTGGTTTTATTCTTTTTTTTTTTGCTCTCCCACTCTCTCCTCCTCCAGAAGGAGCCAGAGAATGGGCCAGATGCATGTTTAGGATCACTAAAAATGTTTCCACTTCCTTCCCTCAAAATCTGAAAACTGTGGTTGCTGAAAATGGCCCAGCATCAAGTCTCAAGGAAATGGAGTAGCAAAGAGACCTTAGGTTTTCCATGACTTCACTTTTCCTTATTGTTGGGGTTTCTAGTTTTCTTGTGTAGTTGAAATGCAACTTTATTGGAGTACTGGTCTAGGAGGGAGAACGTAGACCACTGAGAGTAGTCATGCAAAAGATGTCTTCTGTTCAAAGATTCATATAACCTGCTAGAGCCACCAGCGACCACAGCACTTACCTGCATGTCAGATATCTTAGAGTGAGAAATAGAATATGACAATATCATAGATTGTCACAAGAGTCATCTTAGTGCTATCATTTACAGTAAATGAAATGTCCAGATAATCCTAGGAGGCAGCCTGTGGTGATAGCAGTAGTCCTGTCCAGAATTCCTTACCTTTTCACAAAAAGAGTAGTTGATGATAACAAGCATTGTGTATAGGCTTACTGAATGGAGACCACAGCAAGAGTAAAGGAGGAGGTAGGCATCAGTAGGCTAAGTACAAAGATGCACAGAGATGCAAGATGAGATGAGAAGGATTTTGTTCTTAGCTATATGACTGCATATATATCTGTACATATGAAACTTCTTTGTTGATAAAAATGATATAGTTTGGGGGAGTAGAAAGATTTCTTCAACTCAGGGTTTGCTGGCCCTGGATTTTGAAGGATTTTATTGCTGACGTGAAATAGTAATCTTATTAAACACTGTAACGTCACATCAGAGTAGGCTTTGGAAATACCAGCAACGTTGCTAACATGTTAAGTAAAGTTACTTAGGATAACTGTAAAGTGCCTATTAGATAATAGATGGTTTTCTCTCATGGGATAATTGAAGTTTTACAATCAAGAATTAAGGCTTTGGTCTGCCTATTTCCTAGGGTTAACAGAGTGAAATTGCCATTTGGCAGTTGCCTTATCTAAACCACTACAGGCTCTGAAAAAGGGGATACCAGACTGGAGAGGGAGCTCAGAGGATCCTGGGGGGGAAGTGAGGGATGTCCTTCAGCTGTGTTTCTGTAGAAAGTATATGTGAAGGAGTAGAGAATTATTTTAAATGTCATCAATTTGCAGAGCATCTTGTCTTCTTGGTTTAGAAACTAAGACTGAAGTGATTCTGTGTTATCCCTTCATAAACAGGAACTTCTCAACTCTTAAGAGATTTGATAAACTATTTTCTTATCTGATCTTCTTTCATAAGTGTCTCCAGGTTTCAACTCTTTTTTCTTTTATTTCTTTAGAAGTTTATGTAAACGAAGGAGTAGCTGTCAGAGGGCTTCTCCCCTTCCCCTTTTTTTTTGTAGGAGGTAGTTATCTCCCCGAATAATGTACTGGCATTTTGCTATTTTGCTTTTCTTTCTTCTCACAGTTCTCTTACTTTGTAATGTGAAAGCTATGAACAAAGGATAGAAATAAGTTTCAGAGAAGTCTCATAGGGAAACAAGCCTCCAATGTTCAAACCAGTCCCAAATGGGGAAGGTAATCACAGTGGGCAGCTGCAAATAGGAACCACAGGGGTCAGTTCCCAGGAGCTGAGGAGGAGTAAATGCAGAATTTCAATACACAGAGTAATCCATGCTTAAACGTTATGGTCATGTTCTTATTTGTTCTGCCTTTAAAAGGCATGCTAAAGTACTTGCATATGCAGCACCTTTTGAGTTTAATGAGTGTTGCACACAAACATCAGAGATCAGAACTTGCTGCCTAGCCAGTGTTATAAGTAAGATTTTAAGGATGGAGATACGGTGTGTTGGAAGAGAAGAGACACTGAGCATTTCTTGTATGCTTTTATCTTGTTTTGGAGAATGAAGTGAGACGAAGGAATGCACCAAATTTGCATTTCTTTATAGGTTGTTTTGTTCGTAGAGGGAAAAAAGCTATCTTCGACCCCATTTTAGTCCCCACATCTGATCAAGAGAGGTCAATAACAAGTCTGCCTCCAGGGCACCAATGGAGCTATTTGTATTGTGATGATATCTGCAGGACCCAGCTGAAACTGGATCCCACTAGCACAGGGACTGTCTTTCATTGTGTAGTTGCTGTTGCAAAAAGTTTGTGCTCCAAACAGACAAGACAAAAGGTGTGAGGGGGAAACGAGTCAGTGATGGCAGGCTTATCATCCTACAACCGGGCAAAACAGACTTTGAAACAAAGCTCTGCTGTCTTTCCTCAGATCCCTGGCTTCGAAATCTCTTGACTTGTGTTCCTGCAACCTAAGCTGCACCTCTAAGTAGAACAGCCCAGAGCCAAACCTTCCACTAGCAGTGTGTCACGTTTCGGTCTTGTTGTAAATTCATTTGTGAGTGCTCAGAAGCTTATTCAGAAGTGTGTAGGTGCAACTGAAGCTCTGAACCCCACTCCAAAAGATCTCTCTCCTTTATATCCTTCCAGCCTGTTAATTTTTTCTTAATTGACCTGTAGAGACAAATTGTGATCAAATAGGATTATTTTTTTTTTGCTGTCACCGAAGTGAGAAGGCAGTGAGGCTGACACTGCCTTATTATGTGATTGAGAGCCTTAGGAAACTAACCTTTGCCCTTTGATTACGTGATCTCTAAGCTAATGTTGAAGCGCCATCCTTGGCCTGACCCCAGGTGTCAGCAAGAAGCACTCTGTTGTCTGAATGCACAGACCTCAGTCCTCAGGAGTTAACGAGAGGTCACACGAACACTGCTGCCTTGCACAATTAAGGGAGCACGCGGGAAGCTGGGCAGAAGTCTAACATGATAAAATAGACTCTTTCAATCAGGATGCTGGAATGTATAGTTTGTAAGGTGAAACCTACCCTAAAGGAAAACCTAAACTGGATTTATTCTAGGGTACAGGGGAAGGAAAACGAAGCTTCCTTCTGCCACAACTGCTCAGCTTAGCCTAGCAACTCTTCCACTTTCATCCTTCCTCTTTTACAAAATGTAGCCTGCAAGCATTTTCACTGTGCTTGGTGAACCATTGGGTCCATCTCGGACACACTCCCAGCCCATGTACTGTGGTGTAGCACAGAAAAGCCCTCTGTGCTGGCATCAGCCTCATCTGCAGTGAGCTCTAATAGAGCAAAATTATGTTTATAAAGGCACAGAGTTATTGTTCCAGATTGCTTCAATGCACTGAAGCAATGTTCAGATTAGTAAATCTGCTTACAATTAACCTCCCTGGAGGGAGAGAAAGGAGGAAGGCAGGGAATGCTGGGGAATTACCATGAAGTGGAAAGAATCCAGGTTTTGTGTTCTGAATTTGTTTTGTTTTTTTTTAAGCTTGCTCAGAAATGTGCGTTGCTTTTTGTCACGGACTTCAAAGTCTTATGATATTTAAATGTCCGTGCTTCTCAGAACATATGATTACATTCTGCTACTGAACAATAGATTGAATTGATTTACTTACTTTAATTCTGGTTTAAATCAGCAACCAGGAAACATCAACTTGAAGAACTGTCATGTTTATATTTTCTACATTATACTTCTGTTTCATTTTCTTCCACACTCCTTACTGAAGTGCAGTTCCAACTCCCATGAGTTGCTGAGTAGAGAGCTAGTCCGTGTAGCTGCATTTCGGAAGCTCGTGCTGATGATCTAATGTAATTTTAACATGTATTAATTAGAGTGCATGGAATCTTCACTTAAATGCTTTAATTCAGAACTGAAGTGGTTTTTTTGATTATTTTTTTCCCAGCAGTCAATACTAGATGTAAGAATTGCTTTGCTATAGGCTAGATTTTTAACTAGATGCCTAAATACCATACAGTGGCTGGGGGCTTTTTCAAACATTCCAGAGTAGTTACCTCGCCTACTGACTCACATTGGTTCCTCAAGAGGCACAACTGAAAGATCAGAGTAGAAATCAGAAAACCCTGAATTCTGTTCTGGGACTTCTCTCCAAATGTTACAAGCTCATTAGACTCATTTTTCTATCTTGATAGAAGAAAACGACGACTTTTTACTGACCTTGTATTATAAGGTGAAATATATAAAGTGTGAAAATACAAAAAAAAAATTTAAGAATTTGAGTATGCAGATATTGGAGAAACAGTAATTAAGCTATACAGATTCCCGTTTTTCCAGTTTGTTCATTAAGGTTGCGTGTTTCTTTTTCAGTTTCTGATCACATAAGAATATTTGTATTTATTCTTTCATTCTGAGGAACTGGAGCCTTTTAAAAGTTACCCACAAATACTGAGTATCACTGATGGGGATCATTGTAAAATCAGAGCAAAACTAGCATAAAAGGTCTTCCTGCTACAATATATAGTTTTCTTCTGTCATTCTGTCCTCTGTTAGAGATAACGCAAACTTCGCTGTGCTTGATAGCTGAAAATGATTTATATACAATTAATATTCCATCATAAAGAACTAATTTCTACTTTTTTGCATGCTGTTTCCCATCATTAAAGGAACATCTTTTGCTTTTTACATCGATTTCATGTCTTAAAAGAAGCATTTATGCTTTTCCTTTTTTCTCTTCAGAATGATCTGTCTTCTCTTGTGCTTTAGCCTTTCCTCCTGATTTTGCATGTCTTTCACTTGCCAGCTTTAATGTTTGAAGGAGCAACTTAGGTTGAATGTTATTATTCATAATTTACTCTATGTTCTGTGAAGATGGTTATGTAATAGCAGTAATTGCATCAACTCACCTAATGAGCTTTCCCTCCAGTGCCATGTACAGCAGATTAATAGCCCATGAATTCATTTGCAGCTCGTTGTGTTTCAGAAAAGTATTTCAGGCAGCAATTAATAAACTGCTAAAGAAAATAACGTAAAAAATGATTTTTTTTATTATGTTAACTCTCCAGCTGAACAATTTATTGGCACCTTTCATGATGCGGCTAAGTAAATTCTCTCCTAATTTCTCAAGCAGAGCGTGATTAGTGAACCTTGCTCAAGTCAAGACTCTTTGGTAATTAGTCTGATCTTTATATCCTAAAATGTTAAGAAGTACAAATAGAGTCCTGAAGTTCTCTTCTCTGTTCTGCTCATTGCCTTTCAGGCATTGCACAAATGGCTGCAACTCTAAATCATAGCATGCTAGATCTGCAACATAATTTCTTTTTCTTCCTCATGCGTAAGCTAAGAATTGAAGACCCCCGCCAATAAACAACCCTTGGCACTGGTTTTGCGTTTCTTTTTGGCAGCTCCAAACCTCCCAAGTGTTGGAACTGAGCCCGGAGGCAGGAGCAGGGACCTGGAGAGGGGCAGAGGTGCTGCTGTCCCCAGGGAAATTACCCAGGGGTCAGATGCCACTGGGGAGGGACATGTCGGGAGAAAGGCATGGAAAGAGGAGGGAGAAAGGGGACCTCCTGCATATGACAGCAGTAGAGGGAGTGAAGCAGTCAGAGTGGGATGGGAGAAGGGCAACAGCGAGATTTTGGGCCCTGGGGCTGCCTCTGTGGGGGATTCTCTGGAGAGAGGGAAGACAGCATTGCACATGGCCAGCCCGGCTGCCCTAAAATTACTCTTTCCATCCTTTTTTTTTTTTTTTTTTAATCATTAAATTGACTGTCTTTGTCAAGATTTTGATGTTTCGCATAATTTCTTGTTCAAAGGAAACAGTTATCTTTTTTTTTTTTTTTATCCTCCCTTTAATCCAAAGGAAGCTCTGGGCCTTGCCTTGTCTTTAAAAGTAATAAAATATATATATCTTAAAACCTTTTCCCTCATTTGGGCTCTTGAGGACTGAGTAAGCATAAAGGGAATCCCTTCAATAAGCTCACACAGAGATTGATTGCATGTCCTCAGCTGGAAGTTGCATTAAGACTCACTCACTGAGGTATGGCTGCCTCAGTGAACTTGCGGCTGCTCCCGGCGGTCTCTATGACAACGTGGACCCTTGCAGAAGTTACCAGATGCTCTCCTCAGCCTTTGTCCGTGCCTGTAAATTCTAATCCTGCAGGACTGTGAGTGTGCACCCTTCTTACCTTCTGCTTAACAAGGTGTTTTATTAAAGTTGTGGCATTTCTGGAGGTACTATGCTAACTGCTTTCACTGCAGGACCCAGAAATGCTCTGAAACAGATGCCCCTTAAGAAAAGAAAAGGTGTCAATTAGATGTCAGGAACTTCTGGACTTTCTGAATGCCTCTTTATCTTCTCCTATGTAGGAAGTTCAGCTGAATGACTTGGAGACCTTGCATGCATAACTTGTCAATATAACAACTGTATAACTTGGAAATAATTACAGCTAGAGAAAAGCACAAAGCACATACAGTCTAATTTCTTCAAAGCAGCCAGGGCCTACATCTGCTGCACACTCAAGTGAAGTACGCGTTACTATTCAGCAGCTTTATTAAAGCCCTCTGACCTGATTGAACCCTTTCTTACTTTAAAGAGAGCACAAGCTCATAGACCGGTCATGTCTCTGTTGATATTCAGTTTCTGTGGCAGCCCCATGGCACCTCCTTCAGAGGTCTGTCTCTATTGTGGGAACGGTTAGCGGCACTGAAACTTCGGAGTTTTCATTTCACACCTTTGTGTATTTTCACTTCACATGAGTCTGATTACTTCTGCGGTCTTTTTCTGTTATTTCTTGTCCCCCACTTTGGTTTTGGCGTGTGTGTGGGGGGGTGGGGAGTATTGTAACGTGCTGACTCTATGCATTCATTGTAGATGGCCTTTACCACCACTTGAGTTTAGTATCCAAACTCTGTCATGCAGGAAAAAAAAAACCTGTGTTATCCTCTCTGCCTTGTGCCAGGCAGTGTTGCTATAAGAGCAGATGGGAAATCTGGAGGTAGTCTGTCCCTGCCTGGCTCATGTGCTTGAAAATGCAGGGCTGAGGCCACGCTTGCTTGGTCATGCAGACATAACGGCTGAGACCCCAATCCCATGACCTCAAAAGCTTTGTTTCAGAGCTTCCATTCTTTCTTTATGCACTCAGTTCACTGCTTCCTATTCCTCATTCAGATCATTTTCTTGTTTGGGGGCATGGGGCATCTTTGATGCATCTCTTTTTCCTAATTGCCGTTGTGCCATGCGATTGTGCTTTCTACTGGCACCTTGTGGTTTCTCTGCTGACTGTAGCTGTACATTTTTTTTTCTTCCTTTGAATGCTTTTCTTATTTTTGGATGTTGAATCTGACCGATGGAGAAATGTTGATGAGATAAATATCAGTATGGGAACGAGCAAATTGCCAGTGTCCTGGACCTTGAAACTAAACATGGCTTATTTGGTTGTCAGGCCAACCCAAAAATGTTATCTGCAGTAGTCAAGGTTCATGAGAAGTGCCATAAATTGTTCCCAAGAGTTCTGGGATGACTGAACTGCAGCAACCTAAAAGTGCCTGGAGGACTCAGTATCAGAGGAGACACGTGTTTGGTCCTTAGACATAGGAGAACATATGAGAATGCACACATCCTCCAGATGATTTGTATCTGCAAACTTACTCCTCCGTTTTCCTGGTGATGCTTTCTCTGGAGATACTCTTGTTGTAGATAGGTTTCTTCTGCAGAATGCAAAGAAGCAAAGACTGTGCTGACCTCCCAGTGGGAGTGACTCCCGTACTGATAGTGTGGAAGATAAAAAGAAGCCACTTAGAAATGAGTAGGCTCTCAAAGACTCGTTAAGAAGATCTTCACATAAGTAGATGAGGCCATGGATTTCCCTCTGCTGCTGTCAGAGTCTCACAGTTTGCTTTCATCCACTGTATGAATTGTTATAGCAGAGAGAGTTTTCCATTGCCATGCCTGTGATAAGTCAGCTGACACATTGCAACTCCTGCTACGGGGATGCTAGCCCTAGGACTGTGCTATAAAAATAGCTGTGATTTGTTTTCAGTTTGACTTGGTATCACATGCTCAATTTAAAATACATTGGAACAGTTAATCTCCTGTTTCTTAGTGCTCACATGGAAAGTGTACAGGATTTTTTAGTTAGATGGCATACATGCTGAAGAAATAACACCCTCTTTATGCTAGCTAAAACATCATTTTGTTGTTAATATTAGCAAAAGAAAGATCATAAGGCATTGGGATTTTCAGTTTTCTTTGGCCCTGTAAAATTTAACAGGAACAGTTTTGCCCCCTCCCACCTTTATTCTGGTAGTTGTTTTCATGTCGACACATTTATGAAAACTCTGAATGTTTAAGTCTTAAAAATTTAAGTCTTAAGTCAAATGTCTGTCAATCACACACAGTGGCAGTTCTGAAACTGACTTACTTAAAAAAATGGTAGCGTATAGGCTTGCAGGCAGCGCCTAAGGCCAGTGAGCATTTAGTCATCTATGGGATTGTTCTCAGTGTCATTAATCCATAACCAGTTGCTCATCATCGATACAAATTGATTTGGTAGGTAAATGTGAGGAAATTATCTGATCTTTTGAGACGTTTATCCGAATTTCAGAGTTAGAGCTGAGTGGAATTCTTCCTTTCCCCTGGCAAAAAGTGCAACAAAAAGCAAACATGCTTTTAGTTGGATTACAGGCTTGGTTAGTCATCTGACAGACAGTTTTAATGGAGTCAAAAATACATGCTGGGGAAACATGCTGACCTACTTTTCCTTCTTGCTTTCTTTTTTAAAACTTTTAAGCAAGTAAAATGTTAATTTAAAAACTCCTCATAAAATTGAATTTTGCTGACAGAGCTCACTTGGTAATTAATTTATTTACGCTTCTGCTTCGGGTACGATACGTGCTTTTAGTAACTGCATTTCATCAGGTTGTTTTTGTTTCTGTTAGGGAATTGGGTTACGTTAGAGAAATCCATGTTCTTCTCCCTTTCCAGGACAAAGCCATCAGACTCAAGTTAATGAATGATTTAAGTCAAATCCTCTGAGGGAGGACTTTACGAGCCATTTAAAACGACAGACTAACAAAGCGTGGTACATTTGTATCGTTTTCAGTGCATTATATTTTTAAACATTTTTAGTCTTCAAACTTGTGGGAAGAAGAATCGCTGGCATAGTGCTGTGCATTTTGCATTTGGGGCTGGTTTTTACCGCATTAAGTCAGCTGATTACTCTACCTTCGGTGTTTTCTTGGAGTCAGAACTCAATGAATTTAAACCGTAGAAATTCTTCCCGTAAGACATGAAAGTCAGAAAAGAAAGCATTAAATCAAATGGGAAAATTTAGTAGTGAGGACAGTTTATAACACTGCAGATAGAAATTGAGTGATATTGGAAGATGAGCTTTTTAAGACTGCTGCAAGAATGACTGCATCTCTTCTTTAGAAATGAGCACACCTGAAATTCACCAAATGATGTGGGGTGCCGTGTTACAGTGTCTATGGCAAAGAGATGTGCTTCATTCACTTGGCAACAGCGGATGGTTTTGATGAAGAGATCACAGTGCAGCTGAAAGAGTGAGAGAGAACATAGTGCTTTGGTTTTCTGGTCAGTCTGGAGATGCTATTCTCATTTGTTGACTCTCCATCTGCTTTAGTCATTAGCAGCTTTATCACTGTTGGTCTTTACCACTGTACGCGGGTACAGGGAATGCTGCTGCAAATCTCCTGTTTCTCTTCTGTTCTGAACAAAGTTCTGGTTTCTTTTCTTTTCTTTTCTTTTCTTTTCTTTTCTTTTCTTTTCTTTTCTTTTCTTTTCTTTTCTTTTCTTTTCTTTTCTTTTCTTTTCTTTTCTTTTTTCTTTTTTTCTTTTCTCCAGCTAGCCAATTACACTTTGCACTATTTCATGTGTTATGGAAATAATAACACAATAGATGTGAAAAAACGGAAATTGACAAGAATTGTATGGGTTTATGGGAGAACCATTATGTTCCATAAGAATCCATGAATTACATATTTTCTGATAGAGCAGAGTACTTTTAGTCATTTTCATATGCTGTGTACGTTTAGAGTCCCAGTGGCACAGTAAATATAGAAAATTATTTTTCAGAGTTTTAAATATTATATGTTTATTTGTATGAGAGTTTTCTCTATATACCAAGAAGACTAAAGCTGTTATTGCATAGGTTTTAGCCATTTTGTGGCACAAATGCATCAATAGAGGAGGCCTCAAAAGATGAATCAGCGAGCATCCTTTGTGATGTAACATCATTGATGTTACATGGGCAGCATCCCTCACTGTGTGAGCTGTTCTTTCCATAAAAAGATTACCTTACCCCTGTTTTGCTTGCCATAACACTGCTTCAGGGTGATCAATGAGATGGTTTATTTTGATTTTAATGGAGAGACAATGGGGAAGAGTTACTCAAAAAAAGTATGACTTTGAAATTTCATTAAAGAGAAGTTTGTTCTGATACAGAGAAATTGTTGATACTGGAAGATGGAATATTAAGAGTTTAGTGACTTTTGAATCATTCTCTGATGATGCTGATCTACCTTCACTGGGCAGGGAGCAAGCACTTGAGCTTCAAATTAGAAATCTCAGAAAGATGAGTGCAGAAGACAAGAGCTCAGAGTTTTTGGTCTTGTAGTCCATGTTGCGCCATCTGATCAATCCACTGAGAGCTCGGGGATCAAATTCATGCACTCCAGATGCCTGTAACAAGTGACACAGGGAACTGTTAATTCGATAGAACCTTTTGACAGCTTCCTTCTACAAGGGGAATGCTCAGTTTGCCTCTTTCTGTAATTAGAAAGAAAAACCGAATATGTAAGTGCTTCTTTTTTTTTCTTTGAATGCCTCTTCACTTTAACACTGATATTAAGTCAAAACATCCAGAAAATAATTCTAAATTGAAAAGAAATCCAAATAATAATAAAAAAGAAAACAAATAGAGGTAGAAAGATAGCTGTTACGGAGGTAAAGCAACTCTCTCACATAATAAAGTGAAAAGTACACAGGGAGAGAAGGGAATAAGCAGAAATATTTTACTCATTTGAATCTACTGAGGATTGTACTTAAGAGAGAGTCAAAACTTCTTTTGGCAACTTTTCCTGCTGTTTTCTAAATCAGTTATAACTATTTCATTTGTTTATTAGGAACGTTTTTCCTACTAGTATTTATGCATGGCAAAGCATGAATGTATTTTAAACCATATAGATACACTAGCTGCCTCCCCCAAGGTTTGTAGGATTAATCCTTATGAGTTTTGGGGTCTTTTTTCTTGGCTGGGGGTATGAGGTGGGGGGGATGACCCTGTGGTTGATGAGCCTTGCAATAATGGATGAAGAACTTTAAAAATGCTCCCTAGGAACCAGGAAATGTAGAAAGAATGACAATTAAAGGGAATCACTAGATACCCTGGTCTTAACAGTTCATTATATATATTTTTTTTTAACGAGTATTTAATCTAATGTTGTGCGATGGATTAGAAAAGAGGGGGAATCTGGCCTCTTTCTGTTCGTAAGTTTAGCTTTTCCCTCCATTGAACAATCACTCAGGGCAAATTGTTTAACTTGAGCTGGTTGGAGGCATTCCAGCACAACAGCGTTTTGCTGAAAAATAACACTGTCTTGAATTCCAAAATGCATAGTTGTTAACATCGTGGTTTGTTCAGATTTGCAAAACCTTGGGATGAGTTACAAGGGGCCAGGATGGATCCTTGTTGGTTCCTGTCCTCCAAACTGTGCCTTCTGGGCCCAGCTGGACTCATCTGCGACAGGTCTGCTGCGCAGCCTGCGGCTCTGGGGCAGTCCCACAGCTGTTCATCGGCTCTTTCATGAAATGAAGGAAGCTACGCTTTTGAAAATCCCAACTTTCAGCCCATGCTAACCATCAGTGATTTCCCTCGTGAGCAATATCCTGAGGACTTCTCCTAAAAAGACTGTTTAGAAGTCCATCCTTACTGGAAGGAGGTGCCCAGCAGGTGTGTGATGAGTTCCATGTTGTTGAAGGCCAGGAAGACAAGGTGTGAGAAGAAATTGCCAGCAATGCCAGTTAATACTGTGCTGTCGCCTTGTGATGCAAGTTTCTGTCTACTGGGGACCACCACCCTCATTTAATTAAGGGCTGGCTATGCAGCCCAGGCTCCTTACCCAGGCTCCTTACCCTTGGCTTCCACTTCAGACGTCATCTCGTGTCCAAGTTGCATCCTTTGTTTTCATAGAGAAGTCTGGGAAAACTAGGTCAGTTTATCCAAGTAGAAATTATTATTTTATTGAGTTAACTCTGTGATGACCTGCCGCCTGTTTGCCTTCTGAAAACAAACTCCCTTGTGTGCAGTAAGGGCTCGCAGTGGAAGTGGCAGAGGCCACAGTAATCACTTTGATTTCAAATCAACAATAAAAAGGCTTCTTTTTTTAGTATGTTGCTGTTTCCTGGAAACAAGTGTCTGTCTGCCTTGCTTCTTCTATGATCACTAGCTCTGACTGGTCTGGTGTGCTGTGAAAGCGCTTAATGTGGAAATGTTATGTGTTGGCATTACTGGAGATATTTTAAAAAATCTTACAGTGAAATCAGGATTTGATGTTACTTGACCTTGTCTGGCAGAATTAAGCTCCTTAAGCCAGTAGTTGCTACCATGCCTTCTTTTTTAAGTAATCCAGTTTATTTATTCTTACTGTTTCAGAACTTAACTCTCACATAAGAAAATATTTATTTTTTTTTTAATGCAAGAACAGTTGTTAACATATTTTAAAGAACTTCTTTGTCATTGTACATAAAAAATAGAATATATCAAAATAGTCAGTCTGATAATTAGGTGCAGGCATGTGGAGTGATTCATGTCCTAACACGAGTGTCAGAGCAGCTGGGGTTTCTGCAGGTGTGTTGAGGGAATTAGACCCGGTGCTGCCACAATGCTCCTGCCACTACATAAAGCACGAGTGCAGATGTCTGGAGAAGCTGTGTTCATACATGAAAAGCAGCATTTCTGCATGTGAATTATGGATAGAACAATATTTATTAAACACACAAGCAGCAACCTTTGCCCACTGCATGTTTCTTTGAAGAGTCGCAGTAAACCTGGTGTTATCCCAAACTCAGAGACCCCAGGCACGATGTGTGGTTGAGAGGCAGGAACATTTTTAGAGCCTCAACTCGCCTGTGCAGCGTCTCAGAGTGGGCAGCAAGATGTCAAAGTTGAATTAATTTGTTTACCTGTGTCAGCCGCCAGCTTCAGCCCTGCATTTACGGGAAGTTGGTGACACGGCCAGCCAAGTGCTCCGAGCCCAACACAGCCAGCATGTGTTATTCCCATTGACCAGGGAGCATGCTGCAGCTCAGGTTAGCCTTCTACAGAGAGCTGAAGATCCTGTGGCTGGGAGTAAAAGGCGACACCCTGAGCTCAGCCTTAGTTTAAGGTTTGTGAAAAAAGACAGTGTGATTTTTTTTTTTTTTTAAATCTTTCTGTAAACTAGTTTACAGCTTTTCTTTTTTTATTCCGTTTGCTCAGCTATTGGGAAGAAAATTAAAAATGCAGTTTTTGAGCATGTCATTCTGTCATTTTACCATTCAATGAGACTATACGTTCGGTATTATGACCAAGACATTTTAATGGCAAGCATTATTAATTAAAAAAATGAGGCCCAGTTTCAGAACAATCTCCACGGGCAGATGCTGGCACATGCCCACCAGCTGTGCAGGACTGCACGTACATGCAAAACCTCAACAGTATATTTGTTAACTGCTCTTCTGGTGCTCTTAGGTCCACCTGGTTAAGTAATGCAGTGCTTCCCTCATGTCTTATGATCTCATGCTGCTGGGCTGCCTCCTGGTAGAGCAGGTCATCTGGTGGCGGCAGTCCTGGCAGGGAGATTGAATGCTGCCTTCTCCCACTTCAGAGCCACACCACCTTCCTCAAAGTGTCAAGAGATGGAAATAACCTCTCAGTCTTCCTTTTTTTTCCCCACTTCTTTTTTTTTTTTAAGTATCAACAAGCATTTGTCCTTAGGAAAAAATTCTGTGCGGGTTTTCTACATTACCTTCAGAGGAATAGGTAAATAGTAGCTGAGCTCTTTGTTTGATTTTATTATTCCTGGCTTAGTGGGAGGCCAGGACTGCAAGCTGCCTAGGCTGTAACACAGGCTAGCGCTGTGGTTCAGGACTATAGCTCCCTTTCTCAAAACACATCTGGAACAACTGTTCCTCTGCTTTCATGAGCTCAATTTACGATTGCACGAGGCAATGTATTCTTTGTGCTTGATGAAATACACAGTGCACGCAAGCCTCTTCAGATGTGTTGTCAGTTGGCAGCTCTCTCGCTAGATGCACCTTTACACAATTGCACAAGACACCAGGAGGTACGAATGTGAAATTTAGCCTTGAGGGCTAAACAAAGAAATGAAACTTAGCTATGAATGCGGTATTATCCATCTGCAGAAACAGATATTAGATCTGATCTCTCACTACGTTACTGTAGTTTTACACTAATAGGACTCCGCTGAGATCACTGGAGTAGCACCACTGCACGACTAAAGCAGTGGTGGTGATAAGTTAGGGCTGTTATTTTTAATACTGGTGAATAACATAGGAGTGAACGCTTTTTGGGTTCAAATTGTATTCACTGCATGAAACCAGCCTTAATGAAAGGTAAAAATGCAGGTGGCACACAGTCTTGGTGTTGCTGCTGAACTTCTGCTCATCCTTTTCAGAAGGCATTGCTTTGTGTGCTGAGTGGTAATGTACAAGCACAGGGAAAGAGTGCTTCCAGCTCACCTCCTTTTTTAACCCCCGACAGAACTGTAGCCTTTTCGTTTACTGTCTATCCAATTTGTTTTATCATGTATAATCAGAAAGCATAGATGATACAAAGCTGGGAGGAGTAACTGACACACCAGAAGGCTGTACTACCGTTCAGCAAGACCTGGACAGAGTGGAGAGCTGGGCAGGCAGGAATCAGATGAGGTTTAACAAGAGCAAGTGTAGAGTCTTGCACCTGGGGAGGAATAACCACATACATCAGTATATGTTAGGGGATGACTTGCTGGAGTGGAGTGTGCCCTTGTAGTCAAAAATGCCAGAGGTATCTTGGGGTGCCTTAAAAAGAGCCTGGCCAGCTGGTCGAGGGAGGTGATCCTTCCTTTCTGTTCTGCCCTGATGAGGCCACATTTAGAATACTGCATCCAGTTCTGGGATCCCCAGTTAAAAAAAGATGGGGATCTCCCAGAAGGAGTCCAGTGAAAGACCACAAATTTAATAAAGGGCCTGAAGCATTTCCTGTATGAGGAAAGGCTGAATAAGCTGGGAAGTTCAGCCTGGGGAAAAGAAGATTGAGGGAGAACCTGATGAATGTTTCTAAATATGTAAAGGGAGGTGGGAGGCAAATGGATGAGACTAGGCTCTTTTCAATGGTGTGCAGTGATAGGACAGGAAGCAACGGCCCAGAATTGAACGTAGGAAGTTCCATACAAACATGCAGAGGAACTTATTTACAGCAACAGTAACAGAGCACTGGAACAGGCTGCCCAGAGGGATTGTGAGATCTCCTATGGAGATGTTCAAGACCTGTCTGGATGCCTATCTGTGCTACATATTGTAGGGAACCTGCTTCAGCAGGGAGGTTGCACTCGATCTCTTGAGGTCCCTTCCAACATCTGCAATTCTGTGATTCTGTGTGATTTGTATAATAGCTGAAACTCTTTCATTATATTGAATGTGCTTATTATGGAAAACCATTTTGTTAAAAATGTTGGTGGTGTCAGGAAGGAAGTTGCAATTTGTCACGATAGGTAGCTTTCCAGTTAAGCTGCAAGCAAATCAAGTACTTTTTGCTTGTGCCTGTTAGGATGAGAAATAAAATAGCTGCAGCACATAGTATGAAGTGTTATAGTCAGGCCAGATAGCGGGCACAAACAGTGCAGTGTCTGGTTTTAGTTTACAGCAGTGCACTTTCCTTGCCATCAGCAATTCTGGGTAATTCTGTCCAACAAATTGAATTGATGACATTGTATAACCCGAAGTTCTCCCAGTTGCGAGCCATCCTACTACCATGACTGTCTCATAAGAGAAATTAATGTAATATTTGTAGATGAGTAGACTGGTTTACCTTCTGGTGACCCTGAAGAAGAAAGGTCAAGTTTGGGATATTTTTACCTGTAATCGGTTATCCATAAAGAGTTAATGTAGCAGACTTCAAGACTGTAGTCAAAAGGGCAGTTGCTTTCTGAAGGTAGCTCAAAAGGGCACTTGAACAGCTAAAATCAGATGAGACAGATTTAATGGCCTCATAGTGACTTCTGACTGAAAGTTCAGATTTTGAAATTGAAACTGGGGAGTTTTGCTTTACCCAGCCTGTGAATAACAACTTTCTTTTTCTTTTTTTTTTTTTTTTGTAGCATAGCTTAATATAAATTTAATGTCAAACTGACTATTTATAAATGTTTTTCAATCACTGTGTATGCATTTAGTCACTTGAGCTGTAAGGAAGAGAAAGAATGATCTCATTGCATTTGTGATTGTGTATGTGTTCAGCAAATGTGTTTGGACACCACTGTTCCATAAAAGGTGCCCTGTTCCCCATACTATTTCAGTTTAACTAGCCGCATACAGAATTTTATCTAGACAGCTGAAGAAGTTTCAAGTAAATCCATTGGGATTTTGGCAGATGAAACACTAGGCAGTAACCACAGTGATACTTCATTTCCTTGCATAAGCCCTGTGAGTTTGGGAAAGCTCTCAGGATGGAATGATTGATTCCCCAAACTCCTTCCAATTTCAGCACTGACCAGGGAACAGGATGACTGGCAACATCCAGCAGATGATGCTATTACTCTGCAAAGCCTGTTACAAGTGGCATGGTAGATCTTAGTAATTACTTTTACAATTAGAGAAGGAAGTGAATGATTTTGTGCAGAATATTGGAGATATTTGGGGCAGGACATGAATGAGATGGGAATGACACTTGTGTAGATTCATTCTAATGCATCACTAGCTGAATGGAGACATGTGGGACCTGCCTAGGGAGGTGGGAAATTCTGGCTGTGTTATGTAACTTGTAGGTTATGTGAAATACACATGGAAATATAAGTAACTGATTTCACAGTGGGTATGACTAGGTTATTTCCATTGCAGATATGTTGCTGGGCCTTCATGGGAAATACTTGTGATTTATTCTGCCTGAAATTGTTAATGCTAACCTTTGGTAGTTCTTTAATCTTCAGCTTCTAGAAGTTTCTGGATTATCCTATTTCATGGCGGCAATTAGATAATACCATTAAAGCTTCCTGAGAATGGAAATCTCAAGGAAAATGCTATCTAAACAATTTATTATTAAATCTGTAATCATATTTCTTCATCTGGTTTGATTGCAACATGCAGGGAAACTATAAGGGAGGTGAAGGAGTCTGTTTTTGGTTCAGCCCATGCTACGCATTTTGCACTTTATATCCTGGCTCTGACTTAAGCTGTTCCATCTTATTGTCTCATCTGCCTACCACACCTGCATGCTTCAAAACACTGTTTCTGCTAGTTTTGGTTCACTTGCTTGCAGTCTTTACGTCTTCACAGCTTTTCAGATTTTTAATTTCTCATTTCTGTTTAGGATCTGATTTGTAGGGGGTGTTTCCATTTATATTTATGGAGTCCTGATTTTTATGCTTTATTATGTTGGCCATGTTCTGTAGAACTGGAGCCAGCCCCAAAATGACATAGTCAATATGCAGGTAGACTTTATCCGTATATTCATGGGCACTGGAAGCAGTTTACAAGCTTTTGGTGTTTTTGTTTTGTTTTGTTTTATTTTGTTTTCCTAGCTGAAGCATTTTAAGGAACTTTCTCTAGGTTTCCTTCCACATTCATGCCAAATCAGCATTTAGAACCAGCTGGCTATTTTCTTTTGGTTTCAGGCTTTGCAGCGTCAATTCTAGATGTGCAAAGTATGACTTGTTTTCTTTTCATATGTCTTAAAAGCAGAAAGAGTTGTTTAAGAAGCAAAAAAATACAGATATATATATATTCCATGCCATTCATTATTTATCTTGAAAATGTTAGCTAAGTAAAATAGAAGAAAAAGAATACCAAAGTCATACCTCTCTGCTGTCTTCAGTGGGTTTTTCTCTCAGCTTATTGTTCTGCATTGTCTTGGTTGTTTTGATACTACATCTGAATTAAATTAGTATTGTTTTTCTTCAAGAGAGTAGAAACTCTTTTTTTGCTCGTTCCACCTACTAATTTTTCAGGGCTCTGACAATAGCAGGTGCCGAATTTCATGTCAAAAATAAGATTTTCAGGCTGATGGAATCCTTGAAACCACAGATCAAGTTTCAGGCCATTTAAATAAAGCTGTAGAGCATCCATTTGTATCATTCATTCATATAATGAAACCTGTTCTTTTAACTCAGTTCTTGATATATTAACCCTGCAGTTATCCTCATACATAAATGGGAGATGTGTTGCTTTCGTCGGTTATAATAGGATATAACCATATAAATCCCCTGTGCATGAATGGAAAAATAGAGCCCCTTAGGCTATAGGTATCAAAGGTCTACCCTATACTTACAATAGCCTAATAAGGTTATTTTGGAGGCATAGGTAATTACTCACAGACTCCCTATAGCTAGTGATTCATTGTTCACTGCTGAAACATTTCTACATGAATTATGTTTTAAACAAGCAAATCCTTGGCCTTCTGTTTCATGGGGGGGAAAAAAAAGGGAATTTAAGGGACAAAAAATCACACCATTTTCCATGTTAAAATACATAGTTTGCTAGTTGAAAGCAAACTGTTATTTGAACCAGTTTAGATCCTGTCTTACCGTTTTGAATACGTGAACGTGTGTTTCTGAAATTCACATTTTGATGAAAATATTATTGTTGTGACTAATTTGATATTTAGAAAAGAATGTGGATACAGGATCTCTGTGCTTTGAATAAAACAGTTGGAGTGAACTGTCCCTGGGGAGAGAATCAATCACTGTTGTAGAAGAGGGTGACATTTAAAAAAGAAACTCAGAAGAAAATGTCATGCTTAAAAAATTAGATTTAAACGCACTAGCTCCTGATTGATTTTTATTGCACTCAGATGGATACACTGATTGATTATCAGTCTTACAAATGTTTAGTACCTTTCTCACTTCTCTAATAATCAGAATAATCTAATTTTCAATGTCATTTAAGTTACTGTATTCAAGGTTATAATAGATCATATTTCTAATAAAACATAGCAATTATGTAATGAATAATACAAAGCTGCAAGGCAGAGTTCAAATTCACCTTCTTCAGGAAAAAACCTGCCACCAGTGACTGGAAGAGCCTGCATAGGTGAAGGCATCGTGCAGGATGATGTCCTTCGGGCTCGTGGTGCTGTCTCGTGTTGTGGAGCTGAAGGGCCTAATGTCAGAGGTTCCTGGAGTGTGCTCAGGGCACGCCTGCCATATGTGAGCAGTATTTCTCAACAGGAAACCAGGGGCAGGTTTGAAGGCTTTAATAGATGTCCTTGTTCTGTGCCTGGGGGAAAATGGTAGCATGCCAGGTTCTCATGAAATTTCCTTCATGGTTGTTTCTCTGTGCTCCCTTGCTAATTTCGATACGTGTCTGTAGAGAGATACTGTCTCACTTAACTCTAGATGCTTTCTTGTGACAATTGCACCAGACAGCTAACCTTATTGGTTTCTCTGAATCAGCCACAAAATATGCAATTTTCAGTGTAGTTTGTTTTTGTACTTGAAGCTCCTTGCAAGACTGTGTACTTGTAACTGGCTTTGTCCATTAGGAAGAAGAGTTTTTAATGTGAAATGTGCATTGCCTCCCATCATTCTCCATATGTCAAATCTCAACTTTGGCATAAGAATTTGTTTTAAGATAGTTTCCTTTTGTTTTTAAAGACTGAGCAGTTTTGCCTGAAAGAAAACATTATTTCATCTGGAAATCATGACCTAGGAAGGCCAATCCATTTATAACTACCTAGCACTCTGCATATTTTAATGCTATGTTTGGCTTGCAATTGTATTGCTGTGAACACATGAATAGGATTCTTATTCTGAATTGATGGCATCTCCGTTTGTCAGGCATGATTGTGTTGTTTTCAAGATGTTTTTTCTGTTCTTTCTCTTACGATGGGGATGGCTTGGACCTTGTATAAGATGGTTATTAATTCTCATCCTGTGTTGATCACCTTGTGACAGGAGAAGGCTGTGTAATGTTCCCTACGAAAGGGGAAAAACAACCTCCTAGATCACCGCATGTTAGCACATCCCCCATTTCTGTGCCTGCAGCCATGAGCTCTTGGGAGCTTTCTCTGATGTGCAGCGAGGTGCTGGCTTCACCTGTGGGGCTAGAGAGCCTGGTTCCTTGTCCTGTTCTGGGGTGCTAGGTGTTTGGATTCAAGGTTTGCTGAGGTGGCTGCAGGGAGAGATGTTCTTGCATTATGCTATTAGTTACAGGGAGCACAGTTTATAGAAGGGCGATAGAGGAAAAAGGAGATGCACAGTGTCTGGGGGGAGCTGGGCCTTTATCCTGATGAATCAAGGTTGGCAACAGCAGCAGTTAAGCGTTTTGTGTATTTGACTGAAATTATCCACGAACTGCTAACCTTCTAGAATTAGAAATTTTTAGTAGCTGGAATTTGGATGTCAGGATTTGAGTGTCAGGATGCAAGCCTTGCACGTTTGCACTCTGGAAGCCATGGCTGCAAGGCTCAGCATCAATCTCATCATGCACACATAGCACCATTTGCCTGCCATTTCCACCAGGCAGGGCTGCTGGCTTTCTGCAACGGATTGACCGATGGCTTCCCAAAGTGCCATGGAACCAGGTGGGACAGCAGCCCCGATGGTGGCAATGGCAGGCAAATGGTGCCACGTGTGAGTGGTGAGGCTGATGCTCCGCCTTTGCAACTGAGCGTTGTGCAATTGCTGACTCGCTCCCTGTGCTTTGTGGTGCTTCTGAGATTTGTTAGCTTAACAAATAACTTTGAAATGTTTAAGAACAAGAGTAGTGTGGTTTTGCAGGAATGCAAACTAACTGGAAGCACTAGTAGTTGTTAGCACAGGAACAAAAACAGTTAACTGGTACACAAAGCTGTAAAAGGTCACGGGGATCTCTAAGAGGCAAAACAGCAATAGTAACATTTCAAGTCATGAATCTATTGCTGATTAATCATTATAATGCATGAAAAGTACTGTCAAACTATGTTCTGGGCATCTGGGGAAGCAAAGGTTATGCAAGCAATTGGAAAAATGGTTGTAAGCTGCAGGATCTTTTCCATTGCATACGTTTCTGTCACCTTTGACAAATGGGAGCACGAGAATTCAGCATGCCATAATTTTACCTGATGATCCAGAAACTGCCTGAATCTTTTGGGCTAGATCCCACACTCATCTGGCCAAGTAGAGACTGGATTTGGTGGACATGAAGACACTGTGTTTGAACTGGACAATACCCAACGTTATGGCATGCTTGAAGAAAGCCTGCTCAAGCACAAGAATTGCTGGATGGTTGCTAAATGAGAGAGCTGGGGTGCTCTGAGAGAAGCTGTTCATGCCTTCCCTTTCCTTAGCTTCACCTACAGCAGACCCTGCTTTTCTTGAAAGCATCCTACAGCATCCATTCCATGCCCCTTGCTTCAAGCAGAGGAGGGAAAATATATTGAAGGCAGTGGGAGACCTAGGGTAAGGGGAGCAGACTGTCAGGGGCAGAGAAGGGGCAGCCTCTGATGTTCAGCTCCTTCTTCCATCAGGCATTGAGGGAGCATTGGAGGGTAGGGGCTGGTCTTCAACATTAAGGCAGCAGAAAGGGCCTTCACCTGCTTACAAACCCTGCCAAGGTTCCCTGTAGGTTTCTGGGTGTGGAAATGCCTGTACCAGCATGCATGGAGATGACATGGAAGCTGTCATGGGAAGACAGATGGGAGCAGACATGCTCAGGCTTGGGCGTGTGTCTCTCAGCTGTCCAAGCAGTATTGAGATGCATGCCGATGTGGCTTACCCACACACACAGGTACACCTTATTCATTCTCTTTCCCCTCACACACCTTATTTTTGTTTGGATTTTGTAACTTCCAGTATTTCTCACAGGGCAAGTGAACTTCCATACTGTCCCCTATTGGGAGCTCTTAAATAATGCAGCCATGGAGTCAGAATTTAGTGCCCAAGTAATGAAATTCATAACCTGAGTTTTCCACAACAGCATTAACTGTGACACAGATTCATCTCTTGCATATCATCATTAAAAGGCAATGGAATTGCTTTGAGGATTGATGTGATCATATGCATGTAAAGACCGAGATACAAAAAGGTGTGATTTATGTAATATAAGCATCAGCTATAATCCAAACCTATTCCAACATGCAGTGTGACAGTTCCTGTTCCCCAAGCAGTGATGGCTTTGGAATTTACTGTGTAAATATGTGTGTTTATGTGTTTTTATTTAACTCTTCTAAGCACAGTGTTGTCTTAATCTTTTTCTCTCCTTTTTTTTTTTTTTTTTTTTTGAGGTGAATTGTAGACATAGTTGAATCTGCTTAATAGTTCAACATAGTTGAAATTCTTTATACTTTTGGAGCCTGGGTGTTATATGTCAGATGCACTTTATTGTGTTGTCTTACAGGGAATATAGAAATACCACTAAGTCTGATGCAGCCTTAGACAAATGTAGAAAATAGAAGTACACGTAAAGCAAGAAGATAAATATATATGGGTTGTAATGTTATTGCAAAGACCATCAGAATAAGAGAAAAAGCTAACAGTGAGCAAGAACTGTTCTTAGTTCTCAGGACTTGTTAATTTTCCCCTTCTGTCCTTCCTACCCTTCAGTGATTTGTGTCTGCAAAGGAGGACAGATCTGGGCCAGTCTGGTGTGGACTGGCAACCTTCTCTCTGTGGCATTTGGAAGGGGAAGGACCTCAGGTCTAACTGAAGGAAGAGCTGTGAGGTGTAACACAGGAGCAGTGGCTGGAACACTGTGTGAGTTATCTCCTTGTATCTGGGAGCTCTTGGCAGCTGTTCTGAGAACTGGCCTAAATAACGTGTTTGTCTTCCACGAGGAGTTCAAAGCTATTGAGATAAGTAGTTGCTGAGGCTGCCTGTTAAGCAAATTTGTCAGTCGTAGAGCTATAAGTAAATGGGGCTTTATTACAAAAGCTTATTGCTTTTTGCGGTTGTGTAGGAGTTTACATAATTTTCTAAGGAGCTCTTTTATCTCCTAAGTACAGCAGTGATTAGGATTTACTTCTGGAGTGCAGTGGCAGTTTGGAGCACTCAAGATGTACATTTCAGTCCTGGATGGTTTTTTTCAGTGTGTAGGACTGCATTTGTGCTCTGCCTTGGGATCCAGTGAGCAAGTCGGGCAGGACATTGGCTTTAGGAAAATATTTGTAAAATGGCTGGGGGGATGCAACTCCCCAACAGCTGACTACACTGCTAGCACAGAACCTTCACGACCGCCTGAAAGGATGCTGTGGCAAGGTGGGGGTCAGCCTCTTCTCCCAGGTAGCAGTGATAGGACAAGAGGTAATGGCCTTAAGTTGTGTCAGGGGAGAATCAGGTTGGATATCAGGAAAAGTTTCTTCTCAGAAAGGGTGATAAGGCATTGTAACAGGCTGCCCAGGGACTTACTGCCCCTGGAGGTGTTCAGGAACTGTGTAGATGTGGCACTGAGGGACATGGGTTAGAGGGTATGCTGGTGATGGGCTGGCAGCTGGACTAGATGATCTTAGAGGTCTTTTCCAACATTAAGGATTCAGTTATTCACAATAAGGTACACCTTTGCCTTTTCTGTCCACTTTTCTTGGCCCTTTAGAATCTGTAACTGCAGACATATAAACTGATGGTATTTGAGGTTAGGCTTTAATCCATGGAGGTGCTCAGCATCCCGGCCCTGATCCAGCAAAGCACATAATTGACTTCAGTGTGGGGCTGTTCACACAAATGAAGTCAAGTGCATCCTTATAATATTTACCGGTGCAGGGTCAGAGTTCTCTCAGTTGGAAAGTCAAACCTTCAGTAAGGAAACCAAAGCCATTTGTGCATGAGGTATGTACCTCATCCACTCATAAAAAACATTCATTGTCCTATCCTTTGTTTTCTGATGCATGCCTTACATTATTTCTGTAGACACCCCTGACTCTGCTGCTTTTCCACTTTGCTTTTTTCCCATATTGTACTTAATTTTCTCTCAGAAACAGCACCCAGAGGAACATGCATCTAGCTGTGTGTCGTTCAGTCTTTAATAAATGCTGTAGGTGACACTGAATTCAAACCTCCTCTTCCTGCAGTGTCCAGTGTTTGCCTACATTTTTGCCATCTTGTAGTTATAAACACAGAGCAAGCGCCCACAGAAGATGGGATACTGTGGAGATGGACCTGGAACCCACTGAGAAAAGAGCCAGCTGTGGGTTTCTGCTGGTATGAGTAAGAACCGGCAGGTGCAGGCAGACCATCTTCATGTGTGCCATTCTCCAATCACACCCTCAGAATTTGGGGCTCTAATCTAAATATTGGGGTTTTGAGCCCCAGTGTATGTTAATGCTGTTTTGTTTGCCCAGCAGTGGTTAGTCTTTGGAGTGTTTAATATCAGTACTGAATCTCTGGGGAGAGGGACTGATTTTGTTTGGCTTTGTTGTAAAGCCTGGTGGGTTCCTCGTGCATCTGGTTACACTTAAAATGTTAGCTTTAACTAACAGCAAGCCTCTTGATAAAATTCACAACTATTGGCAATGCTGCAGACATAGATTTATCTCCTGGGCACATTTTGTAAAATTAAGCTGTTTTCATTAAAAGAACAGAGAGTAGCATGGTGATAGAGCAGCTGTCATATTTTATTACAAAACACAAATATGTGGGAAATCAATTACAGAACGAATGCAGCACAATGCATATTTCCAGTAATCCCCCACAGCCCGGGGAAGGTAGAAGGCTGATCCGAGGGCAGGAGCAGATGGCAAGCGACTTTAAGATAGCTTCACTGCAGTTTTTCCTCTTTCAAGTGTTTGTGCTTCTCCTTTGATCTTCAGATCTTGAGTTTAATGCATTTCATCTTCTTTCACTGGCTGTTTTTGAATTTAACTTTCCCCTTAAATAATTTTTGCTCGATGGAGTTTGTATTAAGTGTGGGGTTTGTTATATTCCATATTGTGAAATCTAAAAAGAGAAACCATTGCTGTCTTTGTTTAGTACAGTTCACATCCAATAAAATACCAGCTACATCACTGCAGAGAATTTCTCCATTCACTGTGCACAACTGTAATGCTACAATGAAAAAATCACACCTTGCAAAGTTAATGAGAGACTTAGAATGCATGTGGAGTTGTGGTAGACTCTCTTGGAGAGTAGGTACTGTGGGAGTATGATGGCACACCCACAACGAGAACCTATGGAAGCTTGGTTTCATCATTATTCCATTAAATTCAGTTTTTATGGATAAATAATTAAGCTTGTGTATGTATTTTCTGTGAATATAATGTTTTATCTCCACTTAAAATAATTTATGCTTAAAGTAAAACAAAATACTTTGCGATGTTTTGAAACAGAGCAACAAGCACAACATGGGGTGATCTGAATCATCTGTGCCTGTTCTTTTTCTACAGCTGTCAGAAATGATAGGAACAAAAAGAAGAAGGAACCTACAAAGCAGGAGTCCACAGAAAACTATGAAATGACAGCAGAGCTGGATGATCTCACTGAGAAGATCCGAAAAGCTCACCAGGAAACCTTCCCCTCGCTCTGCCAGCTGGGAAAATACACTACAGTAAGTATGATTTGGGGGAAATATATTCTGGATACTGGTGGATGGTGTGAATTTTGTATTGGAGGCTTTCGATGTTTGAAATAGATGCAGAAGTCTATTGGCTCCTTGAGTCTCCTTAGCCAGGAAGAAACTGCATATATGCATGGAAATATGTGCACTTAACTGTAAAGCATTACTTAGCAGTGTTACAAGAGACTGGAAGACTAATCCAGCAGAGACAAGTGTGGTGTCCACGAGTGAATTACATTCCAGCATTCATTAGAAACGTATTGGTTTCCAAAAACATGCTCTCTGCTTTTGTGTCAGCAGTTTATAGTGATGCAGGTGTGGAGTTCTTAAATGCTGCTAGTGACTGTCCCAAAGCTACCATGGTCAAAGAAAATAGAAAATGTTGAAATAAGCCAGTTTTCAAATTGCTCATTTTACACTTTATTCCTCTTCTAGTCTACAAAAATACTACAAAGCAGCAAATGCTTCTGCTGCTTTTTTAGAAGTGAAAAATCAGCCTCAAGTCAAGAAGTAGGAACTTCTCTAGAGGACAGTTCTGGGAAATACATTTTTTTATACATATACGAGAGAAAATCCAATGTCAAGTTTGCCAATGCAGTAATGAAAGAAACACTGAAAACTAAATGTTAGCTATCAGCTGATGAATGACTTTGTTGGGTTTGGACAACAGTTGAGCAGTACTGGCTGATGCAAAGAGATGTGTGAAACATCCTCCTGTAAAGAGGCTGGGGTGCTGTGGCTGGGCCGAGGAGCTGCCTTCCTCCATGGTCCTGTGCCCCAGTTGGGCACCTGGAACAGAGATCTGGCATCCTGGTAAAATTTGTCACTGGATTGCTCTCTGTTTAGAGTATGTGCTCTACTTCTGAAACAAACATTAAGTTTCTCAAATTCTAATTTAGGCAAATCATGTGTGGCATGAATGTTCAGTGAGTAGGGTGCTGCTTTGTGGCATACTTGCCTGTATACTATTTGTAGTATTCAAAAATCTCTGATCTAGGTATAAGATCTTGTATTTAAGTGCCAGAAAAGCAAGCATATGTGTTGTGCTGTTAGAAAAGAGCATATTTTCCATGTCACTGAAAATATTTTCACAAGTATTTTTCACATTTAATTTCGAGACCTGCATAACATTGTTAGTGCTGGGGAAGTTGTCTGTCCTCTGCATGCTTCTCTGGTGTTTTCTCTGCTTGCATTAGACGTAGTCAAAACAATCCATGTAGGCATGCTGGTAAATACTACTGCAGTAGGCAAGCACAGCCAGCCCCCTGGGGATGAGGCTGGAAGCTCGAAAACAACCAGCTGGTGATATGACTAAAGGCAAGGCTGGAGGCTGTGGGATTCATAGTGTGTCTTTTCAGAGAGATTCCTGGGTTAATGTCTTCTACCCTTCCTCACAGTACGTATGGTTGTGTCCCCAACTTGAAGGGAATAAAATCTTCCAGGCAGGCTCTTGTACTTCTGCTAACGCAAGAGCACTTCTGAACAAGTGTGAGAGATCTTTACAGTTCAAAGACAGTGAGTTTATGCCTTGCAGAAGAGGTGATCGGATGTCTGCAGCTGGGACACGTAGCCAGACTGGTATGCATGCCAGAGTTTATTGCTCACAGGCTGCGTTGCAAATGACTTGGCTATCCCAGAATAATGTATCGGTGTACCTCCAAATGTGAACGTTTTGTTACAAACCTTTGTGTTACCTCTGCATTAGAAAAGTGCACTGTGGCTGGTGTGTCAATACTTAGTACTGGTAATTGTCCAAGTTCCCAACGGCTGAAAGATAAACCTGGGCACCTATGTGCTTGCATGGATCAGAGGCTTAAGTTTCATTAATATTTTAATTGTTGAAATGATACAAATGGAAACTGGAAAGGGTCTTGTTGGATATCATACTGCCAGTGCCTTTGTTCTTGGGTTCCTGCTGAACCTGATGATGTGCTGATGTCCTCAAAGAAGTGTCAGAGCTTGTTCTGAGAGCACCTGGATTTCAGAAATGGACAAATCTGAGTCATTGAGGGGCCCTGAGTTGCCCCAAATTGACCATGCTGACTCTGAGGCTGAATAGAGACTAAAGTCCCTGCTACTTTGTCATGATTTGGAACAATTCAAGTCCCAATACCAAAAGTATACTGAAAGTTATTTTTATCTTACCTGGAATCTTGAGAACCCTACGTCTTCCTTCAACAGCTGCATCAAAGCGGAGAGTGGTGGTGCCTAAACATTAACTATCCTCTGGCTTCATTCTCATAATCTCTGTGTGAAATGCATAGTACTTAAATCTCTCATCTAACTGAGATCTGGTGACCACTCTGGCATTTTAGATAGGAATTCAGTGTAATGTCTCATTTGTGAGAGGTGTCTTTGCCTGGCTTTGAAAGGGACAGAGTACAGCTCTCCATCGTATGCTTGCACCCAAGAAAAAACCTTGGGAAATGAAATATTCCTAAATATCCCCATGGCTGGAGTAAAGGGCCTTTATCTCCAGCTCACTGCCAAGCAATGGAGTGGAGGAGAAACCAGACTGCAGAGATCTGTGATGTTCTCAGGCTGCAATGAGGTGTTTTTGTACTGGGTTGAGGGACATACCTTCAGTCCTTGAACAGCAGCATGGCAGGGCTCAGGTGATGGTTGTTCCTTTTAATACTCTTGAAATAAAGATCCGAGCTCAAAAATAGAAGCGCACAACTCTTTTGCTAAATGCTGAGCCCAAGGGGAGCTAGAACCGTATGAAGCTTTAGTTTTCCTATAGCAGCAGGCTGGTACAGGTAGAATATATAAAGTCATGTTTTCTGTCTGCTCCTGCTGGCTAACATTCATGAAACATGGTGCTTTCATGCTGCAAACAATACAGATTGCTTTTGTAACCTTACAAATTTTGACTTAATTTTTTAACTGAGAGGTGAGAAATGAGCATACTGAATCAATGTGGATTCACTCAAATTTCGTACGCTTAGAACTTGCATAATGATGGGAAGTGTGGACGGAAGAGTCTGTTCCATGCGTGCAATTCTTGTATGCCTTTGGTTATGGGATGTTTTAGACTAATTTAAAACAGGGTTTTGTTTGTTGCTAAAATGAGCAAAGAATGTCAGTATAAGAGAGTGGAGGAAAAAAGAGCTTGCCAGAGATATGATCATAAAAAAAAACCAAAAACCCACCTGTGCAGACATTTGGCTTACATATCTGACTCCTCTTCTTGAGCACTGCAGCCTGCATTTCCTGCAGGAAAGATTATATGGTTATTTTTTTCCATTGTGTATTTTTACCTGGTCAAAAATATTGGTTTTAGAAAAGTATTTCAATTGCATTTTTTATATCCATCTGCTCTTTAAAAAGAAAAAGTGTCCCTATCTACAATAATTGCTGTACTTTGCATAGTTAATAAAAGTCTACTTAAAATAATGAGGGAATAGCGCTTGTATTAAATTCCCTGAGTCATTTACCTTAACAGTTGCATTTGGTAGGCAGGGGCAAGTACAGTTCTGTCGATGATGAGAATCAGCAAGCTCTTTAAACATAATGGATTTCAAAAGTCCATCATAAATAGATCTGTTTTATTACTGTCATCCAGGTAAGAGAAAGTGCCGTAGTAATTTCTCTAGAGATGTCATACTTTATAGTATAATTGAGTGTAACTATACTGCTCGTCCCTTGAGACTGGTACTATTTGTAAGTCTGCAGCTGTGTTACATCCAACCTCGTGATAAAGGGAGGATAAAAGGGGAAAAAAAATTTACTCTGTTGGACCTTTGCTTCAGTTTCTCCCTGGTTGCTCTTTGCCGGCTGCAAGTAGAGAGGCTTTGCCCCTCAGCGGCGTTTTGCTCTTTGTAAGTCCTTGGCTTAGAAGTGACACGGCTGTTGTTCAGTGCAGTGTACAGGAAATATACGTCTTGATGCTGGGATTGAGCAAAGAAGTGGGTTGTGGTCCTCAGTGAGCTTGCAGGAGCTGGAGTGCATTGCTGCTTTTACTAAAGAGGTATAGCAAGTGTTCCTGATTAGGGCATAGTGCCCCTGTGAGCCTTGTTTCATTTGTAAAGTGGATTTTAAAGACAGTGGGGATTCTGCTATTGTGTATGTTTCTGGGAGTAACTCATCCTATATTGTTAATGTGGAGATAGAGCAGCCTGCAATGAAGAACAAAAATGATGGAAAAAATGGGATCAATTTATGTGGCAAAAATGGCTGTTTAATTGGATTTCATAGCAAGGTTGGGCTTTTCCACTGATAAAGATGTCACCAGGGTGTATTACAGTATTGTTCTACCATATGTGCGCTGGTGCAAAGGCCTGAAAAACATGCAAGGCTGATCCTGGAAAAGACACCCAAAAACCTCCTGCTTCAGTACAGTATTCAGGAAAAGTCGTAATGTCTGCATGTTTTTCACAACGTGGTTACGGGAGATCCTCAGGCAAATTTAATCAGAGTTTCTAACAGGCATTTTATTAACCCTGTGTTTCATTGTTCAACCTATACATCGATAGTGAGTCCATTTTGTTTTTACATATTGAGAAATGCTGTTCAAAATCTAGCTACTTTCCACGGTGTTTTTGACTAACATTCATTACCAAATAAAATGTTGAAAGTCTTCCCATTTGTGGCATCTCAAAGACAATGTGTAAACCCCATTAGATCCAACACTGAGGAATCTGGCAACCCGCACGATAAAACACCAGGTTATTTTGTATTTTATTAACTGCCCCTTCTTTTCAGTTTGCATAATGGTGAGTTAGATTTACATTTGTTAAGACGGCTGTGCATTACTCTTAATAGAAGACATGTCAAACTTCCCGTTGCCAGTACTGCAGCATGATAAAGTAACCTCATATGATACTGATGAAGATTTCGTTCACACTTGCTGGTTTCATGCAACGTCTTTTTTTCCAGATGGATACCCTATTGTAAAATGATTTCCTGCTTTAGGCTCTGCTTTGTGTAGCTCTACGCTATGCCATCTTTCTATGAACTGGATAAACTGCCTATTAAATTTAATTACAGCCTGAATGACTGCACATCTTGATCTTATTTTTCCTCCAATGTACTGTATTTCACCAAGGTCCTTGAGGATGAAATAAAATAAATCTGAAGGATGCATACTCCAGTAGCCGAAAGAAATGTTTCAAAGGGCATTACAATGACTGTTAACCCATTAGTTTTGGACCATTTTGAAGGCAGTTCTTTAGGCTTAGCATTATAAAGACATTTTCGCTTATTTTTAAATCTGTCATTAAAAAAAAAAAAGAGTTGTTCCCAGAATAAAAATTCAAATAGAAGTAGTGAAGTTAATTTCTTATCCCTTGAGAAGCAAAGAAGGATGTCTATCATGCATTTAAACACTTTAGCATTTATTCTTTGTAATAGTGGCCTAATATAAATATTACCGGCTTGAATCTCTACTCTGCTGCAAGTGAAGGTGAGTGCCAGCTGGTGGCTCCCCTAGGACTGCCATGACCTTCCCTTTCACGACTGACAATGGTGATGGCACATGGCAGTGCAGCACTGGGACAGGGTGAGGGCTGCAGGTACCTGGGCCTGCTGATAGCGTCCATGGCCCTGCTGAGCTCATCCCTTTCCCTACATCCCCATTCTACCTGTTCAGTCTGTCCTTCCTGTGAACAGAAGATAGCCAATGGCACCAAAGTAACAAATGCCTGGGTACAGCTTTTGCTAGTGTGTCCTAGAAAACTGTGGGCTTTTGCATTAAGATATGTGAGCACTCACTGAGAGATGTAACCTGAATGTCTTGGTGGCACTTTGAATAGGAGGTTGTATAGTGGATGCCCAATCCAATGAGCACACAGCATTCATCATTGCACATGGTGTTTCTTGTAACATTGTGTAAAAAAGTGCTATTTAATTAATGTGAAACTGTAGCTTGAGAAAGCTGTAAAACTCTTGCAGAGCCACAGAGCAGATAAATTAAGTAGAACTAATTTGCTAAGATCTTAACTATGTGACACTATGTTCCAGATATTGTGCTGCTTTTTTCCAGATGAAAACCCAATATTCTTGTTCAACTATTCATTTTATTTTCTGGGGTACAACTGTAAATTGTCTCTCTCAATGCACTTATTATACAATGGCAAGGAAGAATAATGATAGTGGCATTTGGAAATGTTTAAGTTCATTTGTATTCCTTGTACAGATGGCCTCTGCAATCATAAGTAACAGAGAAATATCCAAGGAATTTTCAGGCGATTAATCCAAGTTTAAAAACAGCATCATCTCAACAGCAAACTGCAGAAATTGCCTGGAATGTTAATAGAGGGCACTTCTGGAAGGAATACTTCGGTTGTTGTTTCTTTCCCCTGAAAACCACTTACTGAAAGGGATGTTACTGATTTATGGTGCCTTCTGCCTTTCTTTCCAGAACTCTAGTGCAGACCATCGGGTTCGACTGGACCTTGGGCTATGGGACAAATTCAGTGAACTTGCAACAAAGTGCATTATTAAAATAGTGGAATTTGCAAAACGACTGCCAGGCTTTACAAGCTTGACCATTGCAGACCAGATAACTCTACTTAAAGCAGCCTGCCTGGACATACTGGTACGTATCTTTATATTATTTCCGCAGTAGTAAATTATTTTCTGTTACACTCTGTTACTGTAAAAAAAAGGTCAAATGCTGCCCCAGCCTTATGGTTGCATAATTGAACTCACCAGCACATTCATAAGTGGATTCTAGCATGTCTACTAATACTTGCTATTTAGGATGACTATTCTTTTAAAATACGTAGTGAGACTTTACAGTTCGTGGATTTTAGTATAGCTGCAAGAAAGGCATGTTTTGAAATCATAAAAAAGAAATGTATGCATGTCTGGAAAAGTTTCCCCATCATTAACACTGAAGAGTGATCTGATTTTCTTTCTTCCTCCTCTTCTTCCTCCTCCTGCAAAACAGTGCAGCCAGGGCTCTGCATAGAGGATTTCCAGAAGGAAGTCTGCTACATGGAGTTTCAGGGTGTGCTGTACCGCTGGTCAGGAGATGATTTGAGGATCCAGATCCAAATATTTGGAGTGAGCATTTTGCAGGTCGTAGTGATGCACCTAGAGCCCAGCAGGCGCAGAGCCTTTGGTACACAGGATTACCTGCTTTTAGGAGTGCTGTAGATGCCTATGGAAGTGGACTCCTGTTTGTGGACTTTGTGCAGATTTGAGGAAAAAATGTGATTCAATTTTAAATAGAGATGTATACAATCTACAGAAGAGAACTATGCAGATAAGCTTGAAATTTTCCTCTATACTATGCCATTAAGTGACAAGCTCTTCTCTCTCTCTTTGTCTCTGGTGGTTTGTCACGCTGACCTTCAGAGGAGCCCTCTGGGATCTCATCATTTCTTTATACAGACCTTAGATGTCTTCAGGCTTTTAAAGGCAAATATGTTCTTTATTATTGACTATCGCAATGACTTCTAGTAAAATAGTTAATGCTTTAAATGTGTTTTAAACATTTCAGACATGATTTATACGTCCTCTAAATGTTTTCTTCTGAGCATCAGCCTTCTGGTGCTTACTGAACCAGGTGATTTTTCAGTGTGACCAAGAAACCCATTGTAGGGTGGCTACTGTAGATATATTCTGAGCCTAACATGGGAGTTTAAACTGGAGAATTTCAAGTTAAAGTAATTAATCTTGGAATTTCTAAAAGTGCATTGCTTCCAACAGGAGCATATTGGGGAAGATGTTAACTGCTGTGACCTTTTCCTCTTGTGTTGTCAAAAGCTGTTTTGAAGAATTGTGTCTAGAGGACACTGATGTAGGAGGAAAAGGGGGTGGAAGAGGAGAAGAGATATTATTCTTTGGCCTATAAAAAAAGGAAAGCTAAGATTGCCATACGGTCTTCAAGAATCACTTTTCATTGTCCCCTTCTTCCAGTCCCATTCAGACCAGGCCATCTCATCATTATCACATGTGGTCCCTCCATAAGACAGGGCTGTTTATTACTGATTGTGTGCCTGTCATCATTAGCTCTGCCATGAGAAGGTGCAATAACATTCCTCTTACACCAAAAGGCATACAGGCATACAGATGGACATTTCCTCAAAAGTATTCTGCTGGAGGTATGGGACGAGAATTGCTTTCTATTTGCAAAGCCTACAGGAACTACTCAAAAATGGTGGTAGGGAGAAAGGTTGGAATATAGCAAAAACCTGTTCATCCAGACACTTTAACCCTAAAACTTCATGCTTTAAGCTGCATTCCCTTCTTGGAACTGCCATTTTCTGGCTCTGTAGCTACTGGGGAAAAAAATCGTACCCTGATTCTGTAATTGTTAAGGATCCTGGGAGTTCCTGGAGCTCACAGAATCACAGAATATCCAGAGCTGGAAGGAACCTGCAAGGATCATCGAGTCCAACTCCTGGTTGCGCACAGGACTAATAAAGGTCTAAATAAAGGTACAGGGCTGAATAGAGGCACTTCACAGCCTTTCATCAAGGTGGCTAAATAAAAGCTTGGTCCTTAGAGTATTAATAATAAGGCTGGTAGTAAATGGTAACTATATTTCACCTCATTCATGGACAGAAAAGGTTGAGTCTTACTTTAAAGCCAATTCACCACTTCTGTTCCTGGGGAGTACAGTAATATCCAAGCTGTACTTACAACCTTTACTGAGGCCTGTCATTCCTGTCCACCTGCTTGTTGTCTTCTTTATACTTCACAAAACTGGAGAAGGTGACACATCTATGCAAGCAGGCATGCAAGCACCATAGCTGCCTGCAGTAGGCAAGAGATGAGGCTTTTTCAGACTCAGGATGGATAAGATTGCTGTGAGAGTCCTAAGTTTCCATTGTGACATGTAGACAAGCTTTATGTGACTACTTTATGTGCTGCTTAAAAAGAAAAAGGGATAATTACCACCACCACAGTTATGTGTGGCATGCGCACGGTCTGTGAAATGCCCACATCCATTAAACCCACATCACCTGCACATAGTCTGATTGAAGTGCAGTTCTGTATCTTTATTTAAGCTAAATAACAGCACTTTTAGCAATGTTTTCATAGAGCCTGCTTCCCCCCTTAGTTCTCCTAGCCAGGCACAGCATGTGCCTGCCTGCAGCTGGCCGTGTGCCTGCATTGCTGGGCAGTGCTGCCCTGCACCTGGGGACTTGCTCAGGATTCGTACTGAGGGAACACTGGTCAGGGCGGAGCTCTGAGCAGGTGCCAATCTCCACGATGACAGTAGAGATTTCTGCAGATCCCAAATGTCTTCATTTCGTTGGCTTTTGGAGCTAACACCTCTGTATTGCCGATCTGTGCTTGCACACCTTGTTCACGTTTGCTCTCCTGACAAGGGGCAGCATCTCGGTGGGGCTGCTGGAGCCCTGTGCTTTAGGCATGAGCATGAGCACTCTGTGTCCAGCCCTGGTTCAAATGACCCGGGTTAACTCCTGGGCAAGGGTGTGTTCGAAGCATTTACAAGCACCACTTGAGGGCTTAGCCTAGCTGGATCTTGCAGCCTTAGATGCCTTAATCCCCTGACACCCTGAGAAAGGAGATACTGCCTGGAACTTAATAAACTCCATTGGATGTGGGTCAAATAATTGTTTTATATACAAACAAACACAAATTCTATAAGGGAAATAACATCAAGCCTTGCAAAATAGTTAAAGGCGCCAACTGAAGCTGGTGGAATTTGTATTTGCTCTGGAGCCAAAGGTTCCAGGGATAAATGTTACTAAAATTCAGTCCATAACCCTCGTAAAAGTGACTGCTTCTGTCTGCCGGTCCGCTGGCCCCGTGGCAGGAGAGCATCGGATGTGGAGGGACTCCATAGTTCAGTCTTTCTCAAATCCAATGGGAAAACCCTGAAGTTCTCAGCCCTAATAATGCCATTTGTAGTTTTTGCTGTAAAATCCCACACGTGAGCACCAAGCAGGCGCTTGTGAGCACAGGGTAGCTCGTTCCAGTGAGCGTGGCAGTGCTGGGAGGTTTGTTGATCTGCTGATGCCCTTTCAGAGTTTTTTTCTTGGGAAACTGTCCTGGCTGGGACAGTGAGCGTGTGGCACAAGGAGTTCTTACTTTAATAAATCTGTGTAAAGCAGCTAACAGTATAATAGCAGCAGCAATTTTATACATGCAGCATTCTGGATGTTTGGGTTTTGTGTGAACTGGACGGTGCATTTTTTTTTAGCAGTTTGTAACTGAGTTGTAGACGCTTCAAGATATATTCTTTAAAACAAAGGGTCCTTTAATCATTGGCAAGAACCTTATTTATGGCTGCAAGTGGCATTTAAGAGCAGAGTGACAACTAAAATACTTGGCTTAGTTACAAAATCTAAACAGTACTGAGGACATTAGGAGGATGTCTTCTAGACAGTTTAAAATGGAGAAAGATACAATGATTTCTTATTTTGAAGTGCTGACATTTCCCATATGTTCTTCAGTGACTATGAGCTTGAAATTGACTTTACTTTGACACTGGAAGTTTGCCCAAGAAAGGTTTAGCAGCAACTCAGCAATATCCATAGCATTTCACAGATCTTGATGAAGGGCATAAATTGAAAAAAAAACAAAAAACACAAAAACATTTTAAATGATCTGTCTCAGAGTTTAATAACAGTGTGTTGTGGGATAATGTAGAAGGAATGTAGGAGAAACCTGAGACCTGATTGCTCCAGTCAAGTTAAGTGCATTGCAGAAAACACATACTTGAGCTTCAGCTGTGCCAGTTGCCCCGTCTGAGCCACTGCAGGCTCATCCAATTAAAGGCTCAAGCGGCATTTAGGCACAAAAGCCTGAAGTCTGCCTTTTGTGAAAAACCTTCCCAGTTGCCGGCTGCGCCTGGAAGTAACTACATTCCATGGGACCCAAAGGTTTTAATCACGAATTGTGTAGGGCTCCCTGTGCCTGCTCATTGGATCTCTGGCTCCCTACCCAAGCCCCCGACTCGCTCCTTCTGCGGTGCAGCTTGGATCACCTCCTCCATGTCGGCCCTGCGGCAGCTTCAGGCTGCTCCGTGCATCTGCGGCCGGCCCACAGGGAGCGCCGGGGAACCCACAGCCTGCATGCAGCAGGAGGCAGGTTGCTCTGGGGGGACAACTCAAAGCGTAGTTTCCGTTCTTCTGGGTGGGCTCTGAAGAGGTGTTTGTTGTTCCACCAGCTCCCTCCGTGCTCCTTATCACTCCTTTTAAAGATCGTAGAATTCTAGAATACCCCGCCTTGGAAGGGTGAGGGTCATCGAGCCCAACTCCCGGGTGTAAAAGGATAAGAAACAGCGTGAGGGGGGAGAACCTCCAGCGGTTCCCGGCAGCGCAGGGTTTGCTGCTGACAAGGCACCGTGCTTTGTAACATTTCCTTCCGGTCACAGTCCTGAGGCGCGCGTTGGCCATCACGCGAAACCCCCGCATTCCTCGCGGCCAGCTCAAAGGTGTGGCCGCACGCCTGCCCCGGGCCGGCTGATCTCGCACAGGAGGACCTGCCGCAGCCAACGCAGCCCCTTCCTGCGCCGCTCGGCTGGGAGGTGCCGGGCTTGGGCGAGGCCGCCTGGGCGGGTGCGGTGCTGCGGCACGCGGCTGCGGCTGAGGGGAGAAGAGGAAAAGCCGGGCGAGCTCCCGGGGCTGCCGCGTGCTGCCACGTGAGGGCTCAGGGCCTGGTAATCGGCTCAGAAGGAGCGCGCGGGCCGGCGGGACAAGGAGCGCTTTGTGCAGCTGCCGGTGGCGACGAGTCAGCGCCCGCGGCAGGAAGCTCCGGTGGCCCTGAGTCAGCGCTCCTTCCTGAGCCGTGCAGGGAAACGAGCGAAGAACGTGTGCGGGGATCGCCTCCACCGGCATCGGTACTGTCGCTCCTCTCAGGTGTTCTGAAAGGCCTGCTGCTCCTTCCCTTGTTGGGCTGCCTTTCCATTTTGTCTTTCTCCCAGCCGAGCGTTTGCTCGCTTGCTGGCTGAGTTCCGCGGTAGAACTTTCCGTATGTTTGCGTCAGGGAAGACATGAAGGAGCCCCAGCGCTCAGGCTGCGTTCTGCCTCTCTCACCAGTTGGGAGCTGTCTGTGCTCACCCACAAGGCACACGGGTCCCTTGTCCTAGCAGAGTCGCAGCTCACAGCAGCACTGTCACACACACGGATGCGCTATGGGTGTGCTCGAGGAGCTCAGCTAGCCTCGTGGTCTTGCTGGGATCAGCGCGGCAGCGCAGTAACGTTTTATAGTTCGATGTGCAGAGCGTACTAATAAAGAGCGATTGATGGCATTATTATGGTAATGCTGATGAGTGAAGGCATGGGAATGGCACAGAACTTTTGAGTATTTCATAACTAGAGGGAAAACATTGAAGTGACCAACTTCTGCAATAAAAATAATCGTAGACAATTGTTTGGTTATGTGGTACTGGAGAACTTCGGGGCTACTGGAACTGAACGTACCGGAGTTTGATGTCATATTGTTTTGACATGAACACGTACTTCATTTGCTGCACTGGGAGAATGCAGCAAACCTCTCAAGGACTGAATTCTTCAGGTTTCATTTTTATCCTTCCACAGATCCTCAGAATTTGCACAAGATACACACCAGAACAAGACACCATGACATTTTCAGATGGCCTTACCCTGAACCGAACTCAGATGCACAATGCTGGATTTGGCCCCCTGACCGACCTCGTGTTCACCTTTGCCAACCAGCTCCTGCCTTTGGAAATGGATGACACAGAAACCGGTCTCCTTAGTGCCATCTGCTTGATCTGTGGAGGTACCGTAAGCGGAGAGTCAGATGCCTTTAAAATAACAGACGCATTAAGATCTTCATTTATGTCCTACTTGTTCTGCTTTCCTGTACTAAAATGTATAGATATATATAGAGTATGTATAAGTAGTGTTATTATGTATTATATATATGCCACTTAAACCAGCTGCACTAAAGGCTTGTTTTCCACTGATGATGGTTATTGTTTTCATTATTGGTATGGTTTAAAATGAGCTGGATCAGTTCCGGTTCATCTTCATCTTATTGTTAGCCTCATAAAGTGCTACTGTAGGATATATCCCACTGCATGCTTCCTGAGCAGTGTTTGGGTACCTTCATGACTGAGCTGCGTTAGGGCAAGAGGCTGGTTGTGCAGCATTTACTCATAAATACAATTGCATGCATATGCATAGGGTTACATTTGTACAGAAGTCATTGGGAATAACCAAGAAAATGCAGGCTGTGCTTCAAATTTAGCAGAATAGCACTGGTAACATGATTGGGGGGAAGGGCGGGGAGGAGCTGAGTCCAACTCAAAAGGAGCATTGCCAGGTAAAGTCAGGTAAAGTTATATTTCTTCAGTGTAAAAAAGAAAGTCTTATATCGTTTCCAGAATTCTCTTAAATTTCTGTTAATTTAATCACCCAGTATCTGTCCCACTGTGCAAATTCTGGGCTAGCATTAGAAACACTGTGTTCAGATGGACCTGTTGAAATGCAAACTTGAAACTGTTTTGGGGGTTGTTGTTTTTTTGTTTGTTTGTTTGTTTGTTTTGCATATAAGCTTTGCCATGCATAAATTGCTATTAGAAAATAACTGTTTTAAAAACAAAAGTCAGTCTTTATTGAAGGTGGCCCTTTAGTACAAAATTATTCTACTTTTATGTCTCTAACCATAACCCATCAGAGGCAATGATGGGTTCTGAGACATCTCTAATGTATCACTGGTGCATCCCCTTTTATGGCTGACGTTTGTTGTCACTTAAGCTAGCACTGCCATCTGCTGATGTATGGTGGTAACTCACTTTGGTTTAGCATCGATGCAAAGACCAAATCGGCTGTAATCAGTTCATAAACCTGGATGGATACAAAATTAATTCTCAAATACTGTTTGCAGGAAGGTATTTTCCCCCTAGATAGGGAGTCTGTAGTAATTCCGAAGCACTGAAATGACAAACCTGTTCAGTAACCAGTGAAAAATGAAGTTAAGTTTTGGAAAGCTATCGTTTGTCATCTTCCTAATGGAATAAATGCTGCAGAGTGTATTTCTCCATATAAATGGAGAAAGTTATGAAATTCATGGAGGTTTAATCAAGAACATGGAAAAGCTTCTGTGATTTCTTTCTGTGATGAAGAAAAACAGTATTTAAGATCATAGAGTGACATGATGCTTCCTACAGATCGCCAGGACCTTGAAGAACCAATGAAAGTGGATAAGCTTCAGGAACCATTGCTTGAAGCACTGAAGATTTATATCCGAAAGAGACGACCCAACAAGCCTCACATGTTTCCAAAGATCTTAATGAAAATCACAGATCTTCGTAGCATCAGTGCAAAAGGTACAGTTCTCAGCGTGTTCTCAGAGGACATTGGCCTGAGGACCTGGGTGGTTGGTCCTGTGGGTGTTTTTAATAAAACTGAGAGGTCCTGTTGACCTTTCTTTTCATCTTGTTCATGTAACTGCCTGTTGAAAATGGTTCTACTTCAAACGTACACGATACCACATTTTCCATACAATTCTCTATGAAGTCATTAATTGCTTTCCAGTTGTAGTGCTTGCTCCTTTGCTCCTGACAGTTTAAGTTAGTTATGAGACTACTCCATCAGCATTCACCTGGAAAGTTATTCATTGCCTTTGCAGTGGTTTCTGAAACTTCCCAGCTCAGACATGAATATAAACTCTCCCTTCTTATCTGGAGTTATGCAGTGACTGAGTGCTCTCTGCAGCACTGGCATTGTAGCAGCATGGAAAAGCAAAGAATGTCAGCAGGTTCTGTTCTCTGGAATCTTTCCCCAGTAATCAGACTGTTTTTTCTTTAGTTTTGTTGACTTTTCTTGCCTTCTTTCACTTTTAAAAAGCAGATTCATATTCCACTAGACTAATTTTAAGTTGATGATCAGGAATCTTATGAGATGTATTGTACCAGGTATTTGAACTCTGAGGTTTATGGCTATAAATTGTCTATAACTAAGTTGTTCTGTTTGATAGAAAATCTTCTTCCCAACAGAAACAAACTGTGTAAAGGACATCCATTCTTCACTGTGGAACAGAATCTTTATATCCTCACTGTTTGACTTTTAATTCCAGATGTAGTGGAAGAGTTGAGTCACGGCTTGAATCAGTAATTGAGCACCTGGTAGGAAGGCAGGGCCAATGCAGGGGAGCTCAGGTGCATGCAGTACACCTGAGAGAAGTAGGAGGTGGAGCCAGGATCCACCCCTTCTGAGACCTCATTTAAGGGCTGGCAGTGGGGGCAAGGGTATCTTGCTGAGATCCCTGCGTACCTGAGGCCTTCCAAAGGTGAGCAGATTCTTTTCTTCATTTCTGTGTCCACAGCTGCTGCATTTAAGCATATCCTCACCTGCTGCAGCCTAGGGCTTTGCTACCACGCTGTCATTGCTGTGCTTTTCATTGTATTGTAGCTTTACACCAGGATATTTCTGTCTCTTCGTGATCCTCACCACTTACCATAGAATCATAGAATGACTTGAGTTGGAAGGGACCTTGAAGATCATCTCATTCCAACTCCCCTGCTATGGGCAGGGTTGCCACCCACCAGATCAGGCTGCCCAGGACCCCATCCAATCTGACTTTGAATGCCTCCAGGGGTGAGGCATCCACAGCCTCTCTGGGTGGCTATGCTAGGGTCTCATCACTTTCTGAGTAAAAAAATGTTTTCTAAAATCTAACCTAAATCTCCCCTCTTTTATTTTAAAGTTATTCCCCACTGTCCTGTCACTATTAGTACAGTTTCAGAACTTTTTACATGGTATGTTTCTGTACTGAAAACTTGTAGTGCGGTCTCTCCAGAGCCTTCCCTTCTCTGAGCTAATAAAGCCCAGCCCCCTTAACCTTTCTTCATTGGAGAAGTGCTCCAACCCTCTGATCATCCTTGCAGCTCTCCTCTGGACCTGCTCCAACAGCTCTGCATTCCTCCTATGCTTGGGGACCTTAGGCTTAGAGAGAGTAGTCCAGATGGGGCCTTACAAGGGCAGAGCAGAGGGGGACAATCACTTCCCTTACCCTGCTGGCTAGTTCTCTTTTGATGCAGCCCAGAATACTGTTGGCCTTCTGGGCTCTGAGAGTTCACTGCTGGCTTATGCCCAGCTTTTTTGCCCACTGGCACTCCCAAGTCCTTCTCTGTAGGGCTGTTCTCCAGGAGTTCTCCCAGTGTGTTCTCATATCTGGGATTTTCCCAACCCAACTGCAACATCTTGGCCTTGTTTAATCTCATTAGGTTCAGATGTGCCTACTTTCTGAGCCTGTCCAGGTCCATCCCTTCCTTCCGTTTTGTCAGTAGCTTGGTGTCATCTGCAAACTTGCTGAGCGTATATTCAATCCTACTGTTCATGTCATTGATAGAGACGTTGAAGGGTGCTGGTCCCAAGATTGACCCTTGGGGGACACCACTTATGACTGGACTCCACCTGGACACAGCACCTTTGACAACAACTCTCTGGCTGTGACCATCCAACTATTTCTTTATCCACCTAATGGTCCAGGCCTCACATCCATCTCTCTCCAATTTAGTTAAGAAATACTTGACATTATCCAAAAGGCCATTTTAGGAGCTGCAAGCTGTATTCTGGGGCTTTTTCTCACCCTAAACTAGTATTAGTTATTGGCTTGTAGTCTGGGTAGTCCAGATTAATTTTGTCATTTTACTTAATCCTACACATAACAGTCTGCAAAGCCATCTCTATGTAAAAACGCCTGTAGTTGTTGCTCTTGGGGAGTACTGAACAGTTGGTTAACTTCAGTTACATCAGATGTAAGCAGAGTTGCTGTGTACTTTTGTGATTAATTAGCTCAAAGCATCTGCAACCCACAAAAAGCAGCTTCACCGAAGTATCCCTTTGGCGAGTTTGTTTTATAAAACAAGGGTTTGTTAAATTCTGATTCCTACTTCAGTTTGCTGTGAGGCAATATTTACTTCTGACATTGCACCACACCTGTTTAGCACAGAGCCCCCAACATTTTGTCCTCCTTCAGGCTTTGCAGATCCCATCCTGCTTAGAAACTGTGAAGTGCATTCTAATTTATAAAGCCTTCCAAGTGGTAGCAGTTGCCTTTAATTTCTCAACATTGTTTAGTACCATTTTGGTTCCTTCTGTGTAAAGATGTGGTTCATCTAATTTACTGTATTGTACTATTGGCTCCTGTGATCACCATTTCAAATCAATTTGTTAAGGAGAGCTCATCTCGCTCCATTTTCCTGCAATGAATTGAAGGCACTTGCTTACATAATTTTGTATGCAGAACTATAGAGGGAGACATCAAAGCCTTTAGAATAACGTACCCTGAAATTACTACTGATGGTGCTACGGAAAAACTCATGCACAACTCATCCTAATGGAAAGGATTTTTTTTTGTTTTCTTCTTGAAGGTGCGGAACGTGTCATTACATTGAAAATGGAAATTCCTGGATCCATGCCACCTCTTATTCAAGAAATGTTGGAGAACTCTGAAGGACACGAACCACTGACACCAACCTCAAATGGAAATACTGCAGAACACAGCCCGAGTATCTCACCTAGCTCAGTGGATAACAGCAGTGTCAGTCAATCCCCTATGGTGCAATAAGACATTTTCCAGCTACTTCAGACATTCCTAACACCTTATGTACAGGGATGAAAAGCAAGAAAAACATTTTTACTGCTGCTTACTTTCTGGACTTAATATATATCTATATATGTATATATATATAGATAAAAACTCAACAAGGACCAAGAAATTTTCATATGTATCGATATATACTCCTTGCTGTTTAAACTCTTAAAATAGAAAATGCAAACTTTTGAAACTCTAAATCAGCCATTTCATGCAAAAAAAAAAAAAAAATAGTTAAGCTTCTGTTTTCTCTTCTGAACATTCAAGACTGCATGGTGACAAGACAGATCTCAAACTTTAAATTCTGGTTGCATTTCTGATGACTTTGTACATACAGATGTATGGCTGTACTTTCTGTACTGGATGTTTGGTGCTTTCCTTTTGTCTCTCATACCTAAAACGATCAAGACACCAACCAGATGCAATGGACTACTATATACATCCAGAAAAGGAAATTTCAAGGACCGTCTGATTAGTTAACACGAAAACTACTCTTTGATGCCCTCAGTTTGCTTCTCCTTCCTTGTAAAAAGTATACAAAAATCCCTGCACTCGCAGAAAAGACATCGGTGTCGGCATTAACTGCCAGATCAGTTATTCAGATGTCATTTGTTCCGCTGTTAACGTCACTTTAAAATTTAAAAAGTGGTTTATTACCTGGCTGGTGACCTAGCTACACCGTTAACTACTACATTTCTACAGTAATGATAGCCTCCAAGGCAGAAACACTTCTCAGTGTTACCATGTTTTTGTTTACTTATTCACAAGCCATTAGGGAAACTTCATGGGATGATAACCAGCAGACTCATTTACAGCTTTCAAATGGGTGAGTCCAGGGTATTTCCTTAAGAGTCGACTGCCAGGAATGAGCTGAACTATGCGGCCTTCCAGGTGCTAGGGAAGTACAGACAGGACTTCCAGAAACACAAGGAGAGAATCTGCCTTCTTGGCCTTGTTAAATCACCATGAAGCAGAGTGAAAACTGTGGTAGAATGGTTAACAGATTTAAAGTGTCAGTTTCTTAGGTTTCATTTAAAGCACTAGTGGATTTTTTTTTATATATTCTAGCAAGTCTGTGATGTACTTTCACTGGCTCTGTTTGTACATTGAGATTGTTTAACAATGCTTTCTATGTTCATATACTGTTTACCTTTTTCCATGGAGTCTCCTGGCAAAGAATAAAATATATTTATTTTAAAAAAACACCTGTGTGAAAGTAGTCCCTCCAGCCCCAATGTTACACACACAAGACGGAGAGTTTTCCATTTTTTAATGTTTAAACTTCATTTCAAAAAGCAGGTTTGCTGTTTGCAACCATGACAATTAAAATGTGCTTTAGCACCGCTGTCTAGAACATCTCTACAAGCCAGTCAGACAAATACATGACATTTCAATGAGTAAAAAAGAGCATAAAACTGTAGGTGTAAGAACAAAATGTTAAAATGCCTACACACAAGAATAAAAACCATCAATTACATTTATCACATAAAATAAGTCAAATGTACAAAAGTTTGCGACAGAAGGGACCAAAAGGACAACACAAGATAGTCGTTGGAAAACAGTTGTGTGCTCTTTGGGCACTTAATTAAACATATCAAAATCATCATCTTCATCAGACTCTGCAAAATATTTCACTTCTTTTCTAGCCCGGCCTGTCCGGGGCTTTGGGGCAGTTTCGGAGGCAAAGCCTGACTGGAAGATTTCCACATCTGAATCCTGGTCAAAAGTGGCCTTCTTGGATTTCTTTGGAAAAGAAAAGACAAATCCTCTGTCAAGCTCTGTGCATTTTGCATCTTGACATTCAGACCTGAAGCAACTCCTCTCCAACAACTAATACATAGCCACACCTACACCCCAGTTGGTACATCAGCACCTCCCATAAGAACATGCATCTTGGATTGAAAGGAATCTGTTAGGTTATGGTTTACAAGTGGAAAGGACCACTGGGAGAACTGACCTTGCATGGTGTTGATTTAGGTGCCTTCTTCCCAGGGTTGTATTCACCTTCATTTTCTGAGCTTGATGCTTTCCTTTTCTTTGCCCCTCTCCCTTTTCCTAGGTGAGAGAATATAATTTCAATAAAACATCAAAGTTCAGCAAACTGGAAAAAAAACAACAGTCACATTACTACATTTTATCATGTCTGCGTGTAAGTTCAAATTCAGCTTACAGCTCAAGCTTCTTCACAACAGCCAGAAAATACAACATAACATAGTTGATTTTCTCAGTTTTATCTCTCTCCTCTATTCTTCTTCTGGAGTTACCATTTGCGCTAGCAATTCATATTGTCAGTTCAGTTCGCTAACCTAACTTCTTCCAGACTTATGAAGTACTCCAAGTCCTCAGTAACTCTTTGTGCTGATAACACAGCATTAATGCACTTTCGCAGCTGAGGAATTTACAGCTAATGGCAGCTATCAGCACTGGCACATCCTTTTCCTTTGCAGTGTTCTGGTGAAATCACTGGCTGTGCTGCAGTGCTTCTGTCATTTTCTTCTTAGGACTGAGAACTGGGATACCAATGAATTGGTTTCAAGAATCAGAAAACCTGACTTAATAGAACTACCAACGATCAGAACTTTACTGACGTGTATAAAGGTGAGCTCACAGAATGAAAATAAGCAGTATCCAACAGAACGGATGAGCACTTAAAAGGGGCTTGGAGGCATTAAATGCATTCCCAGTAGTTAAGGTCACTTAAAAAGTTCACAGCGCTGATAGTCAAGAAACGCCAGTGAACTATTTCTATCATAGAAAAAAGCTCAGGGCTGAGTAATCTCCCGGTGATTCATTCTCTAATAAATCAGTGTGGTTCTTCTTTTAGAGACTATTTCTACTTCGCTCCAAATATAATTGTGAACCTGTGTTATAGAGAGCCCAGACACTGCGTGATGCTAATTGTCACCACACCTAAATTACTACCTTTGGGTGCTGCAGTCTTCTTTGGAATGCCAAATTCTGAATCTGAGTCAGAATTTACAGTTTCCATCTTCTTGGCCTTGGGAGCCCTTTTAGGTTTAGGTGGTACATCTACTTTTGCTGTTAGAAGTTAGAGATACCGAATATGTTAAATTCACATATTGCTTAGAAATATTAAATTTTACTAGGCTACAGCATAAATGGCAGATGTTAAAATGAGATGAACCTCCTACACTTGAGGAAAACATGCTTCAGCTTTTATGTTAGAACTGCGAGGAATAAAAAGGAGGTGTTTCTTTTGTCAAGAAAACCTTTTAATTAAATTGTACCAGTTCATTCAGTATGTTGCAGTGTTTTTAATTAAACGCTTTTTCATCTTTTTGAGCACAAAACAGGTTACTGTTATCTAAAGCAGCAACATAAGTTCTCCAAGTTGGATATTTAAAACATGCTCAGATACATTACATTACAAAACAGCTTGCTACTTGTGCCATTTCTGACTTCACAGTGGTACAACCTTTGCCACAACTGCAGAACAACCCTCCCCATGATTACTGCAGGACTCTGAGGCACAATGCATCTGTGTTGTTTTCTGTTTATCCACTGAAAAAGAACCTCAGAAAAAGAAGAAAGGACAGGGAGGAGACATATCTGTGCAATCCTTACTGAATTTCTACTACTGTTACACAACTTGTCTTGCCATCTTTAAAAGACAGTACTCGTATTGCTCCAAAAGCAATGCCTCCTATTTATTTCCATGGAAATTACAACAAATATGAACAGCTCAATAACACCATTTGATAGTGTTTTCACTGTAGTCACCACCATTATCTATGCATTTTTATCGGCGATGAACAAAAGCCTGCATGCTGTGCTGGTAAAAATCTGCACCAGCGGAGGTGACCCACTGTCACTGTCAGGACTGCTGGAATGCACCCCCCACTGCCTCACTGTGCTCACTGTTTGGTCTCTATAAACATTCAGCAAGTGTCAATTAATGTCAATGGATGCAATTTTTCTGCATAGAAGAATTCATTTCCACTCCTTTGCTTCACCTGCACTTCCACGTCAGACACCATTTTGTCAGACTGCCCCTCTGCTGCCATCTGTTGCATTACAATTGAATGTAATGGAATATTGCTGGGAAGGTTCAACCTCGGCTGCCATACCACCACCATCTGCTTCTGATATCATGGGCCAAAGTAATAAAACAGGAGGTATTACTTTTGGAGCAGCCCTCATACACTCACACCACGGAGGACAAGAAATAATGCACTCTACATGTTGAAAGACAAACCAGCCCTTTTATGAAACCCCCCTGCTACACTCCTGACCTATGTGTCATCTGTCAGCCCTAAATACCTCAAAGATATGACATATGTAAAAAGCTCCAGATAGCAGGAATGTAAACACTGGTGAGTACTCAGGCTTTCATCTGTGATACTGCTAAGGGAATGTCTTCAGACAACTGATGAGTGTTTCCAGAACCTTTTTGGCTATGCTGCCTTTAACTGCTACCTGCTGGAGAATCACTGTATTTTGTGCGATTGATTATACCTTCTGAGTAGTCCCGGTATCATGTCCTGATAATATTAAAAACAAAGCCTTCCTTGGCATCAAGGAGAGGTTCCAGCAGCCTTTTAAATAGACTTTGAGAGTGAAGAACTGATGCTTAAGTTGGAACTCAGGAACCATATATGAAAACAACTTAAAATAGGTCTCTATAGATATCTCAATTAGAAGACAAAAGAACTATATTAGCATAAAGCAAACTAGAGTCAGTCAATGCCAGAGATCAGAAAATTTCATCTCAAATTGATCAAGGTCTGAGAAGAAGCTGAACTTCTAACTATTCCTTTATTTTCCTTGGACTAAGAAAGGAATATGGCCATACAGATAACAAGACTGGAGAAGTAGTTCTTCAGTATCAGCTTTCTGTCCTCCAAAATTCAGGCTCTGAAGTCACAAAAAAACTCCATACAACCTTTCGTAATGATTGTTTCAGCTACACAATAGACATTCCCCTGTGAGGCACTCACCGAGTGAATACCAGAAGATGGACACAGAACTAAGGACATAACTAAAAGAATACCAGCTGACCCATAACTAAGCGTGTTAATTTAGCACTGCACTGTCAAAGAAACTGTGATCATGTACAGTTTGGGCAAAGGAGAGAGGATGAAAAGTGCTGAATGCTGTGAATTTTCGTGCACTAAAAAGGAAATTGTGTCTCTAAGACTACTATGGAGACAAAAGTATAACTCTTCTTCCTTGAACAAAAGCCTGTTTATACCTATTTTGAAATGGTAAAAGTTAATCAGCACTTAGAAACATCACAACTGTGTTCTGAAGTTTCAAAGCTATGTTAATGACAACTAATTGCATCCACACCTTCAAAAAAGAGAGAGAGAGGTTGAATGTTAAATTGCATCCATGCTACCACATACACAGTTCTTTCTTGTATTTAAAACAGAAGTTAATCATAAAAGACTTACTAATAAAAATAGTCTTCATTCTTTGTATTACAGAACTTTACTATTGATGATTAAAAAGTCTTCAAATGTTTGGGAATCAGACATTCACTGATTCAATTAGAGTAGCACAATGTCAGTGAGACAGGGATTAGAGATGTGGAAACAAAGAGGGAGAGTGAATGGATGCTGCAAATCCCTGGCACCTAACCCATAAAACAAGATAATTTTTTCCTCATTTTTAATAAAGTAAATTAATTATAGTAACTGGCTGCTTTCTTGCAGATTTCCTGGAGGTATCTTTTTGTGTACTAATTTGTGTACTTTTTGTGTACTAATTAATGTACTAAGTTCAGTTGTAAGTTGGTCAAAGAAAACCATCATATTACAGCAAAAAAAATTGCTTTTCGAAGAGAGACTATTAAGAAGAAAGAAAAAAATAAAGTCATCTGAAAGAAATAATAGAAGCAAGGCAAAGATTTGAAAGCAGAAAAAACCTGCAGTCTATTATCTGCTAAGACGACAACAATTTTTCAACTTTGGTAGAAAAAAATTATTTTCAGCATTAATTATGGCAAGCATTTGGTATAATCCTTAAAATGTATTCAGAAACAGGCTCAGAGCTCTCCTTTAGAAGTAGATAGATAACAGTATATATACCAATATTCTCCAAGGAACACAGTGCTAAAACAAATTATTCCAGCAAACATCCGTGCACAACTAATGAAACCAGTACAAATAATGAACTTGCTCTTGGAACTGTCCTGAATTCCACGGTTTAAGAACATGCAAATTGCCGGTTCTAAAAGCCTGATTAACAAATGAAGAAACTTCTACCTCTGAAGTGTAAAGGTAGCCTTCCATTCTCTGTATCAAAAACTACAAGTACGTACAACTATGGTCTGCTTAGGACTTAAGTACTTCTTGGGGATTCCTCCTTTGGACTGTTGCCCTTACTGCTAACGTTGATAAGTTAGATGCATTATGGAAGACTATCTTCAACAGGAGGACATCATGTCTCATTTATTTCCTGAGGGTTAAAGCCTTTCATTAGTTTAACTAAAAGGCTGAACTCCATACATAGTAAGTATTGACATTATGGTAGAGAGAAAGAAATTAATATCATTAAGAAGCTGGAAGAAATTCACAACTTCTCCTGCAGCACCACTGAATTTGAAACGAATGCTATTTCCACTTTTCAGATGATGATGGTGAAGAGATGATGCAAAGATGGAAGTGAAGAACTTTAAAAAAAGGCTTGATTTACAGGGTAATCCTACACTTACCTTTTTTAGCAGCTACTGTTTTACTTAGAATTTTCTCTGTTTGTTTTGGGGCGAAAGGTGATGAGAAAACAGGAGTAGAATCCTCCTCATCACTGTCCAATTTTGTTGTATCTACAACCATAGAGTATGTTCAGAATAAGATTTGTTCACTGCATATTCATTACATTCAAGATTAATCCCACAGATACACTCTTCTGATACTACAGCGAGGCTATGGGCATACCGTGTACCTACAATACAAGCTGTGCTCTTCTCATTCCTTTTCCCTCTATAAATCTCAATGCTATTATTCTTAAAACTACTGCATTAAGTTTCTACTTATAACATAAAACCCCATATGTATTCTGTAAAAATTGCTAACGGTAAACAGATCAGTGAAAACAAGCTCACCATCGTCTGTCTTCTGAGAGTAAGATGGGAATGAGAAAATGTTCCCAAAGTCTTGATTTTTCTTCTCTTGAGACATTTTTCTACTTCCAGACACAAGAAGAAATTGCATAAATTGCATTAACTACATATTGAAATATACAGACATTATAGCATCCATAAGAGATTAAATTATTGTTTTTGCATTGTAACATGTATCTAGCATTTCAGCAGACAAATCCTTAATAAAATCACTATCCTGCCATGCATTGTAACCATTTAAAATTAACAGTGTTACATTTTTATCAATAGTTCTGTATACCAAGTTGGTACAAGAAGGAAAACAAATTTTACTAAATACAATTCACGGATGACATTACTGACAGTCTATCACAGTTTGGTAAGCCACGTCTTCCCTGCCCAAGTTGCAATGATGAGATAATATACACTTCCATCCCTCCCCAGAAATGTATACATTTTATTTTACATCTTATGTGTAGATTAATAATTAATCAATATTCCATCAGTTTTGTTTAGAGAGTTCTGTATTCAAAAAATTTTTTTAAAAATATATAGTGCTGAGTTACAGTACTTACTCTGGAGATGGCTTTGATTTGACTGGAGAGAAGTCATATTCATCTTTTTCTAAACTGTCTGAGGGAACGAACTCATCCTCTCTGTCATTTATAACTGGAGAGGCTTTTACTTTAAGCTCATCTAAATCATTATTATTGTTGGCATCGTCGTCGTCATCAGCATCATCTTCTTCTTCTGAGAAGTCAAATGTATACTTGGGCCTCTCAGCTAAAAGAAAAATACATATTTACACATTTCAATAGTTATGCTACCACATAAATAAATTAAGGGGGAAGTCACCCAGCAATCCCTGCCTCAGATTACAAAAGACAAAAGACTTGAGAAAAAAAAAGTCTTATTTGAGTCTAGAAGAATAGAGGCATATAATTTCTCACATCAGAAGTAGTGCGACCAGTAGGAACAGGGAGGTGATCCCCCTGTACTCAGATCTGGTGGGGCTGCATTTTGAGCACCATGTTCAGTTTCGGGTCCTTCACTACATGAAAGAATCCAGGCCCTGGAGCATGTCCAAAGAAGGGCAAAAAAGCTGTCAGGAAACTGGGGCAGAAGTCTTATGGCTGAGAGATCTGGGATTGTTCAGCCTAGAGGAGGCTCAGGGGTGACCTGAATACTCTTTACAACTTCCTGAAAGGAGGTTGTGGCGAGGTGGGGGGTTGGCCTCCTCTCCGAGGTAACTAGAGATTGGATGAAAGGGAATGGCTTCAAGATGCATCAAAGGAGGTTCAGTTCAGATATTAGCAAAACCCTCTTCTCCAGAAGAGTGGTCAAGCACTGGCACAGGCTGCCTAGGGAGGTGGTTGAGCCACCATCCCCAGAAGTGTTCAAGAAACATGCAGATGTAGTACTAAGGAACATGGTTTTGTGGAAATATTGGTGGTCGGTGGATGATTGGACTAGATTATCTTAGAGATCATTTCCAACCTCAAGGACTCTTTGATCAGATGCCATTTGTGGCTCGCTTCATAATGGCATTATGAAGACATTACTGCATGAGTATGTTTTAAGAAATAAGAATCCTTCAGTTGTAGTCCAAGTTTTCTTGATGATATGAATTCAACATTCTTTCTAATTGAGTGCTTGAAAAGTTGATCAACAATTTTCCAGAAGAATCTTGTGCATTTCTTAAACTATCAAATATTTCTATATTTTTCAAACTCTGATACTTTTGCCTATTAGAGAATTTTTCAGGTTTGCTTTTTTTTTTTTTTTTTTTTTTTTTTTTTTTTTTTTTTTGCAGCCAGTTAGGTCTTTGGGCCTTGTTGGACAATATAATTGCATTAAAGTTATTTCTTTGTAATGGTATTTTTTTCAATATCTTGTGTAATTCACAGTTTTTTTTGAGTAATTTCTATTCTAGTATTTTGGATAAGGTGAAAGATTTTTGGATCAAGTTACAAAATCTTTCACAGCAACTCTTGGTCTTGCCATTAAGGTTTTTTTCACAAACATCACAGTGAAGAGAATACAGTGCAAGTTATCTGCAGAAGATAATGTCCTTAAGGAGGGCTGTAGTCAAAATAAAACATAGGTTAATATGTAAAGTTTAAACTTTCTGCCACAGTGCACTTTTCACAAAAGCTGGAGTACCTGCAGCTCTCCTAAGCAGAGAGTCTCTTGGAATAATCACAGGCTCACTCTCTTCTAAATCACTTTCAGACTTGGATTCATCATCTGACCAGGGGTTTCGTTTCTTCACTTTTTTTGCACTGGATTTTGTAGATGATGGTGTTCTTCTTACTCTAGTACCTGTAACAAGTTAAAGCATCTCTAACAGTCAGGAAAAAAAAATAAAACCATAGTACTTCTGCCTTTTCTAATTGTTTATGTTGCATAAACTTAGCATAATTTGTCTTTAAAAGTTTTTTTAAACATTTTAAGTTTTGTTTTACTTCCTAAAGGAAAATTTAAGAATGTGAAGAAAATTTTTATATATAGAGGCTAACCTGCTGCTGCCAAACAAATTTGCTCTAAAACAGAAAAGCATAAAAGTCTCTAATTTGAAGTTTTAGCTCCTGAGCAGTCAAATTCCCATTTTTAAAAGGTTACTGGAGCTTTTCAGGAAAAGAACAGTTTTTCCACTATTTAGAGAATTGGGTCAGGTACGGTTATTGGAAAAATCCAATTAGCATGGGAAGCAGAGGATACTCTGTTGGAGATGGTACAATACAATTAAAGGGCAAGCTCAGGTAAAGCTGGACTAATTGACTCTGGCTCAACACTGATGATGGTGGATTCAGTCATAACTGCATTCAGGGTGCTTATCTATTCATGGGGGTTATCTATTCATACTCAAATATTCTCTTTATTCCTTTAGCTTTCTGTTTTGTTGCTGCCTGTCACACCTCTGCCCCAATAATCACAAATATTCTGAAACAGTAATAATAAATTCCTATTAATAGAGAAAAAAGAGAGCTAATATAGACATTGGCTAGTTTGCCACACCACAGTGTGTGACTTATTTAAAAGTCACCATGACTGAATATGCCAGAATATACGTCAGAAAATAAGTTTGTTTAATCAAGTTCTGCAAGCTATACTGTACACTGAGACTGAAGATCAGGGCTTGACCCTTAGTGGCAGAGAACATACATGTTACATATTTTCATTTGTACACAACCTAATTATGTAAAAAATAATCTATTTTTTTTCTACTCGCATATTCAGTGATTTAGATCCCTCCCCCTCAAAATCATATGTAGAAAACAGAAGATCCCTACCTCAAGGGAAGCAGAATACTTAAAAGAAATTTCAGTAAGTAGTAATCTAGTAAGTAACTAGAGAACCATAACAGAAGTGCCTACATGTTTAACCTGAGTATTGACTACCTCTGCTTTTAATTTCCATGTATGCTGTAAGTAATACTAAAGTGTTTCAAAGTATTTCCACACATCTCTTTAAGGAAGAAAATCAGATGAAATACTTATTATTGTGGTATATTTCCCTTCTCATCGTGTGCTAAAATACACTTAATGCAAAATTAGTACTCATTTAAGCTTAGTGATGACTGTGTAAGGATATCTCACCAGGCTCCTTCTTCTCTCTCTTCAGTTTAGGGATTTTAGTTGCTGAGGCTGCTGTATTCACTGAGTCATCCCCACCACCCTCAGTTTGCACGCCACCAAATTCTTCATCAAATTCCATTTTTATTGCTACAGAATCAGCATCACCCTAAAAATATTAACAAGTTGGTCAAAATAAATTATACCTGCAATACAACTTTTAGAAGAGAATAAATGAAAGACTACTGTACAGACAATTTTAATAGTATTGAAAGGGGAAAAAAAAAAAAAAAAAAAAAAAAAACCAACAAAAAAAAACTTCCCAGCAATAAGTAGTCATAATAGGCATTCAAACAAAAAATAAATCCAGCATTAATTGCTTTACACATTAAGTTAGCAAAACATCATATATACAGTATGAATGGGGTCTAGTGGTTTGGAATAATATTATCAGCAGAGAAAAATAAAGCAGTTAAACAATCTAACTACAGTAACAATTGGTTTACCTTTTTCCTTTTCAGCAATTTCCTACTGGCATCAGCTTTCATGGCAGATGTAATCTGTGGAACTATCCTTCTACCAAATGGTGATGGCATGGTCTCTTCCAACTGAAGTTTCTTCATCTTGGGTTTACCAACTTTACCTTTTATTGGTTTGCCAACCATACCAGCCAGAACATCTTCTCTTTCCTGTGCTTCTACTTTCTAACAAACCAGGGACGGGAGGGAAACATGTTCATTTTCAGTAAGGGCAAAGTGGAACATGGTGCTTTTTCAATATTTATTTATTAACATGGAGCAGAAGACTGCCCTTAATTGTCATCTGAATTATAACATACATTTTACTAATGGAAAATCAATCACTTAATCTTGGTAAGTTCTTCCTTACTTTATGTAGTTAAAAACTACACTTCTTTTCAAGCCTAAATAAATACAATCTTTTCTACACTTTGGAATATCTTTCTTTCATCAAGTTTCTGTTCCTCATGTATATCTCCAGGTACTACTGTGAGTTTTCAGTCTGTCAGCGTTTAAAGCAAGCAGCTAGCTTTCAGAGTAAGTTTTATAAGGCACATTTTCCAGTCCTTCCATCAGTTTTTTTATTACAGAAGTTGAGGCTTCAGCACAGAATACTTCCAATTGCAACTGCGCCATGAATGCACAGAGAAATAAACATCTTATTTGTATTATCCTGCATTACTTCAAAAGATTGCATCAGTCATTTTCACAGAACATTGAAAGTTGAGGCTCAGCAAGTTACCCACCAATATGCCTTTACCTTTTTCCAGAGATACTAATGAGGCAAGGTAAAAGCCCTTTGTCTAGCACTTCTGGTCTACATGGTTTGTTCCTAGATTTCTGGCTTTCCATTTGACAATAATTACTGCTTCACAACAGATTAGATCACCTAGAATTGCTAGTTACTACTCCCAGGTTTTTTTTGTCATCTGAAAACAAATTTGTTCCTGGTAATTTTTCTTTCACTGACTTGGAAAAAGCATTGTACTGTACAGACGCAAGAAACAATCCCTGAGGACCACAAATAAGAACTCAACTACCCAAAACAGATTTCCCACTTGTCCCTATATTTGGAGATCCATCTGGTTTCAATCAATTTTTTCCTTTTTTTTTTTTTGGCTTATTTTTAATATATATTTTTAGAAAGATTTATAAAACATACTTCAAGCTCTTCAACAAAAGCTGCTAAGTCTTCTTTCCAGAGATCTGAAGCAGATTTCCTTTTAAGGTCGTTTAGTTCTCTCTCCTAAAATGTGAAAGTAGCATATAAAATATAAGTCTCTAAGTTATGAGTTGGCTGAATCATCAGTTAGAAGTATCCTAGTAAATATTACCTAAACTGAACATTCATAATTGGGTGCATCAGTAATTATTAAGTCATTTCAGAATAAGCCTCTCACAGCATACCAACCTTTGAATCTCTGTGCTTAATTAGCTCTTCCACTTTCTCTTTTGTAAGTGACCATAGAGACATGTTTAAGATGTAGTTAAAATCAGGGCCAGAAGTTGATCCAGAAGCAGAGGAAGCATCATCATTTGGGTTTTGTGGGTCCTCCTCTTCTGCTGCCTGAAGTGAAATATTCAGAATTAGACATATAAATAACGTTAGCTCTGTAAATGATCAGCAGCAATTCCCCAAAATACCCTGATGGATTAGTAAGGTGTTTCCTCATGGATTCAGTAACATCAAAATTTTTCTTGTCTTTTCCAAAAAGCCATGTTCCTGTCACTTTCTACAGTTGGATTGTTTAATTATTGATTTAAGAATACAAAGCTGAACCTAACGTTAGCAATTTGCATTGTATCCTGTTGGCTACAGAAACTGGTACCTTCCTAGCCATCTCACACAGGATGGACATCTTTGCCCTCTGGACATGCAGGTACATCTGTTTCTTTAGAAACTAGCACAGTTTTGTATAGCAGTATACAAACTGCTATAAAAACCCTGAATGTATGAAGTTCTCATTCTAAACCCTTCTTTATCTAGTTGTCTTCTTAGAATTATCTATGTGAAACACCACTATTATGCAACAATATTTGTATGTAAGTTTGTATTTGTAAGAATGAAAGCCAATAAAAAGTAGTAATGAATAATCTTTTAAAGTGTTGTGTCATAAATTAATTAGACTACTGCAAAACAAACATTTGGATAAATGAATATCACTGAATATCATTTATAACAATAGCATCAAACATATCCAGAGATTTCTGATCATCACCTTTTCCTGTGCTTCTTTCCAAGCTTTAACTGGATCAGATTCATAGCCCCTCTGAACCAACATTTGAATCAAATCTCTTTTTGATCTATTCTCTGCAATTAAAAAAAAAAAAAAAAAGAAGAAGAAGAAAAAGAAAAAAATCAACATCATGAAAGTCAATGTCTTACATGGAAATACATTTTATATTTATTTATATATAAAAATTTTTATATATATTATTTATATATATATATATATATATTAAAATCACTTTCAAATTTCCTCCCAATTCTATTTTAGAGAGTATTTACTCACCTATGGTAATTTTCCCTTGTATCTTCTCCAGAATGAAGCGAGCTTGGTTGTTTAGCTTTGTAGATTCAGCACCCAACATTCCTACAAGCCATTCCTTACGTAAACTATAATAATGTAATCGCAAATCAAAGAACTCCTTCAAAATGTCTTGCACAGTTTCGTATTTCTTTAAACATCCCATATGATCAAATAGCACCTATAAAACATATAATATATGGTTTGAAAGAGATTTCATAACTCAAGATTTTTAATCTTTGTGTATGAGTTTATTTCTATTGCTCTCACACGCACTCTACATGAAGAATAGTATTTTGAAGACTGAGAGCTCAAACCTTCCTCTGGGATATACAGCACATAGCTAGATAGATTATATTTGTATTCACAAGTAAACTTAAAACAAGATTTATGGTTATATCTTCAAGCAGGAAAACCAGTATACGGAGAGAACACCAAAATTCAGCTGAAAGTATAATTTTATCTAAATAGTAAAGCACAAGTTCAAAGGCACAGAGTGATTCACAAAAAAAAAAAAAAAAAAAATTGTATAACAATTGAAGAGTAATTTTTATAATCTCTGAATTCTTATGTGAAACTGCCACTTCAAACATCTCAGAAATCCTTCAAGTTCAAGTACAAAAAAATAAATCATTTTTACATCACAGGCAAAATGAATTCTGCCTAACTTCTGACACCTCCAGTTCAGACATTTGTAGGTGTACTAGTCACCCTGGGCACCCCTCCATAGTCAGCTGAAAGAAATAAATCCACCCCTAGGGAAATTCATCTGTCCAAAGCATCTGTTTGATAAGTGGATGCATAATGGACTCACATTGCCATCTAACCCTTTAAGATGTTTACACCAGGAGAGATTGATTCCTACACAAATATGGCCCTTACAGAGAGATTCTTATGGTAGTTCATACAGTTATTCGAACCTGTGAGAAGTACAATCACTTTGAGTTGGCACATTTGCTTTTCAAAAATAATCTATACAATAGATTGAGCAAGACCATTTTCAACACATGCATGTGTATATTTTTGCTTTGAGATAATGTTTGAAAGTAGCATCTGCCATAAAGGGTCTAGAATTCTAGACAGTTCCAGTGATGTTTCAAAACTCAAGTAGCCCAACATTGTTAGAAAATCAAGACTGGCATTATCTCCAAGATGAATGAATTCAAACAGTTCAAAATTACTTTTTGTCAGCAGCAAATATGAAGAGAGATTTGTTCAGTCATGCCAAAATCACTACAAAAATATTCAAGTTTACAAAAGGAACTGTAAGTATTCTGATAGCCAAACATAAAAAAGTTACCATAGAATTACAAGTAAGACTTGTTTGAAGCTTAAAGACTTTGTGCAATCCAGCAGCTTCTGCCTGTGCAAGCTTTTCTTCTGTCATCTTCACAACGAATTTCACAGTTGTATCTGTGTGGTACTCCTTGTAGTCAGAAATTAATGCTGGAGTTTTTTCCGTTCCATTCAGCATGGGTTCTAGAACCTGTTCTTTGTACACCTATTAAGAAAAAGATAGCAAAAAAACAGAAACACCTATTCAAACTTCTTAAAATTCCTAATTCTTTAAACCAAGCTAACAACCAAGCTAAGATTCCAACTTGTGTACCACAGCTGAAACCAATGATAATTGACAAAACCAGTATTACCTGCAAAATGAAAGCTGGGATTAGAAAAAACATAAGAGTCATTCCAAAAGGCCAGGAAAGCCTACTTAAAAAAATTAAAAAAAAAAAAAAAAATGGGGGGGATAACGTATTAACTCAACAGAAGAAGCGTTATTCTTTGTAGCAGTAGTAGATGTAGCAGGACAGTAGATGGCACAAGTAAAACCCCCTTCTACAAAGGGACAGAAAAAAATGAAAAGAATGAAATCATGTTTCCTTTCTGTACATAAAATGATCAGAAGTGGACTAAAACGTTCTCCTGCATGTAGGATAAAATTGTTTAATATAGAGCTTATTTATTTGTTTGTTTGTTTATTATTATTTTTTTTTTTACTGTAACATACCTGGGTCCATGTCCTTACAGGTAGCTCTGTAATTTCTACAGTGTTCCTGTCCACCACAAATATTTCACCACTGACTACATACTGGTTTTGTCCAAGTTCTTGAATAGTTCCTTTGAAGTTTTTGTAGTTTGGGAGCTGAAATTGCAATAAAAATCAGTGGAACGCTAAGAAACTTTGTAATAAGACATGGAAGATATTTTTTTTCCCATGCACCATACAGCTATCACTTTATACTGGGCAAATCCAACAACTAGCCTTTCATGCTGGTGATAATCTTATGTCATAGTAAAAACATTATCAAAAAAACCCAACAAGATACACACATGCAAGTGACAGAAGCAATTACCTTCTTATCTAAAGAGTAGATAAATAATTAAGAAGATACAGCTGAACCCAGGAAGGTGGTATTTCTCTTTGGTTTGTTGGTCGTGGGATTCTTTTTGTTTCTAATTTATTTTATTTAAGTTGCTTATTGTTTATTGTTTTTTTAATTTGGTTTTCTTTTGGGATTTTCTTTTTTTTTTTTTTTTCAGAAAACAGCAAACACAGCTAAGGCATGACAGAAAGTGGATTAATACCACAGTCTCAATATAAGTTTACACAAAAAGAAATGGAGAAGTTGTGCTACCTTCCCTAGCCGTTTTTTTATTCATGTGCTGTCTGGCAAAGATAGTGGAACCCATCCAGTTTAAAAATTAACTAATGGGGTGACAGATTTTTAATTACTGTTATTATTTACTTTAACTGAATTGATTCCCTTATCCAGCTTACCATGCAGCCACAAACACATACTAGAATACTGAAAGGAGCTAGATGGAGGCAGAACTGCCTCTTTCAATCACAGTGAAGCTTCAAATGACTGTGAGACTACACAGAAGGCCTAGGAGTCCTAAGGGAAGGGCAATGGATTGCATTAATTAAAAAAATTCTAATTATTGTTCCCAAGAATTTGAAAAAGAAAATTCAGTAAGTAATGGAAATTGACATTGCACTCTCAGAGGCAATGAAATGTGACCTAAGTAGAGATGTTTTGGTTCTATGACTTAGACACACAAAGTAGCAATATCCATTTATCCATTAATTGTAAAGTAAAGGTTAAATAAATTATCTTAGCTGTTGATTACAGAGGTTCTGGGTTCACACAAGTATTCTTACTGTGCAGAGCTTTTTTGAAATATATGCCACTTTCAAGAACTTCTTGGAAAATTTGAAATAAAGGAGCAGAAGCCACATACAGTTCAGCAGCTGCTGATTTTCTTGAAGAGTGACAATACCTTCTCCTTACAGATGAGTACAATTCGGATAAGACAGCGGAAAACTTTATATTTGGCTGAAGATAAGTAGTTGCACCTCATAAAGGAAATAGTGGCACAACTTTCTACTCTACTCCTATGCAAAATAACTATCTCTAGGACTTGAAATTTGGAAGTCTTACAGTCAACACAGAACAGAAAGTTCTCTAAAATAACTGAAAATATACAAATTGCACTGTTTTTTTTTTCTTTAAGATGAACTTCCCAACAGTCAAGTAAGGCTCCTATGCAAAATTACCAGGACAATTCAACCCAGATACTTCAATAATCAAGCATTCATAGAGTTACATGACTACGTTTCCTAAATACAAAATCAGGTTTGATTAGCAAATGTATAAAATTATTTTTACCATAGGATGGGGATCTAAGCCATCCAGCATTCGTCTGACGTTGTTTACAATCTCTCTGGTATCGTAGTTTGGAAGTTTGCAAGCCCATCCAGTACCAATTCCTTCAGCTCCGTTTACTAAAACCATAGGAATGATGGGAATATACCATTCAGGCTCTACACGTTGGTTGTCATCATAAAGGAATTTCAGCAAGTTGTCATCCACTGATGGAAAAAGAAGCCTGGCTAAAGGGCTTTAAAAAAGAAAGAAAACAAAAAACTGTTTAACTGGAGTCCCACTATGTATATGTATAAGTGCTTTAACCCTCAATGTGTCTAAATGTGACCTGTTTTTCTCATGTCTTCTTTTATTTGCCATTTGGAAGATGAAATTACACACGTCCTGAGAAAACAAAGTTCCTCCCAATGGAATAGTGTACTAATAACAGATGATGTCTGCCTTCTTCCCAATTATACATATACACAGTATGCTAATAACTGATAACAGTATCTACAGAAATACCATTCTCTGAAGCATTCAGGATTCATATGCTTCAGTGCAAGTCACCTAGATTCCGAAAATACTATGGAGCTTTTAGTGGGGACTTATGTTGCTCCTCTAGGACACTGTCCCAGGTGAACACAATTTCCAGAACCTCATGAAAAGAAGAATATACAGAACTAAGTTGCTACACAAAAAAACATATATGAGAAAGTGTATAAATCCCAGTACTATGTATAGCTTCTTATTTTCTGTTAATTGTAAGCTTTGTAAGAAATTTTAGGCTAAACATTAAACAAATTAGAGAATAAGAGAAAAAACAAAGAAAATTCTAGAAATTACAGTAAGGAATACATTTTCACGCTGCACATTAAATTGAATGTGATTACAGGCCTGTCAGCCTGACTTCGGTGCCAGGAAAGGTTACAGAGCAGATCATCTTGAGGGAGATCACACAGCATGTGTGGGACAGTTGGGGGATCAGGCCCAGCCAGCATGGGCTCATGAAAGGCAGGTCCTGCCTGGCCCACCTCATCACCTCCTATGACCAGGTAACCCACCTGGCTGATGAGGGAAAGGCCGCTGACATAGCCTACCTAGACTTCATCAAGGCCTTTGACACTGTCTCCCAGAGTATTCTCCTCAATAAGCTGGCACCTGTGGCTTGGACAGGTACACTGTCAGCTGGGTAAAGAACTGGCTGGTTGGCTGGGACCAGAGAGTGGTGATGAATGGAGACAAATCCATCTGGCAACCGGCCATGGGTGGTGGTACCCAGTGGTCAATACTGGGGCCTGTCTTGGTCAATATTGTTATTGATGATGTGGATGAAAGCACCAAGAGCACCCTTCAGTAAATTTTCAGATTACTCCAAAATATACTAATCCTCTCCTATTCATTTCACATACAAAAAAAAATAAAATAAAATAAAAAAATCCTTTAGTATTGTGAAAGGGTTACTTTGATAATAAAGCTTTTCAAAGGCATATGTTTACCTTAGCATAGTGAAAATATAGCGAGGGCTGGCAGCATCCTTTCCACCATGAAGCCTGGTACCAAACTGACCAATAGGTTGTAGAAGATTAACATTGTTACTTCCAACGAAGTTCTGAGCCAAGTTGACAATGGTCATCATTAATGCTTGCTGCAAGAAAATACATATTCATAGGAATAAACATTAGAAGCATACTCTTTCCTAATCAGTCAATAATATATATTTTTAATGCCCAGGAATTCTGTGACTAACCTGACTTCAATTTCAAAGAAATCAGCTTGAGAAAGGAATATAGTAAATCTCTTAGAGCTACTGGCAAAGCACAATGCTCCCTCTTTTGTAGCCACATTGTTTCCCTGAATTAAACGTCCTTATATTCTATGCTTAGGAAAACTCAAAGCTTTGTCAATTTTTTTAAAGCATTTCTCTGGAGTAATTAAAGGGGCAAAAACTGATTGCATCTGCTTTCTCTTGCACAAACTACTACTCACTGCGTTCAAAGGGAAAGGATGGTGAGAAAATGAATATGGCAATTCATGTTGATATTCCAGACAAACATAAACAAACAAGAAATAGCAGTAACCGTTGTTTCAGTATTGTATCAGAATTTGGAGAACACTGTCTCCTTCTTACCTTAAAAGACTCTCTTTCTTGTTGAACACCAAAAATTTCCATAGTACATAGTTACTATGATTGAGAATCCGGAAGAAGCTTACTATGTAATTACATACTTACCATTTCTCCATAATCCATAAACTACTTGCTAATACCACCTTGCACAAGGCCTTGGAAGGAATGGAAATACATTTTCTTTTTAAACTATATACTGCTTGGCTCAAACTCTATAAAATTAAACCTCTAATTAGTAGATTGAGTCAAAAGATTTGGAATTTTAATACAATAGACATTTTACCCAGGCTACAAATTCTCACTTCTCTACTCTTCATACTCACCTCCCCATGGTGATAAGCTGACATCTCAGCAACAGAACCAGCCAGCTGAGCAACCTTTACTTCACGTTTATCATTTCTCTTAAAGCAAGTGAACAAAACTTTGCGCTGCCCTGGTTTTAAACCTAGTAAGAAGAAAATTCCATTTGCAACACATAAAAAAGCATTGGTTTAAAAAACAAAACAAAACAAAACAAAAACACCTGATTTTGCTTTTTTCTCATTTCTAAACTCTTGACAGAAGCTTAAACTTTAAGGGGAAATAAATGCATACTGTAAAATTAACAAAACAACATTCTTTTCAATTATTTTAAAATAATAGAAATAATAATAGAAATGAATATTTTAACAGAAAAAGTTACCCAAAGAGTGGAAGCTTAACTCTTTAAGCCAGTAGTGCACAACACTATTCTAATAAGTATAACTTTATCCTAAATGTACCTCTGCAAGTCAAGAGTTGTTTCTTTCCAGTATAGTGAGCAAAATCTTTTTCCTAAGAATTAACACAAATCCAGCAGTGACAACTGTAATTGTAGTTTACACTTATTTTAAAGAACTCTGAAATTTAACTTCTTACGTTAAAACAAAAATACATGCTATTTGTATCCCTTCTAAATCTTCTAAAGTTTTAAGAAAGAAGCTATTCTCTTTGATCTGATCTTTATCATCTAGGTACATTTGATGTATACTTTAAACACACCATCTTTGTGAAAGGGAACATTTTTCTGCATGTCATCTGTAACTGATAACCAAAACATGCTTATTCATCTATTCATTGTTTTAATTCACATACGTTACTACAATGCACTAAAATATTGCTATACATTACCATTACTAACCTAAGTAAGAGCAAAAATTGAAAAAAAAAAAGACGACTTCAATCTCTATTTCATTTAGATACATAAAATCATTTTTTTTTAATAACGGGTCTGCATCATATTCTCTAGAAAAGATATAATGGAAGTAACAGACTCGGAGGATTTCCTTCACACAGGAGAATCACCAAGAAATAAGAAAGCTGTAACTGAGAACTGTAAAGAGATGGTCAAAATGTTCTTTTTCTGTTTTTTTTTTTTTTTTTTTTCCTAAGATTTGCCAATAAACTACCTTGTCTACCAGCTGTGATACTGAAGAACAAAAATTACTGCTAGAATATGACCTTCTGAGCAGTTCAGAGATCCATGATCAGTAAGCAATACTACACTCAAAGCTGACAGTGATATTAATAATACTCATAGAACGTTATGAATCTGAATGGACCTGGAAACCCATCCGGTCCCACCCTTCAGCTGTGGGTGGGGCTCCCTCTCACCAGCTGAGGCTGCCCTGGGACCCATCCAACCTGGCCTTGAGTGCCTCCAGGGATGGGGCATCTACTGCTTCTCTGGGCAGCCTGCACCTGTGTCTCGCTATCTGAAAAATTTCTTCCTAGCATCTAACCTAAACCTCTCCCTGTTGAAGGGAGGGAGGGTAAGAGGAGGCTGACAGGAGAACTTATTGCTCTCTTCCAGTATGAAAGGTGCTTACAGCTAGAGCAGGGTTGGTCTCTTCTCACTGGTGACAGGTGACACAACGAGGGGAAATGGCCTCAAGTTGTGCCAGGGTAAGTTTAGGCTGGATATCAGGAAAAACTTCACAGAAAGGGTTGTTAAGCACTGGAATAGGCTCCTCAGGGAGGGGGTTGAGTCACCATCCCTGGATGTGTTTAAAAACCATTTGGATGTGGTGCTCAGGGACATGATTCAGTGGAGGGTTGTTAGGGTAGTATGGTGAGGTTGTGGTTGGACTCGATGATCTTTAAGGTCTTTTCCAACCTGAGCAATTCTATGTCTATGTCTAATAGCAATTATATATACGTTTAATGTCAGAGATATATATATACACAAATACACAGAAATTATATTACATTATGTATACATGTTATTTATATGTCTCTCATATAATACATGCATTCCTCATATATACATATATATGTGTGTGTGTGTGTGTATATATATATAGGTTCCCTTCTAGTTTTCTTACATTCCTGTACACATAAATGTTCTTGCAGCGTTAGACATTTTGGTGTGAGCTTGTAGCATCAAGAAGGCTGAATACCTCTGCTATAAAAAGTGTATTGTAAATTGGAGATAAATGCTTTTTTTTTTTTTTTTTTTTCTTACAAAACCTCAAGGCCTTTTTACCGTATCTTAGTAAGCATATTTATACTGTCAATAATATAGGCAGAAATTTCTGTTTATGCTGTCTGCAGACAGCTTTACACGTGAAGCACACTGCGTAGTAAAAGCTGCTTCTTTTCATGCTCATGCTATTGCAAAAGAAGAGTTAATAAATCTGATTTAGAGAACCATAGGATGATTGCAGGAAAGATCAGTAAGCACTAAAGGAGTACTTGTGCTACATGATGGGAGAAAACATTTCATCCTTTCATTTTTATCTGCATTCAGGTGACAACTTGAATTGTAATTATTATAAGCACTTAAAAAACTTGCTTTTTCTGACTGTACAACTAGAAGCAAAGCACTTGTAATGTCTGGAGTAGAGTTCTGGCTAAGCTAAAAGGCTACAAAGCATCAGTTTAAACTTCTTCACAGAAGAATTGTTGCAACTACTTAGCATATAAATGATAACAAAAAAAAACCACAGAAGTCTTCTATTCTCTATCTGAATATATTGGCTTTCAAAACAAATCACAAGTTTGAAAAACAATAAAATGGAATATTCCAACAAATCATAATAAATTGTCAGCTTACCATCAACAAGGGAGGGAATAGATCTTTCGTTGTCTGAATTTGAGAAGAGGATCAACTCCTTGTTAATGAAGTCATTGTAGGTCAAATGTTTTGTTGCTGTACCATATAAAAATTGCTGAAAAAAACCACATACATTGTTCACTCAATACAAACACCACGTTACATTTAAATCTCATCCACAAGATTTGTTACTATTATTTAGGACTCACCTCAGGAAGGCCATGTAGCCGGCGCTGTCGCCTGTCCTCCATGAAGTTTGTTAACCACTCTTTTCGATCATCGATCTTCTTTTTACTGAAGGCCTGAAAAAATTCCAGTTTCATTACATTATAAGCATAAAGATGTTTGTATAAACATTTGTTACTTTAGCCATAATTTTATGTGCACTGCACACGATCTGATCAAGTACTCAGTATTTAAATAGATAAGATAAACCATGTAATTAATGCTTACATTTAAGCAGCAGTGCAGGCTCATGGCCTATTAGACACTGCTGCAGAAGGTTTTTCTAACTGACATAGCTCTCACTGACCATCATTTAAATTCACATTACTTTGAAAATCTGCATGCAATTAGAAAAATCTTATTCCTCTCAGAAAAATTCCTCTCTTCACAGCAGAGTTGTGCTTTCATGTAGAAGTTTAGAGGTGCTGGAATCATTCTGTAAACAATTTTAAGGTTGAGCTCGTTTAGTTTATCATCAACAAAATTATCTGAAGGTATTAGAAAAGATACTCCATTCCTCTTGTCTTCTCCATTTGCCCTGTAAGCTACAGAATGCCAGTAATTTGTAGCTGTCCCTAAGTGGCTAGAACAAGTCCTCATAGGAAATTGACAGCTTAACAAAATCGATATTTTATAAAGGCTAAATGAGAATTTAGGCTAGCTGACTGAGAGCCTTAGTCTTTATGAATACAAGGCATCACTTTAAAACAACAACTTAGCACTATAAAACGACACAGAAATGTTTTGAAAGACTGTTCTGTTACAGAAGTAGAGTTCCCATCCAGTGAGTTGCTTCTCCAAAAGAAATGAAAGAAGAATGCATAAAATCTGAATATTTAGTTCAAGTAACTACTTTGGGAAAATTTTGTGAGTTGTTGAGGTACTACTTTTTTTATTATGGATTAAAAGATAGAAATACCATCATGTCCTGATTTCAAGCACTCTCCTGCATAAGAGAAAAGGATAAAGTAATATCACCCTGTTCAGCTTCAGCTTTACTGCCTTTGTGAGCAAAGCTCAATCATTTATGATGTCAGACTGTGAACAATTTTTGGTTCAAAGCTTACTCGGCAGCACCCATCCGAGATATAACCTGCTTGACGAGCTTTTGGAGTTAATGGTTAATTACCATGAGCGCAGCAGTAAGAGGACGGATGTGCTGTTCCTCCTGATGAGGAAGATGTTTGTACCCCAACTGCTATCGTCACCGTGACAAACAGAACACGATGCCCCTGGTAACTGGGTAGGCAGGAGTGCCCCTGACAACCAGCTGTTGCTTCAGTAACAGAAAAGACGCAATAGAGAGGATAAAACCCCAAGGAATAACGCGTACCCCCTCTGCCCAACTGCAGCTGTGCACGTCAATGAAAAGTCACTGACTGACTTGCTGCCTCCCTACAGACCAACAAGACACTGCTGGATCTCTGATTAGGACTATCCCTGCTCTGCATATCATTTGCTAGAATTTTTCTCTTTACTATTGCCAACTTTCCCATCTTCCCTACATCCCTTTGTTGCTTAGAACTTGTAATAAATCGATTGGAAAACATTGGCTTTGTTTGCTGCCTTCATCTTCCTCTAGGTGTATATCTATCGAACCATCTCCTCCAATAACTGCAGTGAGACACAGACCTCCAAAGGCTTCAGATTAAGCTTTTGTAAAAACACGGCTAAAATCCTACAGTTTTCTTCTGGGTCTTTTCCATGTGTTCCATATAATTCCTAGACCGATTAGTGACAAATGAACAGATGCATTACTAGGAAAAAAAGTTCTTCAGAACACAGAAGAATTTAGAATGTGAAATAATATTTTTCTTGCCATGAGACCTGGTAGGGCCTACAATCTTAAACCCCATATACTCCAATGTGAGCTTGGGGCTTGGATTATGGCTAGCAGCAGAGAAGATATGGATGGGAGTACAGATGAAGCTTCTGTTAACAGCATTAGAAGTAGTCAGCAGTCCTTCCCTATGTAATAGAGATGACTAATTTCATACAGAATTGACAGGATATCATTTTAGACAATGAGTATCAGCCTTAACAGTTACATGGCCTCAGACATAGTTTAAACTAATACAGACCATCCTGTACATAAACCATTCACTATTGACAGGCCAACTTTATAAAGTCCTGGCATACTGTGTGCAATTATATCCAGCCTCTAAAGATCAAACTGAGGACAAAGTGAAGAATATGAAACGTAGAACAGAGAGCAGAAGACTAGATCCTTTATAACAGTGTGTAAGCACTTGGAAATAGTACTGATAAAAAAAAAAAAAGAAAGCTAGTCATAAAAACGAAGGAACTACAAAGAATTCTTAGTAGGAACAGAATCTGCCTCTAGGGCTAAGACTGGCATCAAAAATGACTCCAATCTTCATGACTTTAATTGCAACTGAATCCTGCTATGTTTCTTTGAAATACCCATTGAATGATAATTCTGGTGTATGTATGTGTAAGTCCATCTGCAGAAACAGAACTCAGATTTTTAATCAGGTTGTTCAGAGTCTCTTCAGGAACAGGTCTAAGGGAAGTCCTAGAGAGAGTTCAGTGGAGGGCCACAAAGATGATTAAGGTCCTCCTGTATGCGGAAATGCTGAAAGATCTGGGGCTGTTCAGACTGTAGAAGAGAAGACTGAGAGGGGATCTTAGCAATGCTTACAAATACCTGAAGGATGACTGCAAAATGGATGGGACCAGCCTTTTTTCAGTGGTGCCCAGCAAGGGGATAATGGACACAAACTGGAACACAGGAAGTTCCGTACAATATGAGAAAAAAAAATCTTAAACTCCAAGAGCATCAGAGCACTGGATCAGGCTGCCCAGAGAAGTTGTGGAATCACTTTCTGTAGAGATATTCAAAACTGGGTACTTTCCTCTGCAATTCAAACCTGCTTTAGCAGGGGGTTTAAGACTAGGTGATTTCCAGAGGTCCCTTCCAAGCCCTACATTTCTGTGATTCTGTAATGGATAAGCAAACATTGTATGGATTCCTTCCCATTGAGATGAACACACTTTTCTGAGATAGATAACTACATGTATGAATTATATTTCAGGGCATCATGGAGAGAAGTAAAGTGACAGGTACAAATAACCTTTGATACATCTAGTTTTTTTCTTCAACAGAGCAGGCACCTACTGTTTACTCACATTTTCTGTTTCTTCTATTTTACTGGATCCACAATATAAGGAAAATGCTGTTATATAACTTTCATTATATATATATATATATAAAACATATATATATATGATTTCTGAATATGAGTATTTTCCCAATTTTCATTTCCTTTCTTATACCTTTTCTCTTTTTAATATAATCTAAAACTAAAATAGAAAATTAAAGTACATGAAAGGTGAAAACAGTTTCATTCCAGACACTCCTGTCATTTGTCTTTCCTCAAGTCCCATGAAACACAATTTCCAAGTGTACTGACTGAGTCTATCTGTTGTGTCTACAACATCTGAAAACAACTACCTAAAAGATTTCAGATTCAAATGTGCAAGACACATATGTGAATAAACACATGCCACACTGATATATCTTCAAAGAATAAATCATCATCTGATCTTATTTACTCAGATATAAAAATCAGTCCCTAAGCAGCTGTGAGACATCATTTGTTTGAGCTCTACTGCCTTTCTCAGAGCACTCTTTTGTGCGTTCTGGCTCTAAAAGCAACTCCGAAGGTAGTGTTCCTTAATCTTCACATCACATGAAAGTGATCAAAGGCAGCATTAATTTTGTAGCATGGATAAAGACTCTCATTCCAAAATTTGAAATATTTTCCAAAAATTTCTTTTCTCCTGCAAAAGTATTTTTTTTTTTTCAGTTATGGCAAGAAAAGCTGATACAGCTTCCTCATGTGCCATTTTCAGTGAACACCGGAAAATAAAATATATCATAGAGAATTACTTTTGTAAGTTCTCACCAGTGTAATGGCAGCATCATCTTCAGGACCAGCATATCGAAATAAGATTCGATGTCTTTCCATGTCAGCAAAATATTCTTTTGCTTCTTTAGCAGTGCTGGTACCCAAACCTGTACAATAAAAAGCAGCAGTTACTCCACACTCAGAATTTAAGTTTTAATATTTTACTCTTCGTATATTTAAGCTTTAACATTTTATCCCTTAAATAATAAAATTACAGAAGTTATCTTCTGTCTTGAATACAGCTACAAATAAAACTTTGTAACATTAATTTATTATGTATTTTTAGATTCATGAGGTTAACTTATTTATTTTTAAACAAACCTTTGTAATATTTTATCTTCCATGCTTTATGATTTTCCATATGTTTCTTCCACTCGTCAAATTCAGGAATACTATAGAATGAAAGTTCTTGCTTATTTTTGCTTGCCTTTAAAAAAAAAATCAAAACAAAACAAAAAAAAAAACACAAATCAACTTTTCTGTTGCACTGTATATAAATAATAAAATTTCATTAACAGAACCCATACCTTTACAATAGGAGTGATGAATTCCTCAAGAAAACCATGTTTCAACAGTGATGGCCAATTGTGATGAATAAAATTGATCAACAAGCCTTTTATGTGAGATCCGTCCTGATCCTAAATCGGACATGAAAATATGAAGCGATCTCATAAAATGTCAGATCCCACAAAGTCACACCCACCACAAGACAAAAACAAGAGGGCCAATGAATGAAAAATTCTAGTTGCAAGGATAAACTGAGCACACTGGCCAGGATACACCAAAACAATATTTGCTGACAGAAAACAAAGAAGGGAATAATGAGGTTTAATTTGGATTCTGAACTAAATCTTAGTATAAAATGGGCACTTATGAACAGCATGGTCCTTTAGCTAACAATTAGCTCTTCCAAGCCATGTGCACAGCTATGACTCACAGGGTTCTTTGCCTATTACATGTTTTAACTGAGAACTAGACAGCTTTCCTGGACAGCACAGAGCTGAATCTGTGGAAAAAAAACAAGCCTGGCCCAGACTTCTCATTAGTGATAAAATGTTTGATAGTTTGACCACTTCAGGAAAACAAAACGAAATAAAAACAAAACAGAAACAAAAAACACAAATAAAGCATTCACAATTATCTAAAGCTTAGGATAACTAGACTTTTACAAATCAGAACAATAGACAGAATAATCAGAACAATTCTCACTTCATGAGAATACACAAAAATAACTGTCTTCATTCTTATCTCTCCCAGACTACCTAGCATTATAACTTTATCTACTGTTCAATTTTGTAAGTACTTTCAACATATTTTTCATTGATCAAAAGCATTCCTGTTTATACATGTTTTTATTATTGCATTATTTATTATTTGCATTTGGTTTCTCTGCTACAGTGCTGCAAAGTGCAGTTGTTCATTTGGAGCAACAAAAACAACATATAGATAAATTATTCCTTAAAAGAAATCACACACAGATGTATCCTCTGAATACATCCATATTGTTGTAAGACAGTCTCAGGTTATAACAAAAATGGAGCCAACAAGACTGCAGCAAAACACATTTTAAGAAGCCCTGTATATTAAAAGCTACGAAATTCAGACTAACCTGATCTGTCATTATCATAATTTTTCCATATCTCAGACTTTTTAGAGATTCTGGATCTTCATAGCTTTTCTTGTATTGCAGTCCAACAATTTTGATGATGTTGTTGATTTCTGCATTTTCCATGATCTGCATGAAAAAGTTACCTTTTGTGGTTAATACAAAAAGCAGAAATTCAGAAATATCTCAGTCTTTTTAATACAGGCTTTACAGCTATTTTATTTAAGTACCTCTACCTCAAAATCATAACCTCTTTATCCCTAAGCCCTTGCAGCCGTCACATACAAATATTTCTTCTGTATATGTACATCCCTGAGACTATACCACTACCTTTCTCCTCCACAGTTCCAGCACTTTGAGTCCAGAAGGCAGAGAGAAAGGTGGATATTAACAAAAAGTCATCTCATAAGGCTGCCTTCTCTTTCCATAATTTCTTTAGGGATCTGCAACAAAACTCTTTAGAAAGAAAAAATATGGAGGGCAACAGAATCAAATGGTTAATAGTGCTACTGTCTCATGTTGGAAGTCAATGAAATTACTTGTCAATTGAGAGAATATAATTACTGTTTCTTTAAGTGTTCATGTAAGGTGTTAGCCATAGCAGAATCCCTCCCGCATTTGTGAAGGGAAAAAGAAGAAGTTTATCATCTCAGTATTCATTTAATAATTCCAGCTCAAGATTTTATCACAGACTTCAAAGCATTTGGTCCTTTACAAAATCTTCATGAAAAAATAAAAATGAAAATGCAACAATGTAACCTTACAAACAATAACCACAATACATCCACACGTCAGCTAAAATGAATTGACAAGACTACTTACCTGCTTGTGAGAAGCTTCTCGAACGTTGAGAATTTTACCCCTGAGTGGGAATACTCCGTATCTGTCTCGACCAATAACACCTAAGCCAGAGACAGCTAAAGATTTGGCAGAGTCTCCTTCTGTTAATATTAGTGTGCAGTCCAAGGAATGTTTGCCGCCTGTAGTTCAGGAAGGAGTAGAAGCAAAGCAGAAAAAACAAAAAGCTCAGTGCTTCAATTCAAATAATAGGAATACAATTGAGCCAGTCATGACTTCTAGTCCTAAACTGCATGTTAGATAATTTAAATTGTTTTCTATTTTAAGGATGACTTCCCATACTACTAAAATTATACTACAGGAAGGAGTATCTCTGTCCTTAGCAATACACTAAAGATCACTCTGGGACAAGAAGCATATTGAAATGCAATGGCATATCTTATGTAGTGGTCCCAACAAATCTGCACACACAAAACTTACAGAAACAAACAATTACAACCAGATTGCTTCTGTACCTTTACTATTTCACAAACTATCTGAAAATTACTCACATGCATACATTATGCACATCTGAGTTATATGTGGGAGTTATTTCACCTCCTGTATTTGCCCTTTCCTCACACTATGTTTGCAGAGGTAATTTCAAACTACCTATTTTTATTATTTAATTCTGCAGAGGCAAAAGCCGGGAAACTATTAAAAAAAAAGTTCTGAGTTTGTCAAGAAATCAGAACATTGCAGCTTATTATACATTCTCAGAAATAAATATTTATTGTTAGTACAATTCTGAGTCTATAAAACTTTGTACAAAAACAACTCACCACTTCCAATTGTACAGAACTTACATTAACAATCTTTGGTCATCTAAATCAGATATGTGCCTCAATTTAATCTAAATTATATATGTATTCAGACTGTGTCAAAAGATATAGTTATGATGCCATCAACAAAGTGGATTCAAAACAGAATATACATATGAGCCTTTTTTTCCCCTAAAAGAACTAAAAACAACAAATGTGATTATAATCCAGGTGCACCATGTTCTAAAATTACATGGTCATTAGCGATCAATTTCACGTGCCTTTCTGGTATTTTTCTGGACACATATCTAAAAAAATAACAGAACTTGGGAGAAAAATTAAGCTTTCAGTCAGGTGCAGTCCATAAATTCATTAAATTCTTTAGAGCAGAGCAACTGACACATTCTCAGTCACACTGAATGAATCAGTCCAAAGTAACATCCTCCACCTTTCCTTTCTCAATGAAAGCAGCTTTTTAAGGAGCTTAGATCTTGCACAAAAGAAAAACTTCCTACAGATTTTCAAAAGCAAACAAGTGACCCATAAGATATCTTCTATTTTTAAAAAGAAGGGACTGAAGAACTTTTTACTAATTTTAACATGACAATCCTCTGGTCTAAAACTCTTCTGCCATTATATGCAGCGTTTCAGAGAGTCACCTTATTTAGAAACTGAATGCCTCTCTGTCTTCTTGTGTGTTCATTCCTGAATGTGAAATACCTTTGCTATAAGAAATTTAATATGTTCTAGATCTTCAATAAATCAATACCTGTTTAAGACTCCCTAAGAGATGCAAAGTTCCTGCTCCTCAGCTATGAACAACTAAGAAGTAGAGAAATATCTGAGTAAAAGTATCCAAATTTTTTGTGTCTGTTGTTTCTGTTTTTGGAACTACAACTTGAAAATTCATGCTTTCAATATGTAACTACGTTAATATTTTTGTTCAGCTATGCTATTTCTGTAACAGAAAAAAGATGGTATTCCTAATATAAAACTCATCATCATGTTTTAATTCTAGCACTTGGAGGTTTAAAAAACTAGTTTAAGAACTATGAAGATTTTTTATTAAAAATATATATATATACATAAGAAATAAAGTCAAGTTTAAAACAATGATATCTATGAAAAAATCTGTGAAAAACAAAAGATGGTAAAAATAAGTGGTCTTACCTGCATCATTAGCATCATCCAGTTTTGGAATGCCTTTGATTTTACTGTGTTTCACAGATGAGCATTTTTTGTTCAGCTGAGTCTGTGCCTTAAATTTGACCCAATTCAAAATACTCTCTATGATACCACAGTTAGAGGCCTATAAGCAACAGATTAGAACTGTGGATCAGAAAGGTAAACTTCACATGGTAGATTCTTATCTCTCTATTTTAAGCTGATCCTTTACATTTTAAAAATTGCAACAATTAAAGATTATCACGCGTCTTACTGTCTAGCACATCAATCACACAAAACCAAAGCACAACACTTTCCCAGCTTCTTTCCTCGCCCTTGTATAACTGATGGTAAGGAAGGAAGAAAATCTCACGAAGACCTAATAAGAAGTTGTCCTATGCTGTGTGGTTGATGTGCTGAACCACTATAGGTACTAAGCATCTGCTTCCGAGATTTTGCAGCAGAAAGTAACCTAATAGTAAGTAATATGGCTATTCAAGATTTCTTTGGAAATTCTGAAAATGCTTGGAAGATGCAAAAGTATTTAAGAATATGGCTCTTCACCCATTATTAACACAACCACTTGAAAAACTGATCATGCTTTAGGAAATACACCTGCAGCAAAGAGAGAATATAGCAAAAACTGCTTTAAGTTTATTTCATATCAAAAGAAAAGGAGCAAAATAAAATGAGCTTTGGCTTTTCACTATCCACCACAACTCCACAACAAAACTCGTAAGTTAGAGATTCTTCTGCACATTTAAGACGTCTGGAATTCAATGTTCAAACGTCCAGGAATACCAGAAATACTGTAAACTAAACACACCAATAGAAATACAACATATATATCAAAATCAGGAGAATAAATGAAAGACTTATTTTTCCTGTAAGTTCTGTAAGAGTGTCACTAGTAACAAACAATTAGAGGAATGCAAAACAATGAGTTAAGTTCAAATGTCCATAGTACTAGCAGGAACATCATTTTCCTTACTAAAATTCTCAAATTCATCTTACCAGAACAAATATCAGAATCTGCAAAAAATTAGCTTTTCAGTTGAAACTCACTTTTAGACCTGGGGCAACAATCAATATACAGTCACTGCTTCTATTATAAAGGCCACAGAATAAACAAAAGCTCCTCCATCCTATTTTCGTAGTATGCTTTTATCACTGGAGTACCATAATATACCAATTAATCTTCTGCTACAAAGCACACGTGTAGCAGAAGATTGTATAAAGAAGATCCAGTATGTCAATTCCTGCTTCACCAAAAAAAAAAAAAGAAAAAAGAAAAAAGAAAGAAGCTTTACTTACTGCTTTAAAAAATTTCTCAGATAGCTGGCACTTGGACCCAAAACTTTTAGGCTGTAATGTCATGTTTTCCTTTGTCTGAGAATCAAAAGATGGGTTTTCAATCAAGCAATTAACAAAAACCCATATATGATTCTTCACCTGTTGAAAACATAGAAACCAATTCATTTAACAAAATGACCATCTTCATCTTTACCAACACATTTGTACATATAACATTTTTGTACAAAGTTACTTGCCTGAAATGGTTTCACTGAAACTCCCGCTTTATTCTTCTTTTTTACCACTTCTATCAGTTTGCCCACAACCTGATCCACCACGTAATCAACATGCCTACCACCCTTAACGAGGAAAGAAAAAAAGAAAACACATTGAATTTCCTAACAGATTTTAAACTTATTAACAAAATTCCTTTACTTTTAAGGTTGGAAATCAATGCACTTTGTTAGATAATGAAGGATATTTTGCTTTTAAATTTCTCTTTTATGTCATTCAGTCTTCATTACAGTGAGGAGAGTGGATGTGACATGGAACAGAAGAAGCAGTAGACTTTTCTTCACTGCACAGTGGCAGGCCGCTTACAACTTATAACTGGATACACAACCTTAGAGGTGTGCATGGCAGATCTGAAGATGACTCTGTAACACTGAGATGGTACCTGCAACACCACATGGCTTTCCATGGGTATCTTTCTGACAGGCACATAAATAACATTCAATCAAAAATGTTACACATCCTTTCAGCAAACAGAACTCCCCTATACTATAAGGACTTGATTCATAAAAAAAGTTCAGAAGCCCACTCTCATATATAGAGCACTCATTTCTATTCCTTCCCAAAAGTCATCTCAACTTTTTAATAACTTTATTTACAGGAATTCTTGAATAAATGCTATTACCATTCTTTGCTAGCCTGAGGCGAACAGAGTGAACTACACACAACAAGCCACAAGATGTAGAAAACTAAAAAAGATCAGAGCAAGATTATCTTAAAAAGATTAGCAGTCCTACTTAAAACTCATCAAAAGTTGAAATTGCTATCTAGTCCTACCTAATGTAGCAACAACAAATAAATACAGAGCATGCTGATAACTCCAAGCTGGCACACCAAGACCATAGGAAGGGGCAGTAACTTGTAGCTACATAACCATGTTGCCACCTGTCCTGTAGCAACCGAGGAGTCCAGTAGCATTTTCAACTATTGCAAGGAAAGCTATTATTATTGATGTAATTCAGTCTAACTAGGAAAGAGGTAAGCATTTGAACAAGAAAGATTATGTTCCACTCCCACATTTCTAATTCGTGCATTTCCAGAAGGTGCCCTCAGGCTTCTATCATATTCTCTAGCTACAGTTCTCTTCGGATGTAAACTTTAAAGCAGCTACAAAAAGAACCCAAAACATACTGTTAGAAGACAAACCAGTTTGAGACGAAGGCACTTCACATGAGCTTTCTGGAAACAGGTCTATTGCAGATCTGTTACATCATAAAAAAGACTAATGATTTACATGTGCAAAAGAAAGCTAACAACTATGGGGTATGCTCTATAATTCAGAAGCAATCTGAATCAGAACTACTGGTAAAGATGGAAACAATTCAAATTTTATCAATAAAGAAATAATCACAGGAAATCTGTCCACTATCTAAATGAACAAAGCTAATCTGTATTCCATAAGATCTAGAAATATTTTTTTTTAGTATAAAGAAAATTGAACAGTATAATTATTGAGTAATATGATCTGACATTAAAAAATGCACACAGAAAATTCTACTATGTGTGGCAAATGCATTTTAAAAGGATTCACATCATAGATTGAGAAAAAGTAATTGTATTAAATGAGATTAAAGCCCATGAAGAATGATCACAAACAAAACATTCCAGATCAGGAAAAACAACTAGTATTTGAAGATATGTATCCTGCAGTATTTAATCTATAGAACACTGATTGTTATAAATCAATGGTGATAAATATATTAAAATATTTACAAATCCAAAGTGGCATAAATTCCCTTTACAGGTAAAACAACAGGCTTTCTTTTGAAAAATATCAAAAATATGAATAGTCCTAAAGCATCTGAAAGCTGAAAACAACAATGATAACAAAGCTACAAAAAACCATGAAGGAGCCATTTGCAGCTACTGTTTTCTCTCAGGATATGACACTGACAATGACAAAAGAGGGAGGTTCCAATCACCCCAGTAAGTTTTTGTCAGCGACCACATTCTAGCATAAATCAATTCAACTCAATGTACTGAAAACCTAATCCAGCTACAGCATGCGTACAAAGAGAAGAGAGAAGAAAATGATGTGTCCTCTTTTGGTGACAGTATACTGGCAGATTAGTTCAGTTGCTGATAAGGCTACAGTCTCAGTTTTGTTTTGTTTTGTGGTCTTTTTTTAAAAAATTCTTTTAATTAATTAATTTATATATATATATATATATATAATAGTCCTCAGAACTGGAAAACAAGCATTAGAAAAAATACCTAACATAGATGGGTTGGGAATGTATTTTGTTGTTTTGTCAGGTTAGCTTCTCTTCTTCCAAGTGCAATAAGTATTTTTGGGATTTCCTCTTGGTATTTTAAAAGGAGATAAATATTTGCAGAAACTATTTGGAGAGTAAAAAAAATCTTACCAGTACTTACTTTCTTTCACCTCTTGCTAAAAAAATATGAGGAGGTATATGAGGAGATCAGAGCTCTTAGCCAAGTTTTAAAACCTCTTTCAGAACTGGCATATACAGTGATCTAACTGAACCAGACTGACTGCTGCCAGTTCAGAGAAACTGAGTTACTGAATGATTTGAAATTTGCAATAGCAGGACAAAAGAATCTTACACCACTGTTCAGTAAGACTAGCAGGAGATCTAAAGCAGATGAACAGAAATGGCTGTAAGTAGACTGTAAGACTGTGAATTTGAATAGAATCTCAAAGGAGAAAACAATATCAGCAGGAGGGAACTTTTCTTAGAGAAGTTTGACTGAGGACAGGATCTCGAATCTTTTCAAACAGAAGTTAGTGTGTTCATACAATTCCTTGAACAAAAACTTTCCAGATTACAAGAAACACTGTAAACCATTGAAAAGGCTGAAAAATCTTTCACTGAAATAAATAATAGAAAAGAGAATAGAGAAGTATGGCTTCATTCTTGCTTAGTTTTTTTTTTTTTTGCTTTTCTTTGTATTCTGCAAGACCACTGTTTTAAAACTGTCATTAATAATACAGCTCAATGCCCACTAATTTACTCAGAAGACCACCTTTGCTTAACATTGATTACTGCCTTACAAAAATGCAGAATAACTAAGGGTTCTTGTTTAGACTAATCTGCATTATGGTGAAAAATGGAACCACATCCATGGAGACACTGATTCTGAGATAACAAATTAAAAAAATATCTCCAACATTTAAAGCTGTTTTTAAAAAAGAACCATGGAGAAAGACAGCTTTCCATTGGCAATGGGGAAGTATAAAACAGTAAGAAATAAGAAACAGAAAAAAAAAAAAAGAAGAAGAAGAAAAAGCATAGGCAAAAAAAAAGAAAAAAAGAAAGAACAAACTACAAGGAAGCCAAAAATGAAAGCTAGGATTTAGAATTTTAAGAGACGTCTGAATAGACTGAAAAAGACAAAGTGTCTGGACTGAGCGGAGAGAAAGGAGCTGTGTTTTCAACTTCATGTAGAAGGATACAATAAAAAAGAGAGGAGGAAAAAATGGCTCAATGGCTCAAGATGGTTAATATTATTAAACATGAACAAACTGGTACTTGCAACTTCAAAGAAACCATATACACTTTCTGTCAGTTTTCAAAGCCACCTATTAAACAGCAATACAAACCACCAATGTGACTTAGAAGCAGCATACATACAAGTATTTACTCGATTGTCAATATCATTTCACAACATTTCTTTGGGAGAAACAAAACAAAACAAAAACCAGGTTTTTATTCATCTATGGACGACAGAGTTTCAGCTCCATAGGAAAATATTGGAAGATGTATTTCAAAAACATTCCACACTTGAATGGTGATTTTAAATACAATGATTTTACTCATCATACTGCTAAAAACTTATACTTACATTAATATATCTTATTTCAGTTGAACACTGTATGTAGAAGTGGATTAGAAAAGCCTACTTTTAGCACTTCAGATATTTTGGAAAAGCTAACAGCTGACATATCAAAAACTGGTTACTTACCAGTAATTCTTGTTCTTAGAAGATTTTAGTTTTTATTAGTTCCCCATTCCTGTGTCCATTCTTAGTGTGTAGCATTGAGTGAGGGATGTTCAGAGCTCAAAGCTGGGAACCTTTCAACAATTTCACCAGTAGGTGGCACATTTACCCACTATGGAAGCATAACAGCCTATAACTGCCCCAACTTTTAATACAAGACAGAAAAATAGCCTCTAAAACTAGAGGGCTGCTAATGGTTATTATGGCTATGTATTATGAAAAAGAGAGCCGTAACTACAAAATCTTTTTTTCCCAGAAGGTAGCCATTACGGTAGAATGTGTTTTAAAATTTTGAGAAGAAAGCAACTAAAATCTTGAAAGTGAAACATAATGTTTTCTGTATGCATCCTACTAATGCTGTCATCAGCTGCCTCAATTAATTCTGAGGTAAGCTATATTTAAACTGTATAAACAGATAAACCGTTCATACAACAAATTCAGAAGCTAATTATAAATTTGAAGTTCTCACTGAATCAGCTATATAAGTAAACCCTATTTTATTTTGCATTATATATATATTTTTTTTACATTATCAATATAAATTTGTATGTCAAGCTCTGTTATGGTCCTGAATTTCTTTCTAAACTCCAGCAAATTTTAGCAGGTTGGACTGCATCCAATATCTGGCACTGCATCCATATCAGCTCAATTTTTTCTGCTAACATGATAACTAGTATTACAATCAGTGGTGCTGTCATATTAAAAATACCATTAGATTAGTAAGTAAATAATTGAAGCCTTACTACAATTTCTGCTAAAGTTACAATTTGAAATTGAGAACTTGGGAATTCAGGGTTTAATTAGTTTAGGCACAAGTCTCACTAAAAGGTTATCTGCAAAATCAGAATAGCTACAAGCATTCTTTCAAGCCTTTAAGTCTGAAGTCAAATTCTGTGGCAAAATTGTGAATAGGCAGGGACCTGATCAAGGTAACAAATTTACAATAACAAAACAATGGAGTTGTGGCTCAACATACTGCCTGACTTTCTACCCACCCCTCAAAAAAAAAAGCCCCATCAGCCTAAAAAACTTATTTGGAATTTAAAGCAAGTTTAAAAAAAGGTTGAAGGGAAGTTACCACTGGGTGAAATTTATCCAGAAACAGAAATGAAAAGCTTTCAGCAAACAGTGATAAATAACCAAAAAACAGCTGAAATGAGCTCCTCACCTGTTAGCAGATAAGGGAACAGGTAGTTGACGCAGTTAGTTACTAGCCATTATGTCTCATCAGTGGGTAGATGCACATCAATTGCTGGTGAGGTGGTTCACCGGCCCGAACATTCCACATCCAGTGACACACATAAGGCATGGATTGGGAGAGTGGGAAAAACTAGAAATTACAACACTTACCTTTGAAGAATACATAGTACTTTTTCTATGACTTTTCTTAACAAATGATAATAATGTGCATGTGTAACTGCATGATGGATGAAAATTGATCCAAAGGAGTCACATTCATTATCCTTTGAGTATGTGTATGCAATATATTTACTTCGGAGTCAATAAGTATTCATTTTTCCCAATATATGTTCTTAATCTGATACCAAACATTAGAGTTTTTTCCACATAGCCAGCATCTTCATAAAGGTATGATATACATCATTAAGATCATGCTATTTTTCTTCTTTATGTTGCATAAACAGGCCTGAATTAGAACTAAGTTTTAACCTTTTTATTACCAGATATGTTCGCTATCCCATGTTTTGAGTAGTATTTAATTAAAATCAAAAAGTAAGTACTCTTCACTGAAACTGAAACAATTTATTTCCCTTGGCACTGAACATCAGTTCACCTACACTGAAAATGACAGTGAAGGAAATTATATAGTAAAAATTATATACCACCTAAACACTGACCACACATAACCTACCACCAAAACAAACGCTAATATTTCTGGACATCTGCCTAGACTAGGGACTCTATTTATTGCAACCACTGAGGCTTATAAAACACTTATGCTATCATTAGAATTTTCTTGTTTGACTCTCTCAGAGGAGATTTGAGCAAGGCGTGACTATTAAGTGTCTGAATACAAGTTCTTGTCATTCTAATCTTCCTGGGAAACTCATTGGTTAAGGTTCTCTAAAAACAGTCTCACAAATCAATAGAATTACTTTACTCTTTATAGGTCAGTCACTCATCTGGTGTAAGTAGTAAACAGCAAAAATCAGCAAAGACTTTCTTTCACCTTGGTGAATCCCAGATATCTTAACATGAGCCATACTACACTGGCATAAATGAGTTATGCTAATTGATTTCAGATGATTGCCCTGGTGCCTGACCACCCCAATACCTGAGAAGCATAAAAACTGTACTTCAGTATGTTGAGCACATTCCTTGCTTGTCATAAATGAAGATTTGCTACGGTAACATTTGCTACTTCTGTAGTTGCTAATAAGAACAGTGAACACATAGATCGTTTATATAGAAACAAAGATGAAACAAAATTAATCTCAACATTTCAGGCCAGTTTTATACATCATAAAGAAATAAATGGAAAGCCATTCCATTCCAGTGACTATCAAAAGCCACTTTTTTTCTCTACAAAACTTGCTATCAGCTTCAAAGAGCTTTGTATTTGTTCTTTTTTAACCTTAATTTCAGAATTATCTTACTACTATGTGTTAAAAAGGAAGGAATAAAGTATTTTGACTAAACAGCAGTCAGTTTAATTCAATTTATCATTAACCAGTAACACGTGTGTTCATGTAAGACATCAGTATGATAATGATTACTAGTATTTTAAGAACCAGTGCATATTCAGAAATATTGCTATATTGCATTTTGCATTCAGTTGCTTTGCCAGATCCTCTCATGCAAAAGATTATCTCACCTATTTTAGTAACCCAGTTGTTTGTTTGTTTTTTTAATGCCTGACTAGACATATGTTTTTATCATTATCATTTTTATTACTTAATACAACTACAACTACTCACCTTTGTAGTAGCTATACTATTTACAAAGCTGATTTGCTGAAATCCTTTTTCACTTAAAGTTAGACACACATCCCATCGTTCATTCACGACTTCATGAATAACTTTGAGTGCAACTCCAGTTTCATCCAGCTTGTCCTTTACGTAAAGATCTACGTAACTGCGAAATCCATTTACCTATGAGTAATACAGATAACAACTACTATTATTCACATTAAATACTCAGTCTATTTAAAATAATTTGAAAGAGGCTCTTACAGGTAACTTCTTCCCATTCAACATAACTTTGACTCCTTTGCATGACCCAGCCAAATCATATGCTCTTCTTGTCATGAGGGACACAATATCCTTGTCAAGTTTTTCCATTTTAAATTTAGATAGATCTGGTTGGAATGTAATGCATGTGTAGTCATCACCTTCAAAATGCTTAATCTTGGGTTCAGAAGTCTTCATCATATTGTTCATCCAAGTCTTTGGAAACAAAACATTTTAGATATTAGGTTAAATATAAGATGTTAACCTCCCCTTTGTTCCATTTTCTAGCTGTGCTAGATTGCAATAGCCATACACAACTAGAATTTCATGGGTACCTTTTAGAAGTTTCCCCTCCTAAAATGTTACACATAAAATTAATTGCTTTACCAAGATGTGCAGAAGTACTGGCGACAGCAGATTTGTTGTTTCCCATAATACAGAGGGACCATTTACATCGATAGACATGATTCAAATGTAAATACAGCCCACCACAAAACTAACTGAAGAACAAGTGAATTAGCTACATGGTCTTTATTGCCATCTACTACATGCTTCTGTAGAAAGGCTTACTAGTCCCCATAAGAAGACTCATTGGTCTCTCACACAGCAATTTTGTGGCGGTGCTTTGTATTAAATTGCATTTAAGCAGCTTGTATAAAATATTACATTTTTAAAGAGACAGATAAAGCATTAAAATATATTGTTTTTGTCAGTAACATGACAGCACAACTAGAAATTGTCCTGGGAAAAAAAAGAAAGCAGCCATTAACTGTGAAAGATTCCAAAGCTGAGAAACTTCTATAATTGTCCAAACTTCTTCAAAATTTAAAAGGGTAGCCAGCTCAAAACTAGATAGAGTAAATTAGGTTACAGGCAATCCTTGGATCTCATGTTGACAATCATAATTATGAGCAATAGGTTCATGTGGAGTATTTTTGTAGCGAAGTACAGCTATGCAGATGTAATTCATAAAAATTCTTTTTTGTGACACTATATAAAATGAACTAGATAATTGTTTTAATGTTTACACAACTAAGTAGAATTCTTTTCTGACAAATCATATAATAACTAAAAGATGTTTCAATTAAACATTCTTTTTCACCTGCATGTGGATAAATTTCAGTTTTAACAGCATAAATTTTTCAGTCACCCAATACTTCTAATAAAAATATTACTTAGAGAAAACAAAACAACCTCCCCCACCCCCCCAAAAAAAAATAAAACCCACAAAACCAAAACAAAACACTGTACTAAATTCTAGCTTGCAAAAATACCAATCTAACTGACTGAACTAATCTGACCTGCATCACCTATATGTCCTTTACATTTCAATGTTTATGATTCACTTTATGAAATATAGAAAAAGTGCTAAATTTGAATGCTAAGTTTGAAAGCTATAACTACAGAAAAGAGAAAAAAATTGAGACTATTTCTGTACCTGCTTGAAGCTGTGTTTGTATTCCTTGCAAGCAGTTTCAACTGTAAACTTTGTACTAAATATGTTACAAAGTTTTGCACCATAGCCGTTACGACCACCTGAAAAAATGCAACAGAATATGTTTCTATAGCAGAACTCTATTTATGATACACAGAGAGTATGTGAATGAAGTAAAATGATCCTATCTATGATAAAAATTGGGCCATATGTCAACAGTTATCAAAGGTTGCCAGAGTTACAGTTTCACACCACGTACAATCTGGTAGAACTGCTTCTGCCTCAAGGAGCCCTTTGCTCTTCCCTCATATGATCTAGAAGTTGCCTGCTGAAAGACAAGTAACCTCAACATCCCAAGACACCTGAAAACTAACACACACACAGAGACAACTCATTCCACAACCACACGCTCACTAGCTCTGACAGAAGAAAAGCAGGGAGAATGGAAGTTCAGAGCTAAAGAAGTTAGGTCACCTCTTCCTGGCAACAATTCACAGTCAAACCCCATTAATTGACTGAAATCGTGCTTTATTTCCCTGGAAACTCAGAGGAATTTCTAATACACTATATTAATCTTCAAATAAAATCAATTCATTGCTGTACACTTTCTGAAAAGAAATTTCTATAGTCATCACAGTGTGGCCTAATATATATTTAGCCCATATTGTGATGATTTCAGGTAGGATAAAACAGAACTCTCATTCATGATCTAAATTATGGTTACTTCATAATTAGAACAATAAATAATATGCTAGTTTATTAAAATTATTCTTTCCTTCATTTCAGCAGCATAAACATTTTAATGCTTGCATACAGTATAATTAAAATTTTTTTTTTACTGAGTAATGATTACTGACTTTAAATATGTAAATGTAAAATTTTATGTAAATATCGTTATTTAAAAAAAATACTTTATTCTAACAAAGAACTCTGGTAATGGTGACTAAGTGATCATCTAGTATGAAAAAGAGTAGAAAAAGTAAAAGGAGAAAGTGCACAGATGAACAAACTCAATTCACTGAATAAAACAAAGTAAGTTAAATAGTCTTGCCTGTAACTTTTTTCTCATCATCGTCGTAGTTGCTAGATGTTAACAGCTGCCCAAAGATTAAAGCAGGAACGTAAACTTTCTCAACTTTGTGTTCCACAACTGGTATACCCTTCCCGTTATTCCATATGCTGATAATGTTTGATTCCCTACAAAATAGTAAAGACATAAAGCCAATTAATGTATTCCTAAAAAAAAAGACTCCTTGCAAACAGTCTATACACTTCAATAACTGCATAAACTACAATAAAGTACCATATTCTTATTATCTCTATTCACAGTTCTAACAATTTTAATTATAAAAATCAGTTCTTTATGCTTGGTATATGTCTAAGGAGAAGGATCACTGCCCACATTTGACAGTACTTAATCATTAAAATAATCCCCCCAGATTTCTTTGAACAGTATTCACGATCAGTATGATCTCCAACAGATGAGATTCAAAGTTTTGGGACAGAATTACACTTAAGTTAGAGATACGGCCTTATAGCTTCCATAGAAACTTTCCACTCAGACAAAACCAAGTTATCTTCTATTTAAAACTTCTCCACTAATGATAACAACTGTAACTTACTGTATGCATCAATACCAAAATTCCTCAGAATCTGGCATTGTTAATACTTGTAGTGTTTTTGCATTATTATATCAGCGAGTTCAAAATCACGAAAGGCCACAAGTGTACCACTAACATTTCCCCTCCTCCTTCACGACGAAAGCAACTTGGTCTACAGAAACGGATACTGCACTGAAAACCTGAAGAACAATGACTTCTCAGCATATTTATCCCACAGATTATGTGTGGAAATTAGGTCTCCAAAATATTAACTATTCATTTAAATGTAACTGAAAAGATACACCAAGGGAATCCAATCACTAAGTATTTAACTAATTCTAATTAGGATGTATCTCTTCATTTCAAGTATTAAATTAGGAAAAACAGTAGCAATGATGTATCTGCAATCCTTCAGTGAGATATAGCTAACAAAAACATAACTTTAAACTTGTGCTAAAGGAGTCAACATACAAGTTCAGGGGGTACAATATTATGTTACTGAATTTTAAGGTTGGTATTTATGATTTATATGTAATCTTGCTGATTACAGTTATGTACTGGCAAGCTTTCATATAATCATGGATTTTATAATCTTCTAAGTTTCATTCAACCACACAGCAGGTTTGTAGTTTTGGAAAGCAAATTACTATAAATTTATAACAGTAGCAATTACTGCTAACCAGTCTTAATCTTAAAAACCTTTTAATCTTAAAATATGAAGCTAGTGGAAAAAATTTCAAAAAGATTATTTTTGTTTTTTAAAAAAATCTATTTTCATTTACGAAACTCATTTGTACAAACCAAAACTACAGAAGCCCAGGGGGGGAAAGTAAAATACAGCATGCTTTTACTTACGGATCAATGGATATTTTAATACAGGTCATATTCTTGTCCCTCTGCTTATTGTCAGCGGCATTTACTATGAAAAAAGTGACAAATCAACACTTTCTAGTAACAATAATTAATTGTTTGATTTGTAAAATATACACATTCCACCAGAAGTTACAAGGGTCCAGGTATTTCTTAATCAGGTAACTTTCTATATACTTTCTATCTTATTACTGGCATCAGAAAATAAGATCAGTATTTATAAGAAGGTATTTTTCTTTTCTTTTTTTTTTTAATTACTAATTCTATTTCTAGCACTTAAACTACAACAGAAATAAATAAGTATTTAGCAAGCTTGTTCCTCTAATATTCTTAACATACTGAGCACTTCATTCATCTTTTGCTGCACTTCTTTGGATATTTAACACACATACTATGCCATATATATTAAAAATCCTAGGAAATGGTATGTATGACCAGACACACCATTTTAACAGTAAAATCCAGTCCCAATGAAGTCACATCCATTAAGAGGTGTTTTGATACCAGAAAGTTTTCTCTAAAGTTTTTGTGAGATTTATAACCACTCTCATTTTACACAATTTAGGACAAAAAGGATAACTGGAGGTTAATATTTAATTACAATTTAATTAAATTTTACTCCAAAGTATGCTAACTACAAACAATAGAAATTAGAAAACATTAAAATCATATTCAACATTTATCACTCACAAAACAGACCAAAATAAAACCTTGCAACAGCAAGGGATATGAAGAGGAATCTAGTAAACGTAAGGTATCTTAATAGGCTGTAAGTATTTCTATATATTATCAGATATTTTGAATGATTTCCTAAAAACACTACAAGCATTTCATTTAAAAGCATGCACAGCTAAGTCCAGTTTTCACCATGTTATTACACTGACCCTAGCTCTCAAACCATATTCTGAATGGCACACATAAAGAAGCAATAAGCCATACAGTACTACAATAATGACATGATAGCAATTTTCCTTTTGAATGGGACAACATGAAACTGTGAAAAGCCTGCAAATTCCATTTATGGGGCAGAAAAATAAGTGATGAAAGTTTTTGGTCTCATATTTCTCTCATTAGGGAATGAGTGAAAAAACAACCAACCCAAATCCTTCTTTTCCAACTGGCCAAGATACTGTCTTGAAAACAGCAATAGTGTAAACCACAGTTTTAGAGATGTGCAAATGTTCTGAACCCAATGAAGGTCATGATAAAATTTCCACTGACTTCAATAGCCTCAAAGTTCATGATGTTTGCCTGCCAATCCTTACATTTAACTTTATAAAAACTCATTAGTCAAAGGAATAAAGTCAATTAGCCTAACGTATCAGTTCAGCAGACAGCACACTGCTCAGACATAGCATTGCTCTACCGCTGGTCAGGCTTCAATGTGTATCCGCCACAAAGAGAATATCATAAGCTGATTTATGAGATGATAATATAACTTAACATTGATAACTTTCAGTTGTCTTTCAGAAAAAGGATCTTCTTTCATATGTTACAAAACTGTTAGCCTGAACTACCAAGTAGATTAAAATATCTTATGATGATATTGATCATCACAAAGAATGACCTAGGTTGGACATTAAATTACAAGCTGTAATATTTTCGTGCAGGTTCAGCTGAAAACACTCCTTCCTTATTCTAAACTGTCCTACAGTGCTGACATGCATTAAAACTTCCATGCATTGAATTTTAGTGAAATTCTTAAGTCCGTGATTTAAACCTAGATACAAATTAAAATGCTTTGAGAGTTCTCAGAATAATGCACACTTTATAATGCTAAAACACTGTTATACATACCAAGGATTTCATCAAAGATCTTGTACAAGCCAGGGACAAAGGTAACCTCTCTGCAATTCATTCCGACATCTTCATCATAAACCCACATTAACTACATGTTAAAAAATAGAAGATATAAATATATGCTGTCCTAGTCTCAAAACAAAAATATTCATATTTAACATTTCAGCAAATAAAATCAGTATTTTTTAACTCTATCACTGTGCTATAATTTTAGCTGATACAAAAGTAGACTTCACAGAAAGATAAAAAAAAAGCCCAGTGAATGCTTGTATTAATATATACCAGGAGTTGTAACTTTTTCTACAACACCTTGTCTTAGACCCAGTTACAGACACATTCACATTCCTCCCATTGCCCTTTAAATTTTAAGTTAAAGGGACAGTATTTCCTCTTCTCAGAACCTTGCCATTTGGCAACTAGATCAGAACATTACAACACACAGAAAGAATTCTTGACTAAAACTAGAAATAAAAAGGATAAACCTAAGGCACACAGCTCTAACAAAGTTCATGGCATGTAACATGAACCCCTAAGTCATCAACTAGAAATCTAATGTGCTTTTCAAAATTTTATATAAAATCAAATTTCCACTTGAAAGCCCAGCAATCAAAACACTTACATTAACAAAGCAAAAAGAATAAATCCTGTAGATTTCAACAAAAACACATAAATACCAATACTGAAAAACTGCTAATCATATATACATACAAAAACTGTAGGATTCATTAACTAAAGAAATAGTAGAAGTTAATGATAAAATGCGTACTGGTAACAACCCACGTGCTCTCTAATAGCCATAAATTTCTGACAGTAACTGTAATAATTTATCCTGAACAAAATAAAGCTGTATCTAGATACAGTATTTAGCTTTCTTCTTAATTTATCAAATTTATTTCCATTTTTTTTATCCATTGAATTCAGTCTTCCGCCGTATTTTTCACATAAAATGGTTCTATGCTAATTCTGCCATTTTATTTTGAGTTCACACAACTAAAATTATTCACAAAGCAGCACTGTGCTCTTTAATTTTCCTCATAATTTCCATGTACCATACAGCTATTGTGATTCTTCCTTTTTCAAGGGAACCGATAGGTGTAATCTAAATGGTAATGTAAGGATTGAGATTCACCTACTAGATGCACTATTCCAAATGCTTTTAAACATTGAAATATATTGATCTAATTCACCTATATCCCACATAAATGCTGCAGTCTATAAGTAGCAATGCAAACACAAGCAATTAACTGGAGAATAAGCAGAGATAGTTACTGTGATTGCTGTACTGGCCCAACAGTTTATTATTCATACAGTAGCATGAGGGACTTTCAGAATCAAACACTAGGAAAAGGTAGCAAATAAAACAGACTCTCCAATGTATGCTCTCTGGCTTTCACTTCTGATAAGTGCTTTTAAGAAATACATGCTCAAGCTTTCTCAAAAGGGATATACAATGAAGGTACCTCATAAAGGGTGCTTCATTTGATGGAAATGTAAACTTTTTTTATTTTGTTTTGTTTTTAAATATATAACACACAATTGAGCAGTCAAGGATGGTTTTTTAAGGCTTGCTTTTCTCAACCATGGACAATGGGAGGAAGCATATCTTACAAATACAGGAAATGATTCTATCCAAACAGAATTGTATCAGTAAAATTAAGGGTAGCCCCAAAAACACATCTGTGTGTTTATCACCATTCACTGGCCAATGAGTATTCAGAGTTCCTCTGGTGACTTAAACATATATTGTTTCCATGCCCAAATCCTTTAATTTAGAAATATTAGCAGTCATAGCTTATGAAACTTGACACCAAAATTCTCCAAACAACCTTTCTTTCCTCCTTCACTACCTTGCTGGTAGTCAAACAAGAAGTGAAGCTTCTTGTAACAGGTAGTCTCTTTCCCCTCCCACTGTCCTCACCATCTACTTTCTGCCACTTGGTTCTAAGCTTCTCTTTGCATGGAGGAATGGTCCTGCTGCTTAGCCCTTGACTGATGAGTCAAATTCAGCTCATAAAACCACCAAAAAAGTTGTGGATGCCTCTTCCCTGGAAGTGTTCATGGTTGTGCTGGATGAGGCTTTGGGCAGCCTGATCTACTGAAAGATGTCCCTGCCCTTGTCAAGTGGATGGAGCCAAGCTCTCTACCATGGTGCCCCATAACAGGACAAGGGGCAATAGGAACTGGAACATAGGAAGTTCTATCTGAACATGAAAAAAAATCTTCTGTACGTTAAGGATTATAGAGCATTGCAACAAACTGCCAAGAAAGGCTGTAGAGTCTTGTCTGGATATATTCAAAATTCGCCTGGATGCTTTAACCTACTGTAGGGAACCTGTGTTAGCAGGGCACTTAGGCTAGAAGATCTCCAAAGGTCCCTTCCAACCCCTACAATTCTCTGATTCTGAAGAAGCAATATTAGGGGCCTCTTATGGGAATCTCTGCAAACTCATTCTGAGACCAGAACCGTCAATTTCGAAACTGTTACAGTTTCAGGACCTATTTTAATGGGAGCAACAACTACTACATGAAAAGAACAATGGGAAAAAAAGGACATTTCAAGTTGCTCAGAACTGGAGTGGCAATATAAATTCAGTGTTTGTCATGACTTCTTAGCTAAAGGGTCTATTATGTTATTGTAAACTCCTGGGAGGATGTCTGGACTAGGTATCTTCCAAGTCCCTTTCAACCCAAACCATTCTGTGGCTCTTACACATGCAGACAAACATAATTATAGTTTTTAGTATGATAATTTTGAATGAATATTTTTAGTAGTAGTAACAGTAATTTCTTCATTAAAATAACAGAAGGTATGAAGACAATTAATTAAACTTACCTGAGTTAAAGGTTCAACCGATCCAATGTAGGTGTCTGGACGGAGGAGGATATGTTCAAGTTGAGTCTTTTTCTGATAAACCCTCTCAACAGACATCTTCTTTGAAGTGTCATTTTTATTAACACTTTCTGATTCTTCCTTTTTTGAAGCATTGATTTGATTATCAAATAATGTCTAAAAAAAAAGACAACAATCAACCTGATTAATTCAACTTGTCAATCAAGCCCAAACAAATCCTGACAGATTTAAATTACAATCAAAGCTTGTCATGTAATTTAAATGCTGCATTTTTATGTGTATGAAGATCAAGTTATCCTCTCAAGAGAAATACCGTAACAGAGTGCATGACAGTTTCTTAACAAATTGACACATCTTCTAACTTTTGTTACTTACTAACACTATATTTAAAAAGATACTCGGTTTACTCAGATTAAACATTTTTAACACCCATTTTGTGCATAAGTATTTTTCCAAACCACTAAGTACTCTTCAGAACAGTGACAGTGAAATTACTCTTTTACACATTGTTTGGACAACTTATTCCTTAGAGCGTAAGAAACACTAACAATTCCTTCCCTATGGTTTCTCACTCCTCACCTGCTACAATTTACCAATTTACAATTTACCAGTCTAAATGAGGTAATTTAACCCGATCTAATCCCAGTTAGAATGAGTTATGATGAAATAAACCAAGGACTGTGAGAAAATCATTCAGATTATTGCCAGAATGCAAACTGATTTTCAGCCTAATGTGGTTGGAGTTAATGGAAATATCTTGAATGAAAGATCAAGAAATGTTACAGAAAACTAATCCACTTTTCTGAGGAGGGTACAGGAGTTTAAAGATTTGGTGCATCTTTCAACAGTTGTTTTGGTTTTGGTTTTTTTTTTTTTTTTTTTTTCCTGATAAATTGTGTCCTCCCACTGAAATAAAACCAAACCAAAAGAAAAAGTCAGAGTAAGCAAAGGTAAAAAGCCCTGCTCTCAGACAGTAAGAGCATATCTACTGGGAACAGATATGACTTTTTAGACTACACATTCTTATCTGTAAATTGGAATTATCTTAAGAGTATCAGTCAAATTTGAAATCACGTGAAGTATCCTGCCTGGAGAGGATACGTAACAAGAAATTCTGACACCTCCTGCCTAATACTTCAAATAGCCTCTTCCTTCCAACCAACTTTGAGGCAAGCATATATATATATATGAGAGGTAAAATGACAACAAAAGCTACTTGTCACTCAAGTAAATATTACACTCCCATTTAGCTGTTCCCATTAAGTCTTTCTGTAAAGTAGATACAGGCCAAACTCCAATCCGGGATTAACCAGTCACCATGTAAGCTTCTCAGATGAAAGGAAGTATCATCATCAGTTCTTTATCTATCGTATGTGGCAGCCTTGGATAGCAATGAAAGCAAAGGGTAAAAAAGCATATAAGCACACAGGAACTAGGAGCACAAGAAGCAAAGTATACTGACCTCACCCTAAGCAACTTTAGGAGTCAGAGGTCAAATAAATGCCAACCTGTAACATACAACTGACAAGGATAATTTTCCCTGTACCACTGCAATTTCTATTTTTCAGCTTCTATTGTCTAAGCTTGGATGATTTTTATTTTCCTCTAAGCAGGCATAAGAATAAAGCATTTAATTCTACTCATAACAGTGGAAATTGTTAGTCCCTAAGTGAACCTGAACAGGTCTAATGAGAACTGAGTATTCCCTCTCCAGTCCAGTATGTGCCAGCATCCAGAGTTACAATGGGACAGAACCCTGGGGACCTCATAATCCTGCACCAGATTACATGTCATAAAGTTGTAACCACAACATTGACTCTCACTTTTCATAAGGAGCGCATCATGAACCAGAGCACATCACTACACAGGAAAGTTGTCTATTCCACAAAATTGCATGCACATGTGATAAAAGTGTGTTGGCACCCAAGTCAGTTTGGTCTCTGTGCTGTCATTTGGTCTTAAACTATGACAGCACCTCCCCACCACAACCACCATAGAAATACACACTATGGATCAGCTAAGCAAGCAGAAAAGAAGTGAGATTTCAAAAACAGACACATTTAACTGATACATGGAAGACGAGAAATAAGAATTGTTACAACAGAAGCATTTCAAACAGTCACAATGAGATCCTTATCTCATTAAAGTAGTTTTGTGAGGCTTCCAACTAACTTCATTGTATTTTTTATATCTTTCTGACCTTACTGGTTATGATAATCTGTGATTTAATCTTTCAGTCTTCTGAGAAAAGATGTCATATTCCATAGGAGTCATCCTTAGCTCACTTACAGGTTCCCTAGCCATGCTAGCTCTGCTTTACTAGTTTAGGTTGTTCTAAAAGGGCTGGTAATTTGCAAGAAAAATAAAACAATGTATTGCTTTCCTTGCTTCAGTCAACATTAACAAACCCTGTGATCCTTGAAGAACCCACAGGAATGTTTTTCAGATGCAATGGAAGTAAGAGTTGAAGAAAGGGAAATGGGGAAAAGCAGTTCATACAGAGAGCAAAAGATCCATCAGCATGAAAGACTGCCAGGATCTTGTTCAAATGGAACTCTTCTTTACGCTCCCAATTTTTACTCTTCAAAAGTTGCGTGAGGTTTTTTTGTTTGTTGTTTGTTTGTTTGTTTTTTAAGCAGTCAAAGTACATGATTGGCAGTTATCATATCCTGATTTTGCCTCTGTCATGTACGTCAATCAGCATGGCATACTTACGATTGTTTCGAGACAGCCTTCCAAAATGTACTTGTGGCACATCTGCAGTATGGCCATCTGAGGACTTGAGTCCTCAGATGAAAAAAAGACACTTTTCCAGTATGCTTCATTTAAATACAAGTAATATTTAATTTACATTTTCAGAGCAGGACAGATTTTATTTGTATACTCCTGCAAGTATTGAAAACTTTAACTTGCACACTACTGAAACACAAACACACAAACAAAAACCAAAAAGCATTCAGTTAAATAAAATAGCCTTATTATGCAGGGATGCAAGTATCAGAAGTTTGCAGCACTGCATATCTCCAGACCAAGCCTTTTAGTCTGAAAAAGAAGACCAACTCTGAATCCCTGATTCCGTCTTGAATGGGCATTTTTAGAACACAAATGTTGTTTAGATATTTGACATGCTCTCCCCCACATTCTTTATCACCCAATTAGTGATGAAGATGAGTACTCGCAGTGAAAGGCTACATATGTAGCTACCTGGACTTTCATAAAGCCTTTGACTCTGTCAAGTCAAAGAGCACAGTTTCGTTTGACAGTTTTCTGGAGAAGCTAGCAGCCCATGACTTGGATGGGTACACAATTTGCGTGGTTAAAAAAAAAAAAAAAAAAAAAAAAAAAAAAAACTGGATGGCCAGACCCAGAGGGTGGGTGTAAATGGAGTTAAATCCAGCTGGCAACTGGTCACAAGTAGCTCAAGGGTCAGAATGGGGGGGCCAGGTCTGTTTAATATCATTACTGAAGATCTGTACAAAGGGATTGAGTACACCCTCAGTAAGTATGCAGACAACACCAAGCTGGGAAGAAGCAGTGATCTGCCTGAGGGTAAGAAGGCTCTATAAAAGGATCTGGATTGGTTGGATGCATGGGCTGAGGCCAACTGTATGAGTTTCAGCAAGACCAAGTGCTGGGCCCCTACATTTTGGTCACAACAACCTCATGCTATATTACACGTCTGGGGCAGAGCGTCTGGCAAGCTGCATGGAGGAAAAGGATCTACATACAGGTGGCCAAGAAGGTAAAAACATCTTAGTTTGTATCAGAAATAGCATTGTTAGCAGGAGTAGGGAGGTGATCATCCCCCCTCTAATTGGTACTGGTGAGGCTACAGCTCGAGTACTAAGTAGTAGTGAGGCCTCTCACTACAAGAAAGACACTGAAGCGCTGGAGCATGTCCACAGAGGGGCAACAAAGCTGGTGAAGGTTCTGGAGCACTAATCTTACGAGGAGTGGCCAAGGGAACTGCGATTATTCAGTCTGAAGAAGAGAAGGTGCAGGAGACACCATACCAGTTTCTCCAACTATTTGAAAGGAGGCTGTACCAATACTGGAGTCAGTCTCTCCTCCCAGGTAACCAGGGATAGGGATGAAAGGTAACGGCCTTACGTTGCACCAGGGGAGATGCAGATTAGGGAAAGTTTTTCTATAAAAGAGTGGTGAAGCACTGAAGCAGGCTGACCAGGAAAGTGATGGAGTCACTGTCTCTGGAGGTTTTCAAAACAGTAGATGTGGCAGTGACAGACATAGCTTAGCAGGCATGGTGGTAACGTGTCAATGGTTGGACTAGATGATCTAGCTATCTTTTGTAACCCTAACGATTCTTTGAGTCTATGATCCATGGACACATGTTCTACAGCCTTTGCTCACCGCTTTCTTTAGAAATACAAATAAATAAATAAATAAAAATCAAGCAAGTACTAAACTGTAGTGTAGTAAACTGACAATATTTAATGCATGTTTTGGAATTGTCTCAGAAAGACTTTTGTATGCTGTCCTGTCTGGGAAATATTCACATTACTGGAGCTCCAGTAACGCTTTCCAAAACAGCCCCAGCTGTTGTTTCAAGAGAACATCCCTGAAAAGAATTAAACAAGTATCACAAGGGGCTCAAGTCTTTTAGTTTTTAATTTAAAAATTAGCTGATTTATTGTGAAAAAAATATATATACACACACACACAGATATATACACAATCTTCAGTGTCTGTTTCACTATCTTAATGTGGTCAATCTTCACTACATTTATTAAAATTTTTGACTTCTCCATCGTTCTTGTTACATACAAGACTTCACAGAGTCTTTCAGCTACCCTCCAGGTTGGTCATGAATATACACACCCATGTGCATGTAAGCCAGCAAGGTGGCCATTCTTAATTACTTTGGAATGCAATAACTGATTGCACTGTGCAATCTCCTGAAGTTAAACTTCAAAAACAGGATAGTGGTAACTCTACAGAAAAAAAACATAACAGTCTCAATTGATAGCACCTTCTGGTCATTTGACATCAGACAATGAAGTGTTATCACAAGCATGTTTTACTACTATGAAAACTTTCTCCAGTAGATTTTAATATTGACATCGTTTCTCATTTAGAGATGATTTAGCTATGAATTTTTCTAGTAGTACTCAAAATCTACAATCATTCTTTCCTTCTGTGATCTTGAGAATCAGAATCCAAGTAGCCTTTAATAGGCTACAGTTTAGCTACTTCCACTGTCTACCATCAACCTCAGAGCTCCGGTTCGGTTTTTGCATCTCCTTTCTTCACATTTTACTTTTTTTCTTTTCTTGCAGTCCCTTTTGATGAAATTTTTACATATAACAGAACACGAATGAAACCACAGATTTTTTATTGTCTTTTTTGATGGAAACTGGGTTGTGTGTGGTCTTCCTTTGTGTTTAAAAATTGTGTTCATCCATAAAATTCTGCTCTGGGCAAAAAAAGAAATGACATTAGACTGAGACAATTAAAAATTATAGCATTTACTTCATGAAAGAATTGGCTTGTTATGTTAATCTCAGCATAGTAACAGATATTTAAGTAGGAAGACTCCAGAATGGTATATAATACAAAGCTGGAAAGTTCAAAATAGGAGAAAAGGCAAAGTAAAAGCGAGTATTTCCCCTGTACTAGTTCAAGAAGCTTTCTGAATGTTGCATTTCATGGACAGAATACATCACCGTATAACAAAAAAAGTCTCTGTATTGTGCTCATAACACAGTCTTCCTTGTTTTGTTCTGTTTTTTTTTTCCATGTCTTTAGCACAAGCTACTTCAGCTTCAACTGAGACCAAATGTCTCAAATATTCTTCCTTCTTTTCTTTCTTTCTTTTTTTTAAACTAGGCGGCAAAAGGGACACTTGATCTATTCCAACAGAGATGAACAAACAAAAGAGACATCACTATGTGAATGTATCTCCACCTGGGTTTTGCCTATTTGGCTTAGCCACCTAAAACAACTACGTGCACTTGCAAGGACTGTTGTCCTATAAGGGAAATGCAGCCTTGGCACATAGCACTTTACAAAAGTACGTGGCATATGTCCCACATTCCCTTAAAATGGGGAATTAGTGGGACAAGACAGTAAATCTTGAGTGTAATTAAGCTGTAAAACCTAGGGAGGTTAATTAAGTAATGGAATCCAGGGATGTTGATTTTCCGCCACTTACAGCTGGGAAAAAAAACCATCAACAACATAAAACAAAAACCAACAACAAACAAACAGTTCTTTTAAAACAATATATATATATATGCTATAACTCAAAAAAAGTGCAATATGGTAATTACTAGGTAGCCCTATGGATAACACACTCAAATGTAGTGTGGTGTTACACATGCTGGATTTAATGGTCTCTTCTCGACTTAGAAAAATACATTATTAATACATTGGTACCTAAACATTTAGCAACTTGCCAAAAGAAAATTCTGACTGAGAATACCCCCCACCACGAAAAAACAAAGGCAGTGAGTTTCAAAAGAAACCACTCCCCTGCTGTGTTTAACAAATGCTCTGGCTCTCCTCCCAAGATGAAAACACAGAAGTAACAGTTTGCTGTTACCAGAGCAAATCTGCATAAAACATGGCATCCCATCAGCAGCATTAACTAAATCTCTCTGTGGCATCCTCCCCAAAACTCAGGAAAGAGCACCCATTAACCTCATCCAGAACTAGTCACACTCTAGACTGCTAACAAGCTTGTTTACTTTGAATTCCTAATTTATTTCTTATATCTCCTCCTCCTCACAATTTGCTCTTGACTCTGAAAGCACCACATTACATCAATGTTTGTCATAATAATTCATTTACAGAATAACTTGCAACAGATTTCCTGGTTGCAGAAAAGCACAACAGTTAATTGTTGCCAAAAATGAGAACTCCTTCCTTTCTTCTCTCCTCTCTTGTTTCTTCATATAGTGGAACCAAAACCAGCCTTACAACAAACCAGCTCAAGGAGCAAACAGAATCTCCTCCCTTCCCATTTTTCATCCACTAGAAGCAAGCAGTTGTCTGCTGGACCATTTTCCTGAGCAAGTTTGCAGGAGAATCAGACAAGTACTGATGCAAGGTAAAGAGCAGAATGATAAGAACAGGAGGATAAAATGAGAAAAGAAAATATGCTTTTCAGCAGGTATCATTTGATTGTTTGGCTGCAACATGAAACCACATTCTTAGAGTTATACAGCTTTCTCTTCCTATTAAATAGCTAGACTAAATGAAAGTATGATTATAGCCATTTTAGAATTTGTTATGTCCAATATACCAGTAAACCAGATTTTAAGGAAAACTAAAGGATTTTTCCATAAAATCTGAGAAGGGAAATAGAACGCTTTTGTGGGAAAAAAAAAAAAAAAAAGCTCACTATAATTACTTCTGACCAGTAAACTTGTGTATTGTTTTAAATATGATTGCATTTCTACTAAGTTACTACAACAACAGCTGTTTTATTTGGCACAAGTGCATTAAGATCCTGATCTTTAATACTTATCTCTTAAAGAGCAAGTGTCTAACATCTTCCAAAGTGTGATGACAATTTAAGTAAATTTTACTAGTTTTTTAAGAGAGAGATGAAATTTTCCCATAGACAGGCTCTATTTCAATACAGAATTTTGACAGTGTCCACATAGGATCTAAAAACGTTAAATCTACAAATGCTTTGCTAACATGTTAATGTTGTAAGAATCTGTTTTTTAAAGTAAACTTCAGAGTCAAGGAAGGAAAAAACGCTGGCCCTGACTCTCAAGGAAGAAGTTTAACATGAAGTAATTATTTCTAGACAAGACTGTGTTCCTACAGATTCTTTGAATTGCCATGCTTGGAACCAATGAATGAAGTAACTGTACCTTCTGCTGTAAAGCAGCACACTGAAATCCCTTCAAACTTTAAGGAAAAAAAAGCAATTCCTTCTAGTACAGTTAACTTTGGTAAGTTAACTACAGTTTACTCATAAACTAATTTGGGAAGTTGCACGAACCACGCACACAAGCTTGACCCTGTGTGCTCACTAACATCTTGATTGCTGACGTCAACAAGGCTCCATTAGTTTAATTCAGTGTGGAGAAGGCTCGTTCCATTAGGAGAGACTATGTCATAGAATTTAGCACACATGTTTCTAAGCTGACTTAATTCAAGTAGAGAGAGAACTATCTTTTCAGTGCTGTTGCTTCCCAGAAAAGACCTGTACAGTGGATGGTTCAGAAACCTGTTTGGTCCACTGTTTCATTGGCTAACTTAAACATACTTCCATCGCTAGCCAAGAAATGAAGAAGAGGTACTGATAAAAAAAACTTTCTCAGCACCTTTATAACTTCTTTATAACTCAGCCTTTCCTATATATTTGCCCTTTTTAATGCTTCAGTTAAGCTGTACACTCCAAATCATAAGACAAAACATCAAGAAAACAAACGTGTGCACAAAGCTATGGCAAACTCCTAACAAGTCTCATGTCTCAAGACTTTCTCTAATGAACTTCCTCTCTCCCAAACGCTGCTCAGCACCACTACCGAGTGCAGCAAGACGCACCTTACTGCTCTGTATAACTGAATCACTATCAAGCTCATTCTAAATTTCTTATCTGTACTTGTGTTGCACATGGTTCCACTGAGACAGAGTTCTCACCTAGACGCCCTTGTGCTGCAAGGCTTGAGTAAGCCCAGTAAACATCAAATTTGAAGGCTTTTGCCTGTCAGCTGAAGTAATGGAATCACTGGTACAAATCACCAGTTTGAGTGCTTCAAAAAGTATTCTAAGACTCTACAGCTGCTTTCCAGTGAAACTCAGACTTCCAGTTTCTCATAGATGAAGATCTTCTGTTTAGGAGCTGACTCTGGTTTATTACTGCTTCTACAGAACCATAATGTATCAAGTTAGCATGTTGCAAGAGCTTGATACTTTTTCTACTGTTTTCCCAGTGTTATCTTATCTTACATCTCCTGTGATTCTGTCACGACAAAAAACACTTTGTTGCTGTCTGAAGATTCCCTCACAGAGGAAGTTGTCCTGAGTTTCTGGCACCTCACTAAGGCAGACATCTGTGCAGTTTTACATACACCTGTTCTTCTCACAACTGTTCAATGTCTTAGATAAGGAATATGACGCCTCAGCGTAGCCACGTCCACTCATTCTCAAAAAAAAGTGCCAGAAATGAGCATCTCTTAAGGGCAGCTTAGTACCTCATTCACATTCTACCTCACAAACATATTTAGGGGAAAACACATATTTAGTAGATTAAACAACTGAGTCCTCTTTCGAATCTTTTCATAAACCTTTCAAATACCTCCTAACTGAGGCAGCCTTTACACTAGCCGTGCTAACACACTTTTTCTTGCTAGCTTAAAAAGAAAATCAATTACTTAGAAGTGTACTCTAACAAATACCCAGATTTATTGCTTTAACAAAATAAAAAAATTAAAAGTAGTGCCTTAATTCGCTCTCAGTGGTGAAGTGTATTTATATGTAAATTAGAATTAAGACACAAACAGAATTTTAAAGTGGCTTTATTAAATGAAACCAGATGAACCGATAGCACAGAAAAAGTTTAATAACGTGTACTTCAGAAGGTAATTTTAGAAGGACTCATTCCATAGGAGTAAAAACATTTGTGATCACTTTGAAGCTTTAAAACCAGTAGATCTGATCCTCAGGTATGAGAGAGCCAAACGACAACATAAAGAGCAAGTCTATCTCTTTACTTCGGAGCAATTGCTCTGTTATGTTTATAAGAACACTTTCATCAGTTGCTTAATTTTAAATTATATTTTAAATATTAGTACTTCTTTTTAGAAGTTCTGTGAAATCATTTTACATACCTTGACCTAAAATTCACTTTATTTAAATTTGGGATATAATTGAGCACTAAAATACATTCTTCCAAAATACTTCAGTTTCACTACACGTATTAGGAGGACACTGCAAAGTCTCCAAAGACAAAATTTTCATCAGAGGATTCTTCAAACATTTAACCACATTTACAGGCACTTGCTTTTGCTCAATTAGCTCCTGCAGACTCTCAAAACACCCACATGGAGCAGAGCAACATGGTCTTTGTGGGTAACATTCCAACAGATTTAATATTTTAAATTATCCAATGAGAAAAATTGAGTTTTCTGTGCCAGTTTACATTTCCAAGTTCTCATGATATAATCCACATCAGTTTTGGTAGTGTTGGGTTTTTTTTTTTTTTTTTGTTGCCATTTCTCTGTTTTTGTTACCTTCTTAGAGCAAAACCTATGACAGAAATCTTAGGACAGAAAGTGCTATTATTGTACAGCCTTACACTTCACTAAATAAAGTGTCTGTTACTCCTAGCAGTGGCACTCTTGTCTCCAGACAGAGCAATTGAAGTGACAGGGGATTCCCCAGTCCCTCCAGACCAACACCATCAATAAGCTCAACACTAAAAAAAACCACTTCTGTGAACAGAATCTCTCATATCCATCAGTTATATGATTCCCATTTACTTATTTGAGCTAATTGAAAATAAATGTGTATTTGAAGATGGCTTTAGCATGTGGACACACAGTTTACACAAGGTAAAAATCTATTTCTGGAAAATTAGAACTGTTTTTTGCAACTCTAAATGCCTACCTTAGAATACTTTTATGGTCTGTTATTCAAAAGGTGACTTTATCCCTCCTATTTAATACAACACTGTTAGCTTGAAAATTTCACAAAGTACACACAATCTAGACAGACAAGAGCATTAGCAAGGGGCACGTACATGTACATGTTGCATGTACACCTTCCCCCACCAAAATAATCTCCATGTACCTAACCATTTTCCCCTCAAAAATATACATACCACTAACAGCTATTCACTTATTACAGTTAGTAGTATTTGTTTTCAAATAAAGAGATTGAAGAGAGATAAGGTCCCTTCAACAGAAGATTGGTGCTGTTCTGTTGTTTGTTCATTTTTGTTTGCTGGAGTCTACTGCCCTATCCTACTGCATACATACATATTCTCTTTGGTTATAGAAAATTTGCATTAGAACAAAATGTATTTTCAACATAACTCTGAAAACTGCTGAGAAGTGCAAATAGCTGAACTTGGATTATTTAAAAACCTGCTATCTTTTCACTTAGCATTATACAGCTCGTGTATTTACTCAAACCAAGTACAAACCAGTCTAAAGCAAACTGATGTATATATCATTTCCATTCCATTCTGATCAAGGAGCATGCAGATCTGCAATATAGACTTCTCTGGAAAAACAAATTTCACATTAGTGCTCAGTACATATTCATTTCAAGCTAGTGTTTCCTGAAAATGAAAACTAGCACCTTCACAGAGGACTGCTAAATGGAAGTGGTATGTTTGAAGTCTTCAACTACTTTCAGGAGTTTCACTCTTCCTTTATAAGGTTCACATAGCTCTCAGAGTTGAGGAGAGAGCCATGAAAACATTCCCACAAATAACTATTTAGCTTGTTTAAAACCACTTCAATAGCTTTGTGTGCACTGCCACTGTATCAGAGCAACACCTAGTAGGCGTGTGTTTGTACCTGAGGTGATTTCACTTTCACTATACAGGACATACTTTAAAAAGTACTGTTATTGTACCATTATGACAGCTCACTTGCATCAGTTCCTAACATCACACAGAAAAGTTGAAGATCACAGAATCACAGAACGTCAAAAGACCATCTAGTCCAAAGCCCTGCTGGAGCAGGAACACCAGATCAGGTCACCCAGGAACGCATCCAGGCAGGTTTTGAATGTCTCCAGAGAAGTAGACCCCACAACCTCCCTGGGCAGCCTCTTCCAGTAGTTGTTACCCTTACTGTGAAGAAGTTTTTTTCATATTTATGTGAAACCTCCTATGTACCAGTTTGCACCCAGTGCCCCTTGTCCTAGCATTGAATGCCACTGAGAAGAGCCTGGCTCCATCCTCGTGATGCTCATCCTTTAAATATTTATAAACATTAATAACAATGTCTTACTTAAAGCACGCTTTTCTAGCATTAAAAAATGCCATTATATAATACCAACAGCAACTTCTCTATTTACAAATCCATGCATTTGTAACTAACTCACAACACACTTCTGAGTCACCTTTGGAAATCATCCACCAAAAATAATTACTACAAATCTGCTGGTGAGAACTCCACCTTTTGCCAACTATTACAGAGTTACTACAACAGTGAAGAGCTGCAAGTTGACTCCAACAAGTTAGCAGGAAGACAAATAAAGCTCCTCAAAAACTAGGTAGTACAATTCATAAATCTGAGGCTACCCGGAGGTTATTTTCAGTTTTATAATGATAGACCATTTTCCTAACGAACACATTGAATGGATACACTGTCCTGTGTCCCTATAACCCCTCCTTGTTCCTCCTTACTAGCCCACCACTGCTAGTTACATTTCTCGAAGCACTGTTACTACACTAAGTTTAGCTACTAGGTAGCTATAAACTGGATGACTTGCTGTGTTTCCATAAATTCCTAATTCATCTTGCTTCTACAAGTAGGTAACACCTGGCACTTGCAGGACCTTTCTAGCATGAAGTTCACTTCAAGTGTAAATTAAAGAACACCCTCTTTCCTAAATGCATATAATTCTTACCTAAGGAGTAGAAGATAAGAACATGAACACTGTTTAACCCACAACTAAAGCTGAAATCACACAGACAACTCTTCTAAAGATGTGAGAATCAGATTACCCATGTGAGACTTGCTACTTTGAAACATAATCATCATGTCCATTCTTAAACATGTTCCCCCTCTTTAGAACTAGATTTATTTCCGGTACAGTTCAATTGTTTAACTCACCTGGTCTTAAAAAGAAATCACTAACAATAGAAATATATTACTCAGAAAACAAACGCCCCAGTGCTTTCACCACAGTAATAAGAAATGTAAAAGACATAGGGCAAGCAGATTAAAATTAGAAGGTTGAAACTGTCCCAAACTGTCCCTAACTCTGTACACCTCAGCCTCAATGCCAGCATATCAGATCTACTCACGAACTGGCACCTGCCACATTTTCTCCCTGCACACTAAGCTAATTGCTGCCCCATTCAACTCCAGTGCCACAACAACATTGCTCTTCCATATTCCAGCATCCTGCAGATGGCAGCGAGCAGGTCTGGCTTTAGGAACTGACTCAGGGCCCCTACCTTCAGCACTTAAAATGCGCATGAGAGAAAGGAAGAGTCCTACTGTTTTCTGAATGGTCAACGCAGGGTTTTAACTGAAATCTAATTATTTCTCTGCCACTACTCTGATATAACAAAAGCACTTCAGTCTTTACTGCCTTTACAGAAGGAAAAGTGATCACTTCCAGTTGTAGGAAACTGTTGACTCGCCATACTTTCATCCCCATTACGTTTAGGAACATGTTTCATTAGAAATGCCTACTCGGTGGTTTTCACACTTCATTCTGCAGTCTTCTATGAGCTGTGAAACTTTCAATTACTTGGTCCAATCTGTACCATAAAAATCTTAATTCTGAAGAGCTATACAAGGCAGCAGTCGATAAAGATCACACAGTATTACAGAATGGAAAGTAGAATAACTTTAGCCTCTTTACTTAGGCTGTTCCCATATCTACACTGCCTAATTTCAAGTGACACACCCAGAAACTCGTACATTTTTATATCCCTTTTCATACCGCCAGCTTTTATAATGAAAAAGAATTAGCGTTAAACGCAATAATTAGAGCCACAGAAGCAGTCCACCATCAGAATACACGGGATGTCTTTTATCTCAGTAAAGCTGTTCATGTTCTTTTCCAGCAGCTCAAAGATACAGGAAAACACAACAGAAAAACTAGTTTGTTACTACCTTCTTAAACAGGTTTAAAGCCCTCTTAGAAGAGGGTTTAAAGCTCCTAACTCAGCAAAGAATACGTGTCTGATTAAAGACGCAGGCACCTCACCATCTATCGAGATGGACCGTCTTTTTAAACATGAAATAAGGCGTGCTACTTTGAACTCCACGCTGACAGGAAAGTTACTGACTGGACGAATAAGACCCGTTCAGGTCATCTTCGCTCCTCCTTCCCGAGGTCTTCCCAAAAGCGGAGAGCATCCTCGGTTACTACAAAAACCCACCTCCTTGGCCCTGTTACAGAGTTGGAACTTTCCTAAGACGACAAAGTTCAACTCCAAGAGCGATCTGCAAGCACACGGCTCCAGGCCGCCGCCGTTACTCATCTCCGTAACTCAGAAGCTTCGGCTTTGGCCGTCCCAGCCGATCGGGAAAGCTCTGGTGCCCACAAAGGCACCGTTCCGCTCCGGGCTGAGCGCTGCCCCGCGGCCCGGGCTGCTTCTCCCCCTGCCCGCCCCGCCCCGCGCGGCTCCCTTTCACCCGCCGCTTCCTTCCCCGTTTAAACGCCAGCCCCGCTTTCCGCGCACACAGACAGGGGACGCAAAAAGACAAAAACAAACGCAAACCCACAAACGCCGAAGCGCCAACCGCACAACTCACCACCCAGGTCAGTCCCCCGCTGCCGCCGCCGCCGCCGCCGCCTCCTCCGGACTTTGCCATTTTCCGCCCGTTTCTCCTCGGCCGAGCCGCCGGCGCACGGAGGCAGCCTTGAGGGCCGGCCCCGACCCCGCGCCTCCCCGCGCGCCCTTCGCGCTTCGCCGCGGCCCCTCAGCGCCTCCCGCCGCGGCCCGCTCCTACTCCATGCCGGGAGCGCGGCCCAGGCGGAGCAAAACAACGAGGGAGCGGGGAGCGCGGCGGAGCGGGGCCCACACAAAGCGCCCGTCCGCCGCCCGCGCTCCCGCCGGAGGCCGGCAGGCGGCGGGGCGGGCCCGGCTGGGCCCGCGGTCCCGCTGGTTTAAAGGGACGGCCGCCCCGCCGCCGCTCGCCTCGCCCCAGCCGAGGCCCCGCAGCCACAAAGGCCCCGGAGCGCGGACCGAGCGCAAAATCGCCCCGCTCCCCTCCCCCGCCTTCGCTCCCGCGCGCGCCCGCCGGCGCGTGCCCGCGCGCTCCCCGCACGCACGCACGCGCACGCCGCCCGCCCGGCCCCTCCTTCCCTTCCGGCCCCTCCTTCCCTTCCTCTTTCCGCCCCGTCCCGCCGCCGCCGCCGCTTCTCCGACCCCTCCCCTCCCCGCGCCGCCGGGCCCCGCGCTCAGACAATGAGTGCGCGGCCACCGGCCCGCATCGCCGCCGCGGCCTCTCGACGCCGCCGGGCCGCTCCGCGTCCCCGCGCCCACCTGCCAATCACGCGCGGGAGGCGGGGCGGCCGCGGGGCCGCCGACCAATGGGAAAGGCGAGTGGGAGCAGCCGCGGCCGCGTGAGACGTCACTGCGGGTGGCAACGGGGAGGACGGCGGGCCGCCGCCAGGGGGCGCTGCCGCGCGCCGCGGGGGAGGGGCGGTGTAGCGGCCGCGGTGGGGCGAGAGGCGGGGATGGAGCCGTGCCTCGGCGGCCGAACGCCCGGGCAGAACGGTGGGGGCTGGCGGGGCGCAGCCGTGCGGTTTCCCCGTCTCCTAAGGCACGTGCTGCCGTGTGCTGGTGGAGGCTTCATTTCGGACGGGTGCTGGGAGGGGAAGAGGTCAGCGAGCACCTCCCCTCCCGGCCACATCGATGCTCCGAGCGCTGCCCATCCATGCAGGCGTTTTTAAACTGCTGTCCTGCAATGGGCCGCAGTTAGCAGCCCGAGGCGTTCACCTCCTGCAACTTTAACTTTCCTGTTACTGTGGTCGCTTTTGCTGCATCAACCTCTTCTTCTGGCCATCGTTACACCTCCTTACCCTAGGTCACGCAATCTCATTCTCATATATTTGCCATTTTTGAAAAACAACAACAGTGACATCATCATTTGAAGATGCTTTCACTTTCCACCAAAAGTAAAATTAAATACTATGGTCATAGATGTTTATAATGGCTTGGGTTGTAAAGGACCTCAAAGCCCATCTCATTCCAACCCCCTGCCATGGGCAACCCACCAGCTCAGGCTGTCCAGGGCCCCATCCAACCTGGCCTTGAGCACCTCCAGGGGATGAGGCATCCACAACTTCTCTGGGCTGCTGTGCCAGGGCCTCACCACTGTCTGAGTGAAAAATTGCCCCCAAGATCTACTTTGACAAGCTTAAAAAATGTTTCAAAGCAAAAATCACAAAAGGAGGGATTGGTAGTGAGACTGCATCCAAGTTAGTAGACAAGCTGGTATCTGAAAAAAATAAAATCAAATAGTAAAAAATCAAAGGTTTTCCTTTTACAAAATGTTTTTCCAAAGTAGTGAAAAGATTGGAAACCACGCAGCTCCCTTTGAGGAGACAGCTGTAATGTTCCAATACACCTCAAGGGAAGGATGAGAAGAACTTCTAGTAAATCTTGTTTGTTTAGCATAATTTTACTCTCGATGTCTAAGGCTGTTAAACTAATATCTAAATGCTGCACAGGAGTTACAGAAAATAATAGCACGTACCTAGAAGGGACATTAAAGTGATCTACTCCAGCCCAGTTTTACTGTAGCTGCACGAACCTCAGAGCTGTAGGCTGCGGCTTCCTCTTCTTTTGGCAAGATAAGAAAGAACATTTTTTTGCACTACAAAAAACTGGCATTTGCAGGGTTCTGCCCAGTGCTTCAGCATCCTGGGCTTGCTGATAAGAATTATTCTTTTTCTAACTCTCAAATTTGTATGTAGGGTCAGGCAAAATGAATTAAGTATAATCAACAAGGGCAGCTACAAGTGAGTATCAGAGAAACCAGAGAAAACAGCACGTGTATCTGTTCCAAGCTTTCTGCATTGGTGGAGAGCCATTAATACACAGAGCAGAAATAGTACATGAAGCCTTGTGGCTTGTTCTGTGTTCTCATTAGCTTCAGCTTTTTAGTAAATAGGCTGTTCTTAGTCTGGCAAATGGTTTTTTTGTTTTTTCTTTTTTCTTTTTTTGCTCACTTATCTTGAGCCAAGTAGTAAATAGCAATCTATCTTGAAGACAGTCACTTCTACATGCACCAGAGAAAGACAGAGGGAATTCCTTTCTTCTTGGCAGTAGGTTTTATGAAAGTGCATAGTCAGACGTGTTCAGTCCATGTGCCATGCTGGCACAAATAAAGGAAAGAATGGCTGAAGTTTCTCCAGGCATTTCCTGCAGTCATATTTGAAATTATTTTGTCCAAGTTGCTTTTCATTTAATTCTCATCATATACTACAATACCTGTGAGACTGTGGACATAAGTCAGCGTGTTTTTGGCTTATTGTTTGTAGTAGATTTATCCAGAATCTGCATGTATGTTTTGTGGTGGCATTCCTAGCCCTGGAGTACTGTGTGACAATGCTCTTAAGAGACTACAAGGAGCTGCCTCCATGGAATTCAGAGGTGAAGTAAAACAGTTCATCGTGTTTCAAGTGATTTTTGCTAAAACATAGAATTAAATGTAAGCATGAGTTGAATTTAAGCAGCGTAACATTCCAATAGCAGTGGGATTTCTTTGTTGGATGCTACCTATCCCAATCACACCCTATCAGTTTTTGTGAAATAGTTCACACATACTGAGTGCCATTTTAAATTAATAATCCACGTAAGACGTTAAACAAAATTCTTCTTTCTGTTCATTGGAGGCTTGCCCATCTTCCCAGTGGAGACTGCAACATGAATACAAGTACCCAACAGATTTTTGTAACAAGCGTCAACCACTTTTACTACTAGCTTCAGTACTTGATTTTAGTAAGCAAAGTATTTACTGAAACATTACTTTGTGTATAATGAATGTCTTAATGCACAGATCTCTCCCTTCCTGAATTTCCATTCTTTCTACTGAAGTCTAAACTGCAGTAATTATTTTAGCTGTAAGACAGCCATGTGTACGATCTATAAATATTTCTATTACAAATAATTTGCTGCTTCTATTCAAATATACTTGCTGTTTAATAAAACTTTTATTTCTCCGCAGCTTTTCTGGCACAAGACTTGAAAGTTGCCTATTTGTGAAACTATGTACGCTTACCCACTCTGAGAACATATGTTCACATACAACCACTTACCTAAATAAGTGATCACAGCTGTTTTCTGCATACTGCACAGAAAAAAATGTAATTTATAATGTTCTAAAAACTTATGTCACTAAGTCGACACTGATAAAGCTATACATTTTGCATTGTATATAGTTGTAATAGCATATATTGTAATATCAAATATTAACATTTGCAATAAAGTTTCCATATTCTACAGCATCTTAAAATGTCACTGTGATTCATTAAATAACTGATCAACTCTTGGAGAGGATTGTGGTAGTATGATAGTAATCAACATACTCATACTTGACTCTAACTGAATTTCAGATCATAGTTCCATGACAGTTACGAAAAGTCTACCTATTGCTTGATCATCTAACAATATAAACTTAGTTGCCATTTTCATCTTCATCCTCCAAGTGCCATTTTGGGGCCAATTTTGCCTAGGGTTTGGATTGTTTAAACACTTATTCACCCTCTGGTTAGTTCCCTATAACTGACATTTTAACTACTTCACCTTTGTTGTGGAAAACTTTCTGGAGCACTGTGAGCACTGTGATGAGGTCTGGCATTTCTGGATCTAGCAGAAGGCCCACGTGAGGTTGCAGAAGTGCTTCAGTGTTAAAAGTAGGGATCCCAGGGCACCGTGCCTGGATTTCCCCACCACACAGCTGAGATGACTGAACTGATCCACCACCCTACTTTCTTCTGGGTCACATCATCATCCCTGCTGCAGGATAGCAAGCTCATGTACCTTCTTAACATTTAATACTTATCTGTGACTAGAAATGCATTAATATCAAAGTCCATTTAGCCTTCTTACCATTAGTTTGGTCTTAAACTATTCTTGGGGGGCAGTAACAAGATCCAGATGACAGAATGACAGAATAGAGGACAGTTTCCAGAGATCTATTCTGAACATACAAAGCACAGAAACAGACAAGAGTAGTGTTACTTAGCTGAGAGGCAGACTTGTGCAATTACTTGGAGGCTGGGGATCACCAACCGCATGATGGCATTGCTAATTGGATTGGAGATTGTTTGGAGAATGCAAGCATCCAGTGAAATTCTGGAGATGACACACTCTTCAGAATATCTCTGGTCCCCTGAGCTCATGGTAAACAGTGAAGCATGCTAGACTTCACTCAAGTGGGTAGCTTTTCTCTGTGATAAACACATCTCTCTTTCTCCTGTCCCCATTCATCCAATCCTCAGAAGAGCAATTTCTTCTTTCAGCTAAGGCATATAGTTTTGTTTCTAGCAGTTCACCCAGCACTTTTTGGGCAAGAAAATATGCCCAGTGAGACTATTCTTGCCCATCCAAAGTTCCCATAAAAAGTGATTTGCTAGCGTTCCAGCCAGAAGAAATGCACGGTGTATCCAGAGAGGATATCAAGGCTGCTTGTTGATAGAGTTAAGCTCATTCTTAGGATGACAAGAAGGTGACAGAGTTGTTACTATAGAAGGCACACGTGGGCATACTGAATTTGTGGAGAGAGAAGTGATAACTGTTGTAGCCAACAGAAAATCTCACTTTTATGGGAAATGTCTAGAGATAGAACTTTGCTCTCCTGAGCTAAAATCTTATCCCTTCTGATACGCCATCTCCAGTTTGTTACATGATTAACATTAGTGGGGGGGAAAACAAATGCCAACTTCTCATGCATGGCTTTACTTTACCACCAGTTTTTCTTTAACCAGAATTGATGTCCATGTCAAGATGTGTATTTGCATTTCCTTCTTCAAAATTTAGTTGGGCAGTTCCAAGAAGAGGAAAGTATCAGGCTAGACAGGAGAGAGGCAGATGGTACAGCCTCTGCCTAAAGCCACAGAGACAGAGCATGTCATAAAGACGTGGCAACTGCACCCATGTAGTTCATACAGAAGCCAAAGGAAAAAAAAAGACTTGTAGCAATTTCTTTTTTTCAGATCAGTTATGCAACAATTTCTCAAGCGGCCTAATTTGTAATAAAACTCAGCACCAGCAGTTCCTATTTATTTCAATACGAGTTGTGTAATTCAGCAAGATTTGAATAGCTGTGTTAAAAAATGGTTAATGCTAGCTGCTCCACTTTTCAGTTTCCATTGGAAGTTCATATTAAGCAAATGATCAGAAAATGCATTTAAAAGATTTTGTCATCCCTTAGGTCCTTTAGGACTCTAATATTTCTGCCTTAAACGTTTTTCAAGATATCATGCACCTGTCCCTAGTTATTTGTTTCTGTGGTGCTTTTTCTCCTCAGCATTCAGTTCTTGCTGTATTTGTTAGGAAAACAGGAAAAAGAAAATACCAAATACACTTTCGTATGTTTGGGCCATGGTCTCTAGTTCCCTTTTCACCCAACTAACAGGGCTTATCGTTTTCCACCACCTATTTATGTTGCTTTCATTAACTTCTGTATATTCTTCATGCTCATTAGCATTCTCTTGTTCTTCTTCAACTAAATTGAAGTTGAACACATTACCTCAGTCAGCAGTTGAAGTAAACACATCCAGATCAGTGGTTCCCAAATCCATCTTGCTCACTTCCCACTGCAGCCATTGTAGCTAGCAGTAGCAGAAGTTGCTGTATCTACAGCTTTCAATATCAGCCAGGACAGTGTGCTTGAATATTCAGGAATTATCTATGCAGAGCTTTGCTTCAGCACATACGTTAGAATTTGGGAATTTCAGTCTAGGTCATCCTCAGCCCAACTTGGATACAAGAGCATCTCTCCTTTTCTGAGACCCTATAAAAGCTGAATCCTGATCGCAGCATTTCTTAGACGCAGGATTCCCTGCTGTCACCTATGAGAGGGAACAAAACAATCTTAAGTGACCTGGAATATATATGCTTCAACACTGATTGAATTCACTTAAGGTTCTCATAGAAAGTTACTAATCTACATGATATAAGTAACTTGATTATACCCACTCTGATTAACTTAAAGAATAATGGGAAGCAGTAGCCCTCATTTTATACATTTCCTGTTGAAATCTACTGCACATTTAACTTACAATACAGTGATATTTTTTCACTGATATAGTTCTTTCAGAATATTCCTACATTTCTTGCAAGCTTTGAGGAAAGAACCTTTAAAAACTATTTTAAGTTTTGACAGTAAGCATAAAACAAAGTATGAAAAAAGCCAGCATTTCTATTGTTTTACAATAACCATACTCTGCGTTATTTTAAAACTAATTTAGCAAAGATCCACTTTGTGATATACTGTGTTCTTATATAACAAGAATTTTCTTTTTTCTTGTACTGTCTCTCATAGTAAACATGCCAAAATTGTTACCATTCTGCTATAGAATTCTAATAGCAACTCACCTTCTTCTTGAGTTAGTTGGCTTTTGCTGAGCTTTATTATTCCTCATGTGTCCTTCTGCTGGAATCTTTTACATCAGAAAACCTTTGAAAAGTGGGAGTAGCTCTTTAAATTTATCTGGAAGCAGTGGGGTTTCTTTTACAGTTGGCTGCTGCTGCTGCTCACGTAGTTTTGTTTTATTTCAAGGTAGTAAATGCTATGAATTTGTCAGATCTTCATGAAAAGACATCCTATCCATAAATTTCCAACACAGTATCAACTTCTGTTCATTCAACATTTTCCTTCTTTTAACATCTCTTTCAAAGTCAGAAAATGCAATTTATGCGTCAATGTATTTTCTAACGTTTTTGGAAATTTCATTTGATGCTGAGTGTCAGAATTCTACTTACCTTGTAGCAAGTTCTAAAATGTTAGCTCTTTCACACAAAGGGACAGACGTTCTTACAGGTTCCCTGTGTACCTGTACTTTCAGAGACATACCATATACTCTGAGTATGACATTTTTTCCGCTGAAATCATCTCTTTCTTGTGAATCAGAATGGAGAAGCAAGGAAGCTCCTAACATCTTACCCATAGTTTATTGATAAGGTATTTGTTAGTTCCAAAGACATGCACATGAATTTCTCAGGTTTGTTGCTTTTTGTTTGTTTTCCCACTTATTTCCGATCACTCCTCTCAAAATGCTCTGAACCAAATTCTCTGAGACATAACCAACGATGCTGGACGAGTGCGCTAACATAAGGTCTGGAAAGGACAATGAAATCACTTGAAGCCACAGAGCAGCTCAAATTTGAGAGCTTATTTAGAGGTATTGTTCTTGGTGATATTAAATGCTCAAAATAGAACATAAAACATTTTTTTCATATTTCTAGTCAGAACAACTGTTTCCTGAAATAATGATATATATATGTAATGGTGAAGCACAGTATAGCATTAACAGCATCAACTCTCAGAGCACCATAAAGACAGAGTACAGTTACAAGCAATAGAGGAAGGCATGTTAACCACCCCGTGAGAATGCAGCGCAAGCTAAAACGATCAAACAGAACACAAGGCACATGTTTAGCTCTCAGTTGCTTCACCAAACCAGCACGGCTTCTTTCAGCTGCAAAGCCAAATGGCTGTACGGCATGGCACAGCATGCAGCGCTCCCAAACCTCCCATTAGGATAAACACTCCCACTGAGCACACATGCAAAACACAGCACTCCCAAGCCTCTCTCCAACTTCTGCTTAATGTTGAAATCTTCCCTGCTACTTTATGATTGCTTATTAAATGCTGCATTTCACAAACAGGACGATTGCAGAATCTCTCATCCTGCCCTTGATCTATGCTAGCCCCTCGTTGTTCATAAGGGGCTGCCGCACAATTGGTAAGGTATGTTTGCCCCCGGGGTTGCTAACTATGCCTGGGCCAGGCCTTGCTTAACAGGTTCTGTAAGAGAATAAGATGAAGATGCAAGCAAGAGAAACTACTTTCTACATTCCCTCTAAATTAGCATGTTAATATATTGGATGCTGTGCTTTGCATTTTCCCTCCTGCAAGTCTTTGCAGATTATAAAAAGCAGTAGTTAATCCTTCAAAAGGAAAGCAAAAAAAACATTCTTCCTAATTCCTTACGCGCTTGTATCATCCTACGGAGTTAAATTGGAAGTTTAATAACATTAAAATCCTTACAACAGAAATCTGTAGCATAGCACGTAAACAACATTTAATCCTTCATTTGGTTCTTTAGGTTTCTTTTGCAATTTCTACAGCTGTCCTTCTGTAATTTTTCTATGATATGCCAAGAAGAATATTCCCCATACAGTCTGTTGTTTTATTCTGTTGGGAACCTTACTGCCATTTTGAATTAAATACATAAACATGCTAAAACACAAGGTTCTTACCTTGCTGATACTATCATCCTTCCCTTAGAAGGATGGCTGCTTCTCCTTCCCCTGCCCTGTGGACCCTTTACACCACCTCCCTTACCTTTCAGATTTCTGATGTTAGTCGACTGCTGCTGCTGCTGGTAACAGCAACAACACTCGGAACATGGGGAATAAGAGAGTGGAGGGCAATTACTGAAGGTGATATTGGAATGATACTAGCTGAGGATTCAGTTGTTCAGTTGTGAATATTCTGTGGGTACAGAAGTGCTGCAGACAAAAAGCTGGACAGTCTCCAGCCACAAGGGTTAGCAAATTCAGAAGGAGACATTGAAGGAAACTCACTCAGCAGACTATGTTACTCTTACCCTCATGGCTTACTTTCTCTGATTGCCCATTAGAGAATAAATAGCAGCTCTATTGAGCTGCAGAATGCACGGACGCATTATGGGGCTGGGGTATCAGCCTGTGATACACAAGGGAAACAAGAGAAAGATAGAACACAGTGCTGGCATCTAAACATCCTATACCTTACCTTGTGACTCACTGAAAGTTGCCTTGAACTCTATTGCAGAAGCTGCTTCCAAGGATGAAACCCACTGATTTAGAAGGGAAATTTAGAAGGATTTTTAATAGCGAAGAAAACAGGAAGGGATGACATGGAAGATAATTGATATCACACATTGATCAAGGAACATCTGAAACTGCAGAAAGGCTAACAGAAGTATTTGGCTAAATTTAAGATAGTCCAAAAGATGACTATGCTGTACATTACATCTTACTACTGATGTAATGACTCCTGTGTCACAGAGCTGTTTTTCTAATGTTCTTTCTAATATGCATGAAATACAAAATCCATCAATCAGTACTGTTAGTGGTGACTCCAGCTTGACAAGTAACACTGTTACTGGAGCGCCTCTTCCATACAACCTTTTAAGTAAATATTCTCTAGTTATGGAATTGATGTTAAATTCTTGGTGTACAACAGGTTCTAGCTGACTTTCACTGAATTCATCATCCACCAGTAATTCTGCTCTTTAAAAATAGATTCTTTTCTTTCCACATCTTTCCCAGTCTTTGCATCACTGTTTCACTAGTACACATTCCCTCCATGCTCTTCATCTTTTTCAATGAATATTTACAAAGGGCTGAATTTCCTCACAAGATTGGTAATGAGTACAGTATGTGAAATAAATGCAATAAAATACCAAGTTTTAAAAAAGCACATGTAATCTGGCAAGTGCTGGTTTCTCATTAGCGTCTGTTTCCTATCACGAATTTTGACTGCATGAGCCAGAAATGCATGCAGATCTTCCTGTCTCTTCTGAAGTTTATATATTTGGACTGAATGAATGCCCATTTCTTCGTATCATTTTTGTCATCCAAAAATCCATTTCAGCAATAAACTAATGTACATATATGAATTACTGGTGACTAAAATTCTGGTGACAAAACTATAAAGTTGCAGAATACAGCTAGTTGGTGTAGAATCAAATAAAATTACAGTGTCCTTTTCACTGAATGCAAACTCTAGGTTTTCATCCTTGTTTAAAAAAAAAAGAATTTGTAGTAAAACAGAAAATTCTTGGCTTCTCCCCTTTCCCTCTTCCCCCCTAAAAAAAGAAAACCACCTCAAATATTGACTTTGAGTTCAAGAAATAACTGGTATCAGTAGCAATATTGTCAGGGGCTGAGACAACTTCTTACGAAGGAAGTTTATACTTAGCTCTGACAACTGAGCAAAAAATTAATTAATTTGCATTCATAAGGCTCCATTTTAATTCTTTCTAGACTGATTTGATTTATAAAAATTGAAACAACTGGCATTGCTTGATAAGCAAACATCAAATAATGCAAATTTGGCATTCATTTCTCAGCATTAACTTGATCTTAAATTTTTCTGTCCTCAGATATGAAACTTAAATCACAGCCCCCGACACTTCCTGTTTGTACTGCTGTAGCCACTGCAGAGTTTTTGTGGAATTCCAGTTTGTTTTTTTTAAATTTTCCTTTTGCCTATTTTCTTTGAAACCATCTTTGCTAATGGAAACCGTAAGCATACTTTGCCAGTAGCTCCTTGCTTGAACAACAGAACAAAAAAAGCCACCTGAATTAGAAACAGTTTTCTGACATGTTTCTTACTACAAGAAAACAGAATATCTTCAGAATTCTTAATACAGTCCATCAAGGGACACTTTCCTTTCAGCCAATAAAATTTTACATCTTTTGGCCAGTGTTGAACTTTGTTTTGAATGTATCATGTATTTCACTGATGCTTTGGATAAAAGCAAAAGCTGCTGCAGTGCAAGCATGGACATACATATTCTGTTCTATTACCTTCACAAGAGTAACCCAAGGAAGAGGCTGTAACCTCTTTCCATTCTGTACGTTGCTGCTCTTTCCATCAGCTCTAAGAGCCTGTTACCAGCTGTTCCACCTACCTTACTAAGATTTTGCTTGAACGTTGTTCTTGGATGCCTTCACTTTCTTACATTTGCTGCTTTCCTTATAACTGCTGCACAAGGAAGTCTGTATAATGTTATCTGAAGTGTGTATCTAAAATAAGTCTGCTATTTCCTCCTGATTGTGACAATTAAGCTGTTAGCTGATTGTCTGGGAGGGAAAGTATGATCCCCTAGGACTTCAAGGACATAGGAAACATACATTACATTACCAGAATTCTAAAGATACGAACAAATTAACAGAACATGCTTTGAAATATTACATTTAATGTAGAATCATAGAATGGCCTGGGTTGAAAAGGACCACAATGATCAGAGAGGCTTCAACCCCCTGCTATGTGCAGGGTCGCCAACTACCAGACCAGGCTGCCCAGAGCCACATCCAGCTTGGCCTTGAATGCCTCCAGGGATGGGGCATCCACAACCTCCTTGGGCAACCTGTTCCAGTGTCATCACCCTATATAAAATATATATAATATATATTCTTCCTTTTATAAGATATTCAGACAGTCATTGGCAATGCAGTGATTAGACCCAGTCCTTCCAGTCTATGCCAGCACTCAGTCACACTGAAATCTCACGCTCATTAAAAATAGTGTTCTCTTGAAGGTGTTTGTTACAATAGGTCACTAAATACTTTCTAAATACTTTCTTTCCCCCCAAAAAAAGAAACAAAACATTTCCCAGAATAAAGAAAGGAATTAACCTACATCAAGCAGGAGGAGTCTGCTGTTAATTTTAAAATGATTTCAACAGCTTAGACTAATAATAAAAAAAAAATTGAGAATGGATGTATCTTAAATCTTTTACCACTTCTAAGAAATGCTGTCCCCTATTCTGAGTTCTTTTCTCAGTAACCTAAATATAAATGCACAAATAGGAAAATATCTCAGTGTAAAGGGTCACTAGCTTATGAGTAGTCCATTAAATTATTTTTCCTCATTAAATGTTATTAAGCCCTGCCATTTTTGTTGGTTTATGGGTATCATCAATTTTAATGACTATTGCTTTTTTTTTTTTGCTGAGTTTGAGTATCTTTATCTCTTTCGTTTCCTTGTAGAATATAAAAGTGAATAAACTAACTTAATTTTTGTCACAGAATATTTATCATACAGTTGCAATCCTCTATATAAATAAAAGCAAATTAAGATGTATTTTAAATTAGATAGAAAATGTGTAAAAAAAAAGACAGCACTGCAGAATCTGAAGTAGGCTAACCATAAAATAAGCTAACAGCTTAACTACAAAACTTAAGTAAAAAAAGGCAAAGTGCAGGGATCAACATAAAAATCTAAACAAAGGAAAACAAACAAACCAAAAACGGTCCTCTTATTCAGACAGGAAGTCACATTTATACTCTTACATATTTCACAACACCTATAAACATAAAATACAGATACTTGAAGCTGCTTGACCTTAGCTTGTTACTTTACCATTCCTAGGTGCCATATTATAGGATAGGAGATCTCAAAACTCTGCTCCAGTAGCTCCTTGCTTCTTGAAACTAGTTACTTCAGAGAAGAAGCTGTCCTGAACTAGTAAGACTTCTTCTTAAGTTAAATTGCTTATAATAGGAGCAAACCAGATGTTTGAACCCAAAGTAGGAACAGGAGATTTAAAATAAATATCTCTATTTACTAAATGCTACTATTTTGACAAATAGTAAGACGACACGCTAATTTAACTGGTACCATACTTCCATTTTTAGCTTAAGCAACTGAGGGTAAAGAGAGTGTGAACACAGATAAGCAGACAGAGATCCCAGTATCTGCTGGACACAATCTCTGTCTCCCCTTGGTGTTCCTTTGTTTTGGTTTGTTTTGTTTTAAGCTGTAAGAACTCTGTAAATGGGTGTTCCCAGCTGCTGGCAGCCATATGTGCTGCCTACCATCTGTTTTCATTCCACTGTGCTATGGAGACAAACATACTTTATTTTTAGTGTTCTGCATTTCCTGATGTTGCACACAGTGTGGTTTAGACATAAGACATAACGCCTATTATGTGAAATATCTATGGAAAACTGATGAATAAAGGTGACATCACACAGGATCAGATAACTTTCTTTACCTGCATCTTAGTGCAAATACATGATTTATAATCAAGATTATTCGCTTGATTCTTGTATGTATACCTGTGCTTTTTCCCTGCACTGCCTATAAGGGGCTTCCATAATGTTTTAAACATTTTCTTTCCACCCTCCTAGTAGGTTCCTTGGATATAGAAAATTACTCCTAAAATTTCTTGTGCTACTAGCTAGCATTTGCTATTCTGTACACAGCATTCAGAGTTTAAACAGGATATGAAGAAATAAACATCTGTACGATCAACTGTAGAGAGACAACAGTACAATAAAGCACAATTGTTTAAAAGCTACATATGCCCTGATCAACATCACCCACAACTCAACCAGAATCGTAGCATTGCCAGCTTAACCTAATATCCACACTTGTATAGTACATCGCAGTACAGATGTCTCCACCACATATTATTGCAAATTCAGGATGCTCTAAGTTATTAAGCAACTATAGATGAAAGAAAGCAAAATATCAGAGGAATTACCTTTGGTTTCAAAAATTAAAATTATAATCATTTTTGATTTGCAGTGAAATAAATATTGAAAGAAGAAATACACACCTTTAAAACAGCTCACGCATGAAGAGACTGAAAAGTTCACTTTTACAGAGTACCCCAAAAGTCATCTAAGGGGGTTTAATTTTTTCTTCTTCAAATTAGGTCTATTCAATCAGGTTTCTACTCAATAATTAATTCCTAGAATAAGCACTTTTATTCACTGCATGAGATCTTACAAGTACAGAAAGTACTTATTGTTTAACTAGATTAGTGGAGCTTTTTTTTTTTTTTAATTCATTCAAATAGTTTAATAATGAACATAACCTGCTCTCCTGCTTCAGTGGATGACTTTAATAAGTTATCTGAAGTCATTACTCTTCCCTCAAAGGTTCCAACCAAAACTGTGAGAAAATTACTTTCATATTACTACTATTAAAATTATTCTGCCTTCTGTTTTCAAATTACGAAATGCAGTTAAGCTCCTTTACAGTTCCTGATAGTCCTCTATTTTAAGTAATAAAATAAAGGAAATAACTTGTCACAATTAAGAAACAGAAAGGTGAGGGTGTCTTTCTAACTACTTTCTTCCACTATTGCATAAAGACTAGACTGTAGTGCTTCTTTGTTTGATTCTCACTCAAATTCTGAGCTACCATTTAGCTGAAACTAAAGCAGGAGGAGTTTTGAATGGAAATGGCCAAATTCAATTGGCATTAGTCAAGTATAGACCAACATCCTTCCATACAGCTACCTGTCCCTCAGTTGTTCTGTTAAGGGAGAGAGACAGTGATTGGAAGAGTCAGATGTAAAAACAAAAAGGAAGAAAAGTAAAAGAAAGAAAAAAAGCTTTAAAGTCACACTGATCTTAGGGATCATCCCTAATTTTCATTTATTTTAAAATAAAACTATAGCTCAAACTTTGTATTATAATCTTATAATAGAACTACTCTCATACGTTCCAGCCACAGCCTTCCTTGAATTCTCTGATAAAGATTATCTATGCAGAACACTCACTCCACACTTTATTCACAGCACTGCTACATCTGAAATCTCCTGGGTGGTGGTTTTATTGTACCCAATGCAAAGAAACTTAAACATTGTACACAGTAACAGAAAATTGTATGCACTTTTACACTGAATTTGGGAAGAGTATTCAAAGCACCTCAAGACAGTAGCTTAAAAAATGATTTCAACACCTACATACTACATTGATCTTTTTAAAGGTGCATAGATTTGAATTTATATTGTAAAAGAGTATGTATAATGAATAATCTTTTTCATAGAAAAAAAATCTGATATTCATTTTTAAGTCTCAATTTCATATCACAAGCCAGGACAAAATCTTACGTACATAATGAACATTTCTTTCAAAATTAGTCTATTATCATACCTCCAAAAATGTCTAAGTATTAAACTTAGATAATAATTAAACATAAGTTTAATACTTAAATGTATAAGAAGATCATTTTAAGATTGCTTCCACATTTCTCTTAATTTCAGGTAATTATTACACAAAATCAGATCTATCCTTGAAAATATTTGTCTTCTATTATTTTTAAAATATTTTAAAATCAGCACAATGCATTTGTTGTAATCAAATAATGCAATTCACATTGTTTTTGCAAAAAGTAGATTAAAAAAACAAAACAAAAACCCCAATAACCAGTAAGCCAACCACAAAACTCCAAATTAAAACTGTTCTGTGCTCCTATGATCACATTTTGGTTTCTAAGAAATGCCTTCTTTTCTTTAGAATTTAAGAAAAGAGCATTAATTTAACGGTTCAATCCTTAATTTTTGAGTTTCAAAGCAAAGAAAGCTTTCATTGTGATGGTTACCTAGTCAGTACCCGTGCAGTTCCCATTTGGCAAAATGGAAGGATTGAAATAGGAATAAGCTGTCTGCAGGATAGTCAGGAACTGCCAACCAAGACTTTGTGTTGTTTCCACAGTATGATGTTTTAAAGAGAACTTCTCTGGATTCCTTGACTTCAGGTTCTCAGAGGTCAGCAAGTTTTATAATCATCTCCAAGCAATTTTCTCCACATCCTGTTAAATTGTTTCTGAACAGCTGCGTGTGTTGCCAGGCAGCTTTACCATCCCCTCCACTTAGAGTTGCTTCCAGTGTAACTTCTGTTGCACCACAAAAATCTGAATAGGAGGAGAGATTTCCATCTATTGGAAGAACAAGATAAACAAGTAAGGGTCTGCATCAAACAGCATACAGTGCTAGAACACATATTAAAAGGGTAATGTGTCGTGAATGTTTAAGAATCTCAGTCAAAACTGTACAAATCAATTTATCAGCAGCAGAAATAAAACAGCTGCAGAACTGTAGTTTATTTTTCATGCTCAAAGGATCTAGTCAAGATTGACCACCACACATACAAACATCTATTCCTCCCTGTAAAACACACAGCTTTTATTCACTGTGTTTTTGCTAACCCCACTATGCTGCAAGTAGTATTTAGATTACTAAAACTTGCTTTCCTTCCTTTTTCTCTGGCAGTTTTGATTAAACATGGTATTTTTTTTACCTTGTTAAGAAAGACTGAATTAGAAATGTCAACATATGTTTACATTTCATTTTTAATATTTGCCCAGTGGTCTCCCCATATAAACTACACATTTGCAATTACACTTTTGCTGCATGATGTAATTTCACACTTACCTCCTACCAGAATAACTTCTGTTGTGGGAGAGTAAAGTCTCCACTTGATTCTTCCACTATGAAATGTCTGACTGCTTGTCTTAATTGAAATGTTATCTATTTTTAGACCAACTGATTTGCACTCAAACTTCCAGCTGATGGAAGCAGAGGATGACCCCTCCTTTCTGGCTAGATAAACCTAAATAAAAATAAGACATAGTCACATCAAAAATTGAGACCATCAACACACATTTAATTAATCCCTGTAACAAGGTTATTAAATCTTAAAGAGTGTACTTTCATCCTTTATTAAGCTTTAAAACTGTTCACGTTACAGTTTTTTATACGATCTCTTTCTAAATCATTAAGTCTATTCAACAGTTAGGTAACTGTACATGATTCATAGCCCTTCACAAGGAACACTAATCTATTTCAATATGCTCATTAAAGCTCACTGTATTAAAAAAACAGACTTTTGACTTTTATATAAAACCATAGGTCCACACACTCAGTTTCATTTTTGTTGCTCAGTATTCTGGAATCTGCAGATGTGGCTCCTTGCCACGCAGCACTTTTTCCAGGATTTCACATGACTTGATTAAGGCAAATCATACATGCCAGCCATAAATACATCCTGTACTAACACTAATCGGGCTGTTAAAAATCTGCATTTGTCCCAGTGCTGTTCTGAACATCACATGGCTGCACAGTTAAGCTCACACATCAACATTCACTGAAGAGCTACAATGAGCCCCCAAAAAGGGTTGCGAGTTCATACACTCATAGAATGGCCTGGGTTGAAAAGGACTACAACAATCCTCTAGTTTTAACCCCCCTGCTATGTGCAGAGTCGCCAACCACCACACCAGGCTGCCCAGAGCCACATCCAGCCTGGCCTTGAACGCCTCCAAGGTTGGGGGCATCCACAACCTCCTTGGGCAACCTGTTCCAGTGTGTCACCACACTCTGTGTGAAAAACTTCTTCCTAATATCTAACCTCAACCTCCCCGTCTCAGTTTAAAACCATTCCCCCTTGTCACCATCCGCTCTTGTAAACAGTCATACCCCTCCTTTATATATGGTTCCTTCAAATATTGGAAGGCCACAATGAGATCTCCCTGGAGTCTTCTCTTCTCCAAGCTAAACAAGCCCAGTTCCTTCAACCTTTTCTCATAGGAGAGGTGCTCCAGCCCTCTGACCATCTTAACAGTCCTCCTCTGGACCCGCTCCAAGAGTTCCATGTCTTTCTTGTGCTGGGGACCCCAGACCTGGACGCAGTACTCCAGATGGGGCCTCACAAGAGCTGAGTAGAGGGGAACAATCACCTCCCTCTCCTGCTGGCCACCCCTCTTTTAATGCAACCCAGAACACAGTTGGCTTCTGGGCTGCAAGCGCACACTGCTGGCTCATGTCCAGTTTCTCATCCACCAGGACCCCCAAGTCCTTCTCTGCAGGGCTGCTCTCAAGGGGTTCTTCTCCCAGTTTGTACAGATACCTGGGATTGCCCTGGTTGTTATGTACAGATCTAGTACAGAAAATGTTAGAAGAGAATTATGCCCTTGCTCCATTTTTCATTACTGAAAAACAAACTATTCCTTAAGGTAGACACACATTTGGCCAGAGACCCTTTAGACCAGCAAGATGAGAGAGGGAACAGAACAACAACATCCTACAGTAGCTGACAGGAATGCTCAGTTGCACCATTGCTAGCTGTTGCTGGAAAAGCTTGCTAGTAAGTGACCCCTTCCTATTCTACAGGCATCAACTCTTTTCTTCCTAGAGTAAGAGCATATGATTCTTCTGCTGTTCATTGTCCTGACAGATGGGAAAGAGTCTGGGCAGGGCATACAATAATCTGGCTGATAAGGTTTTTGTCTTATTGCAACCATAATGTTTAGGATGACAACTTCTTCCTTTGGCTGTGCATCAAAGAGGCATGATACACATTATAAAGCTATTCCCCAAAGCCAAAAAAAATAAGGGTTTTTTTTGGAGAGAAGTACTGCTTCTCAATAAAGCAGTATCACACGTTTGCCGAGAAGCATAAGAAGGAAACAACTTTTTAAGATTTGGTGCTCTAGCAAGGATTCCAACGTTCTGAAAGGCAAGCTAAATTTATCTGCAATTTCTTAATTCATCTGGCAATCTTACCTGAAACTTTCCAGTAATACTCATGAGCATCAGCTAAATTGTGTAGACACCAAGAGAGGTTTTGATGCAGAGACAAGGATTTTCTACTTTACTTGCACTGTCATACTTTCACAGTAGATTTAACACTGTTAATAAATCCTTACCATTTTCCAATCTGTTTCAACCTTTCTCCAAATAGACTCTGCCTTCCAAACACCTGTTCCCCAGCCAGTTATTTTTTCATTATTATTGGAAATCCGTGTATAACTATCTTCTACAACATTGTAGATGAGGTGGAAAAGTTTAGAAGCCTTCTCTTTTTCAGAGGGAATAAAAACTACTTCTTTTCTCTCCTGAAAAAGGCATAAAGACAAGCACATTAATTTCCCAAATATTTCAAGTGAGATGACGTTGCTTTTAATCAATGTACCATACTTTCCCTTCTCAGTTGTTATGTCAACTGAAAAAAGCCCCCAAAAAATCACATGGCATTTATGCAAAACAAAGACTTCTGAGCTACTTTCCTACAGCAGACTTGTCACTTTTCCAGACAGGAGCAATAATTCCATTTTTAAAATTTTCATATTATTAATTTTGCAATTAAATTATTAAAGAAATAACAACATCTGCAAATTTAAGGAAAAAAAGAGTAATATGTTAAGAACAGAAAAAATATTGAGTATATTTCTATTTCTTGTACAATCAACAAGTAAATGGTTATCCGGAATATCAAATGTAGAGTCTGTGACTATCATATAGAGGTGCTTGTACATGGTAGTTTACAAATCCATTTCAAAAAAGCTAAGTTACAAGCTCTACGACTTCACCGTATTTTTAAAGATTTTCCACTGTTCTTACCAATTTCAGCAAAATAAAAATTATATCTTCTAAACTGAAATAAACTTAGTTCCTCAAACATAACAATAGGAAACATGCTAATTTCATCTAACCACTTTAGGATTGACAGTTGTTCCATATATAAAGTGATGGGGAAAGTCACTCCTTTCCACACTAGCTCAAGCTAAATATGGCTGAGGTTATGGGAAACTCTCTTATAATAAAAGAATTCAAGATAACTGAAACAGTCGAAGAGATTGACAAGAAAACTGTTCAGGCTTATTATTTGAGAGGTTGTTCCATTCTCACAATCCTATCTATTTTCGCATATTTTTGTTAATAAAACTAATTGGTCAAAACCTGCTATTAGTCTTTAATCAACAGTACCTAACTATATAACCACATACTTTTTAAAGTTTTCCCAAAATCTTCTACCTGCCCTACAACTTACTAGTTTGTTGCATCATAACAAATCAAAATGAAATAAATACTTTATTTATTTATTTTATTTATTTTAAGTGCAAAATTTAATACTTCTGCATGACTCAGTTATTCCCAAACATTTTTTGAAACAATGGACTGCCACCAATCTTCAACTTCCTAGCGTACCATTACTGAATTCAACCAAACTTGCCCCTAATGTTTTTCCAAGTTTCACTGTTTGAACATAATCTTTAGTTCACCTACCACTGACTCACGAAGCACTATTCCTCTGCAGACCATAGTCACTGAACTTCTAATTAGCTACCTTTAGGACGGTCACCAGTGGAAAAATTAAATACCTCTGAACCAGTTTCACCTCTGGCTATTCTCCAAGCCATTGAACCCGATGTCCTTCCACCAAATTCTCCGGGTTTAGGTGTTTTAGGAGAAATGAATTCAGCAAGTTCCACAATTGTTCTTTCCAACAGCTCTTTTTTTCTGCTTTCTGACAAAGATTGCTGTTTCTGAAAATACATATAAGAAAGAAATAAAAAGTTCAGAAAGAAACGTATATTTAATACAGCCCTAGAGTGACACCAGCAGGAAAAAAAGAATTTGAAAAAACAGGCCAACACTTGAAATTCAGACTGATTCTAAGAAACATTAATCTTAATCCACATGTGCCAGTTATAAGCAATTCATAAACCAGTTATAACTGTATGATTATTTGACAAGTGTTTAGTGCTTTTTCCGTAAACTTCCATGCCCTAACTATGTGGGTTTATTTTAGAATAAAGCTTGTGCTGTGTTTATATTTGCTTGGATGGTGAAATACTTAACATATTTTAGAGTTATTCATAGCTACTCTGTACCTTAGAGAGAAAACAAACATAATTATTGGGTCAAACTTTTCTTTCCTAAGGTGGAGTGATTTGGTTGGCAGCGGTCTTGCTTTTGTGATTAAATCCAAACAAAAGATTCAGCTGGTCTGTGAAAGAATTAATTCACAGTGACTGATTCCATCATAAATAAACTAATACATTCCTATTTTTGCAGGTATCAGAAAGCTGATTAAAAAAAATAATAATAATTCTTCCAGGTAAATTAAGCAAAACTTAGAGGAAAAGAAAGAATTTTATAACAGTCTTGAAGCACATCGATAACACTAGGGGTGTCTTCCTCATACACACACAAAAAAAATCATTAAGAGGCTAGGTTTCAGCTGCCACAGCTTTCATGTCAAATATACAGAGGTGATAGGTGAAGACTTTTTCCTTAACTGTGGGTACACCTGCACAGGAATGGAAAGTTTGTATTTTCCACTTCAGTGATCATACAAAGCATGCATGCTGAGCCCATTAAGACCTGAAACTTCTGGTCTATAACTATTCCAGTCATCTCAAAACGCAGTCCTGAACCTTGAAATTTTTGCTATTAGGGATCAGAAAAAATCTGATAGGCCCTTGTTCCAGAAAACAATGTAGAAATTGGATGAAGAAATGGAAAGCAGATACAGAGAAATTATGAGAAACGATGTCCGCTGCAGAGATTCCAGCTGCCAACCAGCAATTCTAACATAACTAATGAATGATGAGCAGTAACTCCAGCACTCCTTTGTGAAATACCACGTCTTCCTGAACTTGCCACTTGCCTAGGTATCTGGGTATCCACAGGTAGTACTACAGAGCTCACTCCAGCTCAAGAGAAACTCTGATATTGCTTACCCTAAGTTATTAATTCCACTCTACTATTTTCTGTCAGTCTCTTTGAAGGAAGCCCAGTGTCAGGGGCTACCACCACTGATACTGGTGATACCACAGTAAAAATTGCTGCTGCTGCTTTACAGCTGTCCTAACAGTTTCTGGAAATTGTTGACAAAGAACACTGCTTTTACACAAGCAGGGTGTTTCCAATGGCAAGCCACAAATGACAAGAATTTCAGGAGTCTCTAAAATGCAAAGAGTACAAGTATGCTAATTGTTGTCACCATTCCTTCCTCCCATACCTCCCAACAGACTTTTATATATAGCTGCTAATACCACTAAGATATGCATAATGCTCAGACTCAGCAGAAATGAACGCTGCATATAATTGGGAAAATCTGTAACTAAATTTCCTATAAATGACACTGTTGGCAGTACATTTGTGAACTGAAATGGATTCCAAGAACTCCATTATTCATTATCATGGCTCAAGCTTCCTCCTTTTGTTTCTTTTATCCTGAAAAGCTACTGAGGAAAAGAAAATAAGTGGAAGGCACAGTGTGAGTATCATTTAGCTTGGAGAAAGGGAGAGCAATTTATTCATCAAAATAAGAGATCATAAAAAATGATTGACAAAGGTGTTCCATTAGACCATTGAGAAAGCTCTAACAATATGAGACAGCAGTAGGGGAAGCGTGTGGCATAGCAAAAAAGGTCTGAGATCTTTGACGTGTGGAAAAAGATAGGAGAAATCCAGGGGTTTTGGGGAAGCATATCTATATTTCCTCCTTGTACTCAATTTTTAATGAAAATTTCATCTGAAACACAACAGGAACACTCGCTATTTCTTGTTCAAAAAAATGCTCGCATCAGCTCATGAACTGCTTCCATAAAAACACAGATTGAATAATCAGACCAATAGACCAACACAAATAGCACTATCTGTTGGAGATGCCAACACACATCTTTTACTGGAATGCTCTAGACTTCTGAAAGTGAAACAGAGTGTGATCTTAAGAGTGACATCAAGAAGATAAGGAGGAGGCCAGGAAAACCAGCCCATAAGACATTCGTACAGAATTTCCTCATTCCAACAATACTGCATTCTTTTTTCTTTTTTTTTCCTCCCCCATTAAAACTTCTGCATCAGTAACAGCCTCTAACACTTGGAATAGCACCCTGCTTTCAAGGTTCTCCTCAACTGGTGGAGAAGAAGCAGAAGACTGATCAATGTAACCAGATTATCTGAAGAAAGGCCCCCACAGATCTGTTTTGTAGCCACGAGGGTTTAATGATCAGAGGACTCCACCAAATTCCTGCAACCCTTTGAAGTGTATCCATTCTTCAATCTGAATTTCTGATCCTTTACTTCCCTAAATTTTGTTAATCCATGGTCACTCTTCTCAGTACTCCACTCTGCATGAGACTAATTTTTCATTACTGATGAAAGTTTTGAAGCTGGGTTTTGAAATCATCTCTTAACTCTTCACGCTTTTAACAAAATTTGACTATAACCCCCAAGCCAGCAGGCCTCTAAAAAAGGGGTGTTTATTGAGCCATCAGCTTTACTTTATCATAGAAACTAACATTTTGATGCAAAGGAAATAGCACAGGAAGGAAGTGAAGGACACAAATGAAACAGTTGATGACATTTATTTTCCATAAAGCAAGGACATTCCTAACAGGTTACAGAATATTTCTTCATTCAAGGATGTCATATTCTGAAAACATACATTTCACTTGCAGTGGTCTATTTAAGCTACATACCTTTTTATTGATTGCGTTAATTGTTTCACGCAGTTTAGCTTCACTGAGTGCTGTTCTTCTAGTGAGTACTTCTTGATGCTTACAGCTGTATCTCCATGTGACATCAACAACCTCAAACACAAGACAAAGAAAACAGCAATCAAAACTCCCTATCTTGATTTAAGGAGGTTAATTATTCGAAGTACTTTTTGAGATCTAATAATTCTGGAAATCACATTAAGATGGAATACTTCACTCCTTGCCCCAGGGCAATGTGTTGGGTTTTTTGTGGGGGGAGGGAACAGGACTGGTTTGGTATGGGTATTTTTTTGTTTCTTTAAATCACCATTCCTACCTCATCTTTGGAGAATGCAATTATGTAGGAAAGCTTCTTTCCCCAACCAATTTCATAGAGGAGAGGTTTATCACAGACATTTTCACAAGGATCACAGTGAAGCCATCTTTTCTGAGATGCAGAATATACTTCAGTCCATACATGATCTATACAACAGAGGCCAAAAGTAGGCAATGAATTACAGGAATAGATCCCTTCTAACGGCCCAGAATAATGAAATTTTTCCTTACTTATGAAATAAAACAAACAAGTAAGAGAATATATTTCTGTTAATCTATATTCAGACAAGTTAGCAGAGCTTTTTCTTTCTACCTTAGCATCATGTTCCCTTTGATTCAACAAAAGACTAACACTCTGAAGTCAGACATCTCTCATTAATTACACAACTATATTCCACTTTGTCAGACAAGAGGGCAAACAATTTATATTCCTTTGTTAGCTAAACTACATAACTTTACATGCTGCCTGATGGACTAACACAAACTTAGAACCATAACATTGTCTCATTCTGCATGTATTTGTATTAAAATAATATGTTCTCTTGTACTGTTACCTGTCCAATCCCTGACATATCTAGCTTCAAACCCCATAGCTCTGCAACACAGTGTAAAACAGTTAGCCCATTCGCCACAGCGTCCACATCTGGTTTCCAGAAGTTTCTCTGGATTATTATACCTAGTGGAGAAAAATAAAAAAAAAGAATAATGAAAAACATATTTAATCTTTCAAAATATTTACATCATGATTGCCCTTGCAATGATTTGAACAGATTTTAGTGCCACTCAGTTCACAGAAGATAATGGGAATGATTGCTGCATTGAACAGAACAAGTATGAGCAGAATGCTACTTTCACTTTGACTCTGATGAGTCTATCACCTGTTCATAACAGTACTGAAATTAATCTGATTTTTTAGTTTTCTAGATTAACTCAGACTTCAGCTTAAAATATGACTCTTGTATGGTGGTCCTTTTAATTGTTTGCAAAAGTATCTAAAAATAGGATATTTACTCTTCCGCTACAAAGTCAGCAGATCTGCTTTATCTTATCTGGGAGATCACAAAAGAAGTGAAACAACATTTCTTGAAATACTAAAAAAAAAAAGTAATAGCATGCCAATATTAACATACTTTATTTAGAAACTGAACTTTATCAAAATAACAGTAAAAAAATACCAGGCATACATTCAGAACAAAGCCGTGTAAATGAAAGCAATACATTTTCTTTAAAAAAAATTTAAAAGAGATGTTGCTGTTTCATCAGCCATCTGATCAAGTTACTTATAAAAGCTTCTCTAACATTTGATCCAACAACTTACCACTTGTTCATAAAATGCATAAGTGCAAAGCTGTTTCACAAAAGAAATGAAAAAAAAAAGCAAAACAGATCTTTGTATGCTCACCTTGGGAATCTATTACAGAACTGACACTGGCTGCAGTAATGATTTTCCACTCTATCAGCATTCCACCTTAGATCATCATAAGTTGGTGAGAGGTAGTCTCTTTTAATTTCAGTCTGGCCACCACACCTGCTGCAAGGCAGATTATCTACCCAACGAAAGAAGTCATTCTTAAACCAGTTCAAGAGCTCCAACAACAAGAAGTCTTCTTCATTCACATGTTCACCTGTAGAATTTACACAAGGAGAGATCAAATAGTAAAACAAGAGTTTAGCTGAATTTTACAGTATCTACCTAGATCACCATTTCTTGGGCCTTTATTACATTTTAGAAGTCTCATAAAAAAAAGGTTCATATGTTGTTTATTCACTCAAGAGAGAAAATCCAAGTGAAGACTGAATAATGGCAAACTGTATTTCAGGAACAAAAATCTGCACTCCCAGACACTACAGCTAGAGTGAGAATTAGGAAATTCTCAGAAGAACAAGTTAGACATACAGTGAAGCCAGGTGAACTTCCTCATGCCTCTCATGTTCCTCTAGGGCTATGGAAAAGATACTATACTAACTCTTCTTCTGCTCCTAAGTATTCTCTTTCTGTTCCTTGCTATTAACCTAGGAATAACAATTGCTTTTGATCTCAAATAATCAGATACCAGCAGCAGTATAGCCAGCCAGATGTAATATAAGCTGTCTGCAGAAAGTCAAGTACCACAGAACATGCATGCATGTTAAGTAAATAAAGTTAAGCTTGTTTATAACCTCATCAAGAAACAGTTTTGTCAGCTTACTCAAAATGACACAGAATGTCTCTATTCTTCTACTCTGATTCTATCACATCAGAACATCAGACTCTTCTGACTCTGTGTCCTGTGCTCACAACAGGTGTCTTCTCACATATGTCAACTATTCTGCTGTTTGGAAATAATCCCACTCTACCTGAAGTTATAAAATCCAGACTTCTAAAAGAAGAGATCCATCTTTTAAAGTCTTTATAGTCTTTAAATGTATATCCTGCTCTAATGTCCAAAGTACATCCTCTTCCTCCTCAGAATCATAAACATTAAAGGAAGTCTTCCTATTAACTCCACCATCTAGGTAATCACTCTGCAGTCATAGGTACTAATATGTGGTTACTTTATGTACTACAGTTTGCTTATAGACACAGTGCTGACAGATCGCACTCATGAAGACAAAAAGTATTTAAGAAAAACACTGTTTAAAGGAAATTGTACCAAATTTGTGCACTCTTCTTTCTCAGGATAGTGAAGAAGGAATAGATGAGATGTATATTTTATCTAAATTCAATTCATATCTTCCTCTGAAGTACTCTGCCTGCTACAGAGCACTAGGGACTTCTAACTTCATTAAACACACATTGCCAAGAGAAGATCATCTGCTAATCAAAACCAAAAAAATTGAGACTTCAGACTGACTTTAATTTAAGTAACAATGACAATTTTACTGTATTACTGCTTTCAAAATGTGGGCTTATGTGTTCAAACTTCCTTCTAAAAGCAGAAGATTTTGAGCACAGGCAACATGCTCTTTTCATGGACCGCAACATGTAAACCAGAGTCCTCTGAAAATATAACCACTATTATATCAATATTCTTCTGCTTGTAAAGAGGTCCTTCATGAAAACACTGCATGGAAAGAAAGACAAAGAAGATGCACTTGAACAGAAAACAGCTCTCTGTGACGGCCAGCTATTTTCAACTGCACAATCAGTCCTTCTAAAGGAAAGAGGTAAAGTGAAATAGTCAGAAATTCGTACTTCTGCTCAAATGACAATAGCCTTCCTAACACAGTCTTTAAGGACAAAATCCTAAGATGTCTGCTAAAAGAAGTCCTAAAAGCAAATGCCACCTAGCACCAAGCAGTTATTCCTGCAGGTAACAGCCTTAACCCAGCAATACACATAAACAGAAGAAGCTGGAAGTGACAGTTAGCCATAAATCTCATAAGCAGTCCACTTCCAAAGGAGATTGCCTCTAAAGCTCTTAAAAATGGCTTCAAGTTGTTATAACTCCAGAACAGTGGAGTTCCATTCCGTGCCCCTTTATTTTTATCTAAATGAAGTTCTGGAAATCATTTTGAATAGATCAGCTTGATGTCTAGGGAAGAAGCATCTGAAAATACCACCCTCCTTTCTTCCTTGCTTTCAAAATAGTGTATACAACAGAATTGAGACAGGATCTAATATGAACATTTGTCTTTTTTTAAATAAGTGATAAATAAAAATTATTTAAATATCTGTATTTTATTTTAAATCACTGTATTTTACTATAGTGCTGATTGAAAATGCTTTTTAATTACCTATGTAGTTTACTACTCCCCAGAATACCTTTGCAAAAAAAAAAGAGAAAAAAATACCAAGAAAGGTTCACTTATGTTAAAGGTATTACAGATTAACGTGGCTGTATCAGACAAAGTCATCCAGAAAAATGATGAGAAGAGCTTACCTTTGGTTTGCAATCCCATTTGGTTTGCATTCCCATCAAGCTAGAATTTCTCTAAAGTCCTCTATCAAAGATTCACAGCGAAAAAGATTTTTAAAATCAAAACATAGTCTTGAAAGCCCATTAAAAATATATATAATCTTGTACAAATAAAATTTCACTATATTAATGAAACAAATCTAAACTTTAGTTAAGATGGCTTATTTTCAACTGGCAAACACTTGCACTTTCAAAAGAAATTAAGATTTGTTTCCTTCAATAAATAATAAGTAAGCACTTGCTACTGATGCTACAAATATTTATGCTCATGCATCACTTTTGGTCAAAGATAATGGCATTTGAACAATCTTATTCATTTTAGCATTTGCAAGAACGGTGCTTCTTCTCATATCAGATTGTGTTTTCGAAAGGCCAAAAGCAAGATCTCACCAATAATATGATTTTAAAGAGAGAAACAGTATTTTGGAATTCTTCTGAATTTGGAATTGTACTACTGACAGAAAAGCAGTACTCTGACATTTCAAAATGATGACTATAAACAAAAATAGCTCACTTCCCTCTTGTAGTTATTTCACTCTAGATGCTCATTCAATTTGTCTGTCATAGCTTGCTGCTAATTCAGAAATTACGACTTCAAAATTTCCACATGAAAGTAGTAACAGATGGATGAATAAAAACAATCAGAAAAACAAAAATCAGTAGTACATTAAATAGTAAAAAATATGAAAAGAATAGAAAACTTGAAAATTAGTAATGAGTAAGAGGGCAATTCTAACATAGAAACAGCACTCGGAATCTGCGTATATATGACCTAATACCCACACCTAAAGAATGGTAGATGTTTGAAAGAATATTTTTGCTTCCATATACATTGCAACATTACCTTTGTCCAGTCTTGCAGCTTGTGCTAGCTTTTTCTGAGCCTTCTCTTTCAATTGCTGGAGGGGAATCAAAGCTAGTGCTTTCTGCTGAAGAGAAGTATTCTCATACGCTAATATAAGATGCTCACATTTGCTTTGAAGTGTTGTCAACATATCTGCAGCCTGCAAAAGGATTTTCAGTTACAAAATGGCTTATAAGCCTCCTCTTTAAGCAGCAGAACCAAGCTCCTGCATCTAGCTCAAATCAGTCACAATCCTATACTCACAGTTGCATTACTTTTATCCTTAGTAAATAACGTAGAGTCAGGACAAAGAAGAATTTTTAAAAGACAATTCTGCTGACAAACTTTTGAACTTCCTTTAACCCATCCTTCCCCCCCCACTTTGCAAACCTTATATTTTAAGTACAAAAATCACAGAACCACAGAGTTACAGGTGTTGGAAGGGATCTCAAGAGATCACTGACTCCAACCCCTTGCTAAAGCAGGTTGTCTACAATAGATCACAAAGGCATGCGCCCAGATGGATCTTGAGTATCTCCACAGGAGACTCCACAACCTCTCTGGGCAGCCTGTTCCAGTGCTGTCACCCTTACTGTAAATAAGTTATTCCGCCTGTTTGTATGGAACTTTCTATGTTCAAGTTTTATGCCACTGCTTCTTGTCCTATCACTACACACCAATGAGAAGAGCCTGGCTTCATCCATTTGCCTCCAACCTCCCTGTAGATATTTATAAACATTAATCAGATTCCCACTCCCTTCCTCCCCCGTTTTCTTTTCCCCAGGCTGAACTGACCCAAGTTACTCAGCCTTTCCCATTCTCTAGCAATAGATCATGCTTCAGTTTTTAGTCTTATTAACCTTATTAACTAGCTTCTTGGCTTCATCAAAAATTCTGTTATTTCTTGAGATACAATACAATATAGCAAGACTCCCATGAATCACAAGTGCAACACATAAGAAATAAAAATGCTTTCACTAAAAAGACCATCCTAAATCTCTCTGATATCTCACAACATTGCATACAATAATACAACAGCTCACTGAAGAAACAAAACACCTCTTCCTGCGCACACAAAAGGGCAAAGACAGAAGATATCTTGCAGACTTCATTCTAATTAACACAATATATAGACCAAAATTCAATAGGTTCAGAGAATTATTATTATAAGTCCTCAAAAAAAACCCAGCAGAGATACAGATTTCTAATGGAGTACAACCATTGTAATATTTGTCTCTAAACTGTAGTAAGTTTTGGTCCCACCACTCATGCTGAATCACAAGAAACCTAGAAAAATGCACTGACTACAGCAAGTCTCTCCAGAAGTTTCATAACCACTTTGAACCACCATTACAGAAGCGAGTAAGTCAGTGAAATACAAAAAGCAGAAATGAAATACCAAAAGTAGAATGATTGGATGTACTTCATCTGCTTACTCGCACCCATGTGGCATCATTTCCTGACACAAATCTTTGGATAGGTAAGAAACAGCACATCTCAGTTCAGCATCCAACAACATGGGTTGCAGTGACCACACTCTGGTCGAGTTCATGATCTCGAGGGATGTGGGCCTGGTGAAGAGTGGCGTCAGGACCCTGAACTTTGGGAGAGCGAACTTTAAGCTGTTCAATGGACTGTTGGCCGAGATCCCCTGGGATGCTGTCTTTAAAAACAAAAATGCTGAGGAGAGCTGGTTACTCTTCAAGGACGCCTTCCTGAGAGTGCAAGAACTCTCCGTCCCTCTGAACAAGAAAGCAGGCGGAGGAGGTAGGAAGCCAGCATGGCTTAGTAAGGACCTGCTGGGTGTGCTGAGGGCGAAGAAAGGTGCGTACAAGCTCTGGAAACAAGGCCGTGCCACCTGGGAAGAATACAGGGATGCCATCCGGACTTGCAGATGTGGATCAGGAAAGCCAAGGCGCAGGCAGAACTGAACTTGGCAAGGGATGTGAAAAACAATAGGAAGACTTTCTACAGGTACATTGGCCAGAAGAGAAAGGCCAAAGCGAGTGTACCTCCTTTGGTAAATGTGAAAGGAGAAATGGCTTCAACGGACGAAGAGAAGGCTGAGACACTAAATGAGTTCTTTGCCTCAGTCTTCACTGGTGGCCAGGATTCCAGTACTTCTCACATCCCTGAGCCCTGCATCCCTAAACCTCTGGGTGGGGACTGGGGTGGTAAATCCCCCCCTGCTGTGAGGACAGAGCAGGTCTGAGACCGCCTCATGAGACTGAATGTGTACAAGTCTATGGGGCCGGATGGCATGCATCCCAGGGTTCTGAAGGAGCTGGCTGAGGTGGTTGCCGAGCCGCTCTCCATCATATTTGAAAAGTTGTGGCTGTCAGGTGAGGTCCCAGATGACTGGAGGAAGGGTCACGTCACTCCCTTTTACAAGAAGGGGAGCAAGGAGGGCCCCAGAAACTACAGGCCGGTGAGTCTCACCTCTGTGCCTGGGAAGATCATGGAACAGATCATCCTGGATTACATGCTTGATCACATGAGGAAATGGCCAGCATGGCTTCACCAGAGGAAGGTCATGCTTGACCAATCTGGTGGCCTTTTATGATGGAGTGATGGCATCAGTGGACAAGGAAAAGGCAACCGATGTCATTTACCTGGACTTGAGCAAGGCCTTTGACAAGGTCCCCCACCACATCCTTATCTCCAAATTGGAGGGACGTGGATTTGATGGGTAGACCACTCAATGGATAAGAAACTGGTTGAAAGGCCGCAGACAGAGGGTGGTCATCAATGGCTCTATGTCCAGGTGGAAGCCGGTAATGAGCGATGTCCCCCAGGGGGACATCGATGTCTTGGGACCGGTGCTCTTTAACATCTTTATCAATGACATCGATGACGGAATCGAGTGCACCCTCAGCAAGTTTGCTGACGACACCAAGCTGAGTGGTGCGGTTGACATGGTTGAAGGAAGAGATGCCACTCAGAGGGACCTCGAGAGGCTAGAAAGGTGGGCCCGGGTAGATCTGATGAGGTTCAACACGGCAAAGTGCAGAGTTTTGCACTTGGGCCGGAGGAATCCCAGGCATCTATACAGACTGGAAGGAGCGGTCCTTGAGAGCAGCCCTGTGGAGAAGAACCTGGGCATCTTGATAGATGAAAAACTTAATATGAGCCAGCAGTGTGCCCTTGCAGCTCGGAAGGCAAATGCTATCCTGGGCTCCATCAAAAGAGGGGTGGCCAGCAGGGACAGGGAGCTGATTGTTCCCCTCTACTCTGCTCTTGTGAGGCCCCATCTGGAATACTGCATCCAAGTGTGGAGCCCCCAGTACAAAAAAGACAGGGAGCTGTTGGAGAGAGTCCAGAGGAGGGCCACAAAGATGATCAGGGGACTGGAGCACCTCCCCTATGAGGACAGGCTGAGGGAGCTGGGTTTGTTCAGCCTGGAGAAAAGAAGGTTGCGGGGTGACCTCATTGCAGCCTTTCAGTACCTAAAGGGAGCCTACAAACAGGCGAGGAATCAACTCTTTGAAAGGGTAGATAACTGCAGGACAAGGGGAAATGGTTTTAAGTTGAGGAAGGGGAGATTTAGGTTGGATGTCGGGGGAAATTCCTTACAGAGAGAGTGGTGAGGTGCTGGAACAGGCTGCCCAGAGAGGTTGTGGACACCCCGTCCCTGGAGGTGTTCAAGACCAGACGGGGCCCTGGGCAGCCTGGTCTAGTATTAAATGGGAAGGCTGGTGGCCCTACATACGGCAGGGAGGTTGGAGATTCATGATCCCTGAGGTCCCTTCCAACCCTGGCCATTCTGTGATTCTGTGAACATACAAATAATTTCATTTAAAATAGACAAATTCTGCTGAAGGATGCCTAAGAAGAAAGCTTTTGGAAGAATTCATCTTGCACCAACTTATTTAAGATAAAAGACAATGGTTCTTAAGGCAGAAAGCTACAGAGTTAAACCAAAGCACCCTTCAACATTCTATCAAACAGTGTAACTGCTTCATTTTCCAGAGTAATATGAGGTCTTAAGAGTCTTCTCCTGCTAGGCCAAGGTAACATCAGCTGAAAGGACGACTCTGCTTCTTTATCACCAGAGAACTTCATCTCAGCTTAACTAAAAATAAAATTTCTTTGCCTTGCTAAATTACTGCCTCACCCTTACAGTCTACGAATGCAGGTCACAATGTGTGAACTGAGATGTCAGCAATGATAAACATATGTTGTAGTTTAACTCAGCAGGTGGCTGAGAATCACACAGCCCTCCCTTCCCAGGAGGATGGGGGTGGGAATTGAAAGGAAAAAAAAAAACAAAGCACAACTTTGTTGTGTTGAGATAAAACCATTCACTAAGATAGAAAAAAAGAAAAGGATAATTATTATGACAAATGTATATATATATATGCACCTATAACAAGTGATTGTTCACCACCGACTGATGCCCAGGTAGCCCCCCCAGCTGTGGAGGAGGGCAAGATGAACCCTCACCCCTTTCAAAACTCTCCTTCTTCATTATGTCACAAGGCAGGGAACACTCCTTTGGCCAGTTTAAGCCTGATTCTGTACCCTCCCAGTCCACTGTTTCTATGAGCTGAGAAACTGGAATGGCCTTGGCTCTGTACAACACTGCTTAGCAGGAACTATAAACATCAATGTTAACAGAACATCATTTTTCTCCCAGAACCAAAACATAGCATCACATCAGGCACTCCAAAGGAAACAGTCCCAGTTAAAATGGAGACAACATACATGTCTGTTCTTTTGTTGGCTCTCAGACAAATACCACAGTTTTAGCCTCCCTCTCTTCTTTGCTCCCCCTTGTTGCACTTTCCAATACAAATCAGCTACTTTTCATGATGACCTGATCAATAAAACACATCTATAGACATCTTCAACAAAATCCCTTGCTAATGTTCTACTTATGGCATGCTTCATGTTGAAGATCTAAAAAAACAACCAACCAACCAACCACTACTCTAACCTCCTTCTCAAAGCAAGGCTAACTATGAGGTCAGACCAACTTGCTCAAGGCTTTATCCAGTCAGGTCACAAAAAGTCACATGTTTGGAGATTACACAACCTGAGCAATCTGTTCCAACAGTTGAGTCCTTCAATCTTTTATATTCAAGATTAGTGCTTCTCTAAAGTATTCAGGTAATAATTACCATTTTGAGAGATTGCAGAAGTGATGTTTCTGGCTGCTGATGTTCAGGGGCAGGAACAGAGCCAACAGGTCTCGAAGGCTGATGTGCAATTGTCTGAGCACTGGCTACAGTTTCAGAGGATCCTGATCTGTGGACTTGATTCGACTCATTCAGCCTGCTACTCCTCTCTACAGCAATTAGATCTCTGATTTTACGTAGTTGCTCAATCGACGCCTCCTTTGGGAAAACCATGTGAGTTTCTCCCTGAAATTTGGGCAAATTAATACAGCAGTTAACACAGGTCTAAGCCAGCAATAGATACAGGCCAGTGACTAACAGCTATATCATTTATTAGAAGTTAGCCTAATAAGGCTTCACTTTCAGGTTGGGTTCCTTACAGCAGAAACTTGTAGATTTTTCAAAGCAGAAGCTATAAAATCAAGTACCTATGGTCAGCCTAGAGGAAAAGCAGTCACAATAACACTTTGTTACAATAACTTTTGTAAGCAACTTATTTTGCAAACTAATACATGGAGAACAAAAGCACAGCTTGGCAGAGCAAGCAGCAGCAACAGAAACAAAAAAGAAAGCACTCAGTTGTCACAGTACATCAGTGAAATACCACGCAACACAAGAGGATAGCCAACATCTGGAGAAGAAGCCCTGTAATTATCTTCTGTACTCATATTTAAGTTTTAGATGGGAAATGTTTTTCTTATTTAGATCTGTACCCAGCTGGAATGCTGGGTTCCTATCTTTGATTGCAACATGATTACTGCTGACTACAGTAAAAAAACAACAGTAATTAGGATGGTATTAGTAGCAGTACACTTAATGTACACTAATATGTTACTAAAAACATGGATACCCTGAAACATTCATAGTTTAAAAGTTTCAGTTTTTAAACCAAGTAATGTTTTTACCCACACTGTTACCTTAGGCACCCATCATTGTAGATGCAGCACTTTATTTTTCATGTAGAATCACCACAAAATTAAATGGATTGTACCAATCCAGAAGTCCTCTTTTTTTTTTTTTTAAATTAAGTTAGCTCACCAGGCAGACAAAAGAAGGAACAATTGTAGCTACTATCGTTGGAGAAAAGTTTGTGAACTCCAGCCTCAGTTGGCACTATAACCAGAAGACTGAGCCAATATACTTTTAAAGCTCTGATGGAAGAGGAAGTAGCATTTTACAACAGGCCCGAAAATGACTAAGCTATTACTGCTTGAGTGCTTCACTCCCTGCTTGACTACAACACATTGTTTCAAAGTAATCTCCTATGCATCAGTCTGCAAATAAACCTACAGACCATTTCTTCCTCTGAAGTCACCATTTCTTTCCGCATGTATTTATTTAGTTCCTAAAATTAGGATAAATAATGGACTTCACCAGAACAGAAGAAAGAAGTATCTCATGACAACCAGACCTACATAACAATGTATGTACCCACATAAAATTGCAGCACTAAACGGACAACATAAAGCAAAGCTATAGCAAGATCTTTGCACCACTAAGCAACAGTTGTTTCTTTCACCCCAGTACTGCTGTAAATACAAAGGTTGATTCTAGCTCAACAAGCTTTGGAGTTAAAATATATTAAAACAGAGACCACTTCAGCATGCAAAGCAATCTTTGAAATACATGTTTATGACTGAAACAGTATTAATATTCACTTGTGACATTGTTAAGAAGCAGTTTCATAATTATTTAACTGCGTAAGTCCCACCATCTCACTACTTCAATAACCTGCTGCCCTTTTCACAGCTGTCACAACAACACTAGTGCTAGTGCAGCTGCATTGTGAACTGGCTAAAAACCAATCTCCCCAAAGTAATGAAACAGTTTTCCATAAGATCAGCTATCTTATATAACTTACTACAGGATCACATAAGCCATACTGGTGGTGGGAACAAGCAGCAGAAAACAGGATTTTTTTTTTTATTTTTATTTTTATTTTTTTTTACAATATGGAACCTAAAGCCTGAGGATACAGTTTGTTATCCATCTAATAGCAGGCTGTTAACCTGAGGGCTTTCACTTCAGTTCCCACCATTCTCACTGTGCCATATACCGCTTGCCATTACAACAGTAATCAAAATCAACTTTATTAAAGATCAGCTGAGCTCTGATTCCATCAGGATTTCTGGAGCAGCCTCACCTAAGTTTTCTGCTGGCTAACCGTTGACATTTGCAAAGAAGGAGGGATAATAAACAAACAAAACAAATCCTGGCTTAACATCTACTGTGTTGGGAAAGAAGAAAAAAAAGCAATTTTAAATCTTAGTTTGCCAAGTGATGAAGGCTCCAGAAATGATTATACTCACCTCTCGAAATCCCATTTCAAACAAACACTCAACTGCTCCCCTGACAGGTAACAGCCTCGTGGAAAACGCTGGATTTCCATTCCGAATTGATCTGTATTTTTCTTCATAAGGATTTCTGAAGAAATCGAAAGTTTTGATTAAGTTTGCAAATTAAAGAAAACACCGAGAAGCAGGGTACCTACACTACGCGGCATCAGCCGTTTGCAAGACGCTTTTTCAAGCGTTTGGTTTCATCCACACCACATAGGCGACATTCGACACCCATCCAGAATTTGGACACCAGTCACGGCCGCGGCAGGGTGCCTATGAGGGGGTGGGGGGGAGCGGACGGGACGCCGCTCACCGCAAGATGTTGTCCGCGTAGGTGAGGAGCAGCCGAGAGGCCTCCAGGAAGGTGTCCCGCGCGTTCTTGCACAGCTCCCTGACGGCGGGGGAGCTGGACGGCTGGGAGAGACCCGCAGAGCCCGCCATCGCGCCGGCTCCCAGCGGGCTGCACCTCCAGCCCCGCGCTGTGCCAGGCGACCGCCGCAGTGCGCCTGCGCAGTCACGGCGCCGAAGTCGCGGCCCAGTGGGTGGGGAGCGCCCGTGGCGGCCGCGCAGCCCATCGCCGAATCACCGATTCGCTCTCTCCGCCGATCGTGACATCGGGAATCGACTAGGAAGCCGTCGCATGCCCACCCCCCTGCCCGTCCCGAGTGGTGCGGTCCCGCGCCGGCGGAGCCAACCGCAGCTGAGCGGGGGGGAGCGCGGCCGGCGGAGGTACCGCGGGGCTCGGCGGGCGGGAGGGGCGCGGGGCCGGCGCGGGGTGGCTGCAGCCCGAGGGCGCCTGGGATCCCACGTCGAACATTAGGAACGTCCCGGGGTGTGAAATCGGCTGTGTTCTCTGCGAGAAACGAATCCCCCTTTGCTTTTCCGCAGATCAGCCGTTCTAATTGCTTGAAGACGAGCTGCCTTTCATCGGGAGCCGTGGCTGTTAAACGTGCGCTGGTTTAATGATTCCTGCTATTATCGCTCCACTCTTTACCTAAAACCCAGGCTAACTGGGTAAAGATAATTTAAACCGGCTAATTGGGATTATGATTTAAAGCAGGCTCCTGTGCACGTTAGTAAGCGCTGTTTTTGGCTTTTTATTTGCCAGAAATGCTGCTACACACGTTTTGCTGCCAGAGAATAGAGCAGGTCGCTGTTTGCTAGAAGTGCATTACCCTTTTGCCGACACGTGTTCCCAGTGCAGCTCTTAGTACTGTACCAAATGCTATGTATTTTACCAGTGCATACCCTTTGATGGCGCAGAGCCCACGTGCCTGTGTGGGTTCCACCTTTGACCATTGGTTTGTTGCTGGTTAAAGAGTCTTTTGCTGGAGAGAAGTGATTACTTCCGCAAAGAGTCAAATCCCTTCTGCTCCCATGTGTTGGGTGCACGTAACTGGGGCTGAGGAGGGCACAGCACTGCAGCACGCTGCTCAGCCTGCTCCTTGCACCCAGTGTGTCCTGCCTGAAGTGCTGCTCGGCAGCAGCCCTCTGCCCTCACTTGGCATCATGGGGAGTTCCCATGGTGTTACACCCAGGGGAGCTGGGAGGGCTGCAGGCCCCGTGTTTCTTGGCTTCTGGCAGCAGTCAGATAGTTCATAGCCAGATCTGGTGTATGATCATATAGTGTAAGGGCTACAGCATTGCTGAAAAGCTGCGTTCTGGCAGAACAGTGTTAGTATGTCATTTGTCTGTATAATTGTTATGTTTCTATTAGACTATAAGTGTAAACACCACAATGTAGAGATGTCAGTCTGCACAACTGAAAAGTGATTGCAATCCAAATTTTTTTTTTTTTCCCCTTCAATTTATAAGCCTTTCGAGGTGCTGCTGTGGTGCAACCATTGGAAATGCTGTCCCCACCCTACTCTGAATATCTGTAAGCTGATCAGAGGGCTGGAGCACCTCTCCTGTGAGGAAAAGTTGAGGGAACTGGGATTGTTTAGCTTGGAGAAGAGAAGGCTCCAGGGAGACCTCATTGTGGCCTTCCAATACTTGAAGGGAACTTATAAACAGAAGGGGGAGTGGCTGTTTATGAGGATGGATGGTGATAGTACATGGGAGAATGGTTTTAAACTGAGACAGGGGAGATTTAGGTTAGATATTAGAAGGCAGTTTTTCACACAGAGGGTGGTAATGCATTGAAACAGGTTGCCCAAGGAGGTTGTGGATGTCCCATCCCTGGAGGGCTTCAGGGCCAGTCTGGATGTGGCTCTGAGCAGCCTGGTCTGGGGGTTGGCAACCCTGCACATAGCAGAGAGGTTGAAACTAGGTGATCATTGTGGTCCTTTTCAACCCAAGCCATTCTATGATTCTATGAAGCATGGGTGGAGATAGGATGGTGAGGAGACTGTCTAAGATGCCTGGTTGTGTTAGTGGCAGGAAGAGATCCAGCTCCTAACCTGTGGACTAACAGTGCTGTTACCTTGTTTTCTAGCCTGTTCTGGCTGACATAAGGGTTAATACTGTGGCATCCTTAGCATGATAATGTTAGGAAATTTTAGGTCTCTCTGAGAAGGATGAAGTTGTATATGCTTATTGTTGGGGACAGCTGCTGGTTCTGAGGCAAGTTTGCAGCAAAACCAGTGAGTGCCTTGCAGCCCACAGAGGTGACACATACTACTCCTGATGACAGACATAGAAATTACATCCCTTCCTGCAGTGTTGACACTAGGGTTTTGTGTAAAGAGCAGCGTATTAACTTGGCAAGATCAGACTTGGCGTTTGTAGTTTGTAGAGTTGATCATTGGATACTTCTCCCTCACTTTGGGAGAAGAGAAGGAAAGGAAGAGTGCAAAAACATAGGATAAACTAATTTATTAAAAGAAATGTGAGCTAATGCAGAATAATTAAGAGTAATAAATCGAAATGAACCAAAAACAGAGGAGAGCGAACCTGTGCGAGTCTTTATAGACAGGCCCTCCACTACATACGTACTTAAAAGACAAGAGAAGTCTTCCCCCATCACCTAGATTCAGAAAATCATGTGGAGGCTTCTGGGAAATGCAGTACATCCCAGTGTATCCATCTTCTCTTGGAGAATCAAAACTTGTGTGAGGCTGCTAAAGAAACCAGGAGACACAGCTCTGCAGCGCACAGTGCCTCTGCACCAAAAACTCTGTCGCATGATGTCATGGTATGGAATACTGATAAAACCAGGACACAACGTTTCTCACACTGTCTGTTTTATTGTTGTGTTTGTGTCTTTCTACCTCCCCCTGCAGCTACAGGAATGTGCATAGATTGATTGGTTTCCACCATGTTCTCAAAGTGCTGGCAGGAACTGTTAAAGGTTGCAAATCTTCATCTCCGGAGTCTGAATTTGAATCCGCTTTTAAGAAATCACAGGAGAGCTTTCAGCAAGTCACTGCCTGCGTGTCGAAGGAAAGTAGTTGTTACGGGTATTGGCTTGGTGTCTCCTCTGGGTGTGGGGACCCAGCTTGTGTGGAAGCGCCTTCTCCAAGGAGACAGTGGGATTGCATCACTAGATGGGGAAGAATATGCGGGCGTTCCATGCAGAGTGGCTGCCTGTGTGCCAAGGGGAGATGAGGAGGGCCATTTCAAAGAAGAGACCTTTGTTTCAAAGTCGGAGATCAAGTCCATGAGTTCTGCTACTGTCATGGCCATCGGTGCAGCAGAGCTGGCAATGAAGGACTCTGGCTGGTCTCCACAGTCTGAACAGGATCATTTAAGAGCCGGTGTGGCAATTGGAATGGGAATGGTTCCACTGGAAGAGATTTCTGATACAGCTGCTTTATTTAAAACAAAGGGTTATAACAAGGTCAGCCCATTCTTTGTCCCAAAGATTTTAGTCAATATGGCAGCAGGTCAGATCAGCATTAAATACCAACTGAAGGGGCCAAATCATGCCGTGTCAACTGCTTGTACCACTGGCGCACATGCTATCGGAGACTCCTTTCGATTTATCGCCTTGGGTGATGCTGATGTCATGTTGGCTGGAGGGACTGAGGCTTGCATTAGTCCTTTGTCCTTGGCTGGATTTGCAAGAGCTCGGGCACTAAGCACTGGTTTTAATGCAAGCCCTAAAATGGCATGTCGGCCATTTGATTCACAGAGAGAAGGGTTTGTAATGGGAGAGGGTGCTGCAGTGCTGGTCTTGGAAGAGTACGGACATGCTGTGCAGAGAGGTGCTAGGATCTATGCAGAAGTTTTAGGTTATGGACTGTCGGGCGATGCTTGCCACATAACAGCACCTAATCCGGAGGGAGATGGTGCATTCAGGTAAGAGCGATATGTTGATTACAACAACTGCCTCATATTAATTATAAAGGCTACATATATTTCTTATGCTTTGTGGGTTTCCTAGGGAAATTCAGTCTTGAATTAATATTCCAATAGCTGAAAAACTGCATTTTACCAGCTCTTAGTAAAGCGTTCCACAAAAAGAAATAGGATGAAGGCCAATTCTTGCTAGAATCAACCTTTTTGTTGATGAAAGTCTTCTCTATGTGAAAACATTTTACATTTTGTGCCTTCAGCTATTCACACAAATGAGTCCCAATGGAAACCTTTTGTTTATCAGAAGATCTTGTGATACTACAGAAATTTTTGAGGTTCTCCTTCACCCTTTGTTGTAGAAAAAAGAAACCTCACTGCAAAAGTAGGCCAAGTCATTTGTTATGTTCTTGAAGGGGAATAACATTCCTTAAAAAATACCATGTGATAAGAGACGATCTAGTTTATATAATATGCTTGGAAGATTTTACTAGAATAATCACTATTAGCATTAATTGTGATTATTGAGATTCAGAAAAATCTGTGACTCTTTCTAGGGAAAGTATTTAGAGAGTTTGTCTCTGCTACAATCATGATTGAGTACTTAATTCTGGTTAACAGTATTGATGAAACTGCATAGCAGAAATGTACAATTTAGTAAGATGGTAAAACTTCATTGTTAATCTCATAAGAAATAGTTAACAAATAGGTAGTATCTATTTAATCTTTATCATTGGACTAATTATCAGTTGAATTAGATATGTATGTATTGTTTGTGAGCTTTATGTAGGCCAAATGTCTGCAGGTTTAGGAATATCCACTAGTTTGTGTTAATCTGAATGTATGTGAATATTTGATAACAAAATTCAATCTATCACTGTGCAAATAGATCAAGATTCTGTGTGGTATTGTAAAGCTGAGCTTGTATCTTTATTAGATAAACAAAATTTTCAGGAGGTGTAATATATCAGATTTCCTTCTGTGCTATGATTCATAGCTTATTGTGCTACAGACTTAGGTGGGAATTGAGTAATCATGAGTTTCTTACCTGAGATTTTCAGACTTGTGTTTACCCTTGAGATGATACAGCAATATTTTGTAATAGAGTTTTTGCATATTTTATGATTGCAATAGCATATAAATTGAATTCACAGTAGGAAGTAGCTGAAAGTTAATCTTATTATCTCCAAAATATTGTGCATTTCTACCCTTGAGATGAGATAATACATTTTAATACAATTTTCATACTAATATTTGGTTTTTGCAGTCGTGTGTGAATCAAATCTGAAATGTGTATGCTTCTCTTACTTCTCTGTAGGAATTCTATTTGCCATGTCAGAAAATTGCAGGGGGACATATATTTTGTCCTCTTCTAATAATTGCTTCAATTGGAGATTAAAACATGTTGGAATGAACCTAACAGGACAGGAGAAGCAAGGCCACACTCAGAAGTGTGTCTGTGAAGTATTGTGTTCTACACAATAATCTGTTATCTCCTTAAGTAATTATGTTCCTTGCAGCTTTAATTAATATATCTATTTCCCTCAATGTTGATCAGTAATCGTTTTTGTCTGAATGCTGGCTTACTATTTAGTGACAGTGAGAATCACTGAACTATAACCTAAACTAAGCTGGATGCTTCTGGGAGTAGAAAGCTGTAATGGAACATTTCAGTTTCTCCAGCAGTTTGCGCTGCCTTTTTTCTTGATCTTCCCTTTTACTTTCTTAGTTTTCATAAATGTCAGGAGTCAGTGATCTTTTGCAAGAAAGGTTGTGTGGTCACCTTTCTATAAGAAATTGTGGAAAAAAAACAACACTATGGAGCTGTATCTTCTGATAAAATAGGAAATAAATAAATAAATAAATATTATTAGTAATATAATATATAATAATTATAATATATAATAATATTATTAAATAAAAAAATAATAAAATAACATGGTTTATACAGGCAATTGTAGTACACACGTAATCAGGAGCCACAATGAAACATATGGTGTGAAAATGGATGAGTGTAACATTCAGTAAATTTCATTTTAATATACAGGAATTCAGACTATCATCTTGCTACTCCAGGGAAAGAAAGTGGTTGATATCTTCTCACCTCTAGAAAGCATGCAAAAACAACTCACAAGGTGTACAACTTTAGAATATTTCTTGCATCTCCTGATATTTTCTTTGGATAGAGCATTTTTTATTCTGATTTCCTAATATTGTAAATGTAATGATAAATAAAAGGTAGAAACTGGGGAATCTTCTTTTCCTTTACAGAGCCAAGGGGATTTCCTGGAGCACTGTGCTGAATGTTTCATTAGTATCAGCTATACTAGAGAAACTTCACTGAAAGGAATCTTTATTTTTGTAATAATTTTAGGTAGTTATTCCTCTTAAATGTTTTAAAATTTTGCTTTGAAGAGGAACTTTGACGTGCTAATGCCATCTGCAGAAATTGTTTTATCTTCTTTCTTTCAGCTTGTATTTTTCTCAACTGTGGAATTAAACCAAGTAAGTTTTTAGTAGGAAATGTGATTCGATGGTGGACCTCACCACTGCTGTCTTTCTCAAATGGCTAAATGTAGATGTTAGTTTAGTTAGATGAACACCATCTCTTCTCAAAACTAGTAAAGTATGTCATGCAGATTTCTACATTTGCTAAACAGTTTCAGACACTCCGTGCCTTTGCCTTTGGTTTGAACACATGACAAAAATATAATGGAAAATTCAGCATTCTGGTGTTGTTTGTTTGTTTGTTTGTTTTCTCTTAGATGTATGTCTGCAGCAATAAGAGATTCTGGAATCAAGCCTGAAGACGTAACATATGTCAATGCACATGCAACTTCTACTCCGTTAGGAGATGCTGCTGAGAATCAAGCAATCAAAAAACTTTTTAAAAATCACTCACGTAATCTTGCAGTCTCCTCGACAAAAGGAGCAACAGGACATCTTTTGGGAGCTGCAGGAGCTATTGAAGCAGCTTTTACTGCGCTGTCCTGTTACCATGCAATTTTGCCACCTACTTTAAACTTAGAAAAAACAGAGCCGGAGTTTGATCTCAATTATGTTCCATTAACAGCTCAGGAATGGAAAACTGAAAAGCGACGTATTGCACTTACAAATTCATTTGGCTTTGGTGGTACTAATGCAACTTTGTGCCTTGCAAGTGTTTGACTTATGCTGTGCATGTTGTGAAAAATGGCACTCAATGATTTTCTGTCATCTGCCAGCTTTGTTGTATACTATGATCTTTTCTCAGCATTGAGATGTGATACATAACTTCATTCACTCCAACATTTACATCAGTAATTCTTTTAAAAACAGAATTTCTTTTTCTCGTTTTAATAAAAATAAAGACCTACTCTTCATGTGGTAAATAAGTTTTTATTTTTGCTCAAAAGGGAGACTTGTAGCAAGTAATCTGAGTAGCATTGCTTTGTGAGAAGAGGATAAAAATGATAAATTCTGTATTTCAGTGTAATGATACATTTATGATCACTGTGTCTTCACTGGTCTCCATCATTTCTGAGGCCAAATGATTATCCTCTTGTGAACTCTGACTTGCTTATTGACTGAAAGGCAGTTTTTTTCTTCATGTTTTCTCCTTCTGTTTAATCTAAATTTGTTTCCTATGATATTCTTTCCAATATTCAGGATGGAATGCCATCTGGCTGTGCATATGGACATGAGTTCTACGTAGTGAAAGGAAAAAATGGACATTCATGCTTTTGTAGGCTCTTATATCTTGTCTTGTCTTAGCTTGTCCAATGTGAGCATAAAGTATAAATTGATATGGTGGATTAGGTAGTGCTCTTTTTTGCCATTGTGTCTATAACGCTGCTCACTGTGCACTGGAACACTGTGTTAGGCACTGGAGTGGAAGTTACTGCCTCTCAAGAACATGGACTTCTGCTAATCAGCAGCATTCTGCTTTTAGTTTTGGCACGAGTTCTGATGTTGGTATGATCTCCAAATCCCTTCCAGGCAAAAGATAATCTGAGTATTGGTGTAGGTTGATGGGGTTTTCTTCTGTTTTGGCTGACAAAAAGCCTTACACAGCACTCACTGTATTTCCACTATAATTCAACTCTAGTATGCCAGCATCTCATCTAAAGCCTAAGAGCTTATTCTTGTCTTTTAGCTTTATTTTAATTTTGTTGCAATTCCAAGTGGGCTTTTTTTTAATTATTATTTAATCTGATTGTTTGATTTTTGAATAAATTAATTGTGAATGCAGAAGTGCAGTCATGCCAGTTGTCCTTGAAGATGAGATGTTTCAGTCTCCCAGCTCCCTACTCAGTTTCCCAGTGGCTGAGAATATCACCTTAGTGCTTATACCAGTCTCTGAGTTGTGATGGAGGGAAAAAAAAATGATATAAGGGTGTAAAAGTCATTGAAATGCAGGTTAAGTAGTGGAGTTTGCTAATTAAGCTGGATCAGAAAATTATCACTGGTGTTTCTTAGCCAGCTTATTTTTTGGTATTAAAAAAAAAACCAAAAAACTAGATACTAAAGAAACATATTTTTGTACTCTTTTCTGTAATTACGCAGAATTCAAGTTATCAACAATCAATTTCTAAGTTTGTTAGCCTCTGTAATAGATGAAATATATGAACAATTAAGGCAGAACCTACTATGTGTCAACCTGATAAAGTGTTCATGTAGAAAACAAGTAAGAAAAACTACTACTGAAATTATGAGGCACATATTTGTGATGATTAAGAGGTCTCAAATAAAGAAGTTGCATTTTATTGAAAGTTTTATAAGTATACTGCAATTTACACAACTGTAGCAATCCACTGATCAACCTCTGTTTTTACTTAATTAGATTTTTTTTCCCTAAAATTTGGCACAGAAATTACTCAGAAACATTTATGCAAAAGGGATGCTGGCTAACAAGTTAGGACCATACAGCTGTGACTTGATAACTTGTATGATGGTAAAAGATTTATGACATAACCTCCATTTACCTATTGCCTTTCTGATTCTATTTTTTTCCACCATCAAAAGGCGTTTCAAATATTGTAGACTTGCACACATTTTTCCACACAGGTGATACACAGGAGATAGTAACATAGGTTGATAAAATTTCTGACAGTGAATCATTCTTTTCTGATTTTTTTTTTTTTCATTTCCATGCGTTGTATTGCTTCACTAATGACGTTGAGGAACAATAACAGTGAGTGGAAATGCTAGGTCATGGCTGGAACCAGAGATTGAGCACCTGGTAGGAAGGCAGGGCCAACCCAGGGGAATTCAGGTACAAACAGTGCACCTGAGTGACTGGAAGGGGTGGATCCTAGCTCCACCCTTTCCCAGACCTCATTTAAGGGTTGGCAGTGGGGGTAAGGGTGTTTCATCTGGAGTTCCTTGACTACCTGAGGATCTTCTAAGCCTTCAGAAGGTAAGAAGCTTCTTTCTCTTATTTTTGTGCCTGCTGCTGTTGCATGAACAGATCCTCGCTTGCTGTAGCCTGGTGTCTTGCAGCTCTGCTGTCTTGTAACGTGATGGGAGGAACAAGTATATGTATTGCATGGCCTGTATATCTTCCGTGCTCTATGAGGATAGAAATAATAGATGATAATGTTTTTTAGTTATAAAATTTTACATGAAGATAGTGTGGTAGATAATCAAACATTTTAGTAAGTGTAAAATATGGAAAAGATTCTTGAGCGCTATAATTGATTTACCAAAATAGAAAAATAGAGGTAACTAAAATAATAATCAAACATACTGATAGTGACTTAGGTTTTCTCATGCAAAGAAAAAGAAAAAATGGATTTAATTGTTCCTTGTAGCACCAGTCAGCGTATCAGCCAAGTAGTGTCTTGATAGCGCATGTATATGTGAAGTTTGACATCCTTATAGCTGTTTTACTTTATTAAAAGAGTTTTCCTGAGTATTATGTTACCTTCAATGCTTATATGTAGAGGCAGATTGGCTTGCTGGATTTGAAGTGAATGGCACATAAAGTAGCCATATCGCAGGTAAATTTCATTCTGGACACAGATTGCTAATGGGCTATTATGAGGCTTAGCTATACTCCAAAACCTCGTTATTTATACTAATGGTCTTAATGATGTGAAACAGCATAATTTTAGCATTTGCTGCCTTCACTGAGTAGAAGGAGAATAATGAGAAAAATACAGAACACAATTAAGACTTTCAGAAGCTGAGCTGGCACAGGGCAATGCAGTTCAAACCAGATTGATGTGAAATAAGCCTGAAAAAAAAACATGTTACCAAAGGGAAAATGAAAAAGCATTCTGCCAGGAGAGCTGGGGAATTTGCTGTGAGGAAAAATGTCTACAAACCTCTCAGCTGATGGTAATTAATAGCAGCAGTACAATGAATGAGAATCTGGATTGCATGCAGTATTAAAAGGCACAATATAAAATTCAGTATTACTCTCTGCAAATTACATGCAAAAAGAAATTAATTTAAGGAAGTTCAGCCTCTAAAAGCAAGCTAGCAGCAGGATTGTGAATTTGGAGGAAATCATGCAGTGAGTTTCTTCTGGAGATGACTTTTTTTTCAGGCTTCTGTAAACAGGAGTGGAATTTAGGAAGATGAAACACTGCTGCATTAGCATGGACCAGAAGTATAGTCTAGCTAAACATCCACTCTTGCTACATAGCTATAGATCTGTAATTAATATTGTGACAGAGAGAAATGCTTTACTCTCTTCCAGCTAGCAGAGATCATGGCCTCAGGAGTGCTGGATGCGATCTCTTGTGTACAAACCATGGAAAGACAGATGATACTACTGCTTAGAAAAACAGAAATTGGAATGACTAGAAAAATCATCTTTCACCGCGCTTCCTCTCATTGCACTTTAATTATCTGCTGTAGGTAACCTTTAAAATATGAAAGTTCTGTGGTGATAGCTATCTTTGATAGCATGACTAGGGATAATTTTAAGAAGCCTGGATGCAGTAGTGGTGTGCCTTCTAAGAATTTATTAAATAAAAAAAAGTTCCAAAGTTGAACCCTGTCAGTTTGAATTTTGTTTGTACAAGTTTCATTTTTATGTACTTCTTTGGATTAGTCTCTTTTTTTTCCATGCATCCTGCTGAGCTGATCAGGGACTACTTACTGCTAATTACTGCTTTATTATGATAGCTACTCACATAAAAGGAAAATACATCTGTCTCCGTTGCTGAACTATGAAACAGGCAAGTTGAATAACATGATATAACAGAAAGCTTTCCCTTAAAATATACACTTAATAATAACAGGTATAGTGGCCCAGAATTCGCCTTGTAATATTGGTGTTGATAGTAGTCAGGCCAGCAAAGCCTGGAAGAGCCAGCAGTGGCCTTGTCGTGACACCAGCCTCAGAGCTTGTAGGCATGTACCACCAGGGCCTACGTCCAGTTTCTTTAAAATGTTCCTCCTGATCCTCCACTGGATCAGAAGTGGAGTCTGCCTCACCTTGTACAAATCAGTGTGTTTTCCTGCCTATCTGCTAATGATTGTTTGCCTTTCTCTAGCATGGAAGCTTTAAATGTAACTTTTTTTATGATAAGTCATGAATCAACTTGTGAACTCGCAGGATGATTGTTCCTTGTTCTGTGACCCATCCCACCCTACCTAACAGCCACAGATGGGACAGAATCACGTTGAAGGTTGCAGAGCATTTGGGATTTGTGTTGAGTCTTTGTTCTTTCAGAGCATTTGAGGTGGCCTGAAGTGAAACCTGCCTTTTAGCTTTAGTTATGGAATAGGAAATCAACTGGTACAGATAGCTCCAAAAGCTCGTTTCTAGTTTTTTGTAAAGTAAATTGTCTTTCCTTTTCCTTTTATCTTCAAGTTTGCTTTCATGAAATACATTTTCTGATACAGAGGAGGAAAAATAATTGTGATATAAGATGGAAGAAGCTTTACTGGTTTTCATAGGTGATTGGGAGTGGAAAAAATCCATTAGAAATGATTTTTTTTTTTTAAACAATACAGGTAGTATTTCAGAGGTAAATGACTTTTCAGGTGATGTGAAGAATGAGTGGTATAAATTTGAAAAGAGATTTATTTTGCATCTGTTGTTTAATAAAGACACTTAGTAAGGCTTTGTATTGATTGTTGATGTCAGAAAAAATGAATATGCTTATATTTGAATCTATGTTCATGTCTTTATTTTAAACAAGGTAGAGCCAAATCTGAATATAGTTAGCAGAAGAGACATTTTACTATATATTTTTTTTTTTTTCTGAGCATTGTATTGAATATTTCTACCTTGGATTTTAAGCAAAGTCTTCCATACTGTGTGTTTTGATCTGTCGGCAGTACGTGCTTGTCTTGTTTTCAACTGGGAAATGTGTTGCCATACTACAGAGTGAAAAAGAATGAATTACTAAGTTTTTCTTTCTCTACTTTTTTTTAGTTAAAATCTTCTCTTGTCTCTTTATCTAGTTTGTATAAATAATACATTGCCACTAGATTTTACTACTTGAAAAAGGAAGAAAACCTTTTGACTGTATTTTCTCAGTTTAAGTTATGAAGGCATGCATCATTTTAAGGCAATTAAGATGCCTTAAAAATAAGGGAATGTATATTGCCTTATTTTGTAAAAGCACAGGTATCTAAAAGCAGTCAAGCCCATTTTCAAATGCAGTTGGAGTAGTGGAAAAATAATAAGTAATATTAAGAGCATGTTAATGTTCTTATTTACTAAATGATAGAACGTGCTAATCACACTAATTATCCTGAAGCGTCTTTGTTTAATGGCTTGTATACACATGGCCGTACTCTAACTTCTTCAGTAGAAGCAAAAAGGACTAAGGTGCTCTCACTGTACTTGAAAGACCCAAATGAGTCCTTTTCAGTCAGAGGCTTTCTTTGTGATTTCGGTCATCCTAACGAGGTTCATGCCCTTGCATATATACTGATAAGTATTTTTATCTTCCTTTTTTTTTTTTTAACACAAAAGTTAGGTTTCACTTGAAACAGACAGACATTTGATCATTCAGAACCTCAGTGAGTTTGGGCTGGTCTTCCACTGCTTCTGTTCATCATCTGGGTAGTCAATTCTCCCTACCTCTTACGTTGGGGGAGTAACTAGTTGTCTGGAGTAACTACCTGTGATTCGATGACAGTCTTGGCCCAAACTCACTAGTTAGCTTTCACAATGTAGGGAACTGAAAATGGATTTATCATTTTATTAACCACAGTTAATAAAGTTAATTATCGTTATTAACCACAGTTAATACTATAGTGATAATTTTCTCTCCTTCTGGATATTTCTATCAAGATCATAAGCTCTTCAATTTGATTAGCATAGATTGGTTCATCTCAGATTATAAATAATTCTGTATGTATCACATTTTAAGAACAAACATCTATTTCCTTTTTTTTTTTTTTTTGAGAAGACAGGCTCCCATTCAATTTCTAAAGCTAGCATCAGCAACAGAAAAACTGGAAGAAGACAGTTTCATAAACTAAGCAAAACGTGTAACAGTTTCTCCTTGGGCATCTCCAACTTTTGTAACAACAAAGATCAATATTAACGTGGTAGCAGAGCATTCCTCTACCTGGAGTTATTAAACTGTAAAGAAATACGCTAGTATCAATTACTTGAAGTCAGTACCTCTTTGTAGGAGGCACAATAATTCTAGTATGATAAGTAATACACATGGATATCAACTGGTACTATGTAAGGTTATTGTGACACAAGGCCTTTGGAAAAATATGTTAACAGCAGTAAAGTGTAGTAAAATAGTAACAAGGGATTTAAGAGAGGCTTGTATTCATAAGGAGCAAAAGAAAGGTAAAATAGGAACTATAATTTCATAGGTCATTCCATAAATAATGCCTCCTGTTTATTTCCAGGGGAGCTACAACAAATACAAAGAGCACAATAACAGTATTTGATAGAGAAAATTCTCAGCTACAAAACACTATTTTTTCAGTGCAGTCACTGCTGTTACCCATGCACTTTCTTTAGTGATAAGCATGGCATGCAGGCTCTTGTTTATAAAAATCTGCATCAGCGGAGGTGCTGAGCTGTCACAACTGCTGAAATGTACCACCTGTCACCTCACTGTGCTCTCATTGACTGTTTGGCTTCCATAAACGTTCAGCAAGACTCAATGGATGTCAATGGTGCCAATTTTTTTTTCTGTGTGGAGGAACTGAATTCTGCACTTCTGCTTCATCTAAGCTTCCATGTCAGGTGCTGCTTTGTCAGACTGCCCCTCTGCTGCTGTCTGTCACATGGCAACCAAATGGAAGGGAATATTGGTGGGAAGGCTCCACCTCTACTGACCTAACACTAATATCTGGCTCTGACTTCATTGGCCAACATCATAAAATAGAAGGCATTACTTTAGGAGCAGCCTTCATAAGATTTTTTTTTTTTCATGTGGGTCTTGTTTTTCTGGAATGTGATAAAGCAGATCAGATGTTAAATAACTGAACATCCATAAGTTAATTGTTATTTTGTTGTTTTGCTTCTTTGTTATCAGGATGTTGGTAGGGGAATAGGGATAGGAGGAGACATATGTTATCAGGTGTAGAAATTAAAGTGGAGAGTAAGACGTGGAGCTTGGCAGACATGTAGCATGGAAGGACCTCCAGAAACAGGAGGTAAATAAGTGGTAATCAGAAAATTAAATCGATGCTTATTATCTAAATACTAAGTATAAAATCATAGAATTGTGGAATGGCTTATTTTGGAAGGACCCTTAAATATTGTCTAACTTCAACTATCCTGCTGTAGATGGGATTGCCACCCATTAGATCAGGCTGTCCAGGGCTTCATTCACCCTGCTCTTGAATGCCTCCAGGGATGCAGCATCCACAGCTTCTCTGGGCAACCTATTCCAGCGCTTCACCACCTTCTGAGTTAGGAATTTTTTCTAATATCTAACCTAAATTTCCTCTCTTTTAGTTAAAAGCATGCCCACTTGTCCTACCATTATGAGACCATGTAAAATGTTGGTCCCCTTCAATCTCCCTTCAAGTACTGGAATACTGCAGCGAGGTCTCCTCAAAACCTTCTATTCTCTAAGCCCAGCTCCCTCAACCTTTCTTCATACTATGTGTACTCCAGCCCTTTGATTATCTTCATGGCCTTTCTCTGGACCTGCTCCAACAGCTCTGTATCCTTCTTGTGCTGGGAGCCCCAGGCCTGGACAATCACCTTCCTTGCTCTGCTGGCCACCCCTCTTTTGATGTAGTCCAGGATAGAGTTGACCTTCTAGGCTCTGGCTCAGGTCCAGCTCTTCCTCTATCAGGACCCTTGAGTCTTTCTCTATGGGCAGCTCTCAAGGAATTCTTCTCTGTCTGTGAACATATTTGAGATTGCACTGACCCAAGTACAGCACCTTGCATTTAGCCTTGTTGAACCTCACTAGGTTTGGGTGTGCCCACATCTTGAGCCTCTCCAGGTCCCTTTGGATGTCGCCACTTCCTTCTATTGTATCAGCTGTACCACTCATCTTGGTGTCATCTGCAAACGTGCTGAGGTTGCACTTGATCCTGTCATCTATCTCACTGATGAAGATGTTAAAAGGTGCTGGTCCCAAAACAAACCTCTGGGGAACACCACTTGTGACCAGGCTCCACCTGGATATGACACTATTGATAACAACTCTCTGACTACAACCATCCTACCAATTCTTTATTCACTGAATAGTCTAGCCTTCAAATCCTTATCTCAACTACATAGAGATAAGGAAAAGTACATTGAAAGATGTGAAGCACATGGTCATCAGAACAGGATGATGTCTGGGAGCTGCAAATTCACCAGTTGCAGGAGAATTTCAGTGCTTTTTAATGTATTCTAGTACATAATGAAGAACTAAAGTCATGTTTCTTTTTCCTAACAGTCCCGGCTTAACATTATTATCTCTACTGTATAGAGGTAAGATTTGGGCGTGAGCAAGAGACTGAAAGAATAGGCCTGAATTGAGAATATAATTCCAAAAGTATTGTTCTGTAGCTCATATGTGGTTTGTTAGGGCCCACCATCTGTCCTATCAGCTCTTCTGAATAGAAGCTCATTGCCTGGAAGTTGAAAGTGGTTTATAAGGATATACAATACATTTCTTAATTTTGATTAAATTGAGTCTGATCCTCATCTCATAAATAAATGTGGATTTTTATACTTTTATTTTGAGCATATTCCTAATTTAACTGTTAAGTGGGGAATGTTACCAATTTGTATTGTTTGTGTCAGAACAAGAGGGAATTGTCTGTGCTTGTTCAGGGAATATGTCCTTCTGTTTGGAAAAGGAGGAGAATGAGAACCTCTGTTATAGTTACAAGTAAGTTTTTGTCTGTGCTTTTTCTGTGCTAGTGTAGGCAAATTACTCATAGTGCATGCCCTTCCTAGCAGAGTACACGGCAGTGGAATTTGTAGATATAGCATTTGTATCTCATTTCTTTCAATAATAGAGAGAGGAAATGACCTTTACATGATGGATTCAGATGAACTTAGAAGTCATTAAAAGACCAGAATTGCCAGGAGAAGCAGATTCCTGAGAATATAAGCAAATTATACAGGGAGTTTACCACTGCAGCAAAGTCAAGGAAAAGCAGTTTTTTCTATTCACAGCTGCTTTACAAGTATCTGTGATTCAAAAATATAAGGTAAAAGGAAAAAAGGTAAAGGGGTATCTTTGTTCTGTGTTAGGCAGCTTGAATGTGTGTGGAAGACAGTGTTCAGAATAACAATTGCTCAAGCCCTTGAAAATAAGTGGAACATGCTCCCTCAGAGGCAATTTTAATATCTGACAAACTAGGTGAAGTTGCTGCTGAATGCATTTTGGATCTTCTCCAATGTCATCTCTATTGCAAGAGAGAATAATTTGGCTTCTATTCAATTAGTGTTTGTTCCTCCTCAGCCCAGCAGTGAGGGTGCTGGTGGTGGTGGTGGTTGCATTTTGAATGTGAATGTCTGTCAGTTGGGAAATGGGCTGTCACAAAAGATCTCACTCCTGTGGGACATGGTGCTTGAAACAATCCTATGTTCTAAAGACCTTAGCTATATTTATTGTTTCGGTCCATGAATTTTACAGGTCAGTGGATAGAACATACATGTGGTCACCATGTCGCTTAGGCGTTCTCATTTCTGTATGGAATTATTTATTCCTTTTCTGGTGTCACTGTCTGATAATATAACCCTCTTCTGAAATAGGTAAAAAGGAAAGCATTGCAGTTTATGCCACACTTGACAGCTCAGAGGTTACTGGCTGACAGTTGAGTTCATTTGTCAACACACCCATCTGTACTGGTATGTTGTGGAACCCAGTCCTGCATGGGGCTGAATCAGACTGTACTTGGGAATGCTGTGGAGGAGATTTTGGAAAAGGATTTCTGGAGAAGTGTACTGTCTCTCACAATTAATTATGGCAGGTTTTCTGAGGAAACTTCATAAGCCCCCTGTTCAAAAATGGTGTGCTTGTTTTTTCTGGCCACTCCGAAGGCATCTGTGACTACTATATATCCTTGAAAAGATGGGCAGACCAGGGTGTTGTGTCTGAGACACCTGGAGACAAAGAACTGTGTCAGAACAACTTCAGATTACCTAAACCCTGTTCCGTATGCCGTGTGATGTCTGAAGAGCCCCTCGTCCTGACAATACTGTAAGATATTCCCACTGATTTCAGTTATGGACAGTATTAAACATTTTCAATCAACTGCTCTCAATCCTGTGAGAGGAAATGGGAGACCTGTTTGAAACTGCTTCTTTTCTAAATAGTAACATTCAGGACAGAAATAGCTTTTTGTCATTTGCAATGAACGATAATAGAAGACTGGTACAGAGCCATCAGAAACTACAGAAGAGCCCATTCTGAAACTGGCCAAAAATGGTGAGTGCCTGTCTGATGAGAACAGCCACTGATGTTCTATCAGGATTAGGTTTTACCAAGAGCAGCCTTGCTTGGAAAAAGCTGTCGTCCATCTCGGGAGAGAGACGCTGCGCTAGTGTTGCCTCTGGAGCAGAAAATCGTGGGTGAAATGAGGGTGAACACATGGTGGCAGCAGAATCTCAGTTATCTGAGGAGCTCTGTGCGCTCACAGTCAGCTCAATGGTTGCTCTTAGTCATCGCTTTCCTTCTCAAAACCATCAGTGTATGATCTCTTACTGAGAAAAAGAGCAGGAAAAGGAAAATATAATGTGAATACATCTCATCCAGTCTCTAATTTTTCCTTTGTAAAGCTTACCTGGCTTTCTTTCTGAGAATAAAACCAAGTTTTGACTGACTTGCTGAAGCGCAATCTTTGGCAGGACTAGTAGTAAAACTATGATGTTACAACGTCTGGCAGGAGAAGGGATGAAACAACAGCAAAGAGGGGAAATTCTATTGTTCTTGAGCAGCATACACTTGGAGCATTTGTTTGAAGGAAGGAACCGCAGTATTCAAGAAATGAAGTAATTGAAATAAGTTTTAGTGCCTGGATGTCTTTGAGTGAGAGGGGCCAGGAGAAATCCCTGTTGAGAATCTCTCCAGCCTACCCTCCTGCCCTAAGTGAACGGTAAAATTTGGAGACACATTCTGGGGATAGTTCAATATTTGTTGTGACTCAGCTTTCTTATTTCAGACCTTCTTCATAAATTCTTCAGGACCATTTATTTCCCCACCATAAATTGCAAGTGAATAAAGGCAGCTGAAGTCTTTCTATGCTGAACTGTGTATTAAATGTGATTCAGCTGTGATTTCTGCCTGTTTCCTTCATCCTCTGGCTCCATCTTCATGACCTGCTGCTCTGCATGGAGTGGTGCTCAAAGCTGGAACACTTCAAAAGTAATTCCTAAGCTATGTGTGTTGGCAAATGATATTTACTGCTGTGCCATATTGCAGCCAGGCCTGGGCCTGGCCACGGCCCTGGTTATCTCTGCCAACTTCTGGAACCAGAATCCAGGCTATATGACTCAGAGATATCACCACTTGAAGTGCTGCTGACCTTGAGGGAGGTTTTTCTCCCGGAAAGGCCACAGATGATGACTGTGTCCTCACAAATTGTCTGTGTATGGAAGTGCACTAAGATAGGTTGGACAGTTCACAGGCTGTCACAAGATGGTGACAAGCAAACAGTCAGTGCTCTGCAACTCCTGCATGCAAGCTTATCAGCTGAGGAAGACTTTTGGATCTTTTTCTGTCTTCTGTGAAGACGCATTAGACCTTTACTAAATTGCCAAACTGCTATTTCCTTCAGTGGAAATAAGGCTACTGGTCTGCTGAAGAGCTCTCATCCTTTCCCAGAAACCTACTTGTTGCTGTTATTGATGTGTGCAAATGTCACTGTTTGCACAGTGGTTTGCATTTCCCAGAGAAAAAAAAAATCAATCAGCTGAGAAGGTAAACCTTTTTTTTTCCTCTGTGCTTTTGGAAGACATAACCCAAATAACTCATCTTTGTGCTGATACAGGCAACAGTAAAATCAGGACACAACAGCAGCTTTCTATTGACTGTAAACTCTATCTAATCCTTTGAATGTGTATGTATGGCTATACGTCAAGGCCTGGAGGGCACTTGTAGGCTGTGATGCCACGAGTGGCACCAGCTAGGACTACCATGCCCCTGTGTCTGTGTCCCACAGAACCATTTAAGCTCTGTCCCAGCACCTAGACACAGAATCATAGAATGGCCTGGGTTGAAAAGGACCTCAAAGGTCATTTAGTTTCAACCCCCCTGCCACAGACAATATTGCCAACCATTAGACCAGGCTGCCCAAAGCCAGATCCTGCCTGGGTATGTGACATATGGTATGTGAATTGAGTGTATATATATGTCTGCCATTCTATTCCTGGCTCTCCCTGCAGTGCTGTTTGAGTATCCTGTGTTGGTGGGAGATCTAGCCTTTGGCTGATGATTGCTGGATGGTTGATGGGATATTTTGCTGATCAGAAGAACTTTTAAATGTAATCTGAGACACAGGAAAATCCTTGCTATAGGAGAAGCTAGCTTTCTTATGCATGCAAATAAGATCAATTACAAAAATGCAATAGAATTTCATGTTGTTTGCAGTTTCAAAGGATCTTAGTAAATATGGAAAGAGCTGCTAATCAGCATTCATTCTCTCTAAGTCTTTGGGTAGACTGTATCCAAGGAAGGTGTTAGCAGTTGTAGCAGTTTCTGTATTTCCTTAATAATATAACTTATTTTTAGGATAGTGCTGAAGGATACCGAACAAGGTCAGGGTTATTGCAGTAGATGCTGAACACATACTTTTTTTTTTTTCCAAGATCTAAGCAAGTGCCACTGTTCAAGTAGTTCTTCAAAAGCTGAGATAGAGATGACCTTAACAGTCATATTGACTTTTTTTTTTGAAGTAACCAACCCTCAAAAACAAAATACCAGCAAGCACTTCAAATTTTCCGCCTCATCCTGAAGAGCGATGAGGTTAAGAGAGATTAAGTTTTTTGTCTTAAAATGCTGAATATTTCTCACTAATAGCATTTCAAGACATTCAAACACTTGGTTTTGCTTGTGTTTAGAATCTAAATTAATGACAACTAAAATATATATGCATTGTATAATGTCTCTGGGATTACAGTTGCTTGTCTGTATGTTTTCCCATACTATGAAATACACAGGGTTAGGGTCAACACAAAATAATTAAACTGTTCAATATTTGTTTAAACAGGAACACTATCTAAAACAGATGGAGGTTTTCAAGATTGTTTGTGATGGATTCTCTTCACTTTTCAGAGGGCAGATACTTAATTTATTTGCCAAATACACAAATCAGGAATACTTGTTAAAGTAAACAATACTAACTGTTCTATTCTTATTCAAAAAGCCAGGCAAATAAAGAAGGTGAATGAGCTGATACTAGTGATGAAGACTGAGATGCAAAGTACTGATTAGCTTTTTAATTCCTTTAGACTGCTTTTTCTTTCATGCATTTTCTCTACGATACATCAAGTAATTGTTTTGTGATAGCTAGCCTGCTTTTGAGAGAAAACACAATAGTATGTATCGAGCTAAGATTGAAAGCTGCAGGGATGATTACAGAAAGATGCAAGTAGAGTGAAGCTTTTAAAAGCTGGTCTCCAGGGGTTTCTATCAGTTCGTATCATCCAGATCTTCAGGGCATGCAGGAGACTATGCAATGTGACACAAGTTCTCTCTTTCCTTTAAGTACACTTAACATTCATCTCTTAGCTTAATACTTCTAGTTAGAACAGGCATGGGAACTACTAAAGAATGAAACAACTGGGAAACTCTACCTTTTTAAGACACTTAGGGAAATTTATCTGGAGAGTAAGTAAAATTGCTCTATTGTAAATTTATTAAGTGTAGATAAAAAATAATGTTACTGAATAAGAAAGCTGGAGAAGGGATCTTTTATCAGGGAGTGCAGTGCTAGTACAAGGCGTAATGACTTTAAACTAAAAGAGGCTGAATTTAGATTAGACATTAGGAAGAAATTCTTCACTATGAAGGTGGTGAGGCACTGGAACAGGTTGCCCTGAGAAGATGATGCCCCATTCAGGAATGTGTTCAAGGCCAGGTTGGATGGGGCTTTGAGCAGTCTAACCTAGTGGAAGGTGTCCCTGCCCAGCACAGAGGGATTGGAGCTTGATGATCTTTTTAATGTCCCTTTGATCTCAAACCATTTTACAATCCTATTGTTATAAATTCAAAGAAGTTTGTATAAAAGCTTGTGTGTATGCTATTTTTCTATATTTATCCTTCTTAGATAAACAGGATTCTTTCAAGATACCAACACTTGCAAGGTAATTCTTCGATAGATATGTTTTCACATATGTAGTCCACGCAAATGAGGTATATATGTTAGAGGTGAGACCTCTTACACCTACCCTCAACTTTTTTCATTCTGCCATAGTCCCAAAGTGCCACATCTATACTTTTCTTAAACTTCCAGAGATGAAGACTCCACCGTGATCCTGGACAACCTGTTCCAATGTCTCACCACTCTTTTTGGAGAAGAAATTTTTTCTAACATCCAACCTGAACCTCTCTTGGCACAGCTTGAGGACATTCTCTCTCATCCTATCAACATTTTATATTGAATAGTTAAAAAGTTAGAACTGGAGTCTGTGATTGTCTGGCTCCACTTAGTTTTTGTGAATTTGGTCCCAGTAAGCTAATTTCTGATTAGCATGTTCTCCCAGAGTAGAACTTCAGAGGTCACATTTTAGTTCAGCTCTTCCAAAACATCTGATGATGGGATGCATCAAGGAGGGGAACAATAACAGTTACAGTGGGAGCAAAGAAGCTATTTGTGATCTTGTGCATCCAAATTTGCAACTTCAAGGGGACAATTCAAAATAACTTAATTCTAAGTGACAACCAAGCCCAGGTCTGTTTACTAGCAGAGATTACTGATTCATAGCACACTAGGCTGTCGTGAAGGCACTGCATGCTCACTGTGGTTCAAGCCCTCTTATTGTGTAGTACTAATGCTTTTTGCTCTTCCATTATCTGAGATTTTTTTTCCTTTATATCCCTAAGCATTTATTTTACAGTAATGACAGCAACGGATATTTCATATGAAAGGAATCAGAAGCTATTAGAACTATCTAGTGATACTGCTATGAAAACATTAAGTGAATTAGCAGCATGTGAAATATCTACCAAATACTAGCAGACTGTAATTACTTTGTAGAATAATCCAAAGTTAATGGGTACGATTAATGTATTAGATCAACTGTGTTTACTGTCCTGATCTCTGGTCATAGCCCTTAAGCATTATCACTGCTGCTATTCTACCATTTAATAATGATGTATCTCAAAATTAGGCATGAGGTAATACTTCTTTAAACAGCACACTCCAGCTAAGAGCTGGATGTAGGAACAACAGAAAGAGAGTTCCTTGACTTGTTTCTGTCACTCTTTTGATATTTTTCTTTGTATGCAGTGTTTTCATAAATGCTTATTAATGAGGTGCAAAGTTTTCACTGTCCTGTGAAAGATGTGTTTTAACAAGGGACTTGTTGGAAGAAAATTTTTCTCAACTCCACCTTCTCAAAAGCAGATCAGACAGATGGAAGAGCAACAAAAGGCAAGTCAAATATCTTGAGCAATCCCAGGGGATTCAGTGAAGAACAGTATCTGCAGATAATAGCTCAAATGCTTAATCATGACACATCTTGAAAACAAGAAATTAAATACTTTGCAAAAGACAAAGAATGGCTTTTGCTTCCATAGGTGTGTCTGGGAAGCTTATCCAATCCTTGATCCCCTTATGAAAAATCTTTTCTGTTCAAAACAAACAAACAAAAAAAAGCAACACAACAACATGTCATCCACTTGTGAGGAATCTAAAATTCTGTTGTCATGGCTGTTAACATCTGGCTTTTCCTTCTTTGGAAGGGTAAGGTGAATAAAATAATGACGGTATGTGTTCAGGCAAGGGTTCTTAAGTTTTTTTCATTGCAAGTGCATGTACTTCTACAAGTAGCATACTGTCCTTGAAAGGATGCTTCAGAAGAGGTAGCCTACTGCTTTTCTTTTAGGGAAGAAAAAAGAACATTTATCTTGAATTGGCTGTGTTTTTGGTTTTTTTTACTTGTTTTGTTAATTTCTTTTAATTTTGAGCAAACAAACATCCCCATTTCAGCTGTGTGTTTGGACTGGCTGGAAGGATTCTATGTGCAATAGGAAGATTTCTTGTTTTTCTTCCATAAAAAGCATTTGGATGACTCAAGATCTAGAGGGGAAAATAAAGAAACCAGAACATATGTTCTAATTAATAATTTAATTTCCAGATCAACCTTTTATCTCCGGAATCTTCCAGAGTGAAGATAACAAGTGAGAATGGGGAGGCTAAATCTTGTAGTTTTTCTGTTGTGGAAAATGATATGTGGAAAATGCAGTCTTTAGACATTAGATATGGCTGGAATATACGTGTGTTTATACAGAGCCTAAGCATCCATGTACTTTTCTTAAAGCAAAAACCAGAAAGTGACATTTTGAAATGTCTTTTGTGGGAAATAACTTATGTGAGGCATGATGTTTGCACAGGGATCCTTGAAGATATGTGTGCATAATAAAAGCATTTATTGCCAGTGAGTATTAAATGTATTTGGATGGCACAAGCTCTAGAAGCTAAACGGTTTGAAGAAAAGGTGGAATACAGAAAAATTCTGTGGAGATAGTTTTTCCATTTTTCAATTTTGGGGGTACATCAGGCCTCAGAGCTCCTCAGACCTGCTTTAGAATAGTGTGCTGCTGGAGCTAGGACTCATAGAACAGTCTAACAGAGCAAACAAAAGTCTTATTTTTTTGGTGTGTTTTTTTTTTTTTTTTTTTTTTTTGCACCACTGTATCATATGTGACTGAAATGTAAGTTCACTTATGTGAGTGCAAGATCTGAGTGGTTTACTAAAAGAAGTCATCGATTCAGTTTCTTCTTTGTGATAAAGTCCATGACACATTTAAACCTCTTCTGCATGCATATAAAGTTCCCTTGAACTTTAGGTATTCTTAGCGGCATTACATTCATGGCAATGTGTCTGCATGTTATGCAACAAGTTTAAGTGTAGTATAACATGTTTGAAGGCATAAATTTCCCTCAGACCCATGCAGCATTTCTCTGCCAAAATAGCACTGATAGCTGCCGATTATTGCGCAAAGGTGTTGCTTGTTCAAAACCAAATAGTTCATTGTAAAACAAACAAAAGAGTGAGATCTTAGACCTGCTGATATTGGTGTAAGCTTTCCTCTGAGATTTCCAAAAGCTATCAATTTTGAGCAGATAATTCAACAGATGGTATTTATCTCTACCAACATTTAATGTCAAAAGCTTAATGTTATACTTTTTTTCTGTGTGCAGTAGATGAAATATTTTTTATTTTTTAGCAGGCTTACCTGAAAACATAAAGCAAAATGTGTTTTATATTGAATATGTTCACTTTCCATAACTTTGAGAGGAAAATAAAAATGAAATAGAGGAGAAAGATCAGAAAATCAATATAAGGCCACAGGAGATCAAAAGCTGGATCATAAAAATGACACAAAATCAGGTGCTTTGTTGTTCCTATCTCCAATAGTACTTTTTCCTTTCTGAACCAATGATACCTTTTACCTTATTTTTTTAATAGCTTTTATTTTGGTTTGTCAGACTAGATAAAATCCTGTTAAAATAAGTTCAATATGCCAGCATCACTATACCGTTATTCATCGTATTACAATTGCTATATTTTAATCATGAATTAGTTTGAACTGTTAAGTTAATTAAAAGCAATAACTACATTCTAGTATTGGTAAAAGATTGTAAGTTCAAGCATTTCGTTTCTACAAAACTAAAATATCCAATAAGAAAACACTGATAGGCTGAGACATATCAATTTCACACCTGAGAAAGTATTTTGAGTGCTTTTGTTAGTCTGCCTGAAGTGCTTTTGTACACTGTGTAAGTGTATTTTCCCCTACTTCTCCATGGTTTGTGTCTCCTTCTGTACAAAATAAGTCACAACTTGGTCCTATATTCAGCAACTACACACATCAGGGGAGTCACAACTGCAGCATTCCCAGGAAATAGTCTAGTCAGAAGGTCCAGGCAAGGAGGGATGTCAGCTTCACCACCCAGAGGGCATCACTGTATGTGCCTTTTAGACTAGAGCTCCAGCAACGTGGTTTGACACCTTCAGTTTTGGAGGGAGGGGAGAACTGGACATTCTGTAAGAGCTGGAAGTACTTCAGCATCTTACTCTGAATTGAGAGGAGAACAATTGCTGATTGATCAGATTTTCCTAGTGGAAGAGAAACTTTGGTTTTGGAATGACTATTTTATAATATTATCAAGAAAAGGAATTTTATTTTGGAAATAAAACATAGACGTAGTATCTTGACCTCCCTGTATGACTGCCATTTCATTCTGCTTTCCATTGCACAGTCTGTTTATACTCTCTGCTCAAAATTTACTAGCCATCACTCTGCACTTGGACAAGATTTTCCTTTTGGCTCACAAATAAACATGACATAACAGACTGTATCAAAGATTTCTCGTGATATTGTGCTGGCTGAATGCTTGTGCATCCCTTTATGCATCTAATCTTGCTGGCATTTTCAAAGTCTTGGAGCAATGAGTTTTACTTCTTTTGTTATTTGTCTTCATTCGTTTGGCTTTTGCTATGTTAGGGTGAAAAAAAGAAGCCTTTCAGCATATCTCCAAGAGAGTATTGAATAATTCAGTTTGCTCTTTCCACTAGCTCTGTCATAGTTTTCTTGGTCATCTGGACTGTTTATTGGTTTGAGATGGTGTATTTAACAGGCTTTTTATAGAGCTGTTAGGAATTTTTAAGGCTTTGAGTAAAGAATATGCTGTTCATGCTACCTGGCAATTTTAATGAAATTGCAGCAGTTTCAATGATGTATTTTTAGGTGAGGATGAATGGCAGAGGAACAAACACAATGGTTTTCCTGGGACGTGTGGTGCTTGTTGCACTGAACTTGAATTTGGAGAAGCAATTCAGCTCCCAGCTCTTAACTGGAATTGATTCTGTTGCTTCACAGAAATCCTTGAATCAGGCACTGCAGAAGTTGAACTGGATTTCTATCACCTCAGACTGTGATCCCCTTCTGCAATGGTCTCACAAGCTCTCATCTTACTCTGTGTAAGTTTGGTATGAATTTTGAGTTTCAGGCTTGAAGCATACCTATATACATATACCTTAAAAATGACTGTGAGGTTTTAGTATTGACTCAAGCAGAACAGAAATACACTTCTAAACCTTGAAAGCAGTTGCAGTGGAAACTGGCTGCTCCTCATGTTCCTGTTCTCACAGAATGCAGCAAGCCTTTAACAGCATTATTTCCAGTATGTGTAAAGTTAGCATATAGGTCTGAAGTATATTTGACAGGGGTCTTGTTTACATGGAATGAAATCCATGGGTTGGTGTCTGATGGGTAAATCTCACTGTGTGTGCATCAGTTCTGTTTTCAGGGAAAGGTTAGTTGATCTCTGGAGTCTATCATAGAAACATAGTGCATGTCTGTGAATCTTAAATAACCAGAGATTGAAAATGTTTGGCTCGTGAACAGTGATTGGAAAATGTACTGCCTCTGTCAATTTGTTTCTATCTTTGGAAAGGTGTGAAAAATCAGACTTGTACATCACTTCAGCTTTATCAACGTCATGCTGTGCTGTTCGGTTTTATTTCCAATAGAAATGTAGCAGTGTCTTGCGAACCACTGGGGTTGGAGATTAAGGATCTGGCTTTCAGGCAGCAGGGGTCTGACTGTGTGTTAATGCTCATTTTACTTGAGGTAAATGCAACTGTTTTCATAAGTTTGGCAATTTCCATTTAGAGGAAATCCAAATAAACAAATTTCCAGATTAAGTAGAACTAAGCTTCTCAGACTGCTTTAATCACAGGTTTTTAATTCTTGTTCTCTGGGTAACTGGTAGCTAAATGTCACAACCCACTGCTTTTTCAATATCGCAGAAATCCTGACGTGGTGTGCTCAGTGCAAAGAGTTGAGGTTGGATAATGAGAATTTTGTTCTTCTTTATTTTTGTATGCTTTGAGGTAATCAACCTTATTTCTTATAGAAGTCTTTTTCATGTCTCAAGGTCAACTTTCACTGTTTTAAACCTGAATCAGAACTTGTTTGAACTTATTTCTGTAAATTGTACCAGAGCTTGACTATGCTCTGCTTAGATTTCATGGAAATTCTTTTAAGGGCCAAGCAAGCAAGAAGGCACTAAATCGGGTATGAAATTTGTCCTACCCCCATGTGCAATCTGAGCAGCTCCTGAGAAATGAATAGGAATGGAGCTTTCCTAAGAGCAGCCATGGAGTGATGCTCCCTTCCAGACATAGGAAACTCTGCTAGCTCTGTTTCTTCCTCTTTTCAACCCTGAGGGAGAGGAGAAAGCAAATGAGTTTGGGAAGCTCCTCTTCTCCCAGGATAAAACTGTTGGAGTTCGTTGAGAGGGAAGATCTGAGAAACTTCCTTCTCTTGTTCCTGAAAGAAAAGCTTTGGCATCTGCTTAATGGTGGCAACTAAGCAGGGTTTGTTTTGATGAAATGGAGGACAGAAGCACTCTTTGTAGTAAAGCTCCAGGTTAGGTGTGATGGTGGTGTGGTTGAAGCCTCTCCTTCCCTCCAGCTGTGACTTGGCAGCAATGGGAAAACCTAAAGCAGCACCTTGGAGTGAATGCTAAGGCTCAAGTTTTAGATTCAGAACAAACAGCAATGATATATCCCACAGATATGGGATGTTGCAGGCAAATGTTTTCTTCCGCTAGGGTTCCGTTCACTTCTGGTAGAAGACAAGAAGATCAAGTAATCAGCAGTTGTGCATGAAATGCTGGCAGCTGTGTGTGGGTCTGCTATCTGGATCTGTACCACTTACACAGAGTTACTGTGCTCCAGGTGCTGCTGAAACTGATTCCACTGCATCATAAAGTAGCCGCGCTTTCTCAGAAGGGTGATAGAGATGTCTCTTTTACAAAGATTTGCCTCAATTATGTCTTTCTATTGAAGAGCAGCCACTGAATCACATAACCCTACTTGGAATATCACTTTCCAGCTTTACTGCTAGTGCAAAGTCTAGTTTTGTTTGGATATGATATGGAGTAACTTTTTTTTTGCAAACTGAAACATCTAAGGGTGTATGAATCATCAAATTTGCCTGAGAAAGAATGTTTTATTGTAGGACACATCTTTCTTAAAATACAGACATTCAGAAAGCTAGAGAGAAGTGAGTAATTCTGCTTTCCTCTGTCTCCCAGTGGTAGAGATGGCTTGTCAGAGCAGAGCTTATCTGGAACCTGAATGCCCCTTTTCCTGTTTTATAACTTGATTCAGAAGTACAATGAGGAAATGTTCTCATCCATTCTTATAGAGGTGGTTCTAGTTCATATTAAACAAATAAATGTCCTTTAGGCGGAAGAAAAATTACAATGACTTTTGTGTTCTCATAGCTGAACCCATGATAAAGGACATATTGAGCTCTGTTTTTTGTTTCTGTGGGTGTGCAATATTCACCACAATACAATTCATACACAGGAATATGAAAATCTCTTGGTGTAGTGCGAAAGAATGTGGAAGAAATATGAAAGATGCATGAAATAAAGTATGTATTAAAAAATGTAAGTGTCAAACACAAAACATGGAAATAGTATTTGAAATTACCTTTTGGATCAGGAAAATAATTGCCTTTTGATTTTGTTTTTATTAGAGAGCTTCTTTTTAATATAAAGATGATGAACATGATTTTTGGCTGTCTTGTTTTTCACACCTTCCATCATTAATTCAAAATTCTGAGCTCGAATTCTTATGGGATTTTTTGCAGATGATTCACAGGATCTTGCCTTGATAGGAGATTATATAGTTTTGAACACTTGCTTGTGTTTATATTTTCTGTTAATTAGTATGCAAATACACTTGCACACTATGTTAGAAAACCCCCAGTAGGGTCTTCAAAATCAGTCTTAAGCTTGGAAGAGCTCCAGAATTGAACTTTGCATTAGAAATATATAATGAAATAGTCTAATACTGTCTTTTTCCATCCTTCAGGACACAGGATAGGCAGTGCTTATTTAGGACAGATTCATTTCACTTCAGTTTAGCTGCCTACCAATTAGGCATGTAGCTCAAGCCAGATGTCTAATTAACTTCTGTAGTGTGAGGAGAAAGACTATGTATGGTTATTCTTCCTGCTCATCTCAAAAGACTGTCTTGGGATGCAGGGAATCCTCTGTGGAGGTGCCCTCATCTTTTCAGTGAGAACAGATAGTCTGCATGACTACATTAAAATGTATTTTACATAGCTGAATTCAGGTGAGGTTTATCCTGCCCTTAATGGACAAGTTATCAGTGTTGTATTACTGTCTCAGTGTTCAGTATGCAGTGCTGGTTTTTATTGCACGTTGTGTAACATCCTATTCAAACCCAGCTCTGAAGGCAGAATTATTCATTTCCTCTGACCTTTTCTACACAATTGTCAGTATATTATCTGTGTGCTTCACAGGTATGAACTATTCTTACAGCCACCTTGTGTGATAAGGATATACTATTACCCCCATTTATAGGCAACCTTTATTTTGGCATTTCCTTAGATTTTGAATATCTGACCCGGCAACTTCAATAGCATACCTTTTAATTTAGATTCTTTATGTAACAAAACAAAAGCAAAAACAAACTGAAGATAAAGCCACTATGTGGTATTTTATTGACATGACAATCAGATGACTTCTTAGTTTGCCACTCCTTGTCAGGGAAGGCTTCTCTGCCTGTCAGAGAAATCTTCTTTGAAACTACTGCTTATTGCAAGGATCTCTAAGGGCTACTATCAGTTTGGAAGAAGTATCTGAGCTCCCAGCAATCACTCAGCTTGGATTGCAGACGTCTGTTAAGATCTGAGTAGAAGTACTTCTGATTTTTTTCATTTTTACTCAGATTTTCTCTCATTAATCAGCAGACTTTAGGGTACAATGTAGTATTCCAGAAAGGAAAATATTTCAGTACCCTATGATCTTCTCATCCAGATCTGACGTACTTTACTCCTATTTCAAGCAGCGAGAGAGTTTCTGTTTTGGTGTTTTTTATTTGGTGGTGGTGGTTGTATTTTGGCTTGCTAACCTCACTAAGGAGTCCAGAATTTCTCAAAAACTTATACTGAAGAAGATACTGCATATGGAAAACTTTATTCTGAGCAGTAAAAGCTATATGTAACTGAAAAGAGGATCTTATTATAGGAAATAATGGGTAAATGTTATGTCAGACAGTGGCTGCACTTACACTGATGGTTCACTAAGAATTCTTTGAAATGTAAAAAGTAAGCTTTCCACTGCACATATGTCATGTATTACCATCTTATTAGAAATCTCCCAGAATCCGAACAGAGAAAATGTGGAGATGTAGATTGCTAGGTGGTGCTGAGAGACTCTCAAAGGAAAGTGTGTGTAGGGAGCTTGGGTGTGGGTTTCCTATTTACAACTCAGTTTATGCTTAGAGTGAGGGTTGGAAGAAGGCAAAAGTATAGACTTGCTACTTGGGGTTTCAGAGTGCTGATGTGAGAGCTGAAAGACAGACAGGAAATCTTTATTACCCTGGGCTGTATGTGTGTGTGTATGCCTTATATAAAGCTCAGCCTGTGTTAAGGGTATGGCTGTGTTGCAATTTTAAAGCAAAACAGCACTGTGGAAGTTCAATGAGTATGGATACCACAGTGCTTCAGACTCAGATGTATGCAAATTTACACATTTCATGATGAAGAAACAGTGATAAGGTGAGGGGTGTGTGTGTGTGTGTGTGTGTGTGTCTATCTATAGCAGTTTCCTACTGGACCTTTTCATTCCACCTTGGGGACAGATGGCATGGATCTGAAGAGAAGAGGGATGTTGTATCTACCAGATCCTGTGGTTGCTGTTTTACAATCACAGAATATCCTGATCTGGAAAGAACCCACAAGGGTCATCAAGTCCAACTCCTTGCTCCACCCCAAATTAAAACCTTACATTTGAGAACATTGCCTGAACAGTTTCTGAACTCTGGTAGCTTTGTGCTGTGAGTCCTGGGAAGACAGTTTCAATGCATGACTGCCCTCTACATGTGGTCCTCTTACTCTGTTACAAGGTTCTCTTCTGCTTCCTTGGTCTCCTGCAGGTTGGAGAGATGCTTCTGGATGCTGGTGCTAGGCCACAGGCTCCCATTTTCCAAATACTCTTGGTTCATAAACTATTCTAAAATGTCATTAGTTACAGGATTACAGAGACTACCTCACAAATGAATAGTCCAGATTGTTACTGTTGTTGGCACTCATGATCTTCTTTTTCTGGATGCTTCAGGATACTTTTACACTTTCTGATTAACAATAAGCTGTGAAGTTTGGCTGGCTCTGTGAGCACATCAAAACTATTCTGTTGTCAGGGGCAGGTGATTGGTCATATTTTGTCAACATCTACTAGAACAAAAAATTAGCTAAAGTTCATGAACTTATGGTCAATATGCCCAACTAATGCTAACTGCTACTTGTGTGGCCCTGGGCTGTGAGCCTTAGAAAAGTCTCATGCATCTAAGTCTGATGCCTAGAGATATGGTCAGTAGTTTGATTATGTCTTGGGATATGGATGCTCCACTGTTACTGCTGCTGGCTTTCAGTTTCAAGATATCCTACTTTCAGTTAATATAAGAAGCACTGAGAGAATATGATTTTGAATCTTTTACCTGTAGTTCTTTGAAAAAACAGGAAATTATGTTTCTCATGACTCATCAAAAATATCACAAATTTCTTCTAAGATTTATGATAAATAGTGTGCAGACTTACTGGACTTATTCAAGACCACAAGTGTTGGTGAGCGTCTTTTGCTATTATGAGCCATCTTTATTTGACATCCTGTGGATTGGAAAGAGGTCTGAACTGTGAGATAAAATGATGCCTGCTTTTCAATTAAAATATTATTAGTTGGTGTGATTGCAAAGATTCTTTCTGAAAATCAAATATTTATTTATTAGCCTGTCCAACCTTTGATTATCAGGAAATGAATTGAGTCTTATTAATGATACATATTAAGTCTGCTAAATCAGGTGTTTTTTCAGAAATGCACATTGCAAATTAATATCCATTGTGAACACCATAGTTCTTTAAAAGTGTAACTTTGTGTCTGCACAGGTGAAAGCATTTCTTTATAACATCCCTACGAAGCCTGTATTGCTGATGGAACAGCAGTCCATTTTGAAATTCACACGAAGATTGATCTTTTTCCCTGTATCTGTTTTGTAATGAATGACGATAAATGGCGAGGGTTACAAAGCTTTGTATCGTAAGGCTGTACAAACCTGGCCTCTAATTCCATCAATGAGGACATCAAAAGGAATCAGTTTTGCGCCTACTTTTTTTTTCTGAACATAAGCTTTTGATATGGATTGATGAAACTGCTTGCTTTCTTTTGCATTCCTCTTTTCCCACAGTAATGCACACAACCTCTTCTAAGAAGACAAGATGTTCTGAGTGAGGTCAGAGAAACATAATGTTCCTGTCTCCTTCAGGATGCAGTTTAATGTGTCTTTGCCTCTGGAAGATGTAGTGAGGCTTACAGTTTGTAAAATGGGTAAGTAAATATAGTCAGACAGAACACAGAACCTCTGAAAGTGAAGGGTAAGACCAGCAATTTTTCAAAAGGTGTGTATTAAGAACAAGAGGCATTCATTTTGCACCCTGAACAGATCTAGATGAAGTTTGGAATTGCATACAGTTTTTGGAGAAAACATAATCATTTTCACCACCTACTCTTAATGCAGGCTGTTATACTTCTCACTGGCATTATCACAGCTGATTTTTCTTGTCACTCATTTGCATGCCTGGAAGACTTAGGCAATTATCTCAGGAAATAGACCAAAGAAATAGGCACTGTTTTCTTCTTATGTGAACAGACAAAGCTCTTTGATATGTAATTAGTTTTCTTTTCTATGATCAACTGCATGCCCATTTTATGTGAACGCATAATCATGCATTAAATATGTATTCATTTTGCTGTTTTAGTTTCATATAATTTTATATACATTTGGATGTGCAGTGTTTGAAAATCTCTTCTTCCAAATTACAATATAGATTTATTTTTTAGTGTAAGAAACATAATTATATCTGTTTAATAAAACAAAAAGACATAATGTAAAGAACTGCTGAAGATAAGATTGGTAGTCAGCCTTGCATGGAACTTATTAGTATTAGCTGCTTTGAAGTAATTAAGACACCAAGAATTAGTTGCACAAGGATCTCGGAGGAAATTGTTCTTCTGCTTCAAAACACAGGGAAAATTTTCCCCATTTCCTTTGGAAAAAAACATTTCCTTGGTCACATATTCCTTTCTCTTGCTAAAGGAGCCTAAAAAGCTGTGTAATAAACTTGGTATTGTGGATGACAGAAAAGGTGTATACTGCATTCAGTCTTTGAGCACATTTGGAGCACATCAAGGATACGTTTAAATGTGGAACTGTGCAGAAATGATGAGAAAAAGTGGGATCTTTTTCTTTCCTTACCCTTGAAATTTTATTCCTTAGTCATGAAACTGTGTAAACTCACAGGATGGGTGGAACAATCCCCTCTAGTTTATTTTGGTGTTTTATGTGTAACAGTTCAGATTATCAAATTGCTGTTATCAAAGCTGCCAGATTTTAGATGAGCAGAATTCCACCAGTGGCTTTTTTGATCTTAGTGCTTATAAAATCAACAGTGTTTAGAATCTGAACATCATAATTACACATTACCTGTGCTTTTATTATCATTCAAGACAGAAAAAAATCCAAATAAAATCAGTTATTGAACTGAATTGCTATGAATCCAGCTATGTAAAAGAATCTGATAGGACAGGCTGCTCTGATAGTCAAAATTAATCTATTATGACCTCAATCTTTTTGTTGTTTCTTGAAGGTGCCCACCAGTACAATACAAAAATACATATTTTACACACAACTACAATATTATGAGCAAGCAGTTCTCACGTAGCAAAGACCAAGGTCACTGGGAATTTATGCCCCTGCAGAAGACGAGTAAGAAAGGATCTTCATAGCAACTAACATCATGACAAAATGTCTGTGATTGACATTTCCACACAAATAATACTGTGTTCCAGTTAAAGCCAGTGAGGAATTTAAACATCCCTTACATTTGCAAAGAGATGAACAAAGAATAGGGTGTATGTGAAGATTTCTATCACTATCTTGTTAAACATCATTTTCAAAAAGTGGAGAAGTTTATATAAGTCCAGCTAAATTAGTTTAACTTTCTTCCTAAGGAAGTAAAGTTTAGAGAAACAGTGAAATTATGTATGTATCCCAGCAACATTTTGGAGAAGCTTTTTTTTGATGTCAAGCTGGGTTTGTGAATGATGGCAACTTATACTACTGGCAAGAATAGGAAGTGGAACTTAAGAGGTGCATTTTGTAAAGATTCTTGTAGATATCCTAATCAGAAAAGAGATGAATGCTTTTGTTAGAAACTTTACTTGAGAAAAGCTGACTCTGCCAGGAATCGATAAGTACAGTATTATATATAGTGGTGATTATCAGGTGCAAAGAGAAATCTCTTCAATAATTACTTTCTTTAGAAATGGTTTTGGCTTGTATTAGAAGATAAATGGTCCTTCAATGATGCCTCTAGCATCACACACACACACCAAAATCATCCTGATGTCAGAAATATGTAAGTTACACAAGTTGTTTTGAAAAAATCAAGGCTATTTGGGGTTATGTTGGAAGCAGCTTTGAGAAAATAATCATGGAAGAAAGAACAGTAGGTGATTTTAATGGAAGACAGCTACGTAGCACATCGCTTCCTACAGGAGATCAGTGGAAGGTCTGATGTTTAAATCTGGCAATAAAGAAAAAAGACTTTGGAGAATGTTGATATATTGCCAATCATACTTAGAAATGAATATGTGTAATTGTCTTTTTTATTTACACTTAAGTTTTTTCCTAGTGTTAAAATAGTTATTCTGTTCTGTAGGAAATAACATAAATGGTCATTATTTCAAGTTGCAGTCAGATAAACCTTTAGCTTCAGTTCAAGGTTTCTACCCTACATAGCTCATCAAAACAAACCTCAGGGAAATAAGAATAAGTGCTGTAGTCTTCTAGCTGCTTCTTTATGCTCTGTATGTCAGATATTTGCCTTCCATAATCCAAGATCTTTGATACTTAGAATATGTGTTATTGTTCACCTACATCTGTCACTGAGATACTCACAGTTTTTGGACTAATACATATTATTTAACTGTCAGTCTGAAATATGTACAGATATGATGTGATACCTAAAGACTGCTGGAAAATGCAGGCAATTTTTTGTCTTTTTAAGAACTTTGTATAAAAAAACAGCATGTATTCAAGCAGCTCAACTAACATTAGAGGTAGAATTAGCATGTCTCTCTGAAGAGTTCTTGTATTCTTGTAGCTCTGACATTGGATGTTATCCTTCCTTCTTGAACCTCCTTGTAGGTGTGCTCTTTTCCACATGTTCATTACCATCCTTTCTCTTCACCTTACTTCCTTATTTATTACTTTTGTCAGTGTTATACCAATCTTATTCTTTATAATGAATTGGAAACACACCAACTGGTCACCAATCAATTTAGATGCCTGAATGTTTTAGACTTCAGAGTATAAACTAGTGTGCTCTTGTGACTGAGATTGAGTGGCTTGAATTTACTACCTATTAATTATTATGTGATCTCCCTGCTCAGCTCAGGTACTGTAGTAGACAGCTTGGGTTTGTCTGTCTGCACTGCAATGACCAATTTATTGTATGTACTCTACAATGATCGCTATACCCATTCTAGTGATAATGCACCTTGTATTTCACTTGTCCTTTATATCATTATTCTTGACACCTTATTTAATATCATATAAAAGCAATTTTAACCCAAAAGTCATTAAATACCATAATGTAACCTTATTGATTATGAATTCTTAAATGCATTTCTGAATGAAGAAAAATCTTAAACATTTTGAAAAGCTGCACTGTATCAGTCACTTTTTTGCTTTTCAGCATTCCTCAAGGTAATGCTATTCAGAACTTAAGGCTGAGTTTATATCTTCTTGCAAATGACTGCCACAGTTATAGCTGAGAAAGGACATCTCTGAATTCTGTTTTTCAAAATTCCTTCCAAGCTATAGAGTATTGGATTCTAAAATTATTTTGCATTTTGATGCTTTCAAGATTCCATTTGCTATATAACCTTATTTCTGTAAAATACTGTCAACTTAACCTACTCAAATGCAATCACCTTTCCGTCATGTGGATTTATTCTGGCAATATATTACATTTTAATGCACAGATTGCTTTAGTATTACTGTCTGTCCTTTAAGGGGAGTATCGCTTATGCAGTGTTGTGGAACTTTCATATTTTGTCTACTAAGGATATGGAGAAGTATTTTCTCTAGTGCGCCCTTTTTGTGTAACTAGCGGCTGAACTCTACTCATTGCTCTCAGCACATTCAGCAACTGCACCACTGAAGTTTTTTTCTTAAATGAAATTCATTACAGTTTTTTGTTTAAATGTGTTCTTTATATATATTTAAATACGATCTTTTCTGATCTCAGGTTCCAAAGTTACGTAGTCAAACAAGAGCACTTTAGTATGGGGCACCTAGTTCAGGATTAGGGCCAAAATCTTCAGCGTCTAATAATTTTTGCTTCTTCTGCTTTTTGATGTCTGACTGTAACGATCGGTCAGCCTGGTTTGTTAGTTTGCTCTCAGACCATATGACAAAATGCTTAGTGTCTTCCTGACCTCAGAAAATTATAGAGGAAACAAGTGCCTGGTACTTCTAGGCAAACCCGTGGAAGTAACTGGGACAAGAACTGTTGGAAGGCCACTTGGAAGTAACTGTCATATACAGCTTGTGCTCTTCCCTTTCTCACTTCCTTCTTCTCTCCCTGCCTTTTCTCAAGGATGTGATTCAAGAGCTGACACGAGAGAAGAATGGTAGATTTACAAAGTTAAGTGTGGATTGCTGACATTATATAAAAGCATTGCATAGCGACTTTCTTAAATCAGGTGCGGTATTGATTACTTTCCTGAAGAGCCTAATTGAATCTGATAACTCAACAGAGCATGCAATTTTTTGAAACACTGCCCCAAGAACTGTATTATCTAAAAGAGGCATTAGATGGATGAAGTAGTCAACATTTTTGTCAATAGCTCAAAGAACTGAGAATATACTTAAAAGCTGTTTGTTAAATTATCTTTTTGCATTTCTGTGCAGAAAAGATATGTGTTGTGTAAACATAAAAATGTTAGGTAAGCATGTTAAAAAGTGCTCTTTCTCATTTTCCTTAACTGTCTATATTTTTCTTAACTTTCTCTCTTTCAAAAATAACCTGTTCTCTCTAACATTTGCAAAAGACTCATGTAGAAATTTATGTAAAGTCAGGACTCCTGATTTAGCAGTTGCACTTTACACCTGTGCTTAAGGCTAAGAATATTTCTGAATGCTCTACTGAATATGTCCAGGAAAAATTGGCATGGGGTAGATAGAGCATCCAATTTGAAAATATGCCAACTAACTTTCCAGACTCCTGGGGGAAATTTACGTACCAAGCATATGAAAGTAAAACAAAAACAAAAAAACCAAAACCCAGATCTATTTTATAAATGTGAATCTGAGCGCTGAATCCTCTTAATAGATTTCTAGACCTTTCATTAGCCAGCAGGAAGGGTTGGCTCAGAAAACAGCCTCTATTCTTCTTTTCTTACCTTGTGTTCTCCATTCTGACCATGCTCATGTAGTCCCTATTGGCAGTAAGCCTGTGCAGCCACCCTTGTCCAGCCTGTCCCTTCACAGAAGCAGTGTGATTGCCTCTATTGTGGGTCTGCTCTCAGGGCATATTTGTAGTTCAAGCTCTCAGCTTTGATTTCTTGATAATCGGAACTGAGCCTTTATTAGTGGGAAGAATAGAATAGAATAGCTCAACTGGAAGGGACCTTCAAGGATCATGTAGACCAACTGCCCAAGCACTTCAGGGCTAGCCAGATAATAATGCATATCAATAAGAGCGTTATCTAAATGCCTTTTGAACACTAACAGGCATGGGCATCAACCACCTCTACGCCTATTCCAAAGCAATTTGATATGCCTGTTACTGCTGGCTGTGACAGATCTCTATATAAAGAAGTAGCTTCTGCTCTGAGTCCAGTTTAAAGATGTGGTGACTGGTTCTTGTTCCTCCAGACTATCCTAATAAATGTAATAGGCTTACTTGGAGAGGGAGCCCATGTGACTTTGGTTACATAGCGCCCACTAATTTCTGCAGAACACTCAAGAACTTATCCCCTTACCATAATATATCTTGTTTGAAGTAAGTTTCAAAACACTGACCTTTCAGACTTCTGCATTATGTATTTAATGTTATAAAGTTTTTTACTTTGTCTATGAATGAATCATAGAATAAAATTGGAACATAAGTTTGCTTAATAAGGTCCTGTTATCATCTTGATTAAAGATTCATAAACTGTCCTGAACCACTTCCAAATTACACCAGTCTGAAATGAAAATAATATTGTCTTTAATGTGATTTTTCTCCACCTCTGAGTTTTGTCCTTTCTCAAGGTCATGAAGCCTAAGACAAGGCTTGTTGGAGCTCCCCATCAAAAGGGCATACAAAATATTTTCAAATATTTGTCTGTTTTTTGACTTGTGTCTTTAAAACTACTTCAGAGGAAGAAAAATAAAAAAGAAATTACCCAGTAGTACAGAACATAGCCTCTGTGTGATTTAGCAGTTCTATTACCTTTGTGATTCATGGCTAATTCATATTAAAAAATTAGCTTATATATTACAATTAGGAGATTAACATTTCATGAATTTAATAAATGCCCTCATGGCTACTTTGAAATCTAATTCCCTGGCCTAAAATGTCACCAATGTCTCCTTGTTTTAGGTAAACCAATTTATTTCAATTTAGTAGTGCTGGAGGAATATGTTAGCTGAGATTCATTTTGAGTGGAGTCACTGCCCTTTTCCTTCACCCTCTGTCCCCTCGATAGATCTAAAATACTATAATATTAGAATGATGCAGCAAAAATCTCTGTTAACTGAATTCATATAGGAGAGAATGACAGGTTCTTAGGAATAAGCCTATTAGATATACATAGAAAAGTTAATTTATAATATTATATATCGCCAGTGGTCATATTCTAATGACTTGAGTGTACACAGCCAGTGGTCATATTCTAATAACTTAAGCATATGATCATTGTACCACTTTCTATAATATAATATAATTTTCTTAAACGCCTTTGGCAGTGTTCATTTCAGACTCTGCATTGGTAATATTAGAGACTTTATTCAATTGTGGTAAATATATTATTTTCTCTCTACCTCAGATTCAAATTTACTCATTTTATGGATACAATAATAATGTCTTTAGTTGTTAAGTTGCTGCATTTGAATACAGAGCTTGTTCTCTCCGTGCATCAGAAAGTTTCTGCAGTCTGTTCTCAGCCTGAAGTAAAATTCCTTCTCCTGCAAAGGTTTGCATGGTGATGTGTTATGGACTTCTCCACGTCAAAATTCTGCTCCTGCCCATCACTGGTTTGGTTTTGGCACTGCCAAGTAGCTGCAGCCACGGCTGCACTGCGTTACAGAAATTGAGTGTGTCCCCTGCTGGGAGCCTTGGATGCCTGCTCTCAGGGTCTTTGATGTATGTATGGTTCTCGCAGATGCACAACAACTGCTGCATCCTGCTAATGGCAGTGGTGTTAAAAGCAGCCCTGTGGATCATTTTCTTCCTCTCTCTGAGAAAAATTAGTTTTTTTTTCCCCAACCCCTTCCCTCTAAAGCGGAGTGGTGGTAACAAAAATGAGGAAGAGGATTATTCTCGCAAGGCCTGTGCTTTGGTGCCTTGGGCCCTTGTAGAGGACCAGTAAGAGCAGGATTAATCCTTTTAAGGCAAAGAAGGATGAATTGAGGCTGAAACCAAATCAGAAATACTGTAATTGCTGAACTGTTGCTTAAAGAGGGATAGAATAATTTCTTTTTTTTTTCTTTTTTTAATTAAGAGGGGATTTTTTTTTTCTAAATAAACAGGTTATGTACCAAATGTCAAGAAATGGTCAACTGAACTTTGAAGATAATCCAAAAACCTGGAGAAAATTTGCTATATTTGAACTATTCTTGATGGTCAAACATCAAGACCCAACTAAGACCCATCATGTTGATGCCTGTGCCTGCCTGGGATTGAATTAACTTTTACCACAGAAGCCCATACACCGCTTTGCTCTGCAGTTGTAGGTAGGACAGTGTTGATATCACACTGGTGTTTTGCCCTTTGCTGAGCTGTGCTGGCAGAGCATCAAGGCTCTCTCCAAACCTCTCCAAAGGCAGTCGGCTGGGATAGACAAGGGGTGGAGAGGAGATGTCACCAGGGCAGCTGACTTAAATACCAAAGAGATACTGCATACCATACGATGTCACACTCCTCAGTAAAAACTGAGGAAAGAGAACATCTGTCTTCCTGAATGACAGCCACATATATTTAAGGCCCTGTTTCCAAGGAGTGGCCAAACATATCTCTTGCTGATGGGAAGCAGAAAATAATTGCTTTCTGTTCTTTCCTTCTGTGAGCTTTTATTGTTTCTATCATATTTTCTGTCCCCTCTTCCTTTGAGTATTGTGACTGAGGGAGTGGTGTGGAGTTTAGTTGGACACCGACTTGAAACCACTGCAGTTGACTTAAGACCATTAGCTACAGATGCCGTTGCCAAGTCACAGTCCAGCTCTTCTGAATTGATGTGCCTGAAGAGAGCTGCAGGTGCTGAGTTGGTGCCTGCTGGCTTGCCCCTCATTGCTGTGTCTTGGGGTTTCTCATCTCTTGCCAGCTCCCATGCTGGAGGTTGTCCACCTGTGGTTGGTCCTCCTGTCCAGGTTTCCTGACAGCAATGGAGGCCTAGAAGGAAGATCAGTTTCTGAAACAGCCTGACCCTGACTGACTGTGACATAAATCTGCATACTAATGTATGATTTGTAAGTGTAAATTTATAGTTTGCATTTACAAAGATCTTCTTGCGTTATTGAGAGAGAGAGAGCTTCTTTTGAAAGGAAGAACTTTCCTTGACAATTCCTTCCACAAGAACTTCATGCTTTAAGGTGTATCTGCAATTTTCTGTGGTAGTTGTATTGTTTTACAGAAATCCCCTCCCAACTGGATTTCCAGCTCCAAATGATCTTTGAGCTGGTACCTCAACCACACAAAATGAGTTATCTGAAAAATCTTTATTATGATCCTTAAGATACATATGCATAGTTAATCAGCAGTTGAGGGGCGCTTATTGATTTACTTTTCAATAAATGATATTTGAAGGGTTTAAAAGTACGGGCTAGACCTAAGGGAAGTTTTTCTGGGGGGAGGAAAAACACAACAATTTTTCCTGAATCCTAAACTAGGCATCTTGAAGAGAAGATACTAACAGATAATCACAGCTTGTGTCTAGTCTTACTGTCTTCCACTTCTGTGCCACCCCAAAGTATGCTTTGCTCTCTGATGCTGTCTCAGTGCTTACTGTGCAAGTATCCAGAAGATTCAGAGCCCATGAAGCTCATTTATGACTCCCTAATTATCTTAAATATTATTTTGCAACTTAATTTCATGTTTATTACTTGTTCTTTTATCAGAGTAAGAGAGATGCCAGCTCTAATTTTGGTCCATCAGTAGATTTGCATACATACAGGTATTTGAGCCCCCCAGAAGCATATGTTTGTTAAAAGCAAAATTTCCCAAATGAAGAGAGTTCTGAAAACAACCTCAAATGCTCAGAAACCTGGACAGTGGGATTCTGTAGTCAAACTTCTAGAAGTCTTGTAATCCTATCGTGTAAACGGCTGATTATCAAAGAGCAAGAAAGATGTTTAAGTGGTCTGAGATTGCAGTTCAGACGATAGATAACTTGAGTTCATTACTCCATAAACACACTTTAAATGTATCCCGTTTCAACTGGGATTTCAGTGAAGTTGATAATTAGTTTCTAGACTTTGCAGACAGATTTCTACTTAAGTTAATTTTGTTGATTTATCTTCTTCCGCAGATGACTTTTAATTCTCGATGGTTGCTTTGATACTAAATTTAGCAGCATCATTGGTTTATTCTTGAGTTAATGTTGGTCATAATTAAGTTGTGGTAGTATTTCCCTATTTTATTTTATTATTACCGTAATTGTTTCAATATTTTCAATAACATTCATGCAAAGAAACAAAATCAGATTTTTTTTCAGTAAGTAATTTCAATATTAAATCCTCTAAGACTAGCTCTGCTTTGTTAATACTTGATTCATACACAAAACCACAAGCTAATATGATTGCTAGGATTATATTGGTTTTAGATTTGATGTTTTATCTGTATGGGGAAAAGTTTAGGAATACAGTTTTAGCTGAACTACAAAGTAGAGAAGGGAATGCATGCACTGCACTGGTGATGTGAATGTACAGCAGATTTATATGGGCTGTGTTTGGCAGTTGGTGAAAACACCTCTCTGCTTCAATTCCTTCTGCCTCTATTTGAAGTTAGTTTTCATCTTATTAACTGCTTCCTATCCTGTTAATCTACTATTAAATTAAAGCATCAGAGTAGCAGTTGCATTCCAGCACTGGGAACATATTCACATACATTCACATTTAAAAATACATTTTTTATTATTCTGCTGTTGGTGGGATGGATGGGGTTTATTAGCTGGCTACTGTTCTAGCACCAAACAGTATGGTGGGGCAGAAAGGTGTCACTGATGTAGGCTGATGAAGAGAAGCCCTTTTTTCTTCATTGCAATTTGCAATAGTAGAAATACATGATATTCATGAGTTAATTTACTCCAAGTTATGCTAAGGAGAGCAAAGGTGGAGAGAAACTTGTTGGGGAAAAGGTGCTTGGAGCAGAGCCTTTTTGCTCAGTAGGGGAATAGCTGCACTATGTGAGGAGGGCTCAGCTCTCCATCAGTAGCAGTACTGATTTTTAGACAGTACTTGAGACCATGCTCTGTGGAAAGTCCCTGCCTCACCGTTGACTTTTTTCTTATATCCTCTCAGGCCTTGGCTAGACTTGCTTTGCCCTTCTCTATTTTGTCTGTTTCATGGGAATATCAATATCAGAAAAACCAACACCACAAAGCAGTTCAAGCTGCTTAGCTCTGTAGGTTAATAGAGAAGACATGAACTGTGACTGTGATCTTGCGGTGTTTATTCTTCATTTCTTTGTGAATGCACTTTCTGCTTCCACTGCAGCTTTGAATAAATCATTTCCACTACTAAATACCTCTTTTGCATTTCAGTATTTTGATATTTCTTTAATTCTTTTCCCATCCCTAGTGGTGGTTTGTTCTCATGTCTCTTCTGGTTTGCCATTCTGCTCCATTGGCAGGATGTTAAGACTCTTCTTCAGAAATAAGAAACAACTTGCATGTCCCACTGATTTTAATGAAAACATATTTAGACTATTCCAGGCTAGATGGTGCCTGGCTGCTTCTAGAAAATACTTTCTCTTTGTTATCCATCCAGAGTACTTGTTCAAATGCAATTACATTGTTGTGTGCTTTTTGGAGAGAATATCTGCTTTTCCAAAGTAGGCTTAGTGTTATTGAATTTTAAAAGATATGTTTAATTTTCCAGCTGGATAGGGATTTTGTCAACTGACTAGAAATCTTGAAATCTGCAAAAGCCACGAAGGTAGAAAACAATCATGGAAAAAAAAAAAAAGGTATCAAAAAACCCTGTTAATTATTTTTCTGGAGTCTATTTAATCCTAGAGCTTACTCTGCCTGAACTTTAACAGTTTGAAAAGCCTTTTCATTAAACAACCCCAGGAGACTTTGCATTCTTTCTAAAACTGCAGAACCGTGAAAGAAAGATTTGTCTGCATCCTTGACTGATCTGCAGTGCTGTTCAGTTATTACATGCTAAATGTGTGCAGTTCAAGGCAGGATTACTCCTTGATAAGAAAGAAATTCAGACACGGTGGGTATGTGAATACTTATGCCTGCAGTTTCTTTACATACGCTGCTTGAAATTAACTGTGGTTCAAAAAAAAAAAAAAAAAAAAAAAGCATGACATCTGCAATATCTGCTTTTTGCAATAGGGCATGTTTATAAATGTGCTAATTTCTAACTCCTCAGAAACATTCTATCCTTTGCCATTGTCCTTTAGCAGCTTTCTGCTGCTTTTACTTTTCTTTTTTTTTTAAATAGCTGCATTAATGTTTTATAGTCTGCTTCTTTATTAGTTTCTGTTTAAGAGTGATACTTATGCTATTACCAATTCTGTCATCTTCAGCTTGCCACTCAAGCTATTGTTTTCAAGTGGCTGTAAATTAGTCACCTCTTTTTATTTCTTTCCTTACAGCCAAGTCAGTGCCTCAGTTTTTACCTGGTCTGAATGCGGCCAGCTGTTGTTTGGTAGGGCTGAGAAGATGTGTAAACCTGGAAGGGATTTTTGTTTATCTCTTCTGTCACCTCATATCTAGCTTTTATAACATTTTCTTTTACAATATTTTGGCTTCTGTTTGCATCTCTATCCAACAGGTAAAAAAAAAATTCACAGGATATACTGGAAATGGAGCTGGAGGATTTTCTACGTGGTTTTTACATGCATGGACTGCCTGCTGAACCCTGCTTTGTCTGCAGGCTCCCTGGGTGCCCTGGTTGATGGGATGCACATGCTGGGGTCACAAATGCTTGCAACTAAGGAGCCCATTCTGGGCTGGAGCCCAAACAAACCTAATCCAACCTACAGCTCTTCTTAGGAACAAAAGATCAGGCCCTTAGATTATATCTCCTCAGCCTCTTCTCAGTGATTATCTCCCATAATAAGTAAATTGCAATATTTAAAATTGTTTAAATAACTTTTTCACTGAGTGTGAACTCAGACACCCTCATCTGTCAGCATTAGGCATTCTTCTGATGTGATGTAACTTTAAATGCTGTCTTTGATTATTTTCCCCTTACAGGAGCAGAATTGCATTGTGTAGCCCTTCTTAGACCTTTGATGAACTATGGGAGTTCCATTAGCCTATGGTCTAGCTGCTTATCAGTCATATTCTCAAGTTTCCTATTGCTTGTGTGAGACAGCTGGAATAGTTAGACTTAGTATGTTCCAGGTCTGCAGCACACTTACTTTACTTGTAAGCAAAAATTGCTTAGAAATCTTCAGGGGAATATTTTTTTCCAAAACTCTGTATCTAATGGAACTTATATGGGTTTTAAGTTTTTTAGTTAACTCATTAGTTAATTAATTTTCAAAAAAGAAGGTATATTACTAGCTCTTTTTAGAGAGCTGAGAGTGTTTTACTGTTGTGGAACAACTCCGAAGACATCTGCAAACTTGTTTTGGTTGTCTGCTATTGTGAGGCGAAGAGCCTGAGAGAAAAGTATCATAGAACCATAGAATGGCTTGGGTTGTAAAAGACTTCAAAGCCCATCCAGTTCCAACCCCTGCAGGGCTGCCACCCACCATGTCAAGATGCCCAGGCCCCATCCAACCCTGCCTTGAGTGCCTCCAGGGATGGGGCACCCTAGCTTCGCTGGGCTGCTGTGCCAGGGCCTCACCACCGTCTGAGTAAAGAATTTCTTCCTACTTCAGACCATGCAAAGAGTAAGTTTCCCTCCTGCTTGTAAGATCCCCTCAAATAATATTGCCAAATAAACAATTACTGTTTTCCAATACCTATACACGTATGTATTCTGTTCATTACTTATTGACTCTTAATGAAAGGGTTATCAACGCAATATTTTGTTCTGTGAGGTGAATACATGGAACAGTGGGTATCTGAAGTATCTCTTCAGAGAGGCATGGCTGTCCTGTGGCATAGACTGCTCTGATCTCTGAGCTGGGCTCCCCCTGGCTGCACTGTGGCCAGGGAAGGGCTGGCAGCTTCTGAGCTGGGAGCTTGAGGTATCTGTGTCTCTTTGCTGCAGAGTAAGGACGAAAGTATGCTTTTAAAGCTTTCATAGTATAAAAGTGAGTGATTCCTTCTTACTTCAACTTCTGTCATCACTGTATTGATATACTTTAGATTATCTACATAATATTATTTCCTGTATTCTGGGCTCTTCTTTCTTCATAGTTCTAAGCTTTTCAAAGACAAAGTGTTGGTGCACTAAACTCTTTATTCTTGTGACTTCATGGTTTTCTGGTTTTGAGGATTCTGTCTTGCTTTTTATTGTCTGGCTTTTAATATACAGTTAGGAAGGATTCTTTTTTCCTGAAGAAACAGCTGAGATCTGCAGCACTCAAAGTATACAGCAAACTGAAGGAGCTTTAGAAGTGCACACTTCTTTGAATAATTGGGCACTTTTCTGGCAAATGGCTACAAAGATGATGAAGGACCTGCAGCATCTCCCGTGTGAGGAAAGGCTGAGTAACCTGGGTCTGTTCAGCTTGGGAAAAAGAAGGCTGAGGGGGAAATTTGGTTAATGTTTGTAAATATCTAGAGGGAGGCAAATGGATGAGGCCAGGCTCTTCTCAGAGGTGTGCAGTGATAGCACAAGGATCACTGGCCTAAAACTTGAACACAGGGTGTTCCATACAAACATGCAGAATAACTTATTTAGGGTGAGGGTGACAGAGCACTGAAACAGGCTGTCCAGAGAGGATGTGCAGTCTCCTTCTATGGAGATGTTTAAGACCCATCTGGATGCCTGCCTGTGTGACTGTCAAATGGTTTATGGACTGATTTAGCCTGGTTATGATGTGGAGTATCAATAACCAAAAATCATAAAACCATGACAGTGACCTATTTTATAGAACCTGCTTTAGCAGTGGGGTTGGAGTCGATGATCTCTTGAGGTCCCTTCCAACCCCTGCAACTCTGTGATTCTGTGATTCATTTCATCACAATCAAAAGGAAATGTGCAAGCTGTAAAGCAAAAAACTGCAAACAGGCAGTCTATGTTAACATAAATTACAAAAGCAGTGAACTGTAGCTAATTAAGAATAGCCTTGATATTGTGACTCAGAAAGCATTTTGAATATATGATAACTTCAATTTATTAGTAGCTGCAGTTGAACCTAAGATATTTTCAAAACACTTTATATCTTGCAGTAATGAAACTGGACCTAAGACCTCCTATGCAAATGAACCCATCCTCTGCATTGCATTTACATCTCAAAGTCAGTGCAGGACTGCTCTTCTGTTACCAGGACACAAGCTTACCAAACCTCAAGTTGTTTCCTTCAGAACTCATACTGTAGCATCTAAAACCATGACTCTGTCATAAGATGTGTTCAACTGCCTTCTGCATCCATTCAAGGTGCAGTGATTACTACCAGATCTCTCACCTAATTCTTGCTTGCACATAAAAGAGAGCTCGCTCTTTCTCTCTTACCCTGAAATTTTGCTGCTGCTGTTTCACTTGTGGTTTTTCTTGAAGCTGTTGTGAAGTGATGTAAATGAAAGACAGAGTTAGTTGGAAAACTGTGAACAAAATATTTGCAAACATTTGCTCAAAATATGTTTGGCTTTTCCTATGTGATGATACTGGTGGGTGTGCTCAAGAGGTGAAATCACAAGGAAGGAAGAAAAAGAAGTTGGGATACAGGTGTTTTTTAATTTTTATTTTCTGTTTCAATTTTTCCTGTGAATGAGAATTTAATCCTAGAACATATCAAAAGTAATTCATTTAGAGTAAATTAAATAATTAAAATTTCCCTCTATTGAAAACTTGGATGAAAAGGCCTTTTTTGGAGCATCATCAAAATGCTCTGCTGGAAGTGGGATGGAGCCGTTTAGTTGGTCTGGCATATACTTACAACTATTACTTACAGCTGCCTAATATACTTACAGCTAACACCGTTCTATTGCTTCCCACATGCAATGTCTAACACTGTGACAAAATGTAATGTTCTTCTTTTGCATATCTAAATATCAATTTTTTTTAACAGCTGCAGTAAAAAACACAAGTGCACCAGTAAATTTCTACACAATTATGAGCCAGCTTTACAGCAGACACAGCTGACTGATGCCTTGAGGCTCCTTGATGCTCAAAAATGGAAGGAGAAAGAAGTGCTTAAAGAGTATGTGCGTTCCACACTGCTGGAGGTACTACATGTTATTTTAGTGTAATCAAAAGTGCTTGCCTGGGACATGGGTATCTTAGAAACTACCCTAGTGGGACAACTGTGAAAAGAAATTTCATTGGTTTCAGCTGCATTACAGAGATGATCCCGCTGCCTTCTAGTGGCAATCCTGAATACCAGCTCTGTACATCATAGATACTGCACTCAAGCGTGATCAGCTGAACGGTCACATTTATGTACAGTATGCATGGAAAAGGTTTAGATGGTGTTGCAGTGGAATTGCCAGGTCACAGCCTGAACTGATGGTTGAGCATCAGGTGAGAAGGTGTGGCTAGCCCAGGGAGCTCAGGGACAAGCAGTGCACCTGAGTGAATGGAAGGGATGAGCCTGGATCCATCCCTCCTCACCCTCACTTTAAGGGTTAGCAGCTGAGGGAGCAGTGTCTCTCTGGATAGAGATTGCACTTCTCTTGGGATATTGTTGATCTTTGGAAGGCATCAGCCAATTTTCTTTTGTTAACCTGCTATTCCTCTGTAGGCTTTGTACCCTCTAGAAAGCACTGTCATTGCCTTCTTTTGCCATACAAGCCTCTACTATGAGGGTTGAATTTTTGCAGGCTGAGTTGACATCTTTGGTAGAATGACACTACCTCTGTATGAGACAAATGATATCTGTTAAGTACTGCTGCTGAGTGGACTTGTGACCTTCAGCTGCTTGGCAAAGTGTGTGCAGTGTTCATCTGTAGCTAACGTTGCTTAGTTGTATTTATTTTCTTTAGAGCAATAGGGATTTCTTTTAGAATTATTGGAGGCTCCGCTTATCCAGCACACCACTTCAAGCTACAATGTATGGCTTTTGTCTATATACATTTTTTTTCCAATTCACAAGACAAGAATTACTCTTTTTGTTGCAAAAAATGTGTCATAAGGCACCTTTGTAAAACTGGATATTATAATACTCATAAAGAATGAATAAAGCATGCTTTGATGTCATTCTAATAAATCATGATGTCATATTAGGCTATTCAGCATATGCATCAGATGTTTTCTGAGAATCTGTGGGAAGAATTTCATTCTGCATTTGTATCCAGCTAGCGTATGTCATAGAAGTATTTTTATTGAATTTAAATCCAGGTGTATGAGATACCTGACTGAGTTTTCCATATATGAAATAGTCATATATACTGAAACTGCCTCCTGGGAAGAGAAAGTAAGCAGTAATATGTATGTACAAAACATACGAATAAAATGAGTGTGAAGGGCTCTTAATGCAGATTTCCTCTCTTCTTGTTCCATTTCAGCTTCCAAACTTCTGGCTTTACAATAGCGGAGGCTAGAATTATTGTTACTGGGGTGTGAGATGAATGCTAACTATCACCTTCCTCCTGAGATACTTATTTAACAAAAGCAGGCTGCAATAAGTAGTTCTGTTAGTTCAAAATGATTTTTATTGATTTCATGGACTATTGCACAAGTACAATACAGTCAAATATTCTTGCACCATGCAGGCTCACCTCCACTTCTTAATTTTTTTCTTAAGCTTATTTGTCACGTTGTCCACAAATTCATTTGTCTTTGTTATTATGGGCTAAAAATCTTACACTAGCAGTTAGTTTGACCCTGTATACTGAACTCTGCGAATTTTTGTGGGAATGTGTTTTGGAACAGATTCAGAAGCACCTTAAAATGGGCTGATCAAAATGTGAAGTTACAGGCTAATTGGAAAGCCAGAAGACTTCAAATTTATTTTGTTCTCTTCTAGTGGGCTTGTATAGTTGTTTTTATTTTTAAACATGTGCATCTGAGGCTTTGGGCTTATGTACACAAATTTAAAAAGGATTAGGACTGCAGCTTGGATAACCATAGAGATAAGGGTGGTATGGCTGTGCTGAGACAGATTCACCTACATGCAGTAAGACATGCTGATTTTCCATTAGACCTCAGTCAGTTTTGCAGACAAAGCTTGGGAAAAAGCATTGCAAGATTGGAAAGTCAGTGCAAAAAACTTCCTGTGGGATGTAAAGTTTGCAGAGAGGAGGAGCATTTGCTGTAAGCATGCTATGTCCTAACCTGGCTCAGATACTCTGCTGGGTCAGCTGCATGCTGCTGCACATGGAAGGAAGTTGCCACTGGGATTTGGGGTGGGTAAAGTGAGGGTACCCAGTCTCCTCGGTGCTGTGTATCACTGGCAGCTGTGGCTTCTCATGAGGCCATGGTACATCTCTACTGTCACAGACTCATAGAGGTTGGAAGGGACCTCTGGGGATCATCTAGTTTAACCTCACCCTGATAAAGCAGATGCTCTCTGTAGCTGTGATGCCAAACCAACACCTTCTGGACTAACTGCAAGTGCCTGTGCAGGTTGTAGACTTCAGGAACAGTAATATCTATAGTACCCCATCCTCCTTTCCCTTTTCTAATTGAAAATTGCTCATAGGAGCAATCTCATTTAGATTTACAACACTGGAAATTCGTATAAGTGAGAAGTTTAGGGGAATTATCCTAAGACCCAGCAGCTGGTCTCCTGAAGGCCTAATTTTGCAGCACAGGGACCAAAAGTTTTTTGGACTTTTGAAGTTAAGACTGCCTGCAGTGACATAATCATTAGAGGATAGAAGATGTGAGTCAAGTGCTGAAATGTGCTAAACCAAAGTGAATGTTCCTGCTGAAGTAGAGGCCAAGCTGTAGTGTCAGAAGACAAGAATTTTAGAAGATCCAGTGATTTGATGTGCAGATGTCCCATAGTCAACTCCTGAGGGTTGAATGCCTTGCCGTGTATCTGAAAGCCTGCATATTGTGTAGCATTTGGGCTTTGTGTGGAAGCAAAAAGAAAAAGAATGGTGGAAAGTGTATGGAGAGGTTAGTTATCTATTTTGATATTGATATTTCTGGTATGCAATGGTGATTTGAAGTAATATATTTTGATTTCCTTTTTTTCTTTTGTGAAAAATAGACTTGCGTGGAGAAACTGAGATGTTTTGTTTGGGGTCTTGTCTAAAAACAAAGTGAACATACTGTCCGAGTACAGGTTCCTATCAGTGGTTGAATCAGTGGTTGTTCATAAAATGTGCTTTAGTTTTCTGGAGATCTGAAATCTTATGGTTTTCTTGCAAAATCTCTTCCTTCATGATCAATTTTGAGGAAAGAACTGAATATTGGATGAGTTTGTATAACTGCAGAAAGGGGAAGGATTTCTGGCAGTAACACAAAATTAGACCTCTTATTTTTCTGTTTGTGCTGTTCTTACAGTAAGACATATAAATAAACATGCTTTTAAGATGCAAATCAGATGACTTTATTAAGACAGAGCCTCCCAAAGGAATATGTTTGGGTTAGGAATTACACAAAGGAAGGCTGGCAAGAACTTTCTAGGGTACCTTGTTCCATTTCACCTACTCTAGCAGATGATTCCCCAAAGTGGCAGAAGCATCAAATGCTTTTGTATCTCAAAGACCCACTTTGTCTTGTCAAGGAACAACCTTACTGAAACCGCACTTGTGCATTTTTGACTTGAAAATTGTGTCCTTCAGGTGAAGGTTATGGCAACATTACTTGGCCTTCACCCCAATCAGGAGGACAGGCACAGCTGGGCTGGAACAGAATCCAGCTACCTGCAATGCCACCCTAGGTTCATGGGAAGATGTGCTGTTGTCCATTCGGGCAGAACATAAACAGGCTTAATGAGTACAGAATTGGCAGGAGCCAATATTTCTTCTTCATTTGAGTTCTGTTTATGAGCAAGTACCTGAGAACTTTTACAAACTGTTTATTCATGAGAAATCTTGGAGAGAATACAGGTGAACTTCCTGGAAGCCTGCTCTTAGCTGTGATTTTATTAATAAGCTTTGCTTCTTGGGTAGCTATTTCTCTTCCATGGTGAGTAGGTGAGCTATGCTGCTCAGTGCAAAAAAATGCAGTCAGAATTGCTCTATGTCCTGAGCTTTGTCTTCACTGACTCTTATGGGCGAGATGGCAGAATTCAGCTCTTGTCTTCCCTCCCTGCTCCTCCAGTGAGTTGAAGGAATAAAGGATGGTGAAAATCCATCTTGTCAGAGAGTTTATTGGGCTATAAATCAACTCTTCTCATCCCAGGAAAGATCTAGACATTACTACTGAGACTCGGGGTGTCAGTACAATAAATAAACTGTTAGGAAGCACATTGCATATGATGTTGAGCAGTAAAGATGCATTCCCATGCTCCTAAAGGACTAAACAGAATAGTCAGTTCTAGGCCAGACCTTGGTTATCCTGGATGACACTAGCCCCTTCACCTTCACCGGAGGTTTAAGAATTGGAGTGTGTTCAGGAAATGATCCAAAGATTGGAGCAAAGAGGTCAAATTATAACTTCAGTTTCAGTTGAGCTCAGTGGTCCTTTATAGTCCAGGCATGTCTGTGTCAGGTTGTGAGCTTAAAGCTACTTTCTTTCTAAAGAAAAGAAGGGTGGCTGTGATAATGCAGAATAAGAGGAAGGCTGGACACGTCTATCCTCTCCCTCCTATCATGAGACCAAAGAGATAATTGAAGTTTACAGAAGAGGTTCAAAGTTAAGATACTCAGAAGCATTTTTTTAGATTATTCCATTCAAATTATGAAGAAGCCACAAGGAGAGGGAAAGTAGGTACCAGACCACAAACACACACTGAAATACTATATCAAACAAATGAAAAGAGGTGATTTTCCCTCTAGGGATACAGCAATACAGCATAACAGACCTGTTTGTAAGGAAAGATCTTGGACAGCAAGTTGGTTTATTAGTCATAAATAATTTGAATACAGCTCTGCTTCAGCTATCAATTGGGCAGCCTCAATAGGTTGCCACGCTATTCTATACATTTTTAAGTTATACTCTAAAACTGGTTCTACCCCTCTCTCAAGAGCTTTTTTTTTCTTCTTAAGTGACCTGTAACTTGCCACTTGTAATTTGTATTTATACTCTTACAGTCTCTAGTGCCTATACTTTCAGTATTGTTCTGTCTTGTACTCTCATGGGTCTCTGTCACCAGTCTCTGTTCTTTCTCACCAGCCTTTAAAATGTAACTTCTAAATAGCACAGCTGTTGTTTTGTTTGCTCAGCTTAGTCCCTCTACAAAAATAATGGCTTGTTAGGATATACGGTTATATGACAATACCATTGCTTTGCTAACAAAATTGTTTTATGACAGAACACATTAGTTTGTCAGAGGATACAATTACTGCCAAGACTAAGATGGGTAAAGAGAAGTCATACATATATACAGATCAAGGGTATTTAGAGATGTCATTAATAACTGTAAGTTTGAAAAATCTGTCAAGTAATGTAGACGGATAACTAATTTCACTGGTTAAGCAAAAATTGGTTGGAATATGGCCTAATGTTAGAATGGGAAGATTATCTCCTGATAGCAGCAACTAATAGCAATCCTTGGGAAGGCTCAGTCACACTTTCTAGATGTAACTTGGCTCAGGCTCTGGTCATGTTCTGGGTGGCATCTGTAGGGCAGTTCAGCTGCAGTCCCAGATCACCCATTGCTTGGAGGTGGGAGAGCAAGCAGGAGGCAGGCTGAGCAGGACACCTGACTCCAAAAAAGGAAGAGCTACAGGGAGGCTTAACTTGTATGTTACAGAACTATATGGGAAATAGAGGCTTGACAGTAGTTCCCAGTCTTATAGAATGAGCTACAAAAAGAAAAATATGACTGTTGGATAGTACTAGACAAAAACGGAACAAACAAAAAAAAAAGGCAAAACACTCTAAAAATGGCAGCAGACAGTCATTGGAACAGTTTGTGAAATGGTGAGTCCTCCATCTTTGCACAGAGATTAGAGTTTTTTCTTTGAAAAGATACTTTGATTCACTCATCCATTAATTGCAAGTCTTGATTTATCTAGTTTGGACCAAAGAATTGCCATGGTCCCTTCCAAGTATGGGAGGTATGCTGTCATCACTTTGACTCCAGCTTCTCAACAAAGCTAGAACAGACAGAATCTCTCTCTTTTCTGAGTTTTCTTTCAGTTCTCCTCCTGGAAGCAGGTTCTACTGACCTGTGGTGCTGGCCAGGCACAAAAGACTTAGGAAGAGGAAAGCCTTAGACTGAAATATCTTTCATGCTCTTGCAGAATCAGGCCCTTTTCAGTTGCTGCTTCACTTGCTTATCCAAAAGACAGGCTAATTCTGCTCATAGGGAACAGTTCAACACATTTATTATAGAAATTACTACCAAACGAAAGCCCATTGTAAATGTTGCGAGACAGGGAAGAAGGCTTAGCTTGAGTAAGGGATTTGCCCTTCTGCTTTCCATCCAGACCAAAGGGCAGTTGCACGGGCTACGTGGTGTTGCAGTGATAGTTTTATTCAGCAAATGTGTTTGCTGCTGACTTCTGCTGCTCAGTGTCTGCCTTCACACGGCACTGCGGGAAGGAGAAGGCAGCCTGCGGCACCTGGAAAAAGTGAAACAGAGGGAAGCGGGGTCACCGGGGAACCATTTCTTTTGCTGGCAGGGATCTGTAAAAAAAAAAACTAGATGTAGAAAAGAAACAGCATGTGAATGCTGGAATATATTTCTGGTGCCTAGGAAAAGTGTTTTGTCTCCTGTGTTTACGGCTGGTAGATAGTTCTGTCAGACCACGGGGTGGCAATATTTAGACTCTGTGTGCAGAAGTTAGTCATTTAAGGGAAGCATAGTGTGCTCAGTATGCAGAGGAGATAGAAACAAAATGACTTCAGTTACTGTCCCAGTTACTACTTCATGTTCCTTATCATATTTCACACAAGGCTATCACCTCCCTCTGATGAAAACTGTAGTATTTCCAAGGGTGTAAGCTGTATCCTTTCTGGTCTTCTTTCTCACAAGTAAATTTATACCCGTGTTTATGTATCATATACTTTGTCTTCCCAAGAAAACTAGCCAGCTTGTGTGCAAATATCATTGTGTTGGTTCCTATGGAACAATGACTTTTGATAGCAGAGTCAAAATTTTCTGACACAGTTAAAACCTCTGTGGTTTAAAATAAACTGTTTTGTTTTTTTTTTTTAATGTGATAGCGGAGTGATTAAAAAAATGTACATTTTTGTTAATGATGTCAAAGAGATAGCCTCCTGATAGTAAATAGGAGCAAGAGAAGAAATCAAATTCTTCCTTTTCTTAAATTAGCTTTAAGAGTGCAGATCAAAACCTAAAATTCTCTTCAGTGTTAACCTTTGATTTTGGTGCATTAATTTCCATTGCTTAATTTTGTTTATGCAAAAAAATTGAGGATGCAGTAGGTTTAAGCCCTGTTTACATTTGTTACCCAGCCTCCATTACATTAACCTGAATGGACAGAGTGTGCCAATAGCTATAAGCACCCTGGCAGCTTTATTTCCATCCTGAAACCTGTGAATGTTTGCCTGTGCTGACATACCTAAGGGAAGAGCTTAGTGCTGCTTAATAAAGGCCAAAAGTTTTATTAGCTATTCAGGCTTCAAACAGTGTTTCATGCAGTGGAGAATAAAATAAATATTCTTCTGAACTAAACAGTAGAGAAGTTATTGTGTATGGTAACAAAGCTGAACCATGCTGTAAAAAAAGCAGTATATAAACAGAGGCTCGTATATTCTTCTTTATGTGCTTGCTCTTTGTTCCCTTATGAGAAAACTTGCAACAGATCATGGGTTTTGGATGAGGATGAAAGATCAGCTCTCAGCTGGCTGGCTACTTCAGGCATCCCCCCATGTTCTGCATCCTATGAGAACAGTTCCTGTGTTGAAAAGATGGCCTGTTTTCTTTTAAAGCTGTAGGGCTGTGTCTGAGATCTAGTGAGCTAGCCGAGTTTCACTGGAAATTTGCTGCCTAATTGCAATCATCCTTGTGGGATGGATAATTGTTTTTTGTCTCCTGTGAGTTTCTATAAATTGCCTGCTGTTTTAGAGAAACATTGTATGTAATGAAGTAATAAAAGGTTTTGGTATTTACTTTTCGAGGAATGCTGTTTTAGAAATGGAGGAATTGGAATTGCAGGATGTAAATGCAGTTCAGCATAATGGGGAAAGTATGTGCAGATGAGGAGTTACTCTGAATCCCTCATGTCCCATAGAAAATGACTAGCACAGCATTTCTTCAGCATCCATTACAATGACAAGGACTAATACGCTGGATTTCCATTAGAATTTATTATGTGGATTTACAGAAGAACAATGGTTGCCCTCTCTATGCAATTTAAGTCAAATTTTTACACTACCATGGTTTTTCTGGCTCGCTACTGAACTAGCAGAGCAGGAATTTAATAACAGAGGCTTTCAGGCTGAACTCTAAAGGTACAATGAAAACTGAATTAAGCTTTGCAATAAGGACATTCATTAGGTAGGGTGTAAGGGCATCCAGCAGGTAATATTGACTTAATTTGCTCTAATAGGAAACTCTCTCAAGGTCCCTGCTATCTGAACAGCCGCAGAGGACCTTGGGTGCATTTTTGCAATGTGGACTGTGCTCTATTCTTGAAACCTGGTGGTTCCTCCAAAGACTCTTGACCAAGGGGAACTCCTCTGGGTGGTACAGAGGAGTGGGTGAGTAATACAAATTCTGTCATGTCAGAGCTCTTGCTTTTGGCACAGGGAGCATCTTCATTTATCACTCCTAAAGGGTGAGCTGGAGTTTGGGTATAGAATAGATGCATGTGACCCATGTCAGCTCTAGTTATGGAGCTGCTGCTCAAAACACTCAGCAGTGGGGAGATCAAGTGGCTCCATCCAGGGAGAGATGAAGGAAGAGAAACCTATCACATTAATGTGACAAGCCCAGCTGTGCTTGTCACCTGCAAGCTCTTTCGTCTGGAAGCCTCTGACAGCGGCTGATTAAAGTGACTAAAAATGACTTCTTCAGAAGCAAGAAATTGTTATTCACCGGAGATACCTGATGTGCACAGATGACAAGATGCGGATGTGAAGAGGAAGGAACCAGAATACCTGCACACCCTTTGTGGGTTGGCCTGATGGAACATCTTCACAGATCCTTTCTCCTTAATCCCAGCCTTTGTTGTGTGCCTTGGTAATGCCCCCTCAGCTGAGTCACTGCAGTCTTTGGCTGGAACAAAGTTCTGCTTGCTTATTCTTCCTTCCTGCTGCATCTTGGCCAGCCTCTTCCAATTGATGACTCCTCCCTCTCCTAGTTCCTGAATTCATTTTATCCTTTTGTCGTCTTTATGCCATCTTTATCTTCTGTACTGTTGACAGTCTGGTACTTCACAGTGCACCATTGCATGGCTCCTAGCATGCAGAAGTTCCCCATCAAACATCTCAGACTTTCTTGCATATCTCCAGAAATGTACTTCAGGTGTCTTATTTCTACTATTGTTTTATTTCCTGTTGCAAGCAGATAAACTGCAGTGCTCAATCTTCATAAAAAAGAGTATAGTCAGTTCTGTTAACTCCATGTATTGCTATAGTCCTGTCCTACACTGATTTCCAGCTCAGTTCTGGTCTTTGGAGTGACTGAGCAGGGCAGCTTGCTCTATTTATGTAGATAGACTTGCACACATTATGTCTGGTATGGGAAGAATACAAAAGGGAGGTTCTAGCTTACTGTCTTTATTACCAGTCCCAAATCCTGCTGGATCCATCAGTCGGGGGATTTGACAAGTACCTTTTGCATTGTTGTAATAAACCGCAACTTCATGTTTGTATTGCAGAGTTGCAGGATGTCTCCATGGATCCTGCTTAGCAGGAATATTCAGTTTCTATTTCCAGCTCTCATGTCAATATGGCACATTGGTTATAAGGAATCCAAAGTAATTTGTGTTTGAAGAGCAACCTGCTTTTATTTACATAAAAAACTGCTAAAGTGAAAAATACTTTGGACAGATCTACAGCACCGCTCAGATTCAGACAGGTGGTCTACAAGGACACCTAGGCAAGACTGCCAGTTCCTTGGTTTCCTCAGAGATGCCAAACTTCCCAAAGGCCTTCTTTGCTACTGAAGGAAGTGAGCTCTAGAGGAGTCAGTAAATCCGTAGTTTACATTTAAGAAGAGAGAAAAATGGAATTACAAAATCAAGAGTGGTTCATGGAGTGTTTTATTTTTCAACTTGCAGCTCTCCTATAAGCAAAACCATGGTGATATTGACATGGGATTCCAGGTTAGTCCCAGGCTGATTCCATTGATCAAGGTAAGGATGCTAACATCTGTTGGAAAGCTGAACTCTTCAAGAAAGGGACAATGTTATGTTCAGCTCTCATCACAGCTGGAATCTGGATTCCTGACCAGGATTCTAGTTAATATATCTGACAACACAATGCAACCACAAGCAAGAAAATCCTCCGAGCCAGGAACAACCTCATTGCTGATGCAGCTGCCAATATCAGAGCAGTGACTGGTGGTTAACTGCAATTGTATACATTACTGAATCTCCATGACCAGTGTCAAGGAAAGGACTTCTGAGCAACTGTCCATGCTGTGCTCAGTGACCTCGCTGCTGTTCAAATGTGCACATACCTTCTGTAAACTGAGTATTTCTTGATCTTCTGAAAAGGAAATGCTTCATTTCATCTGATATCCCATTAGTTAGGCAGCTCAGATCTCTCAGTACCAATTCCTTCCCCCATCAGTGTTAATTTAAATTTCTATTTTTCCCTTTTGGTAACAGGCAACAACCAAGATCGGTTTCTCTCATGTTCCTTTTCCTGCTGACATGGAGGCTGCACTTTGACTACCACAATTAAGTACACTTCATGTGTTTTCAATTCTCTTCTTCAGTTATGCAGACTGAAATTGTGTAGAATATGAGGTGAAAACTGATGTGCTATTTCAATAATAATTTAACAGAGTGAGATGGAAACCAGTTCAAAATCTTTCCTCAGATTGTTTGTCTACTCTGATTAGGTATAGAAAGCAAAAATAATGACAAGCAGATGTGAGATGAAGGAACTCCAGTTTTTTACTCCTGTAAAAGAGAGAGGGAGTTACTGAACTGAAAAAATGTGTGAATAACATTGATAATAAGCATGGGGGATTTTTAATTTCTGAATTTTTGGGGGTGTTGAAGCCATATTTTTACTTTTTCATCACTAGTGAGTAACAAGTGGAGTTTGAAATGAATAATTAATCTTCTTATCAGTATTCTCTAGGTTTGTTTTCCACAGCTTTCAGACAATCCATAATGTTAATTGCTAGGAAGCTTCCTCTCACTAGAGGGAATATTGCTTTCATGGTGGAGTTCTGCTGTCTTTTTGTTGCTCCCTTTTTCTATCTGGAGGAGAAGTAATAGTGATAAAACATCTGATGCAACTTTTGAAGGTTTTCATTAAACCTTCTGTCATTACCAGGAGTATTTAAAACCTGATTATGTTCTCTGTGAAAACAAGAGAGCATTGCTGGAATTTGACTTGTTTTTTTAGAAGCTGGAAGCTGTGGAGGGAACTTGTCATTGGTAGTAAAAATGTACTGAATTCAACATGCATTCTGAATAGAGCGGTGCTTGCACTTTACAGTAAATACAAAGGTAACTATCTGATTCAGAACAGTAATATGTAATAACTGTCCTACCTTTCACACACAATAATCACAATAACTGGAAATAACACATTTTTAGAGACTAGGAAAACTTCACATTGAATATAAAGCAGCAGAAGCTCTCTCTGTTCTGAAGTTGTTGGACTTGTATCAGCCAGGGACTTCAAAGAGGTTGGATCTTCTTTAATGGAGTTCCTTGGGGAACCCTTAGAGTTAAAGTGAAACAGGTTTTTAGGAATGCGTGCTGAAAAAAAGGCAGCACATAAGGTGAGACCAAGATTGTATCCTTGAAATGCTGTAGAAATTACATATCAGATACACTCCTCAGGTACTCATTCCTTCTTATGTTCTCCAGATATGAAATGAAGATGCAACTTTTTATTCATGGTTGCTTATTTCTTTTTGCCTCCTCTAACTTTGAGAATTGTTAGATATTATACATAGTATGCTATAATTTGCTATTATTATAAAAGTTACAAGTCTGCTGAGAAAGATCATATAAACATACTAGCAATATTTCCATCTTACAGAAATAGTAGAAGAAAATAATGCATATCCATAAATCAAAATATAGTTCCTATAGCACCAGAAATATTCTGCACTTTCTCCTAATGGTAAGATATAGCCTGGCTCAAATGATGCTTGCATTTCATTAAACATTGCTTTCATAACTTTAAATTTCTTAGCTTGAAGGAAGAGCTAACCTATGTGGTTTTTTTTTCTTCATGGAAGAAATGCAATAATAGCTAAGTCAACAATTGTAGTAAAAGTTTAGTGATACTTCAATTACTTTGTCTGTTGGCTGAAGTCAGGAATGTTGCTGTCCATAAAAGAGCATAAATTACTTCTTCATATAATGGCCAAACCAGACAGGAATTCAAAGTCTTCAGTGCAGTATAGATACCACAAATAAATACTCTTACAAAACATCTCATAAAAAATATTGTGCTTATGCAATGCCTCAAGTATATACTCTTTCAATAACTTATCACACAGATTTTTTAAAAATTATCATAGGAATGAATTAAATCTAGAAATACTAACAAACCAGCTGCCCTTTTTAGCTACTTGTTAATTCAGTTGCTTAAAACTAAAGGGGAAAAGTTCTCTAATGAAAAAATGCCATGATGACTCTGTATGTAGCTCCTCATCTTTTCCCAGAAAAGGTGAATTTTGGAGACCATGGTGCTTTTTTTATGTCACGTTTCGTGGTTTCATGTTGTACCCTACAAACTATCTGTCCTTTTCACACTGAGGCTCTATGATCATTAGTATCAGCTCTGGGGTCTGGGATGTAGCAGGATACATCTGACTCAACTGTGGGCATGTAACTGGGTTTCTTTTGCAGTAGCCAGTTTACATGAAAGTTGATGTTATCTTTCTGGTTTTTCATCTGCCTCAGTGGCTTCTGGAACTGTTCTCAGCCATAAAACATCCTAAAAAACAACCATTGGCAAGTGGAAGTCTTTGAATGCCTTTGAACTGGGAGGTTGTGTCCCACAAATCATGGCTTTGTCTTGTAGCTGGTATACTTTTAATTTTGCATGGGGAACTTTGAAACCCAATTTACAGTTTGGTGAATCATGTTACAATACTGCCAGCAGGTCTGCTGGTCAGCTGGAAAATATCCATTTTCAGGTAGTTCTCAGCTTCTCTTCAGTTACTGTCAATTAAGCACATTGGTTGCTCTCTGAAATTTATTTGATGTCCATAAACTACCAAATGAAATTTACTCTGTGATGATGTTTATATCAATGCTTTTCATTTTATTAAGAAAGTACCAAGAATTATGGAGATATACATTACCTTCTCCAGCTTGCACCAGGAGACTCTTCCTGTTACTTACTACAAGTTTTTGAAGTTTTCATTTGAAGAATACAGTGCAAGGGGCTGAATTAAATCCTAGCAGTTGTATGATCCTCTGTTTGCCTTTAAGCTAGCTGACTGCTGTTTCATTGCAGAACAACCCCTTGTTAATTTGAAATGACTGTATGAGCTATCAGATGTTATGACAGAGAACTGAATGTTTTCCAGTTTTATAAAAACCAAAAGTTAAGAGTAACTTTTAATTTGTCAAATATTATTTACATACAGTTGTATGCCAGTTAGTGTGCATTTGCAAGCAGTTCCACAAGTCAGATTCATATTTGGTTTGTCGAAATAGATTAACATTTTATATTTTCTCATAAACAGTATTATTTTACAAAGGCAAAATCCAGAATAGTCAGTCATAGATTGACAACTACATCTGTCATCTACAGAAAAGAGCCAAAAATATTTTTTCTCCTTCAAGAAACTCACAGTGTGACTGTTGAAAAACAAGGAAAGATGGATGAAGAGATGAGTGATACTTTTGTTGGTGAAATTTTGGAAAATATCTGGCACTAATTTCTCACGTGCCTGGGATAGATATATCCCCAAAGTCAAAAGACAGATTAAAATACATTGCCAGATGAGATTTCAGGGCTAGCTGTGATTTAAAGGCTGTCCTGAAGTATATACAATCTAGATACAGGATAAGAGACAAAGTGTCCACAAGGAAATAGAGGTAGAATTCAAAGATATCTTCTGTGAAATACACAGTGGTTGCAGTCCTATGAAATCATTTTCCAAAATCCAGGCAAGAAGTTGATCTTTAATATGGCTTGATGAATGTAAGCAAAGAGGGCTGAAAATTTTTTATTCTCATTTCAAATGGTTTAGAAACAAATATTATTTATATTTGATTGTTTTTTGTTGAAGTTTTCATGTAAAAGAATGCAATTTGCTGATGGGGACATGGAAAATCATACTATGAACTTGAATGTAATTGCCAAAACTTAATTATCTCTAGTGTATATAGTGATTGTTTTATACTTATTGTATTAATTGTTTGCTTATATTACTAATTTAAAAGAGAAAAAGAACTTTTTTGCAATGCTTAAGGGGGATATATATTCTGTTTGCTTAAAATGATAGTACCTATCATCTACCTTTGCTTATTAATTAGATGCATGGTATCAAATGAAGTTGATGAAAAACATGGGGAATATCACTTCCAAAACAAATTAGGAATACAGTATTTGATAAAAATTTGTAGACTAAAATAGTTTGCAGGTAGGCATGTGGAATCACAGACATGGATTGTAGGAACCCAATCTATGGATAATACCATTGTTTGATGAATGAAAGGAATAATCAAGCAGAGTGCACTCTACTAAGGAAATATCCACATGGTAGGTGGATATTACAGATGACAGATGAGTATTTTGGAAGAAATGGGAATAAATACCAGGCATCAGTTAAATGAAAAGAATGGTACTTGTTATGTGGACATTGAGCTTGGAAGGTATTACCCCTATGGTGGACTGGAACCTGTACCCTAAGAATAATAATGCTAAAGGTGATAAAAACAGATCTGTCAGTAGAAAGGCCTAGTAGTTTTCACTCATTCATCAGCTGGTTTATTCCCTCTCTAGAAGTTGTAGAACTAGAAAAGACTACAGTAAAAATGTCAGCAATTATGGAGCGCCTAGGAAATAAAACATTGGATAGTGTGTAGTAGCTATGTGTATCCTTGCTTGTTGTATGATTCAGTGTTGGGGATGCATCCATAAATGTGAAGATCAAAGATAGCGAGAATTAAAATAATCCTCAAAAGAAAAGGAGGTATTGATATATTGGTTTGTTTAGCAATAGGGATCAGTGTATTAGTTTAAGGACCAATATATTAGTTTAGCAAAAGAAATCAGTGAGTGCTAATTCTAAAACTTTCTATTTCAACTTTATTTGGTGTGTGAACAGCCTTGTTTTCTCTTAATTCTGCTTCACAAGAAGAACTGCTGTCATAATAGACTACATATCTTTGCATTTCACTAGGTGCAAGGATGTTTTCCTTTGATTTTCACATATATTGTTTTGGAAATTGCTCGTTATGGCCTAACAAGCAAAGGAAATTTGCCAAATTAAAGTAAAACAGCTAAAGATCAGCCAGAAGTCTCAGTGATGAAGCTGATGGCAAAAATGGGGGTAAAGTGAGCATATGACCACTTCAGATACTACTGCGCAGATCCAGAGGGAAACTAGCATATATTAATGAGTTGTGGGAAAAGAAAGACTATGTATGCAAAATGTACTGCATATGTATGTCTTTTCTGTTTAAATGTAGAACCTGAACTCTGAGAACAAGTGCTTGTTTGTTGTTGCCTGATGTGTATTGTGAGAAGTAAAGGAATGCCACTTTCTAACACCACATGTTAGAGAGTTTTCTTCTCAGATTTTGGATGACGATATGGTACTTCCTGTGTTTAAGTTTTAAGTCATTGCTCCTTTTCCTATCTCTGCGCATTACTGAGAAAAGCCTGGCCTCATCTATTTGCCTCCCACCTTCCTTTAGATATTTATACACATCAATCAGATCTCCCTCAGTCATCTTTTCCTCAGGCTGAACAAACCCAGCTTACTCAGCCTTTCCTCATGTGGGAAATGCTCCAGGCCCTTCATCATCTTTGTAATCTCAGCCCTCTGCTGGACTTCTTGGAATGCCTGTCTTTTTTAAACACTGAGCCCTGCTGCTTTGTTGCTCCGTGCTCCTGACTGGGAATCCTTTTGAGAGAACTGTGTTTAATTACTTGCTGTAGAGACAGCTATAAAAAGCTGTTCTTTTTTTCTTTTGCCCTGAACTCCCTCTCCTGGCTGACGGTGGAAGATATGTGTGTGCTGAGTCAGTTTTTCTGTATGTTCAAGGATTAGGTGGATGATGTGGAGGATGGTTTACAGCTGGCTCACAATAACTCTTGCATGGCAGAGAGTGGTGGTGTTTGCAGGGGTGCTGCAGCTGGCTCTGAACAAGGTGCCCAGGCTTCCCAGTCTTTTTTTCCTGTCAATGTCTTATTGAAAATGGAAATTATTATTTATTTCATTGAACTTAACTACTCTCCTCCCGTTCTCACCTGCGCCTCACCTCATGAATGTCTCCCTCACTCCAGAGGCAATGCCAAATGCAAAGCAGTAATTTCTGTGCTGACTTTGCCAATGCAGATCTGACAGTTTTTCTGCTGGGTATCTGCACCTTGCTCATAAAATATTTGAGCCTACTTCCTTGGCTGGGAACCACTGCTACAAATAACTTTTTTTTTTTTTTTTTTTTTTTGCTATTCTGAAAAGAATCTGAAAAAGCATTCTTAATTAAAGACAGTATTAATATAATCCAGCTGATGGGTATGGACAGATAGTTGTAAGCAGTCTGACTTCTTTTCAGCTGAGACTCATCTCCCAAGATATGTTAAGTGGAACCTCTTCTATCCATAAGGATGGCTTAAGCCTCCAGAGCTCTAGGGCTAGGGAGCCTTAGGGGCTATCACTGGTGACAACTTTGTATGGGCATTTCTCACAGCCTCTCAGCTAGAGATGTTTGCTTGAAGTCTGCATGGCAGTGCTCTGCTAAATGAGCAAGCAGACTACTCCAGGAGTGCCATATTTGGTTGGCCATGGTAACCGAAGGCATAAGCCATCTTCAAGGCTCTTCTCACCAGCCCTGGTCAGGCAGAATGCATGTCTCCTAGTATCGAGTGCATGTCTCCTCATAGAGCAGAATTAATGGATGGGTTATAGCTAAATCCTGGGAAATGTTCCCAGCAGAGAAAGCATTGTGGTTATCCTAATGTTTTTATAGCTCTTGCAGTGTACACAGTAATGCTCAAATCCCTCTTAACACCAGGCTATAGGCACTCAGTGGCAACTTGGAGCAATTTTTTTTTGAATTCTCCCCTTTGCATTCACCGACACGCAGTAGCAAAAGGCAGCTGATGGCTACCTTGAATTTCTAATCAGGTAACTAATGACTGCATCACACAGTAGCAATCGAGTGCACTGCAGACTGCTTACTCTAACTGGCTTCACAATTAGATACTCCATTTTGTTCAGGATCATCTTTTTTTTTAGTGTGTGTGTATAATCTAACTTAGTCATCGCTTAAGTTATATGAAACTCTAAAACGTACTTGAGTATTAACATATCCATTCTCAGAAATGCCTTTGAGGGGTGCTTTTTCAGATAAATTTCCTGCACAGCTACCTCTGCAATTTGTGGCTCTCTGAAGTGTATTAAGAGAATTTATTCTCCTCTTCCACAGATTCAGGAACTTAATGTTAGTTCCTCACAGGACATGAGAAATGAGGGACGTGGAATAGGATTCCAATCCAGTAAATAGATTCAGATGTCTGAGCTGGTATTCGGCCACTTGTAGATCTCTAAATCCAGATCTCTTAAAAAATCCAGCTCACTTGCCACCTGTACTCCGCACAGCTTTTCTCCTTGATGAGTTTTTCAACTTTGCTATTCCTAAAGCTTGTTTCCACAACCATATGCAGCGTGCTTTCCCTGTCGTGAAGGCCAGAGAGCTTGATGTCCAGTCCAGAGCTGGTTTGCAGGAAGGGGTTTGTCAGGAGCATCTCCTGGGGACGTGACCAGGCGGGTCACCTACAGGGGAGACCCATTCCTTCCATGTGGCTGTCAGAGGGTGTATGGAACTGTTAGATGAATGACTGAGCAACTGGTGAATGGGTGTAACCAGCCCTGAGAACACAAGTGGAAGAAATTCACCTGTGAGACTGAAGGGGGTAGACACTGGCTCCACCCCTCCCTAACCTCATTTAAGGGCTGGTAGCCACAAAAGAAGCATTTCTACTTAGCAATTGCCTCTTTTGGAATGTTTGGTGAGCCCTCATCTTTGTAAGGGGTAAGCGATTCTTTCTTTATTACTGGATTGTGGCTGCTGCCTTTCTTGGGTGCATCCTTACAGAGGGTTATGCCCCACATCACCCTCTCCCTGTTTGTATTTTAACACAGTGCTGGGTGAAGAGGTGGACAGTCAGGGCAAGATACTGCTGCGTGCCTATGCCTTCCCCTCTGCAGGAAGCTGTTTTGTGCAAAAGGCAGTAGGGCCTTGTGACCTGGATAGGAAGAGCAAGATGCTCCACTGAGGTGTCTCTTACCAGCAGGCTCTCTGGGAGAGGCCCTGGTCTGAGGATGCTCATGCACTTTGTATGATGGGATGGAAAACAGAAAAAAGCTGTCGCTGTTCTCAACTCGTTTATATGGTCTTTCAGAAGACTTTCTGTACTCATTTAAAAGCTAGGCCGTGTTTTTCATGAATAGCATTTACTGTTTTTCCCCTCCCACTCTATTTCAGAAAATACCTGTTTTAATGTGCGTTGCTGCCAGATAGGTACCACTAATTGCTACAGATCACAGTGTTTCAAAAACAAATCAATACAAAAAGAAATGAACATAGAGGAGCCTTGACAGCAAAGCCCGTTCTTCACTAAAATCAGCTGAAAAAGTAGTTACTTCTTGTGTAGGAATGTTGTTTTTGTTGTTGGTTTTTTGTTTTGTTTGTTTACTCTTTGCTCTTATATTTCCTTGCTCACAGTAGCAAGGAAGGAGGGGAATACTGAGACAGGATGAGCAGTTTGCATTTCCACCTTGCTCAGCTCTGGAGCCCTCCAGATGCGGGTGGGATTGATATGACATGGGTGTATGCTGAACATCTCCACTGTGAGAGCAGTGGAGAGCTGGTGTTGGTATTCATGAGGATGGCATGAAAAATGGGAAAGAAGAAGAGGAGAGGAAAAATGAATTTAATTCTTGTTATCAGAGAACTTCTTTTCCCTGATCCCTATTCTCTCCTGGTAGGATAGTTACTGAATGGCAACATTTGTCTCCCTATCAATCTGCATTTATTTCTGCATGAAACATGATGAAGAAATATTCTGGATCGTATTTTCTCTTCAAACACTCTACATAATTTACTACAGCTTTTAAAGACTTTCAAGTTCCTTGATTTACAAAATTGTAGCTTGAATGTCATTGGAAGTATATCAAGGAAGCTCTCAGAATAAAAGTACTTTAGAATGCTAGCTCGTATTTTAATTTGGACAGCAATTGTTATTTATACCAAATCTAATTTGGAAAAGACAACTAAAACAGAATATATGCAGCCTTACAGTCATCTATCTACAAGATAGAGAATCTGAACAAAATGCACTTGTATACCACAAAGCAGAGTGAGAAAAGCCATCTCAGTCTTTACATTTTAACAGCATCCATAACAAAAATCCAGGAAAAATGTTTCCATATCACATGACCTGTGGTTTACTGCCTAAACACTTGCATCTGAAATACTTGGCTGAGGCTGGTGCTGGCTCCAACACAACAGCTGTAACCAAATATTACAAACAGGCTAGACAGCCCACAGTGCTGCAGTAGAGGAGAACAGCCCTCCTAGGAAACCATATCTCTTGTCTTACTAGAGAAGGAAATGGATAAAATATTACCATTTCTCCTCTTTGGGTGCAATTCCACTCTTAGTACCAAGAAGTGAGCAAAGCTGAGTGAGCTTCTATCACTCTGGCAAACCCCAATAGAGCTTGAGGCTCTATTGCCTCCTGCAGGCACACTCCGACTCTTCTCTGGCAGCACTGACAGGAAACCTGTGCCTGGACACTGGCCAGGAGGTTCTTCATTTCAACAGAAATGAAAACTTTTCAAAATAGAAAGTGCAACTGCTGTGTTTGTGCCATTATCACAAAGTTAAATAAAAAACTTACGAACCTTATTTCTCTGGACTTAAGAGTTAGACCAACCTTGTGGAATCTGTTTATACTCGCTAAGAATCATATAAAGAAGATCCAATAATTTATTAAACACAAAACTGAGCTGAACAAATAAATATACAGTGAACCCAAACTTCTCCTGTTTACAAGTTGTCTGCAAACAGATTACAAACCTGACACCCTCTCTACCTGAAATCAATTTCCAAGTAATTTGTATGAATAATACTATTTTTTTTTCTTTCCCTTGGTGTGTACACACATGTGTATATATATACCTAGCTTGTTATTACTGTAACATATCTGGGAATATAACATAAGAGTTCAGAAGTTCTGACTGGGTCTGTGCATCAGAATATAGCTTCACGTCTGGAGAAGAATGCAGCTTTTGTGGAGATTTACATGAATGATCAATTAAAGACCTTCCAGAAAGTGTCAGTGAACATTGCTGTCAGTATCTAGTTAGAGGCTTTATGAAATGTATGGTTACATAGCACAGTCTTATTTTAAGTGAATTTAAAAAAGAAAAAAGTCACAATGAATATTTTCCTGGTTCCTCTAGTACAGATCTTGCATACTGTCTGCTGGCAATGAGAACAAATTGTAAATCTTTTTGAAGTTTTACATTGCTGTGAATCTTGAGCATCATTAGTTGTATCCCCTTATAGCAAAGGAATTGAATTAAGGTAATGCTTTGCAAAATTCTTTGTTTTCTAATGTCTTTTTCACCTGCTATGGCACGTGGATGGTGTTTTCATGTTTTTCTCTGGGGTCTGGAGGACCAGAATTCCGTGATGAGTGCTGAGATTTCCATGTAATTGGATAATTCCAGAAGTGCAGTTTAAAGCCTGTACATAGTCTCACGCTGGAAATAAAATTACAAGAGCTGGCAACATCAATCTGATGCAGGTGTTCACGTTCTTGGGCAATGAGCTTGGCAGGAATATGCAGATAGGACTTGATGTTCAGAGATGCCAAACACCTGCTGCTCCTGCTGATTTCTACATGGGCTATTGGTGTTCCCTAAAATCTATCCCCTAGTGTTTCTCCTAAGCTAAGGGAGGTTGAAGGTATGGAAATATAAGGGAAATTAAAATATTAGCAGTCTCATCTGAATGTATAATGTTGTTTGATTGGAGGAGGGAAAAGAAGAACAAGTATGGTCTGAAGTGTAACAAGCATAGGGAAACAGAGGTTAGAATTGATACAGAATGCTCTGCTGAAACAGTGTAAAAATGTTGGGGTTTTTTTGTTTGTTTATTTTGCAAGCACAGAAGAAAAGAAAGGCTGAAATATGATGCAGAAGCCTGCTTCTGTTCAGGAGATCACAGCCACCCTATGACCATGTCTTGATTCTGTGTAGAACTGAGGAAAACTTGGAATTTGTCTTTTAGTTACTGTAGTGAGCAAAGTGGGAGAATGTCCAAACAAACAGCAACAAAAAAAGAAATAAAAATACCGTCTCCCCAAATAATCCAATGAAAAAAAGAAAATCAACTGCTGAGGAAAAATAAAGGAAGTTTTAAAAATAGAAATCATAGAATTGCAGGGGCTGGAAGGGACCATTAGATACCATTGATTCCAGCCTGCCTGCAAAGCAGACACCCTATAGCAGGCTGCACAGGTATCTACATGGGAAGATAAGACAAAAATCCTGTTCTAGGTTTATGCAAAGTCTATAAAAGCTGGATGCCTAAGAAATATGGTTGAATGTTCTGTTGACAAATCAGCCACGGGTGATCTATGCAGTCCGGCTGTAAAGCTTTATAAATAATGAAGCCTTCAGTGTGTTTTTAGAAGTCTCTAAGGATACTGCAGACCTATCAGCTGTCAAAACAGCATTCCCCTGCTTGTGTGCAGCTTAAACAAACGCACTTCCACCTGCCAAATTCAATTGCACAGAGGAACCACCAGCTGACCAGTATGAAAAGAAAGGAGGAAGCAGATCTGCAAAAACAGGTGAGCTAGATACAGATTCACATGGTGTGGAAATAGGTAATGTAGCTTAATAGAAGGCTTAAAAAAATGACCTGTGCTAGTGCGTCATTCCAGTTTACAAGAGGGAGAGGAGATTCTTTGATATATGCGTACCTGACATGAGATTAAGAAACAACGGTTCAAGTGTTGGTCCGGCCAGGTTATTACAAATCTTAACCAGCAATTAAGCTGTGGCTTATCTCTCTCTAGTTGCCCCTGGCCTGCAAGTCTTCATACAAAAGATTTTGCCAACTTTGACCAGGACTTACCTGGACTTGTCCATCTGTGTCCCTCAGACGAAGGTTTTTTTAACCCTTGCCCAGGATTTGTCCGTCAGTGTTCCTCAGCAAGCTTTGAGACAGTGGTACAGAAGAATAATCTCTTACAGGTAGGTAGAATCCTCTCCTGTGCATTTATTTGTACTGATGTTGTTTCCTCACAGCATAGGAATTAAGAGGTTTAAATGCCGCATTTGAGATGAGGGCGTGATTTGACAAGACTTGGCCTGGGAAAGTTGCAGATAGGGTCCTTTTGTTTGCATTGTGTGATTACACCTGAATTTTTACGAGTGATGCTAAAACACAAATAGTACTTGTTTTTCAAAAGAACTCTTGGATGCCTTCCCTTAGATAAATCTGATTTTGGCAGGAATCTTAAGAACTACTGAATGTGTGTGTCTAGTTTTGAGGTATTCGTGCTTTCTTAGACCTACTGAAGGTGAGAGTTTTCAACACAGGCTGCTTGCAGAGTTGAGATTGCTTGATCTTTGAAGGCAAGGATTGGAGCTGAGGAGCCTGGAGAGCTGCTGGTTCTAACACTTGAGTGTGCTGGGCCTTTGAGTTGACCAATTATGGTTTAAAGCTACTCAATTTTTCTGTCTACTAAATCTTCTTCTTGGTTAGAATCAGAGTGAATAACTGATTGCAAAATAAGGATGCCATGTTCTGTCCAGGAGAAACCAGGTACAAATACTCAGTGGGGGCAGATGAGAGGCAAGAGATCATAGCTTGAAAAAGACAGGTAGTATTCCATAGAAGGTAAAGTGCTGTAGTTGGTAAGGGCATGTTAAAAGCTGGTGAAAAAGAGATCAAATAAGAACAGAAGACCAAATGCTAGATAAAGTACAATTATTCATTCATACTTGACATTGCAGCAATGTAAAAAGGTTTATTGTATTCTTAAAAGCTTAGTCCTGAACTGATTGCTCTCTAGAACCAGAAACTTTCACTCAGGCATCAGTAATTCAGGGGAAAAAAAAAAAGTTTTTACCACATATTGTACCACATAATTGTATTACTGTGTAACCTAAGCATCAGACTTCTGTTGTGCAAAGTGTGAGGAAAGCTCAGAAAATGAGACTGGATTTGTTGGAATCATCTGACCTTCAGAGCAGAGGAAATGAGGAAAGTGGGGGCCCAAAGAGACAGAACAGCGCAATCAATTTCAGTGGCCAAGTGAGTGGTGAAATCCATGGTCTGCAGAGATCCAGTCCGGAATACTTTCTTTAGGAATACACAATGTATATAAAGGAGCATCGCTTGTATGTTGTTAATGCAAATGAATTCACTTTAGAGAGGCAGAAATACTACAATACTGCTTTGTAAATTTCTTTTTTATTTTTAAAATAAAACTCAGGAAATGCCCCACTGAGTCTGTAATTGTGGTATTTTGTATATATTGTTTAAGGTTCTGTTGTTAATATTGATAGGTGGCATAACAAAATATTTAAAACAATATGCTGAAGACTTATATTCTTATACAAAATTAAGTATTTCAGGATAATTCTGCTGGCTACCAAGCAATAGGCCTAGATATTTCTTGTAAGCTACATATTCATTGAATGTTCATTTGTCTGACAATTTATCAAGTTCCTTTCAGTAGTACTTCCTTCACACGGCAGGTGAGCCTTCCAAACTATTAAAATGTAGCTTAGTTTATGCACCTGCCAGCCTACGGCGAGTCTGAATCAATTTCCTTGCCTCCTGGCTTTACTGATACTCAGTAGTAGCAACTTTGAATTATAATCTCTGGATGTAAATAATGGAAATGCACAGACCTGGAGAAGGAAGGGGAAAAGTTATCTTTGTTATGTTCAGTTTAACATTATTTCAATATAGAGGAGTTATTCTGGAATGTGTTTTCTGAGTTTGGGCAATTTGTATTTAATTCCACCTCTAAATATAATGAGTATAAATATGAATGAGGTGTTGTGGGCACCTAACGGGCTATTAGTTTTGGGGATGTTAAAATAACTGAGCTTTCTAAGTAGCATGAAAGCCACGTGTAGCTTATAATGTTTGAACAATTTGTATGAACTGCCTTATGTGACGTTCTGATCCCTGTTTTTTGGGGTGCCGAGTTGATTATAGTTGGTTAATACAGTATAGGATGAGAGGTGCTTTTGAAATGAAGTTTCTGAAAAGAAAATGAAAAGCTAAATACATTCTGTGAGACTCCAGAGAACAAGGCTTAAATAAGCTGCATGAATGTGAAGATTTTCTCCTGTTCATTTATTCTGTCAAAATTATAAAAAATATTTATTTTTAGAGGTCAGCTGTGAAAATTATAGCGTGTTTTTTTTCCCTTCAGTGTTTGAGTCAGGAAGCAGAATAACACTTTTTTTTACCATACATGTTGATGATGGAATGGTTAGTACATCAGCATGATTTTTCATCCCCTCTGAACCCCAGCAACACACACAAAAAAGTGAGCTACTAATCATTTGGATAAAATGGATTCATAAACTTGGGTTATGCACTGTATATCTTCATTCAGAAACTGTGTGTGCTACTAATCTTAATTATTCCTCCTACAGTTTTAAATCATGAGTGGCTGTTATTAAATTTATTTTCCTTTATCGGTTACATGGTAAAGATGCTGATACAAAATGAAATTGAACATGGATAAATGTAGTGCTGTCTGTGATACTCCATGATACATCCCAAGATGTTTAGTCTCTGACACCATCTTGTTATTGAGTTGTGAAAAGGAAAACAGCCACAGTCAGATGGCGAGAACTTGCAGAGAGAGTTTGTGTTAGAATATGAAAAGCTTTCTAATGGTTTCCAGCTTCTTCTAGAACATACCTAATGAGTCACTGAAAAAAGTATAGGGCAATCCATACATGTGATTTTTTTTTTTCATTTACCTAATTTGCATTTGTAGAAGTCTACAAAGCTGAAAATCATAATATTCTGTAGCTGCAGTAACCCACTGTAATGAGGGCTACCAGTCGAAGAGCTGGTGTTAAGGGATTAATCATGTCTTTATAGCATATTACACCCACAGTATGCCAAGTTATGAGTGGAGAAATCCACTCATGGGCACTGAAGCTCATTAACACTATTGAGATGAGTCTTGTCTTCAAGAAAAGAAAATATGGCTACTGCTACACTGATAGTTTTCATTTATTATTCCTGGACGTTTTCTGTTCTCACCTTTTGGGACCCTTCATATTTAAAGTTTTTTGATGAACTGGATGAGGGAATTGAGTGCAGCCTCAGTAAGAGGGAGAAAGGGGAAGGACCTGTAGGTGTTGGTTGATGCTTGGCTGAACATGAGACAGCAGTGTACCTAGGTGGCCAAGAAGGATAACAGTGTCCTGGCTTGTGTGCCAGCAGGAGCAGGAAGTTGTTTGTCCCTCTGTACTCCATTCTGGTGAGGCCGTACCTCAAGTGTTGTGTTCCATTTGGACATTGTCCATTTTGTCACTACAAAAAAGACATTGAGGCCCTGGAATGTGTCCAGAGAAGGGCAGTGAAGCTGTGAGAGATCTGGAGAACAAATCTTATGAGGAGTGGCTGAGAAACTGGGATAGTTCAGTCTAGAGAAAAGGAGGGGAGACCTTATTGCACTCTACAACTCCTGAAATGAGGCTGTAGCAAGATAGGCATTGACTTTGTCTCCCAGGTAAATGGCGATAGGATGAGAGGGAATGGCCTCAAGTTGTGCTAGGGAAGGTTCAGGTTGGGTATTAGGAAAAATCTTTTCTCTGAGAGAGTGGTCAAGTACTGGAATGGGCTGCCCAGGGAAGTGGTGGTGTCATTGTTCCTGGAGGTGTTCAAGAAATGTGTTGATTTGGTATGTAAGGACATAGTTTAGTGGGCAGTATTGGTGGCAGGTAAACAGTTGGACTGGATGCTTTTAGAGGTCTTTCCAACCTTACTTATTCTATGACTTTTCTCCATACTTCAGTGAAGATTTCCGGAGTGGTCTTTGTCACTCATTTGATCAACCTCATACATACTGAAAATTATGGCTATATAACACTGATAAGTTCAGTATGTTAGAGATAAGCAATTTTATAAGTCTGTTTCTATTGATGCATGTAAATTGCTTTGAATTTTGTGGTCTGTCTTGCATGTTTAAGATCTAGATTAACTGGGTAGTATAGAGAATAAAAAATGTCTAAGAACATGGAGAGTGTGTTAATGTGGAAATAGAAAAGACTTTAACTTAACCACTGCTCTCAGAAGGGTTTTTCTCTGAAGTGTGCGCTAGTGCTGGATATGCAAGGCAGTATTTTACATAGATAGAGCAACAGCCTACCCTGAAAGGTTGGAGAACAGAAACTACACACCAAATGGCTGGAGAAAGTAGCAGAGGTAAGAAAAAGTGTAGAGACAGAAGATTAGCAGCAAAATGGGTGAGCTAGCATCATCTCTTCTGGTAAATAGATGCTCTGAGAGGCAGACACTGTAGGAGAGACTGCCTAACCTCAAACTGATGTGAAAGAAAGACAAATATATATATAGTTTAATGAAGATATATTCTCTCAGTTATACTTGTGTAATATGGTGGATTTACAGATCTTCTGGAAAGCCAAGATGGGCTGCTGTTTGCCTTTGAAAGAAGATGTTGCCATTTCCCACCTGTGATCAGTCCATAAATCAAGTCAAGTGATCAATAAAGAATTAATGTAGAAAATGGGAGTAAAGAAGACTATGTCCTGATGAAGAATGACCATGCATAGAGGGTGGGACGTCTTTGGGAGTAGGTTAATTTAATTAATCTTGGATAAAAGGTTAAGAAATGATGTGGAGCTGTTGGAAGGTCTGGAGGAGGGCCATGTAGGTGATCGAGGGCTGGAGCACTTCTCCTTGAAGAAAGGTTGAGGGAGTTGGGCTTGTTCAGCTTGGAGAAAAGAAGGCTATAGAGGGACCTCGTTGCAACCTTCCAGTACATGAAGAAAACTTATGAACAGGAATTTATACTTCAAACTAAAAGAGGCTTTAAACTAAAAGAGGTGAAATTTAGATGTTGGGAAGAAAATTTTTACTCGGAGGGCAGTGAGGCACAGGCTGCCCACAGAAGCTGTGGGTGCCCCATTCCTGAAGGTGTTCAAGGCTGGGCTTGATGGGTTCCTGAGCAACCTCATCTGGTGGGTGGCAACAGTGCCCATAGCAGGGAGTTGGAACTAGATGGTTTTTAAGATCCCTTCCAACCTAAGCCATCCTATGACTCTTTGATTCTGTTTTTTTTTTTTTTTGTTTGTTTTTTTAGTAGTTGGGATCTAAAACAGAAGTTATACTGAATCCTTTTGGAAGCAACAAGTTCTTTTTAATATGAATTTTAAATACACAAATTACATCTAAGTTTATTATAATATTTTTTTTTTTTTTGTAAACTAGATGATGTTTTTATAAGTTACGAATTTTATGAGATTGTCAAATTATTAGCATATAAAAACTTATAAGCTGATTATTATTTTCTTAATAAATAATGATCCTTCTGAGATGTGTTATGCACACACATATGTACAGCATACTGTATTATGTGTTATAAAATACAAAATTTGTAGTCAGGCAAGACTTATACTTGCAGTCATGAGCAAGGAGAGCTAGACAATTGCCATGCTACAAAACCACTCTATGAGGGATTATAAAAAGCTTTTGTTTAGCTATTAGGAGTAGATAATTTCTGTTTAAGGCTAAATTTATTGGATAACTGTTCTGTCCTACTTGCTAAACTATTCTAGCATATTATCAGTGATGACAGAAAGACCCGTCTAATTGGCAGTGTGACTTAGCTGCTGTGTTACATCTAAGCAGTCACTTACAGTTCTTAACTAACACTCAGGTCTTTGGGAGAGTCAATGACTTAATAATATTACCAACTAACAGCAAAAATGCATCAGAAAATGTCAAATATAAAAATCAATTATTTGCAATTCAGGTAATTGTCTGAATCATTATTGCCCTTATCTTTTTTCCTTCTGGAAAAGTATGCTTTTAAGTCCATAGTAAATATACTAAATATATATCAATGAAATATGAGCGAAGCTCTCACAGTTTGACACTGTTTCGTTTTCAGGAAATGTATGTTAAGCTCCTCTAGTACAAGCAAAAACATATATTGAATTTACTATTGGTAAAATGCTGCAGTGCATAAAGTAGTAGAAATAGTTTTATTCCTATTTGTTTTTTTTTTCCCCAAAACTGTTTGTGTTTTAGATTCTCTGACTCTCATCTTGCTCTTATAAATAGCCTTCAGATCACATTTGATATGAGTTTCTTTCTCTTCTGTAAATAACTAAGAGAAGTGTCAGAATCAGTTCAAGTTTTGGTGAACGCTTATAAATTATTACTCAGTTCCTGGTAGCAAGCTGCTTTTATCTAATTACTCATTTTATTTTAAAAATATCTGAGTCAATAAAAGCAATGATGGTAAAAGGTACAGACATTTTATAGTACATAGGTTGTTCTGAAAGTAATACCTCCTACTTATTTCCATGGAAACTACAATAGAGCACAATAACACTATTTGATAGAGAAAATTCTCAGCTATGAAAACACTACTTCTCAACATAGTCACTGCCATTAGCCAATTTGCATTGATGAGCTGATCAAGATGCTGTTCATTTTGTGGTGTGACAGCTGTGCACATTCCCCCAGAATGTGAATTGTCTTTCACGTTGCTGTCACCACTGTTAAAACGCACCACACCCACTGCCTCACTGTGCTACTATCCACTGTTTGGTCTCCATAAATGTTCAGCAAGTGTAGATGAATGTCATGAGTGCCATTGTTTCTGCATGGAGGAATTTAATTATACCCCTTGCTTCACATACACTTCGATGTCAGAGTGCCCCTCTACTGCCGTCTGTCTTATGGCAACAGAATTTAATGGAATATTTTTGGGAAGGTTCAACCTCTACACCATTCCACCAACATCTACCTCTGATGTCATGAACCAACATAATACAATAGGAGGCATTTTGGAGCAGCCCTTATATTAGAAAGATAGATCAGATTCTCCACGTAGGAAAAAGACTTTCTTATGTTATGGTCTCTGTGTTGGCAGAGATCTCCAGGGACTTCCTCAGCTGACTCTATGCTAACTTCTTTCTGTCACAGGGTAGGTGGAAATGATCCATCCAGAAAGATAATGCCACCCCAGCCCTGCACAAGAAGCCTATGTTGTGAGCACAGAGGTAAGTGTTCACTTGCAGTTGCCACTAATACAAGGCACTTGGGCTGGTAATATGACTCAGTATCCGTAAGTGAGGACATGAGCTGAGTCTGCCATTTTATGGATATGGAGGAAGATCTCTCAGCAGTGCTACCTTGTTTCATGTGCCTAAACTGCCGTAAGAAATTCATGGGACTGGACAAAGGCAGAGGTGCAGGTCTTGGCTCTGTTTTAAACATATGACGTCCATAAGATGTGGAAAACACAAGTGTGTGGAGCATGCAGCAAGCAGGGCCATACCTGTCATTGATGCCTGGATGCTTGTTCTTGACTGTGGCTGAGGGCAGCAGCTGAGCAAGAAAACCTGGATCTGTTCCCACTGTACAGATTTTCATTGAGATACGACCATACAGGAAAGGGGATAAAAACTGCCATCAGTTTTATTTTCTTCAAATACAAGGTTGCTGGAGAAGACTTGTGTAGTTTTGTGCAGTTTGAGGTGGGAGTGGACTGTTTGCTCATCAGCTGCAAACTCCATAAGGCTTGTCTGTCTGATGCAGGAATGAAATGCAAGCCTTGCTGATGGAAGTAGTGCTTGCAGATGACCTGACCACCAGTGGAGATGCAGTGTGGGTTGGTGAACGTAAAGGCAAAAATCATTATCTCAGTGTTGCTTGGCAATAAATCCTTTTAGTAACTGTAAACAACACCTATGAAGCGCATAAAACCTACATGTTTGTATCTTCCTAGTCCAGAGGGTCTCTCAGAAAAGAAATGAAGTTTTTTCTGCACAGGAGAAGTTTGCCTTTCTCTGTGGAAGGGTGAAAAGAGCAGATCTATAAACTATTCTATAAATTTTGCCTTCAAAATAAGTCATTTGAAAAATCTGTATTTCTGTCAAAGAAACTCATTTTCTGTGAGTGGATTATATTACTCTATAGTTTGTTATACTAGGCTTGAGGGTTACAGTACTCTTTGGTTGGACGACTTCCTTAGCTTGTGTATCTCTGAGCCTTATATACTTTTGCAGTGTTATTCCCAAAATGTATATTGGTCTTCTTAAATCTATTCCTCCAAAAGGTCCTTTTTGGTCTACAGACCTCTTAGTTTCAAACTAAAAGATTCAGACTTCAGAGATTTAGAAGAAGTTTTTACAGTAGAGTGGTGAGGCAGTGGAACAGGTTGCCTAGAGAGGTGGTGGATGCTCCATCCTTGGAGACATTCAAGGTCAGGTAGGATGGGGTTGAGCAGCCTCTAGCTGTAGGTGTCCCTGTTCATTGCAGAGGGGGTTGGAATAAATGACCTTGAAAGGACCCTTTCAGCTCAAATGATTCTATGATAATCTAAATTAACTAGAAGGAATCAGCAATTTAGCTTTTCTAGAAGTAATGTCCAAATTCTGTCCTCAGTTTTTTTTCTGTTAGCTTGATTACTGACAAATGAAAGCAGATGTCTGTTAACATCTTTAGTTATTACTCTGTTAGGATCTAAATTCTTTCATCATGTCTTTTATCCTAACACATGCCTGATAATTTGGGTTAGCCCGAATTTACTTAGTAATTGTGAAACTAAAACTGGAGTCCTCAAGCTCCAGACTGTGAGATTTTTATGATGGACTGTTGCACATGAATGCTTGATTTTGGAGGACTGAGTTTCAGATGATTTAATTAAGTTTGATTTTGTGACCTTAAAATCACTGTTGAAATTGAGCTTTTGTAGGTAACAAGGACAAATGTTTTGCAGCTCAGGTTATTTTGGTCACCTTTCAGCAGATGTGGGCAAGTCAGAGCAAAAGCTCCATTCACACACTACTAAGCTGCTCTGGATGTACCTACTTCTTTGATGCACAAAGAATTTTGTTCTGAGCCACGTCACATTTGGCTTTTAGAAGCATTGAACTCATGCCTGCTCAGCTCTGTGGATCAATTTGATTATTCTTATGCCACAGTGGCCATTAAATCTGTTACCTACAGCTAACCTGATTTCTGAATGGGGGATTTAATGTTGGTATTTAATGGATATCCTGGCTATCCCATTCAGGGCCCTGCATGCTTTCTTCCACCTGGTAATCATGAGGTAATACCTTATCTGAAACCTTTGTTACAGCCAGGTGAGATCAGACTTCTTTCTTTATCCTGCCTGGAAACTGTTCAGTGCCTCTAGGGAAGGGATTATGGAAACCTATAGTGGATTTGGGACAGTGATTCTTTAGTATGGGATAATGAATTCAGAGGCATGAACTGCCTGGAGGAAAAGAAAGCAAACTCAAAAACCTTCCAAATTCATTCTGTTATGCACTGGAGGAGAGCCACGGGGAAAGCCACCACAATAGGTGAAGCAACAGCTTGGTTTCAGAACTAAAATGGGAGACAGTGGAGGACAAGTGGCTGCAGCCAGTCTGCCCCTTCCTGAGGACTGGAGAGAAAGGAGATCCATGAGTCTGTGCCAGAAGAATGGGTAGGAAAAATCAGGGAGAAAAAAATTGCAGACAAAAAGGCAAAAAAACCTGGCCAGGGCCTGAGGTAAATGGCAGTGTTGGTTACAACAGCTGCAACCGCAAATCCAGGAGACAACAGGGGTAGCTGACAATTGTTTAAAGGTTGTTACTAGCTATTGAGCCCTGACTGCATCTCCTTCTCTACAGAGGAAAGAAAGCTTCTTGCTAGGACTCCTTTACCTTCTCTTCATCATTCTATGGTAAAGATGCAATTTTGATGCCAGAATTGTCAAACTTCTGGATGCCAGCAGTGTGTCATCCTGCAACAAGATCCTTAAATCCTGATAGATTTGCTGCTTCCTCTCTTCATTTCTTTTCTAAAGTAGGTAGGATGTTCACACTCCTGAATCAGTCTCTGGAGGCAGGTGATCTTCTCACTGCTACCTCAGCAGAGTGGTCGTGACTCCTCTGGTGTACTGGGGAGAGAGAAGTGGCCTTACGTGATTGTACAATCATAGAGCCATTAAGGATGAAAAAGATCTCGAAGATCATCTAGTCCAACTGTCTGCCACAAATATTGTGTGCTAAACTATGTCCTTATGTACCACATCTACACATTTCTTGAACACTTCCAGGAACAATGACTCCACCATCTCCCTGTGCAGCAGGACCTGATGCTTGGTCTTGCTGAACTTTGTCCCATTGGCCTCATTCCAGTAATCCAGTCTATCCAGCTCCTTCAGTATGGCCTTCATGCCTTCTGGCAAATGCACACCACCCTCCAACTCGGTGTCCTTTGCAAACTTAGTGAGGATGCACTCAATTCCCTCATCCAGATCATCAATAAAAATATTAACTAGGCCTGGACACCACTTGTGACTGGTCTCCAGCTCGATTTAACTCCATTCAGCACCACTTTCTGGGTCTGGTGTCTAGCCAGTTCTCTACCCAGCTAACAATGTACTTGTCCAAGCCACAGGCTTCCAGCTTCTTCAGGAGAATAGTGTATGAGACAGTGTCAAAGGCTTTGCTGAAATCTAGGTAGACTACGGCAACAGCCTTTCCCTTGTCCACCAGGTAAGTCACCTGATCATAAATGATGATGAGACTGGTCAGGCAGGACCTGCCTTTCATGAACCCTGCTGGCTGGGCCTGATCCCCTAGCTATCCTGCACTTGCTGTGTCTTTTCTACATTGAGAACTGCTTCCCATTCCATTGCTTGCTCCATTTTCTTCCTGAATGCAGCCAACAGAGCTGTCCTTTGAAACCTCTGCTATTCTCACCTCATTCTCTGTTGCTCCTGCACTCCAGTTGCCCTAGCAAACATGCTCCTTGCAAGTGTTCGGCTTGCTAAAGAAGCTGTACTCCTCTGAGACAGAAACCACAGCTCTGTGCCCACTCTTTTCTGTGCAAATAAATTTGTCTTCAGCCTCTGGTAACCCTCTTCCCGTAGGAACGGTTTATTTTTATTCACAGCTGAAAATTGGAGTAAAATCACAAGCAATTGAGATACCTGCTCTAAATGCAAGAGGCTGTTCACCCAAAGGAGTGCTCAACTAACATGCTGGATTCTGCCCACAAGCTGTTGGTAAGAGAGGCAATTTATCAAATTTCTGCTGGGTCCCCTCGCAGTTCTTAAATGGCAGATGAATGGACCAGTATCAGGCATTTATCATCTTAATCCTTGTGTGGTTTTGTTTCATCTGAAACTTAAAGAATATACTTGATTTTAGCTAGGGAGGCAAACTTTTTAATGAATTTTTATGAATATACATGTGACTGCTAGAAAGGGATGTAGAGCGTGGGATAGTAACCTTTATGATTATTAGTATTACTCTAACTGCTTATAACTGAAAGTAAAGATGACAAAATACATAGTTGAATATAAGAGCACAAACAGATATCAGAGGACACTGTTGGGCACTGGCACAAGCAGAGGATGCTGTGGTTTGCCAAGGTAGCAACACTAGTACAAGGTTACGTTTCCTGTCATGTGCTTGCCAGTCTAAAGCCCTTAGGCTAGTGCTCTAGAATTTGTATTATTTTCTTTCTTAAGCAAAGTGAAGTGAAAATTTTGAGTGAACAAAATGGGGAAGTACATTGCGTGAATATACCAACCCATTGGTTATAACTGTGAAATATTTTGGAGCATGGGCTTGCCCATTTTCTCCATGATCAGGAGGAAACAGTTGTGTTCTCTGAACATCCTGCTTTGCTGATGTTCAGAGCATGATGTTGGGGCATTGAAGGTTCAGCTACTTGAAAGTTTGTCATGACATTACTGATGCCACACCTCACAGAGCTCTGGAAAGCTACACACAGAAAGGAAGGACTGTGTTCACAGTTGAGAGTGCAGATGGATCTAGACCCAAGGTAATATCAGCACAACTGCATCTTACCTGTGATACTTCTGTCACTAAAATGCGTTCAGAATCACAGAGATGCAAAGGCTTGTACGCACTCATGGCAAGTTGTGAAAAGCCTTTGGGAAAAATTACCTTGCTAGAAGAATAAAGACTAGCATATAACATTTGTACTGCAGCAGTGCATTGAAGCCAGGCCTTTTACTGTGCGAGACACTTCCCAAACCGGTGTGGCTGGCTGTGACACTGACAGCTGATGGCTGGCACTTAGCGCGTCCTTGCTGCAGTCTGTTCAGGGTACAGGCTCTTCAGTATGAGCAGACCAAAATATGTTTTTGTTTGTTTTTGGAGAGGGGTTTGTACTGACCTATGAACCCTGTTCTTTTCCACATGAATAACTTCTCCCAAGATTCTTCCTTTATTCATGAAGTATTCCTAACAGGATTTTCCCTAAGTGGGACCATATCTGGCTTTCCTGCAGTTATCTGATTAAGGCTGTCATGGCTTTTCTGCTTGATTATACTGCAGTGAAGTGTGAATGCAACAGGGTACTAGAATAATTCTTTTTTTTTCCCCAGACGGAGGCATTTAGTGATCTGTGGCAGGTATTGGCTTCTACATTGGGTAATTTTAGCATGCCTACAGTCCCTGTACAGATTCCATTGTGAGTGCTCTGCTTGTTTGTTGACATTTTCTTTACTATAGTTTGAAACTTCTCCTAGGAAGCAACTGGTTGGAAAAGCTCAGTTGGAACATCTTATTTTGGGTTTTATAAAAGCAAAATTATTCAAAAATTGTGGGTTTGTTGACATGTAGAAACTCAACAGACGTTTTTATTGAAGAGGTTGATGTAGCACAAAGTGTTTTAGAGGTCTAGTAATAACTTATAGTTATTTTGATTTGAAAACATTCTGAAAAAACATCAAAATGAATATTTCAGTGAGTATAAGTGAGTATTTCTTGGAGTTTTGTATGGCTATTGTATCTCATAATTTCCATTGCATCTGTTTGCAGGGCATTTTCTTGGTAAGTAGCATAGCATGTTTTCAGTCTGCTTTGTTAAATCGTTATGGTGCTAACTTGTGAGGCATTTTCAAACATGTTCATAAGGAGTGGTGGGACAAAGTCGTGAATAAAAGGACATTTGTGTATGACACTCTCAGTAGCCATTCTGAGAGCTTGTCACAGCTGTGGAATAACTCCTATATGATGGCTTCCATCGTGGTTAATGCATATCCCACAAAATTCGTTAAGTCCTTGGGCCTTTGCACTCCCATCATGTTAATGTAATATAATATCTCCTGGAGATGCTGTGGACTGATGGTGTTCAGAGCTCCTTGTGATGTTAGTTCACAGTAACAGGGGAACATGAGGGGCACATATTTTGTCTTATCTACTTGTGAACAAATCCACGAAACAGAAGTGCTCCTTCAGATGACTTGGACAGGTCATGAGAGTTTGGTCTCTCTGCACTACAGTTTTTTTTCTCTTTCTAAGTGGGGACTGATTCTATGGCTTTTTTTCATATTTCTGCATTTGAGATTGCATTTTGGAACTGGACAGTCTGAGATTTGAAATCCACTCTTGTGTCTAGAAAAGCAACTGTGGAAGAGTGTTAGTGATTCATATATTCCCGTGTCCTGGCACACAATGTTCTGAAGAAAAAGCTGCTCGTTCACTTATTTACTTCATTTTACTTATGTGGGAATAGGCAAAACACTCTGTTGTGCTTCCACTGGCATTGCTCAGGGCTTGACAACACTGCTGTGGAAGAGAAGTTCTTATTCCCGTTTTTACCAAGAGCTTCAATGCTGGTTGTGTCTTTAATTAAGATGCTGTGTTTTACCTGTTGTGCAATAGCAGGGTGATCCTGGCAAATGTGGTGTTTCAGGCTTGCTGGTGGCTGTGGTAATGTGAATTACTGTGTTAGCACTTACTTAGTGGCTCCCAGTTGCAGAGATAAATTCTTTACTTGGCCACCTTAGCTGTTTCTCTTTAAAAACAAGTTCTTGGAGTACCCAAAAGTATTTAGCATTCTTTCCCTGAACAAAGGGAAATAAATTTGACTGACGCTGTTCATCCTTTCCTTGGCACCATAATTTTTCTGTTCCACTGATTTGGATTTATTTAGGGATGATCATGTCAATTATATGTATATTTGTTGCTTGTTTTTCTTTTCATCTTATCTATTTCTGGTCTCCACATGAATTTGCAGCAGTGTTGCCTGAAAAGCATGGTGACATGTCCAATTTTGTTTACAATAAAAGGAAGAATAATACTGGGCAATGGAATTACTCCAGGGAGGAACTTAGCCTGCTGTCCTGCTATTGTTAAAAGCCAGCTGCTGCTGTAAAGCACTCTGTGACAACTGATCCTCACGCCTGACTGGAGGAAGCTGCTCTGCATGCAGCGACCTCCCTGAACCTTAGGGTAGAAGTGCCATAGCAGCATGTCTTCTTCTGGGGAAGCATGGGTTGTGTATTCATATTTGGTGCAAGGATGTGACCTGCCTGGTCTGGTACAGCTCTATTTGTGACTTCCATTGCATTTACAGTGTCCTCCCACAGCTTGTTAAACATGTCACGTTGTTTTGTGGTGTGAAAATTCAGGCACCCAAACATGACAGCTATACAAGATGTTTTGCAGCTTTCCAGAGCCATGTCACTTCCGCAGTTACAGGCTAAGTGTTACACTGAAATCCTAGTTAACAAGGCTATCGCTTAACAAAGGAATGTTGCAATGAATGAATGTTGCAATTTTGGCCTTATGTTAAATTTATTTACTTGGAATCACAGAATATCTTCAGTTGGAAGGGATGCACAAGGATCATTATGTCCAACTCCTGGTTCCACACAGGACCGCCCAAAACTCAGAGCCTGTGTCTAAGAGCATTGTTCAATGCTCCTTGACCTCCAGCAGCCTGGGGCAGTGACCACCCACCCTTGGGAGCCTGTTCCAGTGCCTGACTACCCTCTGGTAAAGAACCATTTCCTAATATCCAAGTTCTTGTTTTGCTAAATCCTTTACCTGGCCAAAAAAGAAAAGAAAAACAGTGTACGTATAACATTATATTTTCAACCTTTTCATATACTTATTAATTTTAAGACTCTCATCTAATCTACTCCATCATAAATACTTTGTTGAGCACCAAGAAGAAATTATAAAGATTGTATTCTAATGAAATACAGTACAGTCTGTTCTTTTGGATGGGGGATTGAGCAACCTGGTCTATGAGAGATGTTCCTGCCTGTAGCAGGGGGGCTGGAATGAGATGATCTTAAAGGTCATTTCCAACCCAAACCATTCTATGATTCTCAAATGGAAATTCAGCGCAAGCAAACTTAAGAGAAAGAATGTTGGCTACAGTAGTAATTAAATTGTCTTTACAGATTTCATAATTTCAACTGATTTTATTTCTGAAAAATTGGTTTTCAGTTTGTATTCCAAATTAAATTTCAGCTGAGAATATATCCCTAAACTTTTATTGTTATAAAGAGAATTAGAATTTTTAAAGAGTTCAGCTTTTTATAAAAGTGATAATTATCACTATAAGTTATATACCAAATGTGAAATATGAATGCAATTTTGGAAGATATTTATTTTAGAAAACAGGAAATTTATTTTGCTTTTACAAAGCTTCTTAATTTGACTGACCTGGATACATACCAGCCAAATTTTTTTATTAGAACTGAATATTTTAGTTTAATTTCAATGATTTATTTTCTGTTGTCAAAAATTAATCTTGTTTTGGTAAACAACTGTTTTTTGACGTATGTCTCACTCATTTCTTTTTTAATTATCAGTGTGTATAATGCTATAGTTTAAATGCAAGTTATTTTTTCAAATTTTTCAACTTGAAACTTTTCACCTATTTTAAATATAAGTGTAAAAAAAACCAACCAAACAAACAAAAAAACAAACCAAAACATTTAAACCTTTTCTATTAAAGTAAAATAATTGAAAGTGATGATTAAGAAAAGTTTTTATTGGCTGGACCAGTGTGTTTTTTTTTTTTTGTCCAATTCTATTTCTCCCTTCTGAGCTAGCAAGAATGCTGATTCTCAAAAGAGCAACCTTTCTTGATCAGCTTGAGTTGTTCTTCTGATCTTTTAAAATCCCCTAATACTGATGAACCCCAAGTAAAGCAGTAATATTTCTCAGTATCTCACTGTAAGTAGACATAATGATTCTCAGTAATGGTTGGGATGCTTTTTTGTTCTTTTTTTTTTTTTTTTTTTGGCTCTTTGAAGATTCCTTCTTGTCATAAAGTGATAGGAATTTCCACTTGCAAACAAATGAGTTTGCTGGTAAAAGCAATTGTTATTCTCCACAGATGTGCAAATGCCACCATGCATAGAGAACAGATTATCTCTTCTGTGGGGTTCTGTTGTCAGTATAGATCTCCACTGTCATAGATTCTATTGGAGCATCAAGTCTTAGACACAGTGTAACTTCACAACTTCAGTTAAAAGTCTGGCAAACCCAGTAAGCTTGATTCTGAAAATATATGAATTCTTTACAAAAGATGTATGTATGTATCTACAAAAATAAGATGGATTTTTGGAATTTCGTAAGCTTGTCTCTTTGTTGGTGAAGTGAAGTCTCTCTATTAATTTAGTGAACCTCATTTGTCTCTGCTTGCATTTGGCTTGCTGAAATCACAGCTGATGCTTACCTGCATGACCTACTATAGGGAATGGGCCTTAGCAGGAGGTTGGACTCAGTGATCTCTGGAGGTCCCTTCTGACCCCTGCAGTTCTGTGATGCTGTGAATCTCTGTGGAATTTAAGTGGATTGGGCTTCTACCTTTGGTGGCAAAGGGACAAGTGTTAAGCAGACAATTGTTACAGCAAATTTTACCTATAATAAGAGCATACAGAGTCATTACTTCCTCTCTCTCTTTCTCTCTTGGGAAGCACAATTGTTGTCAAGTTCTCATCATACCAATCACCTTATTATGGAAGGAACAGACAATGATGAGACCTTAATTTCTTCTCTTTGTGTATTTCCTTTATACTTGTTTCCTACAATGGCCTTCACGGTCTCCCAGGACAAGAGGAAGTTTTTCCTCTAGGTCAACCCTTGGAAATGGTGCCCTTACAAGAAAGGCAGGTGTTAAATAAGCTTTTTTTTTTTTCTTTTTTTCCTCCTCTTCCTTGCCATTCATGTAATATCTGCATTGCTTAATTTGATCACTGTGAAAAGATGTTTTGACTCCAATTCCCAAATGTACCTGTGTTACAGACAGAATGAAAACACAAAAACCAGATATTACATTTTTATTATGTATTGTGTCGAGAAATAAGCCAGAGTTATTATTGGTATTTGTTCTGGTCATAGAATTAAATCCTATTTTAATCTAAGTTGGGAGAAGGAAAATTAATACTGTTCGTTCTGAAATATGGTACTGTTCTCAACACAGCTGGGAACAGACTGGAAGTTTTCACTTTCTGAAAAATAGTTTTCTTACTACATATTACCAATATGAATTCAATTTGCAGAGTAGCTGTAGTCCCGGAACAGTACAATCTCAGAAATAATAGCTTTCTGCTTTCCCCTTGCCAATCTCTACTCTAGCTCGTGCTGGTGCATCACAATGTGTGGTGCAGAGATGCCTCCTCCCTGCACCAGCACAAAGTGCTTTGTCTATAAATCATGAAGGAACAGGCTGTGCTATCTAATCTCCTCTTTGACCTGGGTATCGCTGTAACCACAAGGGACCAGAATTTGCTCTCTCTCAAGCAAGCGTGAAAGCGGTGTGTGTGTCACCTCCAGACTTAACAAACTCAGACTCACTTGGATGAGTTTGTTGTGCAGATCTTCTCCATTGTTGTCCATTCCAAGACAAAGGCGATTACATGAGAGGGTCAGACACCAAGCCAGCCAGGGACCTTAGCTCAGCTCCTCCGACATGAGCTCCTGCGTCTTAAGTGAGTGAATGATATTTTTTCTGCCTCACTGCTTTAATCACTGGTTCAAGTTTGGAGTGAGACGTGTGACTAGCATCCTGGAAACCTCAATTCTGAGGTATGGTACAGCACTTTGAATTTGTGGGCTCAGTTAGAGAAGGAGCCTCTCTAACTTGTGGTTGTTGTGTTGTTTACCCATAGAGAAATCTGAAATCCACACAAGTGGGGGAGCCGGTGTCTTCTCCCTCTGCTCATGGGCTGTTCAGCTTTTCTTCTTCTCCTGCAATGCCTGCCGAGTTATGTTATGCTGAACTATTACCAGGAAAACCTCTCCTAAGATGGCTACTTTTTTCTCTAGGTCCTAGTACCCCTTTGTGATTTCTGGGCCTTACTTACTCTTTCAGTGCATTTCACACGTCAGTCAATTTTGTTGGTCTTCTCTTCATTCTTCCTAATATATTCCTAATATTCTGAGTTTTTTCCACTCCTTTTCAGTTTGCCTCTTCCATGTACACTTCATTCAGTTTTCTATCATCAAATACATCTTCACCTTATGCATTTACCCAATTATTTATGATACCCAATTGGCTTACTTTACTGTCCATATTCTGTGCTCAGTTCCAATCTGGAAGGAGTGCTTTCTTATCCTTAGGTATGCATCTCAAAAATGGATAGCTTCACACTGAAAACCTCTTTGTCCATCTGTATATTAAAAAGTTTGTGTTGCTCATTGCCTCACATGATTTTTGTTAAAGTGATCTAAGAGATTGTTAGGAGACAAACTATTTTCTTCTGCAACATACCATTGCTGTTAGACCCACGTGATAACCAAACATCAGTGATCTGACCAGGCTTGCTCTGAACACGTGGATTTAAAACATCATTCAGTTGTGTTACTGTTACTATGTTCAGTGATACAGGTTAGGTTAAACAAATTATGATTAAAATATTAATGTTGTTGGCCAAATCCAACCCTAGTGGTACACCTAGTTTATGCCAAGACTGGATTGAGTCCAATATCAATAACAGTGTACCTTCACAGATGTATTTTAATTAAGTACCATAACAAATGTATTGCTTGTTTTCTTTCCTCAGCAGCATAAGAAAAGTAATTATGTTTTGAAGCTAAATCAACTGGCTGGCACATATGTTGACAGATTCAGTGCTAATTATGCAGCTTAAGTATATCCAAAATGGAGAAGGGTTGTAAACTATGTAAGTAACTCTGAAAGTAATACCTTGTATTTATTTTCATGAAAGCTACAACGTATACAAAGAGTACTATAACACTATTTGATAGAGAAAATTTTTAGCTACAAAGCACTATTTTTCAACATAGTTACCACCATTAGCTGTGCTTTTTTTGCCAGTGATAAACAAGAGCTTGTGGGCCATGCCAGTGGACGTAACACACTGTCACTGTCACCACCGCTGAAACAAACCGTCTACCAGCTCACTATACTCACATCCACTGTGTGGTCTCTATAAATGTTCAGCAAGTGTTGATGAATGTCAATGGGTGCCATTTTTTCTGCATGGAGGGATCCAGTTCTGCACCTTTGCTTCATCTGCATTTCCATGTCAGATGCCTGACACTTTTAGTAAAGCTTCCACCTTTGGACCTTGATGCTCTCAATCCTGAAGTCATAACAGTATGCTCGTCCATCACTCCTGTCATGGAATGGCCTGGGTTGAAAAGGACCTCAAAGATCATCTAGTTTCAACCCTGCTGCCATGGGCAGGGTTGCCAGCCACTAGACCAAGCTGCTCAGAGCCACATTCAGCCTGGCCTTGACCATCAACAATTTGGTCAGCAGTGCTTGGCACAGCAAATAGCTGTCTAGTGTTCTGTTGGGGATGTTTAGTCTACTACATGGAGCAGACTGCAGTGAATAACTTCCACATGACCCATGTGCCACAGGTAGTGAAACATTTTTTAGTCCCCGCTCTTGTTGGGCATTGTGTACTGCTTGCACTTTTCTTTTTAAAAGCTCTTTCAGAATTACACCACTGAGAGAGTTTGAAACCTTCTCTTAATTTACAGTCTGATGCAGTCAGGCTTGTTTTATATCCTTTTGTTCTTGGGCCATTATAGCCTTGCTGCTTTATTAGATGCATAATTGCTGATGTTTATTCATGCCTTATTCATCAAGCTCTTGTATCTCTGCCCAGTCTTCATTTTGCTGGTGTCTATGCCAAGTTCTTTTGGAGATTTCTTCTAACGGTCCTATTAGCTTTTCACTGCACTTCTTACAGCTCAAGCTTATCTTTGCTGTAGAGTCTTTCATTGCTATGTGAGGGGTAAAGTGAAAGGTAATGCTACTGTCAGTAGATATTCAGTGTGTAGCTTTATGCACGTAGTATTTAGGACTATGGTCATTGTCCTTGTCTACTTTGCAAAGTTAATGGCTTGAGAATAGGCTTTAACAAGGTGATCTATATTTCTGCTGGTTGCTTCTAGATGTCAGGTCTGCTATTGCTTAGATTCAGAACAACTGTGATGTGCACAGGCTTGGGATGTTTGCATTTACATCAAATACTCAATCTTGCTGAGATCATCCAAAACACAGTCATTCTAATGACTAGGTGTTAATAAGCCATCCTCAAATGTGGTCTAGAGAGTATATCATGCTTAAAGGGTAAATCATACGTAAGTGAGACTGGATTTGAAAACAAGGGGCATACACATGCTCTAGGGGACTGCTTGCAGGCAATGTTACTCCCTTTCAGTACTGCTATCAGCATGAGGCTGTGCTGGTGAGCAAAAGCAGCAAAACTTTGAAAAGCCTTTGAGGACTTGTGTGGTGGAAAGCCAGGCTGAAGATTCAAAGCTCTTCCTCCCAGTGATTCGTGAGGCACTGCCACATTCTACTGTTTTGCAATCAGTTACACTAAAGACAGTAGAAATTAGTCTCTGCAGAGAGCCATGCTGAGCATGCTAGCTGCTCAAAGTCCCTTAATAATATTTCAGGATGTTACTAACTCTGCATTGGGATGACTTTCATCTCTTGTGCACTGGAATGTGGAGAAGGAGTGCAATTGGAGTCTGGAGGCTCAGAAAGAGCCTGGGCAGAGTACAAGTTCCAAAGCCCTATTGAGCAGCTGTCCTCTAAGCTGCCTGCTGCAGTTCTCATTGCTGTGTATTTACCCTTACCTGCCCTACTGCTCTTCCGTGCTCCCCTGCAGACTCAAGCGAGGGTGATGCTGAGGCAGAGGAATGTCTGTCCTTCTACTGCTGATGTTGGGATTTAAAAGTGGTCTGGAAACAACAGGGTAAAATTTTAGCAGGATGCATTCAGAGAGTTTCAATGAGCACTAAGGTCATAGGTGGGAACTGTGGGGGTTCTCAGACTCCTGAATCACAGTAGCCTCTTAATTCATCTCTGAAGGCTTTTAAAATGTGAGGGTTGAAAAAAACAACTGGGTAGGACGTAATTATGGGTTTTTACAGATGCTTCATATCTCTGAGGACTACAGTAACAGTAAGGGAGGAGAAATCAGACAAAAAATAATAGCAAGCATTAAGAAGAATTTGTTGTGTTGTTGTTTTGTTTCTTTTTTCTTCAGAAGAAAGCACAAATATTAATTTAACGCATTTACTCACTCAATACCATTACTACCTGATCTGCCTGTCTTCGCTGATATATGTGCTGCAGATACAGATTTATTTCTGCAGATAAGTATTTTTGTATTTTGATAATAAATTTTTTTTAATGAGCGACTCCCCAGGACCTAGATCTTATGATCTGATTGATTTAAATGCTTGTATGAGACTCTGCTTTTGCTGTCTGGCAAAACAGATAACATAAATTTGACTCTGGAGCCAAATAAATTGAAGAATTGCACTAAATTTTCCTGAAGAGGGAAGATGAATCTTGAAACAGTGAATAATGCACACTTAGGACATAAGATGTAAAATAAATGAAATTCTTATGAACATGGTAAGTTTGCAACAGACAGCAGAGTCCCATGTCTGAGAATTACCCACTACATATACTGCCTCAGCCCCTTTGGCAGAAACTTTAAATCAGTGTGTGTGCATGACCATATGTCCTTTTGCCAAAGGAATGATAGAGAAATATAACAAATGGAAAGTATCCATTGGCGCCGTTACAGTCAACAAGCAGTAGGCTTTAGCATTTAAGATGAGACATTCCAAATCTGACACATAGGACCTGCAGTAAGTTTTAGAAAATTTGGCTACTGTATGTAAAACGTTGGTCTGAATAGGAGAGCAGCTGTCATTATTTTGTTCCTTAGGCACAAATGGTTCTACAAGAACATCAAAGCAAATTGCCCAGTAGCATCTATGTTTGAGCAAGCTCTTTTGGTGAAAGTTCTGTAATAAAGGGGTTTATTGACAGCAATGGAGACGGGGAAAGAAGACAGATCTGAAGGATCTCATATTTTGTGTTTGGTTTACAATACTTTTCCTTTTTTTTCATCCTGTGTTAGTCACGTAGGATTTTCTTTTGAACAGTCTTCTTCCTAGATTCTGTTTGTTACTGGAGAGTGTTCTTGGCTGTCATCTGCAGTTTTAGCTTAAATGTGATGGTAATAGAAACGTTAGAACTCTGCTTTATAGGCCAAGAGAGTTCTCTGAAGGTCTAAGCTTTGATGCTACAGCCATTTTAAAAACTCAGTTAAAGCAAAACTTATTTCTAGATTAAAAAAAAGTAGTAAACCAAGCACCACAAATTCTATGCCTTGCAAGTGATATCAAGCTGTTTCTAAAAGAACATTGTTGATATTGATCAGGAAAATGACAATGCAGAAGAGCAAGAACATTTCTTTCTTTTTTTGCAATCAGTGGCAAAATTCTCTGACCTTCAGTGAGACAAGGACTAGCTCAAATGTTGTAACAGTAGCGATACCAACATAGCAAATGCATAATAAAATAAAAATCCCAGTGGTTTGTTTGATTTAGTTTCATGTCACTCCAGGCATATTCAGAGAAACAACTTTTCTTTTTCCACTTTAAGCTGAAGCAGTGCATTGCTGGAGAAAAGCTAAACCAGGATAATTCTTCACAGCTCATTTTTACAGAAGAAACCCAAGACACAGGCAGATGCTCTTCAGCATTTTTTCTACTTAAAAAATAGAAGAAGAGTAATGCAAAAATATTTTTCTTTTCCTTAATTTCTAATCATTTTCCTTATTATTCTTGGGCTACTTTCTAAAAGATGTGTGGTTGCATCAGAAATACCATCATTTTTTAGCTGAGAACTGTGAAATACTTCAGTCCTGCAGCATCTGTGTGCAGCAGGGATTTGAAAAGAGAGCTAAGGTCCTGAAGTCCAGTTGCTTTGTTTAGCAAGAACTGTAGGACACTTAAATCCTTTCTTGGACATCGAAGTGAAGAGCCTTGTAGAACATTTAATGAGAGCAGCCAAAACTGAGTGCTTTGAGCAGTGCTCATAACCCTTTCATCCTGAGAGGTGACTCCTTAGCAAGTAGGATTGCAAAGGCTTAGAACTGTGTCTGGGTTATTCAGACACATTCAGATCCCTGGTCTGTTATTCAGACACATTTCACTGATGCTAGATGTGAGCTTACAATTCGTCTTTGAATTAAGTGGCTTTATCAGATGTGAGATGAAAGATGACCACAAGCTGGAAGCTGAAAGGTACTGTCAGCCAGTCCAAGTGTAACATTTACTTCTTTCAAAATATGGAAAAGGAAGTTAGGATAGTGTATCTAGTAAGTCTAGTTTTAAAAAGTTGGAAAACCAATTTATAAACAAATTTATAGTGGTGTCTTTCAGTCTGTGTCTTCCTTGCTTTTCCCAGCATAAATACAACAACAGAAGTACTTTACAGCTTCTCTTTCTGGTGCATGCTTATTGCACAAATTGGATAATGCCTTGTACCTGCTGTAAGGAAACACATGACATGATCTTTAGTGCTTAGGTTAAAAGTCACTAAGGAAAACACAAAAGCAGCTTTTTAATGTGACGAGCATGAAAGACAGGAGGAGGATCTTCACTGTCCTGGAAAGGATGTTCCTATTCCTTTAGTTTGTGGATGTGTTGGGTCAAACTTGCATCTTCTCATAATCACAAATGTATCTTGTTTCTCCACAGGTCCATCTCTCCTACCTAGTAGCTATAGAGTGTATCTGACAGGAATTGTGGCTTCCTTGGAAAAGAAAAGTGTGTGGAAGCTCAAGAAGGTTCCATCTGGTTGATGCTGACAAACTAAGCAGGGGAAATAGTGTAGGAGGATTATAAAGAAGATATACTTGGAGATAGGAATGTGAAGGCAAGGGGTAAGGCTAAATATAGTGAGAAGGCAGTTTGCCATGGAGTTCAAGACTTTGTTCTCCTGCTGCTTTGCTGTTCTGGCTTGTCCCTGTGCTCTAGGCCATCTTACCTTCTGTCATCAGTGAAGGTTTGATCTGTAGTGTTGAACTAGATCAAAAAGCCCTAGTTACCTGTCCTGTTTTGAGGATGGTATTTGAGCATTTTTATTTGGAAAAGGAAAGAAACTGCTGTGCCTGATCCATGCGGGAAAAAGTGCTCTGTGAGACAGTTTGAGAGTTGTTAGTTGTTTTGGCAACCAATATTAGACATGGCCCATAATTACTTCAGTTGCTTTAGAGGAGTGCAATTTGCTTTTAATTACTATGTTAGCAAATGTATCAGTAGGGAAACCAAAAGGAAAAAAAAAAAAGTTGCTGAATTTCTTTCAGTCCTGTTCTTTTTGACTCTAGGAAGGCAAAAATATTTGGACAAAAAGAAATTACTCTCTAATGAGTTCCAAACAGACAGGGATTGGGAGACTGAGGGGAAAATAGCTACTCTAGGTAGCAGAGAGCTGCCTTCTAGAATACTCCTACAAAGTGGGAATAATAGCCTCTTTCCATTGTAATTTTAAAATTGTACCTCGGTGCTGTTCCTCTGATGCTTTGTGATAGATGCCAAGACTGGAGACTATTCTGCTCCAAGTGTGAGTCAGATAATAAAGCAATTTCTGAGCTGTAGCAGCACCGCACCTTTTCTTTTGTTTCCTCTGAGAGACACTGTAATGCTGCATTATCAAGATTCACCCTTGCAGCACAACATTTTATTTTTAAATCATCCTTTAAAATAATTTGTGATTCTTGAAAGGGACGTCTTATCTCCCATCTCCAAGTCTCCTCAAGAATCTGAAAAACAAAATGTTGCATACATTTTGTTACCTTAACAAAGAAAAGAAATTCAGTGGATTTCCTGACCTCTTGATCTCCTCACTGAGAAACTGTTCTGAACACTAATGAACATTAAATTGCTGTTGCCCTGTTGGTGTGTAGCACTTCAGTCAGCATTCCTTCCAGAATCGATAGCGGCAGGCAATTGGCAGGCAATCTGCTGTGGTTTCTCCAGTGTTTACTCTTAAAGATAGTACCTCCAATGCTTGAAAAATGAAACAGTTCATTTCAAAGGTGGCAGAGCTGGAAAACCTCTTGGAGACGCTTTTACAGCACGTGAAATGCACAAAGTCATGTGAGCTGCATTTTAGCCTCCCTGCTGCCCGGCCGGGCACCGAGCCGCAGAGCAAGCATGGCTCTGGATGGCAGCCGGCGTCCCTGCGGCTTCCCAGTGAGCAGAGCACAGAGGGCTGTGTAAGTGCAGCTGTCAATAGGAATCACCGAAGGAGGAAACGAGGTGGCTGAAGTGAAGGCAGGCGGCAAACGATGATAAAATCCGAAGACCTTGTTTTAAAGTGAAATCCTTCATGCAGCCTGCTGTACTGCAGTAAACAAGATGGCCTGGTTGTTCATGCACCTCTACATTTTCCTTAAAGGAGAGCATTAAACCAGCTAAAAAAAAGGCTTTTCCAAACAGATTTGCAGTGGGGCTGACTTAAGATTTCACACACCTATATAATTCTGGTATTTCCTAATTTCTTGATATTTGGTTTTGAAGTCACAACAGCCTCCACTCAACATCATTTTCATGTATTCGTAGAACACATTTTCTATCAGAGGCATATTTGCTAGACTAGCAGTTCCAGCTGAAATCTCTACTGCATCCCCCCAAGGAATAGTTGCTTTTTTTTCCCCTATCTGACAAGTTTCAGCCAAAATGCTTTGGCTGATTCTGAGTTTAGGGGAAGATGTGTCATTCTGTAATGTTAAAATTTGTGACAAGAAGCTCTAACACTTCACTGAATTTGGAACTGGAAATCAATGAGAACAGCATGGGTAGGGGAACTGGGAGGCAGTGGCAGGGGTGCAATGCTATAGCTGGGGTAGAAGGCCCGATAGGGTTTGGTGCACTGGTGTATGTCACTTAACTCTATTTTTTCTTTTATATAATTTTTTTCACTACAGATTCCTCAGTCTTTCTATGTTGTTTACCTCCTTGCTCAAATTATGCAGATAAAAAGAGAAAGTGTGTGGCAAAAGAAAAACTACAGAGGCCAGGAGCTTGTGTGGCACTGGGGAAACCCAGAAAGCTGTGACCTTTATCTCTGTGCTTTCATTTTCCTGCTGGAAGAAAGGTGCTATCATCTTTCCTTGTAGAAGTGTTGTGAAGATGCATGTATTCAGACTTTGCGGAACTGTTGGAATAAATGATAAAATATCTTATTCAGTTTGGGTGTGTGGTTTAAATAAGGCTTGCAAGCCACTGACTGAATGCTGCGAGTAGAAAGAGGTCTTCACTGGGCAAGGCCAGCACCCTGTGGAAGACATAGGAAAGGAGCATGTAGTTAAAAACCACATCCTCATGCACAAAAAAATAAAAAATAAAAAAATAAAAAATAGCCTGCTTTAAGACTTCTTGTGCATCAATTATTCTTGCATGTCTCAGTTTTGCAGTGCTTGATTTTGCTTGTAAATATTTTAAAATTTCCATACGTGGACTAGATGATCTTGGAGGTCTTTTCCAACACGGGTGATTCTATGAACTATAAGGAAGACATCTGTAAGCACATGAATAGGGTGGAAAAAGATAAATAGGGCAGAAAAAGCCAAATATATTGACTGACTCACATGCATCAGGTGAAAGAATGTCTCAGGACTTTAGTTCTCCTTAACCATTTGAGCACTATCTGAAGCGTCCAGAAAAGATTTTGGGTGGAAGAACAAGTTCTTTACCACTTAAAAATATCCAGTCTTTCCCTCAATTTCTTTTCCACCATCTGGTATTTCATTTACTTTTGCTTCTACTCTCAGACACCCTGATTTAGTTCTTTCAATAGACAGACACTGCTGAACATCTTCTCCCTTACCTTGCAGAGAAACTGTGCGCTCCTGCTAAGAGAGAACTGGCAAGGCAACATAGGAGATGAGTCCATTAAAAAATTACATCAACAAAACCCAAGAAAGTAAGAAGGAAAGTAAAGGCAGACAACCACTAATTGAGTACAAATTGCAGTCTCTTATTTTGGTTCTGCTCTATATTCAAGCTGGCAGAGTGGTGTCTTTTCCTTGATGTCTCTTCCTTTCAGATATCCCAAATATATTTGTCATTGCTGCAGGGGCAAGCCAACATCCTAGAGACTGTGAAGATACAGCGAGCATAAAGATGGGAAAGATTTAGCTTTCTGTCTGAAATGGATAGCAGCTCTCAGCTGCAAGTGCCTGTGCAGATAAGGTTGCAAGCTGTGTTTGTGTGCAAATAGGTGGCTCAAAACTGGTCATGTACATTTGTATCTTATCTCCAAGATAGTCCCTTTCCTCCTGCTTGCCAGGGACAGTAGCAATGACAGCTCTCCAGAGGTGTATCTTCAGCCAGCAATGTCTCAGGCTTCCCAGCCACACTCTGCAGTTACAAAACCACTTGTGAGAGGACACAGGATCTGGACTTCCATCTACATGTCTTCCTGGGACTGTCCCATGTACATGGGCACTGTTAGCCAGTGAATCTGCTGCTCCTAAAAGTTTGCCACCCCACTGCCCCTCTGAGTGCCTGGAAGTAGCTAGATGGGGATGCACAGTCCTCAAGTCTGCAGATCATAGAGTCATAGAATTGTTTCAGTTTTAAGGAACCCTTAAAGGTCACCTATTCCAACTCCCTGTGATGAACAGGAACACTTACAGCTGGGTGAGGTTGCTGTCCATCCAGACCTTGAATGTCTCCAGGGACGGGGCATCCACCACCTCTCTGGGTAACATGTTCCAGTGCCTCACCAACCTTACTGTAAAAAACTTTTCTAAATCTCCCCTATTTTAGTTTGAAACCATTCCTCCCTGTCCTGTCACATCAGACTCTGCTAAAGAGTCAGTCCCCTTCTTCCTTACAGCCCCCCTTTAGATACTGGAAGGCCACTATCAGATCACCTTGGAGCCTTCTCTTCTTCAGGCTGAACAGCCCCAGCTCTCTCAGCCTGTCTGCATAGGGGAGGCGTTCCATCTTTGGGATCATTTCTGTGGCCTTCCTCTGGATGTGCTCCAGTAGGTTCACATATCTCCTCTAATGAGGACTCCACATCTGGACTCAGTATTTCAGGTGAGATCTCACCAGCACAGAGTAGAGGGTCAGTATCACCTAACCTGACCTCCTGGCCACTCTTTTGATGCAGCCTGGGGTACGGCTGCCTTTCTGTGCTGTGAGGGCACATTGCTGGCTCACGTTCAGTTTGTCATCCACCAGTATCCTCAGGTCCTTTTCAGCAGGGCTGTGCTCAATCCTTTCATCCCCCAGCTTGTATTGATAGTGGGGGATGCCTTTGAATGAAGCCGACTGTGTCTGCCACTTACTCTCTCTTATTTGACAGACTGAAGTTTCACTAGGAGCTATTAAAGAAATTGTTTATCTCAAGCTAAAATCTTGAAGTTTGGCTTTTAAATTTGTATTTAGGTGCCTCTTTAAATACCCTGATATGTTTAATGAGAGAACATCTATATAGCACTTATCACAGTGGGGTGTAGTTTCTTGACCAAAAAATGTTCTTGTTATACAGATGGATTGTAATGGAGAATTAAATAACTGCAGACAATGGTTAGAGAGAAAACCCCTTCTCACTTATTGCTGGCAGAACAGAAATCATATTGTGTTTCAAAAGCAGAAAATTTCAAAGATCTTTTGGAGCTTGACCTTGCAACTGATTAGAATGGTGAGAAACTAAATAATGCACTGACTTAAGGGCCTCGGGATCATATTCTCAAAAAATCCATTACTGCAGATATTGATTGCTCATGGATAAGCATCTGGCAGAGAAATGAAAAATAATTTCCCTAAAACAGTGCTGTGAGAAGGGAACAGTGAGAGGAGTGTCAAGATCTGGAAACCTAAGGGTCTTTTTATCTGCTTGGATGTATCCATTACCATTAAGTTGTTGTTTAGGTGACAGTAAGTTCATATTTTGATGATTCTTACATAGAATACGATATTTTCCTCTGGGTATATGTGTGGTCTCCAGATCAAGACAAAAAAATTCTGGTGTTCTGGATAATTACACCACTTAGGAAGATGTAATGAAGAAATAACAATAAACACACCTAAGTGTTCTAGCTAATGTTAATACGCTGAAAACATTTTATACTCAAAATTTGAAAGAGAGAATATTTGACATACCTACCTCTGAAAGCGATTTTAGAAGAAAAGGGGATCATTAAGCATGAAAAATGTCACCTAAAGGCCTCTCATCTCTCTCTAAGGCCTGCTGGTATGCAAGACCATACAGGACAAGGGGAAATGGTTTTAAACTACAGGAAGGGATATTTGATTAGATGTCAGAGAGAAGTTTTTTACTGAGAGAGTGGTGAGGTGCTGGAATAGGTTGCCCAGAGAGGTTGTGGATGCTCTATCCCTGGAGGTGTTCAAGGCCAGGTTGGATGGGGCCGTAAGCAGTCTGATCTGGTGAGTGGCAGCCCTGTCTGACGCATGGGGATTGGAACTGGATGATCTTTGAAGTCCCTTCCAACCCAAGCCACTGTATGGTTCTATGTCCAGAGAAAGGCAACAAAGCTGGTGAGGGGTCTGGAGCACAGGCCTTATGAGGAGAGGCTGAGGGAGCTGGGATTGTTTAGTCTGGAGAAGAGGATGCTCAGGGGAGACCTTATCGCCCTCTAAAGCTGCCTGAAGGGAGGTTGTAATGAGGTGGAGATCGGCCTCTTCTCTCATGTAACTGGTGATAGGACTGAAAGGAATGGCCTCAAGTTACATAAGGGGAGATTCAGGCTGAACGTTAGGAAATACTACTTCTCTGAAAGAGTGGTCAGGTGCTGGAATGGGCTGTCCAGGGAGGTGGTGGAGTCACTGACCCTGGAGGTGTTCAAGGAATGTTTAGGTGTTGTGCTGAGGGATGTGGTTTAGTGAGAACTATTGGTGACAGGCAGATGATAGGACTGGATGATCTTGAAGATCTTTTCCAACTTTGGTGATTGTATGATTCTATGATGCTATTGATTTCCCATATTCTTAGGTACATAAATGTATAAAGACTTCTGTACTTGTCATATAAAAGACTTTGTTGGCCAGAACCACTTTTTTTTTTGCCTAGAGATTTTTATACACATAACACTGGTTTCCTATTATGCTTTTCTCCTAGCACTTATTAAACAGCTGGAATTTATGCTGTTCCTGAGGGCAGTCTGTTAAACTGAATCATTCCTTATGGGCTTTCACTGAGAACAATGCACCATGTTCAGGGCTTATTGTCAATTTTGAATGAATATAAACTAAATCCAGTTTTGTGAAAGTCTGCTTACAAAGTATAGACATATAACCTGTACAAGGCCCTTTGTCTTTTAAAAAATAAGATTAATCTTCAGCTTAAAAACATCACAAGTAACTGGTATACCCAGGTGGACCTACTTGCTCTGCTGGATGATTTAATGCTTTTTTAAATAGATCCATTTTATTTGTCCCTTTTATTGGCATGGTGAACAGAACTCCTTCTTGATGAGATAGTTATTCCCCTTGTGGTTTTGACTGAATTATTTAAAATTAACTTGCTTACTACAGTAGCATTCCAATATTGTTTTATATTCATGTCTGCTACTCTTATTTTGGATTGTACTATTCATGCCTGTAGTTGCATTCTCAGTTGACATAGTAACTTTCCTAGCTTAAGAATACAAAAAGATCAGTGTTTTTTAGCAGAAGTTTCTTTGTAGATTGAATGTCTCCAGCACTGATCTAAGGTGTCACTCATTAATTCTGAATTCATGCTGCTGGTAGAGCATTTAAAGCTCCTCTGTACTGTATGAACTGCTGAGTATTTTAGAAGCACAAGAGGTGCTCTGTTTTACTTCCCTAATTTTTGATGGCAATGCTGATATGAATCTTGTGTTGCCATTTGATGGGATATTTTTACACATGCAAGAAGGCACAAAGCTATTTCTTTAGCACTGGTTTCAATATTAACATAAAAAATGCCACAGCCTTTCTGTCTGATTCAAATGATTTCATTTGATCAAGAAAACTCTATGCTGTCCAGGCCTAAAATGGCCATGTAATCGCAGTGAATAGAAAAGACAATTTCAAAAAATAGCTGGTTACCGTAGTTTCTTCAGTAATCACTTGAAAAAGTGATAACATATGTTAAAGTATTGCCTCATTGCCAATTAATGGCATCATTAGGTTTTACTGGGAAAGCCCCATGCTAATTTTGTTTCTTATGCTCTGTGAGCTTGGATATGGCTATGATTTTGAAAGTGATCTCTACATTGGTGTCTCTTAATTTTCATAGTTCAATTTCACATGTGTGGGTTTTGGGTCTGAAAGGTGCAAAGTATTCAATATGCATGAAACATTGGGCAGTGCCTCTGTAAATTAACCTCTTAATGCTGGGCATGGCAAATTTTCTTTGTGTCAATAATTTTACCACCAAAAACGCATTTTTAATTGACTTAAATCTGTCGATGTCCTTGGCCACTTATTTTTAGCAGAGCAGATAGAGATTTGCACAATTGCTTGGGCTATGAGGGTCTACTCTTCTTTCTAAGGAAGTGTGAACCTCAGACTCCAGACCCAGTGGCTTGGCCATTGCAGAGGGAGGAACAGAGGCACGAAGAAAGTGCTGATGAATGCCAGCACCATCAGATTCAGTGCTGTTGTGCCTGTGGGACTCAGACTAGAAAACCCTGCAAAAACAGACATTCCCAAAGCTCAGGATGGAAAAATGCTGTATTTTGTCTTGTTTTACATGTCTTATGTCAGTTCTTAGTGCTGCTTTTATCTGACGGATTGTGGCAATCACTTATATAAAGCCCATTAAGTAGCTGTTACGTATTTTTATACTCATTTAAAATGCTTCCTTCATACAAGGAAAAATCCTCTTTCTTTTTTTAGGCTTTCATTTTGCACTCTAAATGTGAAACAGAAGTTAAATAGGAAATGTGAGTCATTTTGTAAACAAGTAAATCGCAGGCAGTTCCATTTGCCTTTTTCTGCATTGTGTTCACATCAAATTTGCATTGTGTCTTGTATCAATTCACTTATAGTTTACGTTGATAGACCGTCATTCTAGCAATAATTAAAGAAAAGCAGAAAAGTAAGTTTGTGCTTTCGTGCTTTTAAACTAACTTTTATTTTCTGATGTATTTCTCAGCCTTAATCTCATATACTTGCTATTATGGGCTTTTTTTTTTTTCTTCCACGTGAAATGCTTTTTGAAACTCACAAGCTCATAAAAAAAATAATAGGTAGTGATAGCTGCCTTTCATTCTTTATTTTATAAGCCATTTTAAAGTGAATGTAATATTTGAATTGCAAACTCAGCTCTTACCTTAATCCATGGAACAATGACAGTGGCAGACACAGAAGAATGATAATATTTCATCAAAGTGCTGTAACTCCAGCCCTGTCGGCTTATCTCCCAGATAACAAGGTAGGACAGTCTCTGTTATTAATTAGACAATATTTACAAAACCGAATGAAGATAAAAGGCTTTGGAGAACTGTACAGTGCTATGGATTATTAAAACTATGCAAAATGTTCTCTTTGCTGTATGCATTTGGTAGCAGTAGAAATCCCTGGTTCCTCCAAAGCACAAACAGAAACACCTGGAGCAAGCCTACAAGTTCCTCTTGCTCACAGAGAATCAACATAATGAACCATTTTTACTTCCCGGAAAAAGATTTTAAATTTATCTTGATCCTAAAAACACGTATGAGAAGAGACATTCATGAATATGTCAAGAATGCTGGAAAGCCGTGCATTTCACCCTATCACTGCCTAGTTTCTGTAGGTATAGAGAATAGGAATATTCTGTAGGAATAGAGAATGCTGAACTTGGGAGTTGGTAAGCATCTTGCTCCTTTTCTCCTAACTAAGAACAAAAACAATAAATAATAGAAAATAATTTCTAAAAATCTTTCAATCTGAAATGTCAAGAAGTTGGCATGAACTTAAAAATGTTTCTTTTAGAATATTAAGCTCTAGAAATGTTATTTAATATCAACCCATTTGTTTTACCCAGTTTCTTTACTGGGAAATGTGCTTGTGCAGACCTTATGCTCTCAACTGGGGAGTGGCGAGTAGTTGGCAGGGAAGCCAAGAAGGGAAGGGATCACCAAGCACAAATTCTCTTTTTCTGCTCTAAATATATAGGTGATACTATGATTACATGTTCCTTTTATTTTTTTACTTTATATTTTCCTTAAATAAAGACAAAATAGTTTTTGTTTAAAGAAAAAAAAAAGTGAATGCTTTGATTTAAAAAGTGCTAAGCAAAAGTGTGTGGCTGAAAATTGCTAATGCTTTTGTCATCCACAACTAAGTTCAGAATGATTATTTTCTGATTTTCTTTCCTAATATGAGAAACCACCCAAATTAATTTTCACATTACATCATTTTTAACACCTTTGACCATATTTATTATGAAAATGCATAACACGAGATATAACTTAGGTCTTAGGTTGACTTCGCTTTGAAGAGCTGAGTGCTGTCACAGAGCATCCTTGCCTATCCAGTGGGAGTTGAGTAATGTGTTTCAGGTGGGCGGCTCTTTCATGACCTGTGATGTTCTTTGATAGTCAAACCCTTATGTCTGCAGGCTGTAGGCTGTAGAAAGGGGCTTCATAGATCTGGCTACTGCTGTGGTGTATCTTCTGGTGCTCACATTACACTTCCCTGTTCAAGATCATTTGCTTCAGACATTTGCTTTCCTTCTGCCCGCACAGATTTTGCATGGAAGGTGTTGCATGTAGCAAGTCTGCCAGCAGAAATATCTCTGATGCCAAAGCAAGATGTTGCTTAGCCTGTGTGATGCTGAGCAGGGAAATTAAAGGGTAGCAGATTAATTTGTCTCATTCACAACTTCAGTACAGTATACTTCAAAACACAAAGTAAAGGACAAATTCTGAAGGTTACTGAGCACGCTTGGTGCCCACTGAAGTCAGTGGGAACTGCAGCTGCTTTGGACCCTCTAAGAGCTGACCCAAATGAAGTACAAAGGTCAAGCATATCAGCTGAAAATCTTGAGGCCCTAACAGCGTTACCCAAAGTCTAATTGTGTTTATCAGCAGAGTGATGCTACATCTATTTTGCTGTTGATTTAGGAAATCCAACTTTTCATTGACTCAACAACAGCTTCGAATGCCCCAAGCACTTAAATAAATCTAATCACAGGAAATCCTTCCTCTCCATCATTTCACTTTCATTAATCCTCCTTAAAGTACCGTCTCATCAGCAGAGTCTGAGGCAAGCGTATCTTGCTTCTTGCCGTTAGCAGGGAGCAAATTACACACAGGGGAATGAGACATCCTTTCCATACTGCCTCTTTCGTGTGTACTTTATCTTCCTCACTGCAAGACGCTAACACTGATGAGCCCTGTGGGTCCTAAGGATTCGAACACAATGGCAGAATATGAAGATTAAGTCCAGAAAAAAAAATTGGATTTCACTTCCTTCAACACTGAAAGGAGCTGATTTTTCCACTAAAGAAAATTTTCCATTAGAGTGTTTTCCATTAAAAACTGCTTCCTGTGGAAAACTGGGTTTCTTATTAAAAGAACATTTTCACAGCAGGACTTTATTCTTTCAGGAAAATAATATGCTTTTCATTAAAACCCCAAAGCACTGATGTTTAAAAACTGGGTAAAAACTCAAGGTTTAACTTCTTCTATCTTTTAGTGCAAAAATAACAGTTTTAACAGGAATTCTCTCCTCTGCTATTTTCCATACAAGCATGTCAGGGACCTAAAGGCATCCACAGGCTGTGACTACCCTGAATAGTCTCAGCTGAGATCCACAGACCAGGGCTCCACTTAAGCTGAGACCTGGCACTTGGCCCTAGCCTGAGCTCCATCAGAAGTGTATTTGTGCTCAGTTTTGTCTGCAGCTCTTCTGGCTTACTGAGTGGTTTTTCTAGGTCACCTCCAAAGCAGTGCTCTTCCTGGCTTTGTCTCCAGTCCTTTTTCTGGCTGTTTGTCTAGGCTGGACCTTATGCCTGCACTGGAGCCCTGTTTCCTGCTTCTAACTGGAGTCTTTCATTGCTTTGCCTCATCTGGAGATGTCAATGGGAACCTGTTGGCATCCTGGTACTGTTCAGATCCTACGAAAGGGCATTCTGATAGTGCATTTCCTATTGTGCTCATTCCTGCTCTTGAGAAGTCACAGTCCTGTTATTTCCTGCAGCTGCAGTATTGGAAAGGCACAGCTTTTCACTTGGACATCAGAGAATAACAACTCTTTTCTTCCATTGGTTAAAGTCATATAGTTTTAGTATAATAGATGTCACAGAGGATAACATGAGTGTTTTATGAACAGGAGTCTGCTCACTAATACAGAATTTATTCAGTAGCTGCAGCATATACAAACCTGCTTACATCTTTTTTTGAGCACAGAACAGTGTGTCTATACAAGTTATATATTTAGTTGTCACTGTTCTTTACAGTGCTCGCTTCTACATACATTTTTAGTTGAAGCTGCAAAAAATACTGTAGAGTTAAAGATACAAGATTAAAAAGTTGTCCTTCAAAGACTGTATGCAATAACAACTGCTTAGAATTCTAAGTTGTCATATTTTCTGCTTTATTATGTTTCTTGCTATCCTTCTAGTGTTTTCAAATTCTCTTTAATCAGTACATCCCTAGATCTTCTGTACATCCAGTTACTCCATCTGGGCAATATATTGGGATTTCTGGCTGCATCCATTCTGGTGATGATGTGTGCCAGCTGCGTAAAGAGATAAAATTATTAGAATTTTACCTATCACATTCACCACAAAAATCACTACCATGGGTAAAAAAAAACGTTGTGCAATATGATGCAAAATTGCATTTATGAGAATAAGAATAGTAATGCCAATATGGTATTGCAATAGATAGAAAGACACTGAGATAGAAAAGGAGAGCAAAAAAAGGAATTGTACCTAGTAGGCAAGATGAAGACTCTTGGTTACTGAGTAATTAATTTACACTTAATAATTAAAAGAGGCGAAAGGACTGATACTAGGGGATCACTCCAGTAAACAGTAAGTAATTTATTTTGCATTACTTATTGTTCTTGGAGGAGCAGGTCAGTGACCTTTTCTGACAGCATCTGGGCAAAATGCAACATTACACAGTCTGCTCTTTAAATTAAGAGAAATGTCTGTTTTAGCAATTTCCTCTGACAGGAAAGAAAGCATATCTTCTTGTTCCATTCTTCTTATTGAAAGGGCACTATCAACCTTAGAATCCCCATTTAAATTTTTAGCCTGGTTTCCTAAGGAAATGAAACATACGATAACACCGACTTTCTCTCTGTCAGATTCTCCGAAAAAACTTTTGTGACTATTAAAAAAATCTGTTTGGCCAAGTGCAACTAAATTTGAAAGTGGATGGAAAAGTGTCAGCTAGATGTATGTTTTTAAACTTTGCCAAAATCAGAATCAATGTAGAAGAGAGATGTGATTAGTGCTCACACTGAGGGAGAGTAGCAAAACTGGCAGCCTGTGAGCACCGTCAGGCCCTTCAGTACACATGTAGGTTTCCTCTTGTCTTCTGTGGGGCACCTCTCCAGCAAAGTGGGTGAAACTGGAGTAATTCAGATAGGGAGAGAATGATGAAGGTGAGAAATCTGCAGGAAACCTCTCTTGATTTAGTTCTTTTCATCATTGCTGCTGCTTGTGAAGATATTTAGGGTATAAAATTAGGTTAAGGTAACCCACATCAGCATGCACATTCACTATTCAATTTGACATATATATTCCACACACCAACATATACTCTATACACCAATAATTTAAAAGCTGAAGTACAAATAAATAGGAGGATAAAATGTCCTAGTCCGTAAATTTCAGTCCTAAGTTTTGTTACCAAGAATGTCCAAAGTCTACAGTTACATCGAAGGAGTGGGGGATATGTTGCAAGTTCTCTGAATTACTACAGTTGGAGATTAGCTTTTCCAATCTGATGAAGATTATTGCTATGTTAATTTCCACTGCAAGGGTTGATAAATTCTACTTTGACTATTGGACCTGGATGAGTCATTTTGGTCTTCTTTCCTGACCTGCTCTTTAAACAAGAAAAATATCTTAAAATAATTCTTTCTGGAACAAATGGGAAGAAATGTCTGTTATTGAGCTAAGCATCACAAAAATATACTACTGCCATTGATAAGATGTAATGACAAGTTACTTTTTCTGCTCTTTAACAAAAGCAAATGAACAACACAAAAAACTCCCGTCATTCTAATTTTGTATTCATGAATCTTTTGTTTCTGGTCAGTGGAATCATAGAATCATAGAAGGATTTGTTTTGGAAGGGACCTTTAAGATCACCTGGTTCCAAACCCCCTGCAATAGGCAGGGACACCTCCTCTAGACCAGGGTGCTCAAAGCCTCATCCAGCCTGGCCTTAAATGCTTCCAGACAGGGGGCATCCAGAGCCTTGCTGGGCAACCCGTTCCAGTGTCTCAGCACCATCACAATAAAGAATTTCTTCCTAGTATCTAGTTTAAATCTACCCTCTTCCAGTTTAAAACCATTTCCCCTTGTCCTATTCCTACAAAAAAATTCCTCCCCAGCTTTCCTGTAGGTGCCTTTCAGGTACTGGAAGGCCACTATAAGGTCTCCTTGGTAGATCATATGGTACTTTTATCTATTACAATTAGCAGACTTTTGAATTGTTTTGTTGATTAGCGTTGCTATTTTCTGTGAGCATCTCTCACAAATCCTTGACTTAGATATGTGACTCAAAATATGTTATTTTCTTGTGCCCATGGTACCCGTTGATTGCAGCTATTCAGTATCAGTGCCCTTTTCTCTGGTGAATATAATTCTTTTTCCATTTGATATCATTTTACTTTGTATCTTTCCCAAGGCTCTATATAGACTTATATGAAGTATCCAGACTAAGGAGTAAATCTCTCTTGGGCCCTGTGAAAGACTGGTTGATTATATCTCATTTACAATTACAAGACTAATTATCCAGTGGTCAATACATATAATGTTGCTATTCTATCTTTGGAACATTCTAATTTGAAACTATACTGTCTTGGCTTACAAAATGAACTATGCAGAATTATTAGTTATTACAACAGTGCTACTGCCTTCACCAGCCAACCTTGTAATCTATGAAATTAGACTAAAGACATCTATTATCTAGAATGATATTCCTTATGTTTTCCACCGCTATTGCTATAATAATCCAAACCTGTACAGATTTCTCTGGTACTTCTCACATGGTACACAAAACTCTGAAATGTTGGACATCAAAATAATAGAAATTCAAGTAAAATTCTTATGTAATAAATATACTTCATATTAAATGTGTAATAAGATGGTATATGTGTGTGTGTACACATATAGTTTTAAGATCTAGTATCTAACTGCTAGTATTAGTCCCTTTGAACATTCTCTGTTGTATGTATGTTACTTGTGGTAAACTAGAAGTTGAAATAACATGTTTTGATGCATCCCCAGTCCACTCAACCTTCTGGCATCTCTTAACCTTTGGCTGTGAAGTGCTAGTGGACATTGATGTGTGACAAGTGTGTAATGTGCTCATGTTAAGCTACTTAGTGAAATCTTTGCTTCTGAAACTGCATTTTTGAACAAAGCAGCTTTCTACACTGTTTCCACATTCACAGCTATGTGTCTCTTTACCTGCATGAAAGAAAGGCAATTTAATCTAATGCTGCTACTCAGATGCTATTTCTTATTTAATAAAGATATTTAAAGGAAGTTTTTAGATATGGCTCAGGGACCACAGGTAGTTGGAAAAGGTTTCTTGGTGTTTGGCTAGCTGACGAATGAACAAATAATAATTGATGGTGAATTGCATGGTGCAAATCACCAAATTTATTTCAATAATACAGTTGTGCTGGGAAAAGAAAAATCATGAATTTCAGTGTGATATTTATTCTAGCGATTTCAGAACTAAGGCAGGAATGGTGCTTATGCTCTGAGGCAGAGTTTCATGAACAAAGTGATACTTAATGGCCTTTTCTGCCCTTGATAACCTTTTGGAACTCCTTATCCCATGTATGATTTAAATTGCTCCAATTAAATTCAAACTTCATAAATTTTAAGTCAATTTTAGCACACACACAAAAAAAGAAAGTTGCCTGAAATAGCTGGGTCTCATTGCAGCAGAGGATTTAGACACACACAATGATATTTAGCTAAAGGGCATTAAAGGACACAGACTTTTTTTCTCTTAAAAAAAAAAAACCAACACATTTCCCTAAGAGATGAGATACCAAGCCTTTGAGAAGCACTGAATTAGAAAAGACAAGATGAAAAATGAAATACAACAGAATACTTTCAAACAGATAGCAAAAGATTACAAACGTTAATAGGCAGCATTTAAAATAATTTGACATATTAATGTTGTTATTATGCATATTTTTTTACTGTGACTGTTTCCATTGTTATCTTTCCAGTGTATTTATCTATGATTTCAAATATCATTAAGATTTTTATGGTAAATTAGCATCTGATTACATTTATTCTGTCAGGGAAATAGAGGTTTAATTGCTAATAGACACAGCCCACATACTGAAAGAGTATTGGTTGTGTACTCCCTTTTTGTATAGGTAATATAAATAGTGAGAGTCATGTTAGCTATGAGGATCTGTAGAGTGCTTTAGGTTTTGATAATAAGGAGCAAGAGTAATCCTTTTAATTTTGATTCCCTAATAGTGTTTTGTTAACTATGATCAGAGCTATTAATTCATAATATACTATCATGCCTAAAGTTGACATGTCTGTAATATAAATAGCATCATCTCCCAGTAAAGCAGAATTTGAGAATCCTCTGTAATTTTGTCATGGAAATATCTGAAATTTTTTGACATGTGTAAAAAGTAGAGTACTGTTGGTATTTCACTGTCCTGATCTTCCTAGAAGATTTAAGATGTATCAGTTAACAACTGTTCACATGGGTTGATAGTGACAGGACAAGGGGGAACAGTTTTAAACTAAGACAGGGGAGATTTAGGTTAGATGTTAGAAGGAAGTTTTTCATTCAGAGGGTGGCGACTCACTGGAACAGGTTGCCCAAGGAGATTGTGGATGCCCTGTCTCCCTGTCTCTGAAAGCATTTAAGGCAAGACTGGATGTGGCTCTGGGCAGCCTGGTCTGGTGGTTGGCAAGCCTGCCCATGGCAGGGGGGTTGAAACTAGATGATCAGATGATTCAACCCAGACCATTCTTGATTTTATGATGATTCTGTGATCTTCTTTCTCAGCTGCAAGAGAAATGCTGAAAATGCTTTCCCTTTGAATCAGCACAACAAGGCTGGACTCCACTCCCTTGGAAGCTGAGAGCCTTAATTATTTTCTACGTTTCTATTGAATGTTCATATATCTTGAGCAGTAAATAGGATGCCAATAGGAAGAAAAATATTTCCCTGCTGTTTGCTGAATTAAAGTTCACTTTATCTCCTGGCACACTTAGATTAAAGGTACTTTTTACTTAAGAAAGGGACAGAAGAGCTCTTTATTCCAAAAGGTTTTAATGGCAACAAGATTGAGCAATTTGTTGAGTAGGCTGAGCCCTTCTCAGGGTAATGTCTCTGCTAGGATATATGCATTCTATCCTGTCTCATATTCCATGATAGCTAAAAATCTTCACAGAGGAATTTGTTACATTGAACTAAGTACAGAGGCAGAAAAAGGACCAAACCAGTCTTTAGATAATTGATTGAATTAAGTGGGCTATATTTTAAAAGGCTATTAATTCTTCTTATAAATGTTGCCCTGTTCTGCATGTTTGGTACTTGAAACTCCCATCTTTCCCTTCCTGCACTACAAATGCTTACATGTGCATACACAGATGCTTCTACTAAAATGTGCAGATGACTTGCATACTGAAATTTGTATGAGTGCACAGATAGTGGTATGTCAAGCAATATGCAATTAAAGACTGTATTTATGAGTCTGTGGATTGGCTTTGATGAAATGCCCTTACAGATATGCAAAATCGAGTTCTTCAAATAAATTTTGTCATGCCTAATTCAAATTAGAGTGCAAAGATGAAAAAAATTACTTCCATAGCAAACATTTTGGAAGGTTTCCATAGGTTAGAATAAGTTGAGCAGAACTCATTATTTCATACTGACTGTAGGGCCACAATTTGTGGCCCTGTAATCTGCAAACTGGATTTCTAGACTTCATTGTGGCTTCTCAGTTTTCCCTGAGTAGTTGTTTCAAGTAGAAAGTCAGCCCTTCAATATGGGAAAAATTAGAGTGGCCTATTTAAAATTCAGTACTACAGTTAGATGGAAGGAATGAGTTACTTTCAACAAGGTCAAGAGACTCATACATGTACTGCTCTCTCTTCTTTACAAAGAAGATTTATTGCTGTTAAAAGTGGTGGCATCTACACTTTCTGTCAGTTAGATGCCTCCCTAATATAATAGATGCGATTGGAACTTTCTTGTTATTTCTTTCTGTGTGGGTTTGCTATCATTCATTTTCTCATGATGATTGGACTGGCAGTTATATCACCTTGGGAGCATGGAACTTCTGCTCAGCTAATTATTGTTAGAGTAATCTCATATAGGTTAAGCCAATATCAGAAGACATGAAGAAGAAGACTAGATAATTTCACTCTTTTGAGGTTCAACATGAACAAGCATACAGTCTTGCACATGGGAAGGAATAACCACACACGTGAGTACAGATCAACCATAGGTTGATCTGCTGGAGAGGAGGTCTGCAGAGAAAAGCCTGGGTCCTTCTAAGTGGCCTGGTGGATAATAGGTAGGCCATGAGCCAGCAGTGTGCCCTTGTGGCCAAGAAGACCAGTGGCATCCTGGGGTGCATTAAAAAGAACATAGCCAGCAGGTTGAGGGAGGTGATTCTCTCTGCCCTGGTGAGGTCAGATCTGGAGCACTGCGTCCAGTTCTGGGCTCCCCTGTTCAAGAAAGTCAGGGAACTTCTAAAGAGACTCCAGTGGAGGACAACAAAGATGATTAAGGGCCTGGAGCATCTCCTGTATGAGGAAAGGCTGAGTGACCTGGGACTCTTCAGTGTGGAGGAGACAAAGCTGAGAGGAGATCTCATCACTCTTTATAAATATTTAAAATATGGGAATTGTGTCAATGGGGTTGGACTGTTTTTGATGATGAACAGCAGAACAAGGGGCAATGGGCAGAAACTGGAACACAGAAAGTTCTTGCACTAGTATGCAAAGAACTTCTTCACTGACAGTGACAGAGCACTGGAACAGGCTGCTTAGAGTCTCCTTGAGATATTCATGACGTCTCTGGACACCTAACTGTGCGACCTGCTGTAGGGAACCTGCTTTACCAGGGGGTTGAACTGGATGATTTCTAGAAGTCTCTTTCAACCCCTGCAATTCTGTGGTTCTGTGATTCTTTGTTTTCCAGTTTGCGTAAAATTAAGAAGTATTTTGAAATTGGTTCTGTACATATTAGCATATACTGGCTCAAGTGCTCTCTCAGAGCCACCGCATAAATATTATCCTGTAAAGCAAGGCACTAGATTGTCCTTGAGAAATCTTTGGGTGAAAAAGTCATATGTGCAAGAAACTGCCTATAGAAAATTTCTGTTGCAGGTTACGTGAGAAGAACTGCCCATGGATAAAATAAGATGAGAAAAAGAACTCTGTCTAGAGTAGTATTAATAAGCAGATTTCATTGTTTCTCCAATACTTCTACATTTTATTAGTTTTTTTGTTTGTTTGTTTGTTTATTATTGTGTTGGTTTGTGTGTGTGTATTATAAATATAAATATATATAATGGATTTTTTAAAGCTTAGAAGTGTCCAAGAGTTTTCTGAAAGCCAACCATGTTGATGGCTTCATTCATTTTATAACGTGGGAAATTTTCTACCATGTGAACAGGGAATCATTTAACCACAAGGAAGATGTAGCATTAGTATTTATGTCCAGTTCTGGCCTTCAGATTCTTCCTAAGGAATGACTGGAGTTATCTTTAAAGTATTAAATGGTGATAATGTTGGAGAATCAGTGCTGTTGAATCACTGGTGTCATCTATATGCATGTTAAATACACTTAAAGTTGATGACTCCTGTAAACTTTTATCACCCTGTCAGACATCATCCCTTTCACATCTTTTGAAAATATATTTCTGCTTGAAAGGTTATACATTAACTGGAGACTCAAGTTTTTTCAGTGCCTATGGATGTTATTGATGCACTCAAAAGATTATTATATGACCATGAATTACTTCTTTTTGTATTTGGGCTCACTGGAAAGTAAATTGGCTTTGTCAGATGCAGGCATTACAAGTGTACATTTAAGGCTACTTCTGCCATTATTTCCTACTGGGAAATAAAAGTTTTGTTGTGAAAAGTAGAAAGATATAAATTAGCCAAAAGTACTGGCTCTTCTAGGAAGGAAAGAGATTTCAGCAATACTCAGATTCATTCATATTGAGCAGGTTAGAATTCACCCCTAACTAGAGAGCTTGAACAGACCCCTGGAAGATGTTTAGGGTGACCCCGAATAGCCTGGGTGTATTAGGTTAGCAGCATTGTATGGAGAACAGACAGGCTGCTACCACTGGTGCATTTCCCACTATCTCATCCCATCTGTCCTACCCCCACCTCACTCATTGACAGTTCTGCCTCACTAGCTATGTGTGTGGGATATAAGCACCCCGTGAGCCTTTCTGGGATCATTGGGTTTCTCAGTTCCTTCCCTGTCAAGCAGATTGAAATGCTGGGAATGGCTTCCTAGGAAGCTCTTTCCTTGCTGGTGTTTTGCACCCACCCAGCTGCTGTATGAAGGGGAACCTCAGGCTCTAACTTTTTAAGATATCTTGATGACACTCTTATTCTCAGACCAGCTAGCACAGAATAACTCTCTTTGTCTCTCAGTTAAGATGCCTGCAGTCTCCTCTCTGGAAACTGTCTCCCCACTTTGGTTGGTGGTGATTTCTGCTCCATGCCCAGTAACTGCTTGGAAGAGAATATCTTGGCAGTGGCCAAAATCTTGCCCCAAATCATTCTCCATGTGTAGATCATTGGAGTAAGGAGTACACAATAATTCATTGGCACTGCTCAGTTTACCAAGGAGGATGTAAGTTTGGACATAGCCCTGCACCATTTCAGTTCCTGGCCAAGTTTACACTGTCAAATAGGTCAACAGTGAGGTGTGTACTTTTTGATTAAGAACTATGCAAATTTGTGTCTTTTCACTGTTCTCCTTTTCTGTATTCATAGGTTGCCTAAAGGAAGTGGAATTTGACTGGCTTATCATTCAAATATGACTCATAACTCAAGTAAGGAAGATTCAAGTGATGTGGACATAAATCACAAAGAAAACAAAACAAAACCAAAAATACCTGTCAGTTGATGGGAAAGTGGAGAGGGCAGAATATGCTAATTTAAACACAAATGCAGGAATTCTAAAGCTATAATCATCAGTAATGTTTTTGTATCATTATTGCAGACTGTTTCTCTAGGATAGAGTGTTGTCCTTGATCAAAACTTCACAACAAATTACAGTGGAGTCTGAGTGTTTTGATCAGAAATGCTTACAGCAATGGAAACTGACATTGAACATATTGTTCTTTCCTTTTCTTTCAATCTCTGTTTAGAGATGAAAAGTTTCCAAACACTGGTGATCTACAACACCTATTGTTCAAATACCCTGGAATCTTGTACAAAAGAAAACTGTCTTTCCCCCACCCCCTGTTGGAATTATTATTAAAATATACACATCTGAACTTCTATATTGAGAGGCACAAAGCTCTAACCTTGAGCTAGAAAAGATAACTATAGCCAGCAACAAAAAAAATGAGCCCAACTGATTCTCTACTGACATTGCTACTTAGTAGGACAAAGTATGGAAGGTACTGCTTGACTCTGAGTGGATACATCAACATTCACTACCCAGTAGCTGTCTAGCCTAAGCTAACCTTTGAGGTTCTGTGTATAGTCAAACATATATCAAACACTTTCAGAGGATAACTGTTTTTACATGTCTTAGACTCCTACTTAGCATGAGATTAATTACTCTTTAGAAGCTTTTAATGCATGCTATTGCAGCAAAGTCTAGACAATTTGCTTAGGTTAGATGCCTAACTTTTGTTTGGCTAAATTTGAGGTGATTCCATTCCTAGTGTTTTCCTGCAAGTTTTTCCTTTTCTAGCCTTCCTGAAAGGACAGATAGTCTCCTGAGAGAGAATCTGTGTTGTAGATATCCCCTATCAATCATGTTTCTTGTAGGTGGGTAGGTGAAATAATGTATCATGGTGAAATTCCTTGTTCCTGAGGCTATGTATCACTGTCAAACTTTATTTGTAGGACTTGACACTTTTCAATTCATCTACTGCTCCATGTGGGAATTCTCACAAGTGTGATTAGAGATCCATTTTTTAAATGCCTATTATAATCCTATATTATATCATTAGCATCACTGTATTTCTAATATTGGGACTGTAATGCTATTCAGTAAATATTCCCTGGTGTTCAAGTACAGTAGAAGATCTGCTTAGAAATAAAGGATGAGGGGGATATAAATAACCCAGATCAGAGAACAGTATAAAACCTTGTCTTCAAAGAAAGTTCAAAGAATATAAAATTGCTCAGGGAATAGCAGGAATGATTAAACCATTAGTGCCACTAAGAAAATGAGCCATTTCCTATGCTGATTCTATGAATCAACCTTAGCCTCCAGTGGGTCTTAAATGTATAATGACAGTCCAAAATTTCAACATCATTAAAATACCATGGGAGTAGAAGAGTTAACTGTTATTATGTATATAAAATCTAAGCAACATATTATCAAGGCTAAGAAAACCAAATGGAAGAAGTTAAGCAATGCAAAATTGAAATTCCAACACTGAAAGCAATCCAGAGACTAATCCTGTTGACTATCCTTACTATCTCTCTTTGAATTGATTTTCCTACTCTTCCTGAGAATTATTTAATTTATTTCTATGAGACCAATTGTCTGTCATAAATCATGCAAGCTGATCAAAAGGAGAAATGTAATAGCACGTTTGCCATGTTACCTCTTCAATTTCCAGACTTCTCTCTACACAAAGTGGAATTCAACTTCATAGAATTTTACATTTTTATGTATTCAGGCAGAGTAAGCTGTTAATTGATGAAGTCAGAAAGAAAGATAAATGCAACATTTCATTTGTTTTGGTTTAGGAAAAAAGGCCAAGACTTTGGAAATTCTATAAAAACTCCCACTCTAAGTTGTGGGCAGGTCTCTGCGTGAAAAGAATTTTTCCCTCACGTTCATTTATTTGTGACCAATCTTTCTCTGGAGAAAGATTTTCCTTTTACTGAAACAGAAATTGCTGACCAGGGTCAGAAGTTGAACAGTTTGCTGGCTCATGACAATTCCTATGGTTCAAGCAGCATTATAACCTCCAGTATGCCATGCAAGCCAGAGATATTGGCAGGGTAAATTGGATCTCACACAGAGGTCATCCATAACCCCTGTATTATGCTATACTTTCTTCTTTAAAGATTAGAGATTTCCCCTCCTACCCCTCCAGCCTCAACAAGAAGGTATCACATATACTGTACAGAGCAGGCATTGCAAGTTAGCTCTATCAGCATGGAGTTAATTGTTGTCACATGATTTCATATGCATCAGGCATGGAAATACAGGTGACTAGCAAACTTTTGTGGCAAAACCACATTATTGCTGTCTTTGTAGAGGATAACTCCTGTATGGAGTATTGAGATATCTATTATATTCAGCATTTACATGTATGTATTTTAGGAAACAGATGAAATGAAAGAGAATGGGAAGGAAATTTCAGGTAAGTGTAGAAAGAGCATTTTTTTTTCTGGTATTTTTGATTCTATTCCTATTACAGGCAGTTATTTTCACTCACGTGTATCCATTAGAACAAGCTCTTAAGAGGTTTTTTTTTTCTTCTCCCCCCTGTCTCCCCCCCCCCCCAAGTATGTTCCACTTAATGGAGAAAGGCATAGTTTGAACTTTGCAAAAAAACACCAGGTCTGACCCCTTTATTTCCCAGTACAATGATGGCTACAGACAAGTTGCCCCTTTGTAGCCCAGTAAATGTTGTAAAAGGAAAGGCCAAAAGAAGGCACAGATAAGCTCCTTCTGCAGCACTCCTGAGCCCTGAAAGTCAATGAAAGAGCACAAAGAGAGAAGAAGAGAGACTTACAATATTTGCTCTGGCGATCCCTGGTGCACTGTACATTTATAAGTACTATCTGGTAGCCTGGAGCTTTGATGTGCCAGGCAGGAAAATAGCCATGCTCAGCTTGCAAACCTCCAGATAGATAGGAAAATAATTCCTCTTCAGAGCCAGACAAAGGGTGACAGAATAGCTGTCACTGAAAACTAAAGTTGAGATGGTTTCAAATGGCAAATTTCCTTTTTACCTGACTAAATTCTAATTGCTGTCTTGTGTCATCTAGTGAGTGTTGGTCAGAAACAGTTACACAATTGGCCCATCAACAAAATGAAAATATTTTCCCTGTGTTTATTATTATGTAAAGCAAATATTATTAGAGTTAATGGACTCAAACTCATTTAAAGACTGTTTCATGCGTGGTAGAAATTACTGCTCTCCTGACACAGTAATATTTTTTTGTTGAAATTACAAGTGAGATAATTGTTACCCTGCTGGTAGGAACACTGGCTGAGCATTCTGGATTTTGCTTTTATATGCTGAGCTCTAAAGACTTTTAAACACTAACCCTAATGCTTTTTTGTTTCTGTCACAGAAACAGAATTTGCTCTGCTGGTGGTGAGGAGTTGGCTTTAAGGCCACTTCTTGCTGCAGTATTTTTCTCCTGAGGCTCAGCTTCTACTTCCTTGTTTCTAGACCTAAGAGTTTCTAATGAAAGCAAACAGTGTGCAGAACAACACTGTCAGCTGTGCAAACCTCCCTAATGCTTCCACAGACATTTAATTGAACAGGTGAGCTACTCACTTAAATCAAGGACTGAGTTAAATAAGGGTGTAATTGTTTCAAGCAATGAAACCTAAGCCAAGAGCACTGGGGAAGGGTTGAATTGCTCCATTTGCCACCAAAGGAGAGGTTGCTTCTAAAATTTAATAATGTTAATTTCTGTGCTGAATAATTCCAGTACTGATGGCTTAAGAGCTGACACATAACATGTGTAATTCCACAGATCAGAGCTGCTTCCTATGCTCCTAAAATTTGCAGTTTTCAGTCTCATACCAAAATCACTTCTCTCTTTCTCTGACAAATTCTGTAATATGATGTAAAATTTTGGAGTACTCTAGAAACATTAAAAATGTAGGAGAAATATAAAATAAATGAAAGAAATATTGAATTAAATAACACAAGGGATACTCTAGTGATTGGTTTTTTTAATTGAATTCAGTAACAGTCTTCACTTCAAAATTTATTTGAAGGGGCCTTTGAATTTTCACCATCAAAAACCCCAGTGTAAGATTTTATGTCTTAAGCCACTAAGAAACCCAAAGTTTCAGTTGTGATAGATGTAGAAAATAGTTTTGATTTTCCTTGTTGACATTTGCTGTAATGATGTTTCTGGATGAAAAAAGTATCAAAACATTTTGATCTTTCAGCTTAGTATGAGTACTGTTGGGCTAAGTATGATGCCTACCTTATTCTGAACCTCCTGAGGAAATAGATGTGATGAACTAAATCCTGAAATGTTCACGTGGATATCCCACTTGATGTAGGAAAGCTGGGAAACCCTTGTGTCTTGCAACCATAAACAGTAGGTTTCATTTCTATTTTAATTTTTCTAAATTTTCATTCAACATCAGTTTTCCACTTCTAATTTATCTAGGCTTAAGGTCTGCAGGGAGTGCTTAGAGGACAGCATTGTGCTGTGCCTACATCCTGATAAAACATTTGGCAATTTGACTCCTCAACATCTGCCCTTGTCTGTGTGGTTGCTCTCTTGTGTCCAGCTTAGCACAGGATGCTGCTGCATGGAGAGAAGTGCTAACCTCACCTCTCTTCAGGCTGCCTATATGGACAGTGGCAAGAGGAAGGCTGCTGACTGGGCTGCTCTCTGCTGCCTTCTGGATGAACCACTCTTCTGTCCACTGATTTGGAGGTATCTGAAATAGGTGCTTTAAATTAAACCTTCTGAGGGAATCCTTCCCCATACTTCTGTTCCCTGTAGAAAAACTTTTGACATTTATCCTGGTATTTCCAAAAGTAAAGCGGAGCAGTTATTGTGAGATTGCAGTGGATTTTGTTTTACCTTTTCTGTCTTTGGAAACTGTATTTCAAAAGGAAAACATGCTTTGCCTGCCTTCAGTTTTTTGCATCCTCTGGAATGGTGCATGCTGGAAGAGGATTGAGGCCACATAGCCCATTCTGCACCTAGATGAAAACAGCCACACTAATCTTTTTTGATGATTCCAGGTCAAAGAGATCCCACAAACTCCTAGGCAAATGACTCCAGTATATTCTTATCCCTATTATTTGCTTGTTTTTTCCTCATATCCAATTTTTTTTTTTTTTTTTTTGCAGAAATTTAAATGCCCTGTTTTTGCCCTGCTTTGCCCTACCCTTCCCTGCCCATCATGGGGAATAGATTATGTCCATCCTCCGAAGTCTGAACCTATTCCCTCTGAATTCTTTGTACTATGGTCCGTGAGCTTGCTGGTGTGCACTGCCCACAACTGAACATGCATCACTTGTGATGTTGTTGGTGTAGAGAGCAGCTTAGAATGTATTTTGGTTTATACACTACAGTTTAATTGGTGGTATCTGCATTTGTACAAAAGCATAGTCTCTTTTGCTTTGATTCTGCCTGACTTCCTAGCACCAGGGGAAGCCCTTCACTGCCCTCTCTGTTCTTATGTACCTTCTTTCATGACAGCTGTGACAGAAGGAAACTTTAGTTTGAACCAGGACTTGCCTGGTGGTTTGTGCAGGTGGCTGGTCACAGATGATGGGAGGTAGAGTTTGCAATCTGGATGAAAATCAGTATTCAAATGCAGCCTGAGGCACAGGTGCCTGTTAGCATGTGGTCCATCCATGACAAGTCTGGATTGAAGAGAAGCAGTTGCTTCTCCCTTAGCTTCCCATCTGCTCTTTCTTCTTGCTTCAGTCCACGGTCCTTACCAAGACTTCATCCCATCTCCATGCTCCATGGAGAAGGAAAACTCAGCCTTCCCAAGGTCTTGCTGTCAGGAAAAGGAGACCTGTCTCAGTATTTTGAAACTGCATTCAGAACTGCTGATGTAGCGGCCTGTTGTTGGAAGGAACTCGCACAAATCCTTCTTTCTTCCCAGGATTCCTGTCACACTTTCAGTGCTGGTTCTGTTTCCATCCCAGGGATTAACTTCAGGACAGACTGAATCTGTGCTACAGAATGGTTTAGAGGAAATTCTCTTGAGGAAAGGAGGCGGTGTTTCCATCCTCCAGGGAATGGGAGGAGACAATCATAGGGATGTTCATCCAGAGATCCTGGGGAATTGAGAGGAATACTTATTTTCCCCAATAGATGTTGTGAGAATGAGTGTTTTTCCTGTGTATACTGAGAACTCAATATTGCCCTCAGGAACTATTAAATCCATTTGTGCTCCCAGAGCAGAAATGAGAGGGAAAAGACAGAATTGCCTTTTCTTTGTAGTTAGATTTTGGCCATTTGGAGTAATTCTTTTTTCCTGTTATGAGTTTTAGTTATTTGGGAGGAGTCATATGTTAGCTAAAGGAGCTTTGCTAAAGCTGCTGAGGAGATGAGGAAATCTGGGCAAACTTACTGTACGAGAACACACTGACAGTTGGGAAATGTCCATATAGCTATCAAAAGGGCTTTCCAGGCCTATCTCATTCACTGCTCTTTTGCAAATAAGCAACTGAAAACAGATGTGATAAAGAGATTTTGTGTATTGTGTGTTGGTATATGGAGAACTAAATCTAGGAAGTTCTGCCAAAATTATTCTGAAGAAGTGTTTCATTCACCTTGTTGAAAGTGCTTATTTTTCCATCTTGCTTCATGTGAATTCTAAGATGATAATTTTATGATATCAATCTTAATATTTCCCTTTTTGGAATGAGGGAACATAGAAATAAGTGAAAAGAAAAGAAAAAATAGCTTTATAATGATTAGGAGATGTATGAGGGTGACTGATCTGTCTTTTTCCAAATTTTCCTGTATCTTTTTTTGTACTGGTACCAAACTCAGTCTCAGATAAATGAAAGCAAATCTCAGACTTATGAGATGTTATGCAAAATGTGATAAAAAGATCATCCTAACCTTGTGACTTGATGAAGGTCATGTTTCCTCTTCTTCATATAAGTTTTTCTTTTGAGATAAATTCAGGACAATTGTGGATAGGATTCTTAGTTGGTTGAATTAATTAAGCGTATAAACTTGTCATATACAAAACAATGGAAACTGAGATAACTTCTTAGGAGACTCAGCAATAGTATCTACCTGTTTCTTCCCCTGAACTCTTTGGAAATCTGCTCAAGGATGTAACATTTTGAAGACTAATGGGTCTGGTGATGAACTCAGTGTATTCACTGCCCTTCCAGGGCTATGGGCTGACCCTACCCATCTCTTGCTTTCTCTTCACCAGAGCTACAGGGCATTCAGCCCCATGGCCAGATATCTGTAGTGTCCTTCCCCACAGCACCTGCAGGCATCCTGAGACTTCTGCCTCATCCAAGCACCCTCTTTCTGCATCTCAGATGGGAAATATTGGCTATGCAGTAAGCAATGAGTAAGTGCTCTTTATTGTCCCTGGTTCAGAACTGTTTCCCTCTTTTTCCCCCATGTTTTGCTGGTCAGCACTAGGGGCTTGAGGTTTATGGCCCTGAAGAAAGTGAAGTGGGGTAAGCACTGATCATTGCAACATAGCAAATGTTCCCTGGCTGACAAAAAATTTTATTCTGAGTTGAGGGGGAAAGTAAGGCTTACCTGACTGATCTCTTGGCCTAACTTTACAATAAAATGTTTATTAAACACCTTACTCTTACGTAGTGTATGCCCTGCAAGAATAATTTTATTCAGGACATATTTTCCACCAAATCACGTATATTCAAGCACAAAAGTAGGGAGTGAGTCAGGAGTAGGTATTTAAAAAGCTGGCAGTTTTCTGAAACCGCAGATACTGCTTTTCATAGCAAAAGCTGAAAAATATTCGACGTATGTATTTGGGTCTGGCACAGTGATCTCAAACATCAGTTGCTCAAAATGTTTTATTTGTGGAAAATCAATGGGGAGGAAAGAGACCCCTCTCTCCAGACATGTGAAGCTGACAGGAATTATATCAATCTGCATGTTTATTGTTGTGGCTTTCTCTTAAAAATAACAAATTTTCCCTGTGCTGGAGACAATAGTTTAGCATGTTAAATTATGTGGTGCAATCTGGAAGGTAAACCTTTCCATAAAACTGTCAGTAAATCATAAGCCTGCTTGCTGTAATAGCACCTTTTTCTGCTTCTACAGTAGTATTGTGGTACAGCATGCACTACACGCTGCCCATAAATGTTTTCTGTGAATGATGCTTTGGTTGCATGTCCCCAGATTATGTTGTCCTTGAGAGACTTGTAGTCCTCGCACCTCTGACAGTGTGGAAGGTGGCTGTCACTAAAAGCAGCATAATTAATGAAAGGCAGATGAGCCTTGATGTGAAGATCTTTTACTGCACTTTCCCAGTTGTAAGCACAATGGTAGCATGCTTCATTGTTTAAAACGATCATTTTCAAGCATTGCTAGAGAAATATTTCTGAGGATAAATGCAGGATTAATTTTCCATGAGAAAAATGCAGGACCAAATAAAATGCTTTAAGGGATGAAATACATCCACTATTTCCCTAGCAAAATCAGTTTTTCTGCAACTTGTATGCATGCACTTGAAATAGATGAATAAGATGCTTGTAAGAGAGAATGTCATCAATATTTTTTTCCGTAAGACTTCACTCTTAAAGAAAATATTGCAGTTATGGAATATGGTGAGTCCTTTCTTACCTTAAACTTTAAACTGGGAATGAGTGCTGAAGTCAGATTTTCACCTTAGCAATCCTCACTTAAATATCTTACGTCCTATTCAAGGAAAGTCAAATATTACATCTAAAGTGAAATAAGTTCTAAACAGACTTTTGGCTTTGAAGTTTTAAGAGATCTGAAATAATAAAGTGTATACTTTCATCCTACTGAGCCTATTGAATCAGGATGAGAGAATTCTTATCATTGATTTAAAAATAACAGGCTGTTAGTTTGGTACTGCAGATCCTTTCAGCTTAAGCTACTGAAACACAAAGTGATGGAAAGGTTGAAAAGATGTGGATTTTATGGATGTTCTCATACTCAAAAATATTGCGATTAATAAAAAGTATTCAGAAGTTGGGAGAAAAAAATCATTGAATTACATAGGCTATTTCTAGAGAAAAATCTATCAGTTATAATAAAATTGCTGTCTGAAGTGAATATTCCAAAAGCAGAAGGCTATTATTTCACATAAATGTGAAGCCTGAAATAATGTTTAGAAAGCTGCATTTTTTTCTGCCTACTCATAAATTAGAGTTCATCTCCATTCTAAGGAAGGACTAACTGTGCTTTCAGAAGGAAAACTTGGAGACCAAGATAATAATGAAGAAAGAATTGAAATATCTTGTTTAAATTGTGAGTAACTACCTGTAAGTATTTCCAGAAGAATGCCATTTTGCATAAATGCTCTGATTCTCTTGCAATATTTTTAATTTAAACACAATATGATTCAGTTAAGGAAAATACAATTCTGTCTCTCAGGTAAATGTTGTTACTTACTTCTTATGGAAGGAACTTTCTAACAGGATATGATCATTAAACCACAGTGGGAACAGAGACCTTAGCAACAACATAGAATCATTGAAGCTTGAAGGGACCTATAAAGGGCCTTAGTACAACCCCTCAGCAATGAACAGGGACACCTATAGCTAGATCAGGTTACTCAGAGCCCCATCCAGCCTGACCTTGAATGTTTCCAAGAACAGGACATCCATCACCTTTCTGGGGCAACCTGTCCCAGGGTTTCACTACCATTATCACAAAACACTTTTTTCTCATATCCAACCCAAATCTCCCCTCTTTTAGTTTGAAACAATTTCCACTTTTCCTATTGCAACAGACTCTGCTAAAGAGTCTGTCCCCTTCTGACCTCCAGCAGGTCTTTGTCTCTTCTGGGGACTCCACATCTGGATGCAGTACTACAGGTGAGGCCTCACGAGTGCAGAGTAGAGGCATACGATCACCCCCGCCTTGCCCTGCTGGCCACACTTCTTTTGATGCAGCTCAAGATATGGTTGGCTTTCTGGGCTGAGGGCACATTCCTGGCTCATGTCTGGCTTGCTGTCTACCAGAACCCTCAAGTCCTTTTCAGCAGGGCTGCACTCAATTCTTACATCCCCCAGCTGCTACTGATAGCAGGAGTTGCTATGATCCAGATGCAAGATCTTGGTTTTCCTGGGCCCGTTGCTCAAGCCTGTCTGGATCCCTTTGAATGGCATCCTGTCCCGTGGACATGTTGATTGTACCCCACAGCTTAGTGTCATCCGCAAACTTGCAGAGGGTGCACTCGACCCCACTGTGCATGTCGCTGAAGATATAAAAGAGTATCGGTCGCAGCACTGACATCTGGGAGACCACACTCATCACTGATCTCCCATCCAGACATGGGGTCATTGACCACTCTCTGAGTTTGATCCTGCAGCCAGTTCTTTGTTCATCAAACAGTTCACCCAACAAATTCATATCTTTCCAATTTAAATACAAGGATGTTATAGGAGACTGCCAAAGGCCTTACTAAAGTCCAGATAGATGACATCAGTGGCTCTTTCCTTCTCCATTGATACCATTAAACCATCATAGAAGGCCAGTAGGTTGGTCAAGTGACCTTGCCCTTGGTGAAGCTATACTGGTTGTTCTGGTTTCACTTCCCTGTCTTATATGTGCCCTAGCATAGCTTCCAGGAGAATCTGGGCCATGATCTTTCTGGCACATAGATGAGACTGACAGATTGGTATTTCACTGGGTCATCCTTTATACCCTTTGTAAAAATGGGTACAACATTGCCTTTTTTTCCAATTAACAGGGACTATACATGAAGGAAACAGTTTTACAAAAGTGTATGCATCTACATCTCTGAAACTCATATTGCCTTGAAATATTAGGAGCTGCTAGTAATGCTAGTACATTTTGAAAATATAGACTTAATATTCTAAGTCAGAGATATATTTATCATTGGAAATACATTTAGAGTATTTCTACAGGGAAGAATTATGTTACAGGTATACTGTGGATGATACAAAGAATTTTAGTTTTTTAGTTTTTCGAAGTGTTTTAGAAAAATGCAGTCTTTTTAAAAATGAAGTTTTATTGGCTAAGAACACCTTTGAGTTGCACATCTGCTGATTAAAACATATCTAATTCTACTATAAAAATCTTGCTGTTTTATGTCACTCATGACTTGCAGGCAATGACAAAAAAAATCTTGCTCTTTCTTAGGGAATTGTCTTGTTTCTTTCTAAGTTCTGCTTAGGGCCCTAAATTCATGTCTGCCATGCATATCCCTTCCGTGCTGCAGTTTCTATCAAATTCAGTAACATCAATTGTACAGTTAATATGTTTAATAGGATCCTCCTTCAAAAGATAATGAGTCTTACAATTTTGTGTCTTTGAAGTATCATTTTCAATTGCTGTTGTGTATTTAACACAACATTTTGTGTCTGGACATCTCATGAACTTCTAACATGAGATTTTTAACATACAATTTTCAAAATGTCAGCGAAATTATAACTGAAAAATAAAAGGATGTTTCTTCAGAGCTCCCCTTCTTGGTTGGTTGACTAGGAATGTCATAGATGTATGTATTTATTTCAGTGACTCCTTGAGAAAGCAGCTGCACTTTGGCTAGTGCACTAATGGCACAGTGGTCTATAGCTTGTTTCAGTGATAGTCTTTATCAGTATTTACATTGTGCCAGTGATTTGATGTGATCTTCCAATGCATATCTATGAGGCATAGAACTTTAACTGAACCATTAAATGCTCCTATAACTTCCTTTATGTATCAGAATATCTTAGCCTAATTCTCCTAGGGAAGGACAGACAAGGGCAATGCACTCACTGGTTTGCCAATTTTCCTTTATATTTGCGTTATCTTTTCCCAGGGATATAGTTATGTATAAGTGCCATTTTTAACAACTCAGTGTAAAAATTTGGAGATATCCCCTTACAACGATCCACTCATGAGTTTTGCAGTAGATTATTAAAACTTGTATTTTTATATATATATATATATATATATATTTTATCCCTAGTAAACTTCAACTAGTCAGCTTGATGTAGAAAAAGTCTCACACACTGAGATGTGATGTCACATGTAACGAATGACCTTGCAAACAGAATCACATCTTTTTCTAGACTAGGCAACAAATGGGTTTGGGCTTATTTATTTATATGTGCAGAGGTTACAATGAAAGCAAATATGCAAAGTTTCCACCCTGGTGGCCTTGAGGATGATGGAGATGAGTAGCATATGGATGTGGAGAAACTTCCTTGCTTGTTAATGTTACTGAAAGCATCTGTGCTTTTTAACGTTACATCACTTCTGGAAGAGGAAATTATGATCTTATTGATGTCAGTGAGAGGTTATCTGATGATATCATCAGGTCATGGTTCCTGAGCTATGTGACAGACATTAATTGCATTGTTTGGTGGAATTCTGCATAACTGGAAAATATGTTTCACTGAAATCAAACTACAAGCCAAATACAAATTGCAGGAATCACAGTAAATGTATTTTATGTGTATTTTGCTTCTGCACTGCATTAATAATCAACATAACACCAATTGGTAGCCAGCTAGTATCATCAAAAAAGAGAAATACGTACAAGTATTTAGCTGCCATGCCCCCATATAGCAGGACAGCAGAAGAAGCATAGTGGAAAGCTCTTTAAGTTTCAGTACACACAACTGGGTGGCTGCAGGAGGTATTGGAGGAACTCTGACTGACTTGTTTGGATTTTGTTTTCAGGCTTTCTCAGAGATCCCACTACCCTTTCCAAGTTCCTTGGTTCATTGCACAGAGTAATTTTGCCTGTGTAACAGTAGAAAAAGCCTATCATCCTCAAGTTGGACTTGGAGCTAAGAGAAACTTCTGTGATAATTTCAGGCCTCTGGCTGCTTTGTTTGCAATGGCATGTCTTGTAGGAAATGCATCTAAAACATGACTTAAGTTGAAGTAACTGCAGTCCTTGATAATGAACATAGCATTGTTAAACAGCGACTTATTACTAGTGTAGCCTTACATCCTTTCACTCCTTCAATCAGTTTTAGTAATTTTCTTGTAATTTTTTTTCTTGTAACTTTGGTGTAATTTTCTTGGCTAGCCTTGAGGACACTGTGTTCATGTGACTCACATACAAATGGGATCACATTTTGAACTTACCCAAAAGTATCTGCTTCTGAAATCATAGCATTTCTTCAGTCAAAAGTGGATGCTGGATTGTACTTCAGATTGCTTGTGTCAGAACACAAGGTGGGACAGGTGTATGGGAACTGTTCAAACACAGCCTGAACCACTGATTGATCACCTGAGGCGAGCACTGAGTCAGCCATGGAGCACAGGTGAAGGCGATTCAGCTGTGTGACCGGAAGGGCTTGAGCCTGGCTGCACCTCTCCTAGACCCCATTTAAGGGATGACTGCCACTAGAGGATGGTCTCTTTCTGGAGCTCCCTCCTTTTGGAGTTTTGTACTGTGAGCCTAGGACGTGGGTGAGCATTTCATTTTTGATTGTCTCTTTCCACCATGGTAATCTGAGGGCTTTTGTAGTACAGATTTAATGGGGCAAAGTTGTCCTTTTGCTCCTGGCTTTCCTTTATTTCAATTTGGGAGTATTTTGGATTTTTTTACACTTGCAAAAGGAAAAAGCTTGTATTTCTGCTATAGGTGTTGTGTTGGTTTTTCCAGTCAGGCTGCATGTGGCTCTGGGCTGCCTGGTCTGGTAGTTGGTGATCCTGTGCGTAGCAGGGGGTTGAAACTAGATGATCATTGTGGTCCTTTTCAACCCAGGCCACTCTATGATTCTATGAATCTTTCCAAATATAAACCTGTAAAATACCATCCTAATCATGCCACTCTTCTTACTGTACTTTTGTTAACTGTACAGAGAGGACATATGACCCACTTTGCAGACAAAGGTTTTCGATGGCGATGGAACTGTGATTGCAGTTTCAAGTCCATAGTTATGAGGAAAAATAAGTACTTCAAATTTTTAAAACTCACCTAAAATTCTCACAAAGCTGATCTTTTTAAAATAAATAATTTTGAGAAATACACAGATAGTTAGGACTTTATTATATAAATTTTTCACTTGAGTTTTTGAGCTTGAATGCTTACATGGGCATAGGTGTGTGTGGTCTGTATATGCATATTTTTCAAACAAAGGCGTTCTTCTGTCAGTGATGCATATTTGCTAATTATGGAAAGGAGAGAGAGCTGCTCAAATAAGGAAAAGTGGCAGACAATGCTGATGTCCAGTAGCAAGGTAGACACCAGCTCTTTTTTGTAATTCCTATGTTACAGTGCATCTGTTTGTATTTCAGTCTGCAGTTGGTGGCACTGGGGGAATTGCTGTCATGACCTCAGGGCAGTGCAGATATTCTCCATGGAAACATTGTCCATCTTTTAAAATTAAGCATGAAATGCCTGGCAAGATAATGTAACACGAGATTTTTTTACTACTTCCATGGAAAGGGTTATCAGAACATAAAAATCTGGTTGTGATTTTTTTTAAACTAAAAATTTATTGAGATGTAAGGCAGGGCCTGTACCTCATTTTCATGTCAATGTTTTAAGTTTCACTTGAAGACAGGCTGTAAGTGAAAAGCCTAACAAGCATCATCACTCTAGACATATCACTACTTACTTCTCAAAAGATGCTATTCCTACAGCTGCACCACTGTATTCTGGGGTGGCCAGAAGCCAGCGAAGGCGGCTTGAATTCTGTAGCAACAAAGGCATACAGTAGAAAAATAACATGGGGTGGGGAGAAAGAAACAGTCTGTGAACCTCTGAAGGTCCTGGCTTCTCAGTGTGAAGTTGTAAGGAAGAACAGGCAGGTAAAATGAAAAAGGAGGGATCCTTAAAGCAGAGAAGCTACCCAGCCCACTCATTCTACTGGGCATTGAACTGACCTCAAAGTAGCTGAGAGGCCGAAGCACATAAGGAAATTTTTTCTTCTCAAAATCTTTTTAATGCATTTGTTATTCTTACTTTTGAGTATGTATTTCATCACAGCAGATTTAAGTACTAGTTTATCCTTAATTTTTTTTGCCTAGTTGTAAAGCCAGGTCTTCTCAACCCGATCTAAGAAAACCTTCCCTCTTTATGGGAGCAGCAATCCTTAATTCAGGCTGTTGAAATGCTTGTTTTTGTTCTGTACTATAATCCACTTTCTCCTGGTGTCCATAGAGTAAGAAGAATTTTTGCTTAGTTGTGCAAGCTGGCCCAAGAGCTGTTTACACAAAGTCTGGGGAGGAAAAAGAATATTCTGGAGGCCAGTATTAGCAGGCATGCAGGCAATACTAGGGCACAGCTGTGATCTCCAAGGGAGTTCTAAATGCAGGGCCAGGAATATCTGATGTTTTTGAGGGTTGGTAGAGCTATCACAATTTAGTTGTGGGGTGCTCTGACCAAAAATTCTTTTAATATATTAAACAAGTCTCTCAGTCTCACTTTTGCTATAAACATGTTGTTCTATTGCTAGGTTACTGAAAGGATTTCTTTACCCTCAGCCCTTGTGATACATTATGGCTATTACACTGAAAAGAAACTGAGCTCTTGGGAAGGTAACTAGTATGAAATAACTCAACATGAAAAAATGGCTTGAGTTCTATTTTTCATTTTTGCTGGAGAGTAAATTTGGAGCAGTCCAGTATCTTTTTCCATAGGTTTTGTTTGTTGTGAGCCTGTAACAGAGTCTGCGGGTAAACTAACTTCACCATCAGTTTCCTTATAGGGCTGTTAATTGGAGCGCTTTGCATGTCTTCCCTAAACCTTATTTATGTGAAGAAATGAATACTTTGATTGTAATGGAACTCTGTGTATGCATGGGAGAATGTTACTTACTTTGTCCTTTTGTCCTGGGATTTTAAATGATACAGATATTTCATCTGCCTATCCCCACTCCTGGGAGAATTTAACTGAAGCTAAGGATGGCTTATATTACAATATTATTTCTGCTATCATGGCTAGAGCATGGTTCTTTCATTGGATGACAGCTTTCTGCCCTTTTCCTAACTACAGAAATGAGTAATCCTCTACATTGCCAAACAGCAGCAATTTTTTTTTGTTCAGATTAATTTTAGTGAAATTGAAAGGTTATGATGAGAGCAACAGCAATAAAAAGCTTAGGAAAATAACTCTAGCTCCAATTAATTAGCCTTAACGCAGTAAAAAGGCTTCAGTTTCACACCTGAAAGAGAATGCCTGGGTCAGTTGCAGCATGTAACCTCTATGTTCCAATCCACAATTTATGCTGCAGGGTGTAGATTCTTTTAAGAACAGATAAAATGAAGTCTGGCTCTTTTAAATCATGTGATATTTTTTTTTGGAGGAGTCACTGAGGCAAGCTTCTTGACTGCAGCTGCTCTCTGTACTAATTTGGTGAACTGAGCCCCAGCCTAATTTTAAGCACAGGATGCTGAATTTCAGAGTGGGAATTACCTGAGCAGATTACCTGAGCTCTGTACTGAGAGTAGCCTTGAGAGCACTTGGCTCAGCTGCTGAGTAAGCAGGTCAGTAATTAAGCTCCAGTTGTCTGTGTTTATGTTCATGCTCAAGATTAAAGGCAGGCTAATTATTTTGAACTTCATTATAATAGGCTTAACCTGTCAGGCCAGAAAGGGACTAGTGATTTCTGCTCCAAGAAGATGCATTTTGATGGTTTGGCAGAACTGAATCTTGGCAACGAGCTTTAGGCTGATGAAATGAAGATTTATCTGATTCTGAATTAGTCTAATGATCAAATTCAGAGAAAGTCTTACACTGTAATTACATGGAAAACTGTGCATTATGAGATGTAAAACAGACTTCTTTAGCTGTTAGCTCTTACGCAGTTCAGGCAAGCTGAGTTTTCAGCAGGTTGTGAGAGCTGCTATCACCATCCACGTTCCATGTGGATGACACATGGTAAGAGTTCCATACTGTTAATATATGTCCCCTCAGCAGCATGTTAACGTTTCTTGCCAAGCATTGCTCATGTATGTGTTCCAGCTTCTGAGACTGTGGCTGCACTTTAAAAATTATGTTTTTTGCATTTGTTTGCACTCTTTCATTTTTTGTCTATGAATATTCAAACAATGAATCTACTGGCAGAAATGTACATGGAAACAGCAAATTTTGAACTTCTAATAGAAGATATTGCAGTGATTTTTTTTTTTTTTTAGAACCTGACCATGGGAGTTACCTCTATTTGTGCTCAGAGAAGGGGTGATTATTTGCAAGAATATTAAGAAACAATAAAAAATTCAATTTTTTTTCCACAATCATCCTTCAGGAAAAAAATCTGGTGCTTTCTCCAACATTGAGTTGGGGAAAAAAGTGGCATGCCTGTCTATCAAAAACTTCTATTTACAACAAACCTTTGCCTTATAAATCTACCAAAATCTGAGACTTATAATCACTGTGACAAATTTCATGCAGATATAGGAATAATGTGGAAAGAAATGCACTGCAGCAATAACATCTCCAAGGCTGGTTTCCAGGGCTGCTCCTTTGGTGTGTTGTTGGGAAGAGCAACAGGAGTCTTAGTATGCATCAGGCAGGGAGCAGCTGAGAATCAAATTATTTTGCATTATCGTGATCTGGATGCAGACACAGTCTGCAATATCCCAGTAAAATAAGACGCAATTTTTTTTGTTTAGGCTGTTTCCTACCTTCTTCAATCCTGTCTTTTTATTTTCAATGTTCATTTCGATGGGCTCGTACCACACATTTGCACTAGAGAAAATTTTGCTTGATTGTTTTGTCTTCACTATTTTGACTCTTTTGTCCCTTCTCACTTCTCATTCTTCATGAAGCTGTGTTATTACTTAGCATCCTCTTCTTCTTACTAATCTGATTTCATACCTGCCCATCAGCATTAAACACTGTCAGTTCTTAGCTTCTGAACGATCAAAACCATTGAAATTTCTGCTGCATGTTTTCTTTTGATACCCATGCTTTCATCATTTCCATCATCCTTGCAAGGTGCAGCTGACTTTTCAGCCCTTTACATATTTTTCATGCAACTGTTTTAAACTTTGTAGACGATCTTTCTATTCATTTTGTAATTCCCATACCTCAGATTTTTGTTATTGACCTTAACTGTGAGACTTTGTCAAAAATGCTATCTGAAGTGAAAACAACATTGTCATGTGAAAGGGAAATCTGATACCTGTTAAAGCATGTCATCTTCTTAATCTTAAGGTTGTTGTGTTCTGTTGAAGCACATAGTCTTTTTTTTAATCTTAAATGTTATTGTGTTCGTTATCTGTAGCCACTGGCTTTTTGGAGACAGCTAGAGCAGACAGGAAAAGTTTGAAACTAGAAACCTCAGAACATTGAGTGTTGAGTCCCTCTCCAATCCCAAGAAATCAAGCATCTTTCTTGTGATTCATTTTTTTTAAATGAGAGCCACAGTATCAGTAGTTTCATTTCTTAAAGTTCTCTCGTCCCCTGCCATGATGAACTAGTTCACCTCTTCTTTATCTTGCTTATTGTCTCTGTGGATATCTGTAGAGGGTTTCCCAGGGACTAGATAACCTCTATTGTGCAGGGAATCAGCAGCTCTTGTTCATCTGAGGTGTATTTTGAAGGGACGTACAAAACAGTATTTGAGTCTCAGGTATGTCAAAATGGATGTCACCATGTTTTTCAAGGTCTTCGTGAAAGATTTTGGTCAGTTCAGAGAAGGTAGGTTAGATCTTTAATACTGCCATATGTTCTATGTTGTTACAGCCCATTTGCTAATGCTGCTGAGAGGTGAAGAGAGACTGAATGATTTTGTACTTTGGTACTTACTCCAGACTGGCTAATTTATATAAGTTAGCCTTTAAAGCTAGAAGATATTATTTATTTTTCATCTTTGGTTTATTTATGTAATGTAACCTAGACAGTCTTGTCAAATTCTGCTTTCTTTTGTGGTGCCCATGTGTGAGCAGGTTTGAACTTCCAAACTGCCCTGCTCTAAGTTTGACTGTGCCTCTTGGCTGAGAGTGGTGCAGTAAAACCCAGCACTCATAACAACCTCACTATATTGAAATGCTAAAGTTTTATATTTGACTAACGCACTACTTGGACCTTAGCTTAGAAGTCTCATAAAGGTATTTGCTCATGTCACCCATTTACCCATTCTCCTCACACAAAGAATCCTAGTTATTACTTCGTCTGACACTTTTGGGCAGTGAATTTCATGGTAATTATGCTTTCTTCCCTAATATGACGTTGCCTGGTACTTTCTATAATTAACCAGAAAAGCTGAAATGTTATCCATGAGCCACTGTTTTCTGCCAGAGCCAAGTTTACTCTTCTTTCCATGACTGACTGATTAAGATGCTTGGACTTATGTGGATGTTATGACCTATACTTCTGTTTTTCAAATTAATTAAACAAATAGCCATACTTTTAATGGAAGATGGTGAGGGATAAGAACCACTGCTACATTATTTACTTAGTACTGCAAAATCAGTAGCTGATGGGCCTTGGCAAATCACCCATCTTACAAAACTCCTGAGATACTGATCATCATAAGTAGAAATAATACATCTAGAACCAACCAGTCTCTTAACAGTCAAAGAGGGAAGACTTTTGATTTAAACCTATCATGGACTTCATATTCATCAGGAAGCAGGAAATTTGCTTTCTTAGTTACATGCCAAGGAAACAATGCAAATGTGGCTTCTACACTGAATGCATAATGCCTTGATTTTTAAAATAATTAAGAAGGCAACTTTTTAATTCAAAAATAGATCTTTTAATGTAGATTATAATCAAATTAGTACTATCTTCATTTGTGGATATTCACTGTAAATAGCTTAATTTTTCTGATGCCAGAGTGCTTCTTATCTGACTTTTTATGAGCACATTTAAAAAAAGGTGGTATATTTGATAATTCTGTATGGCTTCCCTAAGAAGGGGAGAAAAGGAAGGGCTGAGGGATTAGAAGTCTGATTAGTGCATAATGAGAAACTTTAGAATGATTATGAAATGACTTATTCACACATCAATGCAGTGACTTTACTCAGGTTGCCATAGAGCTAGAGATCATAAATATGTGGAACCGCCATAAATACTGACATTCTAGTGGGTTTCAGTCCCTGAAATGAGCTTGTAGAGAATGTGTATCTTGAGCTCTGAACAGTGGCTGAAGCTGCTTCCTCACAAATGGGGCTGGGAAGGGACACATTCACCATCAACAGTGTAAGCATCGCTGTCATCTTGAATGGGACTATGTCCCAAGGCACTTGTGTTAGGCTAAATACATTTGCAAAGGGTGTAGTTCTTTATTTTGCAGTTGTTTTGCTTCACTGTTCCTAAATCTTTATTTCTTTTGCTTCCCCTAGTTTGTCTCTGACTCTTCTCTATATTTTAATATGTCTTTGAGAATATACAGATGAATGATATCTCTCTGGGCTGTGAACAACTCATTGATAAAGCCACCAACATGGGTACCTAGTGCAACTGGAAAGTCATCTGGCCAAGGCTATGGGAGGGCACCATGATAAGAATATTGAGACAACACATCCTGCACTAATGTTGACCCTGCTCCCTGGTCTGACTGGAGACTTCACTTTTTTATCTTTCTTCAGGAGGCATAGTTGCATCAGAATCAATGTTTAAACCCAAGTCTAACTCACGTAGTTCTTCATAAACAAAGATGGCAGGAATGGTCAGCACTGCTGTCTACAGGAGAGTTTGAACATGAGAAAGGGAATTGCTAATTCTGTGTCTGGATAAATGATCTGTCTCTCCATGAAGAAGAAAGGATAAGGTGGCTACGGAGTTTCTCTTTTTTTTTTTTAACCAGTATTTCAATGGTTAAAGCATTTAGGCATGTTCAGGATGAATGCAGTGAAGTCTAACTCTACTTTTGTTATTTGGGTATTTGTTAACATCTTTTTAAGCGGGACTATATTTTATGCAACAGACCGTTCAGTTTTGTTTGGCATCTATGTATTATGAACTTATGGTTCTGTAACTTTGAAGTAAGACTTGGATTTACCAAGGTCTTCGTTAGGCAAACAAAGAGGAAATTATGATCTTTTCATGCTGAGATTTCAGTTCATGTAACCCAACTGCAAGAGATACTTAAAAATCCTCTTGGAGAAGAGCAAAAACCTTTGTATACATACACGATGTGCCACTAGAAAGGCAAAACAGTAAGAAGTAGTCAGTATGTTCAGATATTCTACCTTTAGAAATAACTGAGGAAACCAAACTGGTTTTAAGAAATATGCGTGCACGACAAGCTGCAGATCATCACAAAGATATCTTCTGGCTTTTGGGTGAGAAATACTAATATGAATAAAACTCTCTGCTGTTATTCAGACCTTAAATCTTCAGATTATTTCAATCTTCGTGGCTATTATCACCTGTTTCCAGCTCATCCCTTAGAAATAAAAGCAGGAGGTAGTGAATGATCTCACTGGATTCAGAATTGTATTTTTAAGGTGAAAGAAAGGATGTTGAATGAAGGTCCGCTGCTTTCTGCACAGTTATACTGTTCTTAGTCTCCATGGAGCTGGGAGCAATGTGGGGCTGGGAAACTCTCCCAGGCTAATGTGATGTCACTATTATGCTCCTATGGAAGAAGGCTGGAGAGATCATGGCCTTGCTGTCTTCTGCTTCTGAAATACCCAAGATCAGATAGATGATCAGTCTAGGCTGCGTTTCCTCCACTCCTTCAGATACATATGTACATTGTCCTCTTGTATTATCATCTAAAATCATCTCAAGCCCAGTGTGGTGTTAGAAAGCAAACATTCCTTTATTCCTCATGATAACTACTGGGTGACTCAATAAATCAAGTGCATGGTCTCAGAGTTCAAGTTCTGCATTTAAGAAATTAATACATACATATGCAGTACATTGACATACATGTTCATTGTTTTCCAAGAACTCAATATATGCTGATGTTTCCCTGGGCACGCATGGTTGCGTCTAAGGTGGTCATATGACCAACTGCTTCTTCCCCTTTATTTTTCCTTCAGCTTCGTGACAGTGACTTTTGGCCAATTTGTAGCTGTTTTTCTATGGTTTGGCAAATTTCTATTGCTTGATATGCCAAAATGAACAAATTTCTGTCTTGGTGCACTGTAGCTCAAAAAAAAAAGTTTGTGGAACTCAAGAAAAAGCCCTTGCACCTGTTGGATGCAAAGATAAATGTAGCATTATTGTGACTTCAGTGGTTTTGTCAAACAGCATCATTGAGATAAACAAGGCTGTTCACTCATCAAGCAAAGCTGAAACGGAAAGTTTTAGAATTAGCACATGTTGATTCCTTTTACTAAATTAATATATTCATCTTTAAGCTAATGTATTGATCCCTGTCACTAAGCCAGTCCATATCAGCATGCATTCCGTGTTGCTGCAGCTCACGGTCTGCCCCTGGATTACTTTCAGAACATCCTGCTTATTCTCTGCATGGGACTTGCAGCACAGCTACTCCCTCCTCCTGGGACAGAACATACAGGTTTTAAGAGCAAGCCAACAAATCCTAACTAACTTCTGACCTGAGAAATAGGACAATCCATTCTGTTTTAACATATAATATTACAATTATTTAATTATAATTTTGTAATGGGCAGTGCCACCTCTAATTAAACAGCTGTACAATGCAATTTTTTTCCCTCCTAAACACAGATTTGCTACAACTGCAGTATGGAGTAATGTTCAGATAAATACGTGATGAAATGCAGGTCTTATAAAATAGTTGTAACTAAAAAGAAACTGCGAAAAAAATTCGTAAAACAACATGCCCAGATACACAGAACTAATGCTTCAGTGCATTACAGCGTTCTCATGTGTTTTTATGTCTGCACACAAAAGGGAGGTGTAACATACCTCAAGCACAAAATACTTCCCAGCAACCTGTTTTTTGCATCTCTTTACAATGTTAGAAAGCTTCTCTTTTCAATGGTCTTTTTGGTGGTAGGCTCCAAACATTTGAGTTATACTTCTGAAGGTACTCTAAGTAAAATTACCCCAAGTGTACCTCACTTCAGCTGCTCTCTGTAAGGAAACTGATTTGCTGGTTTTGCCTGTGGCAGACCCCTTACATCACCTTAACTAGGGCCTGCACGCCCTCATTCAGCTTAGCTGATGGAAGAAGTCAGTTTATAGAGAGCTGTCTCTACTGTGAAGTACTGTCTTGCTCTCTGGGTGCTGCTGAGCTGGGTAGGGAAACTGCTATATTTTATGTTTTCTTTTTCTTGTATTGCCTTTTGCAGGTGAGGTAAAGCTTGCCAAGCATAGAGAGAAACTAACAGGTTCATCAGAGTTCTGGGGTTTTCTTTTTGTTCCTCCCTTGTCTCCTGCTTAAAGACTGGTTGGCAAGATTAGTCAGTCCTTAAAGCTGGGCTGACTCGTCTATGTCTTTATTTGTCTTTGTTCTGAATGGAGGCTGAGATTTATGAGCAATATCTTTATCCCCTGCTGTTTATTGAAATGAAAAAAAAAAAGCAACTTGTAGTGATTGTGTATTGCAGAAGTATGGCCTGAAAGTGCTTCTTGTATTAATACGTACAGATCCTGTAAAAGCGGAGCATGCTGGTTCAAGCCCTAGATGTAGTGGGAGCTGAACCACAGGCATAAGCTGATGCACAAACCTGTAAGGCATCCGGAACTGGCTTTGGTTACAGGAGGTTGTTCTGGAGGCTGCTCACTGAAATCCACTGACACAGTGGGCTCCTTCAGGAAACCTCTCACTTGCTGGCTCTGGACTTACACTTGGCTCATCACCTTCCCTCCTGTCTGAGATACAGGCTTAGATTTAGAGTTCCTTCTTCCTCCCCAGCTGGGGAGGGCAGGAGGAGCAATGGCCGTGCTGGGCTTCTGAATCCACCTACAGGCTGGAAGATGAAGTGGAGAGATGTACATGAAGGCAGGAGGCACTATGCAGCGCTGGTGCAGGCAGCACTTTCCATGCTGTCAGTGGGGCTGTGCCAGTGACAGGGTGAAAATATTGCCTCTTATTGTGGTGGTGTTTTTTTTTCCCTTTCGGATGTCTAGATTTACTTCTCAGCATCTTGTACATATTTGTATGCTCAATGAGTTCTTTTAAAAACAAAGGAAATTTATTCTGAAGGAAACAGGATCATACTAAGGCACAGATCTGCCTAATTAACAAGATTGTGAAGTAAATGGAGAAAATTAGCTAAGACAATTAATTTACCCTGCATCAAAATGCACATTGCAATGCTGCAGAACGAATGCATCATTTTCATCTCTGATTACTCAAAAGAATTTAAGAGATATGATATTCAGATTCATTTCCCCTGATCCCTGAAAAGCATATGGAGGCTTCTGCTGTTTTCAAATTTTAGTGCATGATGAGTGGAATATACAGTATTTTTCCACGGTTTTTGCTCTATGAGTCTAGAGTGTAATTGGTGCGTAGCAGTGCATCCATAACATTAGTCCCTCCTCTGCAAGGCTAAGACTTGATAATGCAGTGATGCATGGGAAGAGGGACAGGAGAGCAGAATTCTTTATGATTCTCTAGGAGTTGGATTCTTTTGGTGTACGATATAGCTAAGGCACGAAGGTTAAATAACAGACTTTGATCTGGTGCAGGAGCAAGAATTTAGATCTAATGGTTTGAGCCTGGACTCAGCTGCACTCTGAATGCATTAGCTGAGGCCAGATAGTGAAAACTTTGCACTACATCTGTATAACACAAAAAGGACCTATGATTACTGTGGTTAGGCTGTAAATTTGGAGTGTTTTACAGACTTAAAACACCACTGGTTTGGCTCATAAACTAGCTCTCTGCCACTAGAGGAGGCTTGTTGTGGTTATAAAAGTTATGTCATCACTGTAGAGTTCGTTGGTTATTATTACTCAATTCTGCATCCAGGACTTAAAAATAACATCCTGAAAGATTAACAAAGATTAACAAACACTTTAAAAAGGTACAACATTGATTGCAGACCAACTTCCCTGTATCACCTTGTTTTTCATTCACAATTTAATAATGGCAATTTTTGTAATAGTTTCTTTTCATTTAATTCTCTGTACTTAGAAGACACATGTTAAGGACAACTCCAACCACCATAATGAGCAAACTTAAATCTGAAGTGGGTGTAAAAGGCTCATAAATATCCACCAATAGTAAATGTTTGAACAGTTTGGCTGGCTCAGGAGAAACGTCTTCAAATTGATGGCTTGGCAGTTTCGTTTATTTGTGTATGAGCAAATAATTCAAGGTGCCAGCTGTTTCAATGATGGCTGGCAAGAGTAAAGCAAAACCTCATCCTTCAGTGAATTAAATGTTTGTTTTTGCAGTGAATGATGAAATAAATGCATTCAGCTTGAAGGACCTATGCTACCATCTCCCCTAAATGTATGTCTTTGCAGCTGCTACTATAAATTATGTTAGAAAGAGCTTCTATACTGGTAGACTCAAATCATTTTCTGAGTGTGAATTTGTTGATATATGTTAAATACTTTGTAATTGAGGACATCATCTTTGGGCATGCCCTACTTACTATTTAAATGAGGTGCTTCTGAGGAAGGAAATTAAGAAGTGCCTGGTTTTCCTCATTTGAATATCTCTGCGGGGGATCTGAAAACTGGAGTTACCACTTGCACATTAATGAGAGGCTAAGACTTTAATTATACAAGCCTAATGTAAAGTGATTGTGTATAGGTACCAGGGGCAAGGAAAAAATGTTTGCTATGAATAAGCACTTATTCTTTTTCATTTCTTCACCACTTTTTCATTTAGGCAGAAAAAAGCATATCAACGCGCATGGTTTAAAAGTATCAAAAATATTAATTTTAGTTGCTTTTAAATAATTCTCTGCTTTTATCTTCTGAAATCAGCATTTTATTTACTTTAAGAAAAAAAAATGTTGAAAAAAATGCCAAGATATTTTCCTTCTTATTATTACACTTTTGTAGTGTCTGATAATGTCTTAAGAAATCTCTTCTGGATACGATCGTTTCTATTCTTTATCAGCACTTCACAGAATTTCAGACTAAGGGTTCCTAGAGATCTGTCACTAAGGCTTTGGCTCTGTCACTGAAAATTATACTTTTTTTCCTCTATAACCTATCTATTTTGTAGTAGGGGAAAAGCCAGTAAGACTTGCTGAGAAGATAACTGGGCGAAGATTTTGTCTTTAGGTAAAAATCAACTTGCTGAATGTATATAAATATATTTTAGGTTTACATCATTAAACAGAGGTTTTTTTCTTCTTCCCTTAAGAAGATGTAGAGAAAAGCCAGGAGGTAGACCTTTGTACATCTCTTCCAACTAGGAATACTCTGATTGTTATATTGATTGTCATTATTTAGTTGAATTGATGTTCTAATACTTAAAGTATAAAAGATTTTATAAAGTTAATTTCAAGTATAGTTGTTTAGTAAGCTTTAGCATGGATGAACAAATTCAAGTGGAAAAGAGAAACTACTTCAACCAGTTGCAAAAGTGTATTCTTGAACTTGATGCAAGGCTTGACCTTCTTTCTGTATGCTATTCTCATTTTGCCATCTGCACTCTGGCACAGAACAGAAGCAGAAGAACCATGATAGTTCTGGGAAATCCTCTTGAATATTTGATGTGTGTATTTTAGGAGGTGGATATATGCAAGTCAATGTGATATTCTGTATGCATTCCCCTGAATGAAAAACTGCACTTTACCAAAATGAGTTGAAAACTGCCACAGAAAGCTGTCAGCTGATGGGCAAATTGTGTAGGTTCAGACCTACACAGGTCTGTGTTCATGGTGTGGTGGTTTGAAAAGTTGTCAGCCATGGTCTGTGTTTTACTGTGCCTTTACTGTAGATTTCTGCAACTATCATCAAGCTAGTCAAAGGGAATGTGTGATTTTTCTTTGTAGTTTTGGTGAATATGAAAGGGGAAAATTCAGGCACTGCGCATTCCTCATCCTGCAGTTGCCTGTGGGAGCTAGCACAATGATAGTGTGCTAGTAGAGGTGAAGTGGGAGCTAGCACAATGACAGTGGGATGCAGCATCTTGGAGCTGAGAAAGTCTTTCAGAGGTCTTTGGGGAACCAGGCTCCAGCCCTACCAAAGTGACTCACCACAACCTTCCTCCAGTCCTGAGTGAATATGAGAAAAAGCATCAAAATGCAGTGCTGGGAATGAAACTTCTACGATCCTTTATTTTCAATTTTCTTTTCAATATCCCATCCCAGACAGGAATTTGAGATCTACTAGGCTACGCTTACCAATCTTTTGCCCACCCATATTTCACTGGGAAAACAGACCTGGGATAAAAGGATGCAAAAAAAAAAATTTTGTCCAAGAGGCAAAGGGTATGCAGTAGCCTTGCCAGATAAAGCCTGATTGAGAATGTGGAATGATACCTGGGGAATTCATTTAGATTTGTCTAAGTCATCACTATAGGTGAAGAAAGATATTGAGAGAAACAAAAATATCAGTCTCTTACTGAATATTTCAGATAGAGCATCCCTCACTCAAGGCTTCCTGAAAGTATCTTTTCACTCAACCAACTGAAGCCAAAATTGGTCCCAGCTTTAATAATCTAGAAGAGATAAAACTGGACAGTTATTTTGGGGTTTTAATCTTTTTGATGACATTTCTGGGAGGAGGAAGATTTGTATCGCATTAGAACTCGTCAAGTATTTTTCGAGATGTTTGAGAGGAAGGAAAAGGTAAGATGCAAACCCTAGTGAGAGCGTCCATCATTTCCTTTGTTTGCATTTTGATGACATCTGATTATTTAACTTATAAAGATACTCAAGTGGTTATAAGTAGTTCAGTAAGACTTTTTGTGCCATGGCTGCGTAAACATTTCAGTGATGAATAGTCAGCACAGCTTTTAGGAGCCATGAGCCTGTCCTGCTGCACCTGCTGGTCGTTCTGTCTCAGTCATGCAGAGACTTGTGTTGCTGAAATGAAGCACAGATTTCCCTTGCTTGTGCTAATGAACTTAGAAACAGAATGACAGGTGGTCTGGGGGAAGACTGGGTTATTTTACATTGAGGCATAACTGAGCCGCTTCATTGGGTCAGAGAACTTCAGAAAGCAGTTTTGGCAGTTGATATTAATGTCAACTTTGCTGTCTCTTTCGAAAGTTCATTCTTCTTCTCATTAGATACTTATTCCAAGGCTCTGTCTAAATTGGGAGAACTGATTAATTGTTGGTTTCCTTCCAAATACACCTTCCTTTTCTGATTCTGGTGTCTGTAGATAATGAAATGTCTGCTACTTCTGTTAGTGCTGATTCCATTTATAATGCTCCTAGGGATCCAAATCAGACAACACAATGATTTGTTTGTCAGTCTTTCTTTCTGTTTTTTATTGGGAACAATTTCCTTTGTGGTCTCATAGTGTAGCTTTAGCCCTTGTATTTCACCAGCTGCACTATTGTAGTGTGAGAGACTTTGAGTCACACATCACTCTCAATACATCTTTCAATTACATTGTGTCAGTGCATAAGCAGATATTTCCACTGCAGATGTATCATCGTCTGCTTTTTCTTGATTGTGTCTGAGCAAATGTTCTTGTACTAGAGTGGTCGGCACCAAAAATAAAAACTTGTGAGGATCTCACAAGGTGAATTACTGAAACTCACCTGGTAATTTCCAGGGAGAAAATGAAAAAGAATATAAGAAACCACATTGCTATCCTTAGTCTTTACAGTGAAGAAGGAAAATCACAAACCTGGGAAAGGAAGAAGGTGAGAAATCTCTACTGATACAGCATATCTCCAACAAAAAATTCCTCAAAACGAACTACTCATGTGCAAGTGAAGCCCTTCTAAATAGATTTATACTTGGATGCAGCAGTTCTGGGGTAAAATTTCATCAGAAATGTCTAACAGGATGGTGGTGAAAGCTCCTATTTACCTTAAATCTGTGTTTTAATTAAATAAATTTAAAAAAAAAAAAAGAGTTATTCATAATGGGAACAAATGTTCACATAGAACTCTGAGCATGATATACAATGATATACTCCAAGCCCCCTTCCTGGTAAGTCAGCAAACCTATACTGCAGCCACTGCAGATTCTGTGCATTGCTTAGACCTCTAAGAGCAAGTCATGCATTTCAGAACTTTTGGATGTACTGTATGGAACACCTTATTTTACTGTCATCTTCTGATGTGAGAACAAAAACCATGATGCTTCCTTAATGGTTACTGTTCAGTAACTGTGATGGTTCTTTGCTTGCCCATGGGCTTCAATCATACAGTCTGGAGGAAGAAAACACCTTTAGCTGAAGAACACCCATAGCTGTGCTTTGACATATGCTAGAGCACAGAAGTTCTGAACCACCGGTGGCCTGAATAGTTATTTTTGCAAACCTTTCTGATAACTACAGTTAAGGAAGAAGTCAGTAAAGCCAGAAGATTGCGACCATTTATTTCCTTCCCTCCCACGTGTAGTGATTAAAAAAAAAAAAAACACTAAAAAAAAACTAAAAAAAAACTCCTGATGTCATTTAGGAAAGGACAGTAGTAGAAGCTATGTACAAATTAGTCATATAAAGCAAAAGTTTAAATCTGTCAGAGACATACCAGTAACTAAGCTGTAATTTAAGTGATAAATCCTGACTAAGGTGGGGGGTGGAATGGAGAGAAAAAGATCACTCGCTGTTCTTATTAGGCACCATTTTCTGAAAAGAATTCACTACAGCTGTAGTTCAGCAAAGCACTTGTATATCCTTTTCATCTTCAATAACAAACCCACTGCTTATGTATGTACCTATGGGCTCTTGCATGCTTAACTGCTCTGCTAAATCAAAGTGTATGTTATGAGGTCTTTCAAAGCGATGTTTGTAGACTGACACGCTGTGTTTATCTGGATGGGAGAACACAAAGCAGTATCTATCAGTCTTTTGTAAAGCATAAATAGCTTCTAGAAGCAATCTTTGTTTTAAGAATCTTTTGTGAGTATGTATATAAAACTTTAATCTGAAGGCTTTTTTCACTCTTGCATTCTTCTTGTGTTTGGAGTCAGCAGTCACCCCAGCATTTTGCACTGTTGTCTGCAAGTTATGGGAGAACTGCAGTGCAGGATTTTTGCTACTTCATGTGGAAATACAGGAAGAATTGGCCCTTTCTCTCCTTGCTCGTCATCAGCAAAGTAAATGTGGTTCAGAGGATATAGTATTTGCATACCACAGTGTTGTGTGGGGTTTTTTTCCTCTTATTTGGAAGCTCAGAGCTTAACAAAGCTGATTGTATATTCACAACATCACACAGAGCCCTTGCAACTCTATTCAAAACAACCTGTGCAAATAGATTATTGAGTGATGATACTGAATCTGAAGTGCATGAGGGAAATGCCCTCTGCTACTTATTCTTATGTGGATCCTTTCTGCTAAAATACTACTACATGGTGATATCAAACAGCTTTTCTTTTTCTTTTTCCCCCAAGCACGGCAGTATCTTCCTCCCTTATATTTACTGATAAAATATTCAGGTTTACATTAGCTTGAAAACTAATTTTAGAATCTCTTTAGGATCATCTTCTGCTCAAATGCAGATTGCAGCATTCTGTAATATCAGGATTCTTTTAGATCTAGCAGCTGCCTTGGATAACATGGGCCATACGGCGTTGTTTATGTTTGTGCTCCCTACCAAGAGCAGATGGAGTCTCCTTCCAGCAGCTTTGCTGCTTCTTTGCGTGGGAGGCCCGGAGAGAAACTGTTGGTAACTTATTCATCTGCCCCCAGTCCTCTTTAGTCTTACCACCACTCATCTATGAGTGCCAGTGGGGCTTTGGATGAAATACAGCTGTAGCGGAGCCTTGGATGTCAGGGGGAAATTCTCTACAGAGGGAGTGGTGAGGTGCTGGAACAGGCTGCCCAGAGAGCTTGTGGATGCCCTGTCCCTGGAGGTGTTCAAGGCCAGATTAGATGGGGCCCTGGGCAACCTGGTCTAGTATTAAATGGGGAGGTTAGTGGCCCTGCCTGTGGCAGGGGGGTTGGAGTTTCATGATCCTCGAGGTCCCTTCCAACCCTGGCCATTCTGTGATTCTGTCAGTGTGGTGAGGACTTCTGTGCTGTGCAGTACCTTCAGCCTGCTGCTGTGCTTGCATTTGATCCTGCTGTTCCCAGGCTGTCTCTGTGCCTCCAACATTTGCAGAGAAGAAATTGATGGCTGAATCCAGTTGTGGCTTGGAGCAGGGTTTCCACAGTGCCTTAGCAAAGCAAGCTTGGGTATTGTTATGGTGGATGCCTTGGCAAAGTGAGAGGAAATGTGCTGCAGTAGCCTGTGTTGTGCTCCCTGTTACCTCCTTAAGCACTTCCCATCTTCCTGGGTAGGTTTTGGGACTGCAGGGAGCTCAGGGCTGCCATGGCAACCCTGCTAAGAAGGCAGAACTATCTATTTCAAATGATCGGGGTTGAATGAAATAAGCAGAATAACTTTCTGGGAGGTTGCTGTAAGAATCCCCTGGGGAGAGTTTTGCTCTGGGAGTTGTTTTCCCATTTAAGAGAATGTTATATTCAAGGCTGTGCCTGGATGCACAGGTGATTTCTCTATTTCTGGGATTGCTTTATTTCTATTTAACAGAGGCAAGGCTAACCCCTTATTGGCATTGTTTGAAGACAAAGACTGGTGAGGCACAAAACACATGCAGTGGTCAAATACCACTACTTTATCACTCAGCAAAAGTAAATTATTTCTTGAGCTGTTCCCTAGTTTGAATATAGCCTGTGTATGGGACACTGCTTAGAGTGGCACAACGTAGTAAGGGAAAATAAAGAGGATTTATTTTTATTTTTCTTCTCCAATAGTTTAAATGCATTTCCAACTGAAAATTAAAACTTATCAGGAAACAATATAGATTACATTTCTTTTTCTGCCAATTAAAGCCTCCTCTCAAAGCAGCAGGGTAAAACATTCCCACTGTGACTCTCCATGTTTCCATGTTTTATGGTGTTTGATGTCCATGAAGGAAAGCTGCTCCCTGGAATCCAGCAGTGGCTGTTCACATCAGAATCGAGTCCTTCTGTGTCCATGATTATTTATTGCTTAAGACACAATGCACTGAATTGCAAACTACCCCTTGTGTGGCTTGAACACCATATAATTTGTTTATAGCATATAAATATAGCAATAAATCTGTAACATAATGTTTGGACTATATCTGCCTATTCTCACCTAACATTTATAAATTGTAAAGCTGTTAGTTTTTGTTTATGGTTGAATATATGTCTTTATAGTGCAAAACTTTTGTAATTAAAAGTAAACAGAACATTTAGACTGAATTTCAATTTTAATTTTTTTTGGCTTTTTATCCTATTTGGGAAACATTTTCAATGACAGTTTGAAAACAGGCAAGGGAAGCTTTCCTAATGTTCTCATTATCTATTCATGTCCCAAATAAAGGACTTTTTCCATATTGTTATCCAGGATTTATGTGAACCGCAGTGACTTTCAGTCTTACTGTGCTTCTGATGTTTTAATTCAAATGCCTCTTGTGAATTCAATCTCTTTAAGATTCACTTGGAGCCCATTAGAAATAAAATATAAGTTGCCCATATAATGGATTAGAATATTTTAGAGCTTAAATGACATGTATCCATTGGGCATACTTTAGTGCTAGCAGTCGTGTTTGTTTGTTTGTTTTCCTCCTAGGGATTGGGAGATATGAGCTGAATGATTTAAAAGACCAGGAATAGCGGAATAGGCTTGGTGTGTGTAAACGTTTTTATGACTACTTGTGGTTTAGGAATTTATTGCAGCTGCTTTCAATAACTTGATTTAAAAGTGCATGTAAGAGAATGTTGATGAAAATTAACTAATGGCTTAATGGAGCACAAGTGCATCATTTTATTGTAATGACCTTTATTAACAAATGGATGATAAACATGTTTATATGGTGTTTGCCCTGGAGCATTAATAGTAATGATAGTGATAAATGTGTGTAATGAATACAGCTCTTTTCAGAAGTTAAAGGAGACTGCTTACAAAACATGCAAACTCTACTGATCTTATTCTTTTTTAAGCAAATTGTAGTTTTACTTGGATACTAAAACTCACCTATGTTTTATCAATCTGCTCTATCAATCTTAGAATGCAAGTGAAGCACCTGTGACAGGCTGCTCTGCACCAGATCTGGTGGTGCTGCTTCTGCAGTTTAGGGTTGTTCTAGGAAATGTTTGTGTCATTTTTCAAACAGATCCAAGCTCCTTGGTGAGGACCATCCTCAGAATGACAAGCGCAGAGTTAAATCCAGTTGGCAGCCAGTCACAAGCAGTGTCCCCTAGGGCTCAGTACTGGAGCCGCTTCTATTTAACATCTTTATTAATGGTCTTGATGAGGACGTTGAGTGCACCCTCACTAAGTTTGCAGATGACACCAAGTTGGGAGGGAGTGTTGATCTGCCTGAGTGGAGAAAGTCACTACAGAGGGACCTGGATAGACTGGATCAGTGGGCCATGGCAAACTGTATGAATTTTACTAGGGTCAAATTGTTTCTCTTCACAACAGCCACAGGCAACCTTACAGACTTGGGGAGGAGTGGCTGGAAAGCTGCCTGATGAAAAGGGACCTTTGTGTACTACTGATGAACAGTCCGCTGAATGTGAGCCAGCAGTGTGTCCGGGTGGTCAAGAAGGCCAATGGCATCCTGGCTTGTATCAGGAATGGTGTGGTGAGCAGGACTAGGGAAGTCATCCTGCCCCTGTACTTGGCACTGGTGAGGCCCCACCTCGAATACAGTATTCGGTTTTGGGCACTTCAGTACAGAAAGGACATTGAGGTACAGCAGCAAGCCCAAAGAAGGGCAACAAGGCTTGTGGAGGGCTTGGAGAACAAGGAGAGACTGAAGTAACTGGGGCTGTTTAGTCTGGGGGAAAGGAGGCTGAGGGGAGACCTTATTGCTGTCTTCCAATATCTGAAAGGTGCTTGCAGTGAGACCAGGGTTGATCTCTTCTCACTGGTGACAGGTGAGAGGACGAGGGGAAATGGCCTCAGGTTGTGCCAGGGTAAGTTTAGGTTGGATATCAGGGAAAACTTTACAGAAAGGGTTGTTAAGCACTGGAATAGGCTCTCCAGGGAGGTGGTTGAGTCACCATCCCTGGATGTGTCTAAAAACTGTTTGGATGTTGTGCTCAGGGACATGATTTAGTGGAGAGTTGTTAGAGTTAGGGTTAGGTTGCAGTTGGACTTGATGATCTTCAAGGTCTTTTCCAATCTGATAGATTTTTGGGCAAACTAGATCTTCCTGGGCATTTGGGTTCAGGACACAGTGAAAACGACACACATTGACTAAAATCAGCCTGATATGCTTCAAAAAGAAAGCCACCGTTCTTCTAAATTATAATGGTTGGTTTTAATCCAGTATTACAAATCTGGACTCCTAATACCATTAGCTAAATCTACTTGCCAATGTGGAAGTTTTCTTACTGTTGTCTACTTTCCTTATATGCAAAGAAGTCTTATTCTGTCTTACACTGGAACTAAAAATGTCTGTCTGTATCCTTCTTTTTGTACAAATTATGTTTAAGTAAGAAAACTTCACTATCATGTTTTAAATATATGAATGATATGTAATACAATATAATGAAAATGAAATATCAGCTAATCATATAAATATTTCAAAGATTTATTCATAGTATTTCTTCTTTTACTAAAGAAGGAAAAATGTTTATTTTAAATTTTGCTGGGAGTAATAGAACAAAGGCAAATGATAGAAGAATTGTGATGTTCCCTGCAGAACAAAAGCAGTTATAGAGACCTCATGAGAGAATAATTTCACAGTAAGGTACTGTGTTGAAGCAGAGGTTCAGCACAAGAGAAAAATAATCATGATATTTCAGGAAAGCTGGGTGCAGAAATAAAAGTAACTTTATTTATACTTTTCTTGTTGAATATCTTTTTCATTGTATAGAAGCCTGAAAAATCTAAATCATGGGAAGATTGCTCAGTTCTGCACTTTCCAAGGGATTTTTTCCTACGATGCCTTTTCTAGATCCCTCTTGACAAAATAATAGTTTATGAAACTTCTAAATACATCTGCACTGCTTTACTGCCTTGAGTTTAAATAATAAATGTATTGCTTCTTTCTTCCTTGAAAGCGTGCAAAAGAATTCAGAATTAATTACTGCCCGGTTTTAACTATCTAAATGTGAATGAATATGTAACCAAGTAAGAGAATGTCTTTCTCCCTTCATCTTGACAAAGGCCTGTGTTGTAAAGAAAATTCATAGTATTCTTAAAAAAGCTTTTGGTAGGCAGGTTCCCATAGTAGAATAATTTCAAATGAAGCCTGCATAACAGCCTTTTTTATTAATTCCCTATCAGAAGTGTCCAAATAGTGGAAAAAACAAATCTAGTCTTCCACTTGGTACTCATCCTTCCAGGTTTCAGGCATCTGTTGCGTGTGCCACTTTGAGAGCACTGAAGCTATTATGAGGTGCTAGAAATTGTCTGCTGATTGTATTCTCCAACAAGTGTAGCAGATTTTAGGACTGAATTGCTTCGGACTGCTGTTGGTGTATAACTGCCATTGCTACTCTTGAATAAGTTCTGAACTGGGCATGTAATCTCTGTAATCGTAGGTATTGTAAAAATGTACTTGAGCATAGGCCTTTTCCAGAAATAAAAACTAGATATGCAGTTTTTTCTTCCTCCTAACAACGAAGGTTTCTGAGGTGCTGAGGCTGAATTTCTGAAATTGAAAGGGAAAAATCCCTAAGTAGCTTTCTAGGTGATGTTGTGAAGCTACATTTAGCAACCATACAAGAAGACTTTCAATTATTTACATCTAGTTGAAGTAGTAAAAAATGTTATATTTTAACCAGGGTCTAATAAAAAGACATTGAGGCAGTTCTTATGTACGTTCTTGTGAAAGAAAAGCAGTCAGGAAGGAGGTAAATAAAAGGGGTGGGTTTGGGTAATTCTACAACCAACCTTAGAGAAGATAAAACCTAAAAAGCAAGATTACTCTATCATTTTCTTGATGGAAAACAGGTCTTACCCCCAGCTGTTGCAAAATACATGTTATTTGTGTGTGCAAATTAAAGATATTAGGTTACTGTAATCAGCGACAAGGATTTGAAAAAGTTTAGGTGCCAGATAGCCCTCTTTCTATGTTTTGACTTGAACAAATCTTTCTCACAACTCTTTTCTTGCTACCTGAACATGAGAAAGAAGCAGTATAGATTTCCTGATGATTAGACTCCTCCTGAAGATCCATCTTTTCAGAGGTGAACATAAGTATCACTTCCCTTGACCTGCTGGTCATGTTCTTTGTAATGCACCCCAGGGTACTATCAGCCTTCTTGGCCGCAAGCAATTTAAAGGCCTTATGACTTGTCCCGCTGCTGTGCTCTCTGATAAAGAGTCTCTCTAGTGTTCTTTTCAAGCACTGCAAGCCTGCTATGAGGTCTTCCCAGAGCCTTTCCTTCCTTAGGCTAAATAAGCCCAACTCTTGCATCCTGTCTTCATAGGAGAGGTGCTCCAGGTCTCTGATGTTCCTCCTCTGGAACCACTCCAACAGGTTTCTTATGCTGGGGCCCCGGAGCTGAATGCAATATTGCTGGTGGGGTCTCATGAGCATGAACTTGGGGGGCGGGGAGGAGAGTCATTTCTCTCAATCTGCTGGCCACACTTCTTTTGATTCAGTCCAAGTTAGAGTTGGTTTCCTGGTTGTGAGCATACATTGCCAGCTCAGGTTGAATTTTTCTACTTGCCAACACCCTGAAGTCCTTCTCCTTGGGGCTTCTCAAGTTGTTATACATGGCACTCACCTCAACTTTCCCTCTATAACAGTTTTGCTACAGAGAAATGAGATCAAGAAAATGAGTCATACCCTGCCTATGTTAATCCCGTGTAAAACTAGAGGAGCTCCATTCAGATCCACTGCAGGTTAAAAGCACTGTAGCTGATAGCAGGATGTATCCCATGGCTCCCTTTTGTAATAATATTCTAAGCTAATCATGTAGAGTTGCAGCTTTATGTGCCATAATTAGGCATTTGTATGCAATGATCCCGTACTGACTTGACTTTTCCAGACAGAAAACATACAGATTTATTTATCCCGAAATACCTGGCAGGGAATGGTAAAAGCTTATATTATCAAGGTTTGAAGAATTCATCATTATTTTAGTTAGTTAAAGCTGTTTGAAAAATCTCTTCAGACTTTTTTGTCTTTTAAGATCTAAGTGCTTTTTTGTTAGAGATCATGTAGGTAAATAAATAATATTTCAGCTCATTAGTATTGAAGAAGTGGGAATCATTTATTTATTGCCTACAGCTATTGTGCTATTTTGTGAGGAAAATAAGTGGAAGAGAAGAAATGTCAGTGAATATTCTGTGTTCTGGTTGTGACAGTGTCCATCATAGTGTGCCACTGATATATTCTGAAGAAGTGTGCAGTGGTTATCATAAAATATCACATTAGAAACAGGTCATAGTGAGATGAAATCATATGCTCTGTATATATCCATGTGTGTTTACAGTGTGTGTATACATAAATAAAATTTTCCTTGGCCTTTCAGAAGTTTAGCTTAATTGAGTAGAAACAGTTACAGTGAAGAAGGATTTTAATCTCAGATTTCAAACTGATTCAGTGAGTTTTATCATCTCTCTTCTGGATCACTAACTGCATGTCTAGATGCAAATACAACTGTGGTAGGCTTTCATTGGGACATCTCCATCTTGAATCCTGCTTCTGAAGAGTACAAGCATGTAGGAGAGGAAGTAAATAGCCCTAAAGGGAAACAGTGCTTTTCTCTTGATTTATTTATTTATTTTTCTTTCTCCACATTGTCTTCCTCAGTTTACTTCATCTGGTTTGGTATAGATCAGCACATGCTATATTTGCCAGCACTAGATTTCTTAAATGGATTAGCTAGCACTTCATGAAGCTTCTTACGTTTGTTTTGCCTAGATTAACATTTCTCTTGCTCTTGCTAGTATTCTCCAGCCTGCACTGCCTGCCTGCTCTTCTAGGACAACATCAGAAATCCTGTCTTTGTCCTGCAGATTTTCATTGAAATCAGACTAACAGATTAGCTTTCAACTTTCTGTTTTTCCTAAACCTCTGATAAGCAGCACAAGGAGGATGAAAAGACATTCAATTTTCTTTTGAAGGGTTCACCGTATTGTTGGACTTGTTTATTCAGGTCTGGCTTCATGTGATTATAAAGACAGCTGATTTTTTTTTGTTTGTTTGTTTGCTTGATTTTTATTTACTTAGTTCCTCTGTTGAGGAAATGGCATGGTGGGTTTTCCATAAAACCCTTCAAGGACTTTGTTTTAAATAAGCCACTATACTACATCAGAAACACCAAAGTCTGAAGTGATTCTTCCCACCCTCTCCCGTGTTCCAGTTTCCATTTGCTCAGTTGCCCTTCCCTCATTGCTATTCTTTTCAATTTATTCATTATTTATTCATGTTAATTATTTTGGAAGTGTTGAGCAGAGTTAAACAAAACTCTGACACTTACATTGGTGATTCTTAGGGCTGTTCTCAGTGCAGATGGACTGATGTTTAACACGGAAAATTTACCTTTCTGTCTTACTAAGAAAAGATTTATTTTAGCAGCACAACACCATGCCCAGAGAAAATCCCCTAGCTCAAAGGCATTTTAAAAAGCTGAACGTATGTGAAAGTGCATTCCTATTAACTGATTCCCTCTTGATGCTAATGAACTAAGAGAAGCTTTATCCTGGCAGACAGTGCTTGACTGCCTGCTGCTCTTTGGAAATTGTTGCTCTGTCCTATCTTCTACAGCTGCCTTCAGGCTATCTGCAAAAGTTCACATTCAGTAATTGTTTGGGTCATATATTAGCTGTTTCTTTACAAAAGAGGCTAAATAATCTGAGAAATTCTATGGCACGGCTGACTTTAATAATCTATTAAGGATTTCGGGTAGTCTGTGCTTTACCTTAATGTTTCTGTACTAATAATAGGAAAAAGTCAATACTGTCATGAATTTGCAATGGAAATTGGCATGAATAATGTGTTGGCGAGGCAGAAGTCAGGACTGCTGGCAGAGAAAAATAACACCTAATTTTTGGAGGCAGTGTGCCTGAGTGACTAGAATGGTGCTCTGGGGTTAGGAAGGTTGGCTCTGGTCCCGTGAATATGCCCTTCAGTACCAGCTGTCCAAAACTCTGAAGGTGAGGTCAGGAGCATCTTTCATTAGGCACTAAAAACCTTGGAGCTATTAAACTTGTATGTGTTTTACCTCTCTGACTTAGGGTGTGTTTTGTGTATAGAATGTGGCTTATTTCAGCTTCACATTTTTGTTAAAACATTCTAAGGAATAATGAATTAAGAACATTCTAGCAGATGATTTACTAGCTTCTTTTTTTTTTCATTTTAAAGTAAGAAGTGTGATCTTAGACTGAAGAAGAGCTTTAAGTCAAATTGATTTAGCTTTCCTACATCTGGCCTTACAGAAACATAGGATATAAATAGCTGCAGTGGAGAGGTACCACTGGGGAGCCATGGCTTGTAGCAGAGAGGTGCTGCTAGGGAGCTGTGCCTTGATGGCAGATTATTGCTTGAGAGTCTCTGTTCATTCAATAGCTCCTCTATTTATCGGTCTGACAGCAAGTTGTTCTTTCCAGATCTGTTTTTGATTTCCACAGCAGGTTTCTTTTCATACTGCCTTCATTGGTTAATAGAAGGACCTAGGGACATCAGATCTTGACATGGGAAATAGACATCTCAAGCTGACGATATAATCATGTTAATATTTTTAAGTAGGACTGGCCTCACATTTTTCAACTGGAAATTATCCGTCCTGAGAAAAACAGCCATTGTGCTGGAAGCTTCCAAACATCTCCTGCTAACATTTAGGTTAATTATATTTTTACTGGGAGCATATGATAGATAAACACCTGTGCAAGTGTGCTGGGAGATCAGTGTGTCTTGTCTGAGTTTTTCAGCTTAAGCTTTTGCCAGCATCATATATAATGAGCAATCTAAGAGTTGTTACCTAGCTGTATTGGGATTTTTTAGGCCAACTGAGATCAGCAGTATCATCTAAATTCCTGCTTTACAGATTAATTTACAATTAAGAGAATGTACAAGGGAATCCACCTCTGCTGTGTAAATATTAATTATCACTCGTGTTTTTACACTGGGTAGATTCTTCTCTCCTACTTCAGCTATCTTCCTCCACAGTCTCATAACCTCCTCTTTGTTTCTCAGTCTTCACCTTTTGAGTTCAGCGCAATATTCTTAAAATTGACTTCTGTGACTGTAAACTGTTTTAATACTACCTTACTGAAAATAAGAATTATATAAAACATAGGTAGTGTGATCATTAAGGAGTGAAACCATAATGCATAAGAGTAAGTTGGATTTTAATATTTGAGAGCATTAGGATATATTGTGTTCTTGTAATGGAAGTTTTATCAAATAAAAATCTTTCTTTTTTTTTTTTCTGGAAAGGTTAATGCTGAAGCTTCCCTTCTTCCTTCCTCTTATTCTAAGAAAGGCTTGAACCAACTTGAACTTCACAAGAATGACTTGCTCCATGAAGATGGTGTAGGTAGTAGATCTGGTTTGTCCACAAATGCAGGGACATATTTTCAAAATAACTCTATTGAGTTTCTTTAAGAAACTAGCCTCAGTTCTTGGGCTGCCTAAAGAGTAGCTGTGGCTGTGTAGGTAAATATATAACTTCAGAGTTTCCACATCAGACTATAAAATGCTTTTTAAATGCAAAATTTATTCTGAAATCAACAGAAACATCATCAGTCATCATGATAAATTCTAGACAGCATGCTTTGAGAAGTTAATCTCACTTATTAAAATGATAAATGTAGAGGAATATGGAACTTGTCATAGTAGGGTAGACTCACTTCTGCATTTGATTCAGTATCCTGCATCAAAGCACATCATTGGGTACTACAAATCTGCTGTGCCTGGCCTCACCATGACAAACAAGTTTACTGATTGCCTTCAAGTGTGAAGGTGTCCCAGACATGTTTGGAACCCTCTATGTCTTTGAAAGGACCAAAGAGTTCTGATTCTAGATGCTTTTGTACATTCATTCCGCTGAAATTCACCAGTGGTGTTCCTGTGAGTTATCTCCATGTTTTAATGTAACTCCTACCCTTTGAATGAGTCTTACCCACAAAATGTATACATATCATGTCTGACAGGGACACATCTGGTATATATGGTGTTGTCTGTGTTTTAGAATGGACACTTCAAAAACACGGACCTTTTCTGGCACCTAATCTGAGATCACACAAGGCTGATCTAGGGGACGGCTTCAAACTTGTTAGAGAGACCACTGAGAGAATAGTTCTTACTGTGGGTCTTTTGGGTAACTGTGGCAGATTAAAAGAACTTGGAGGTAAATATTAATGTCACTGGGATTGTCCTCTCCTAGAGTTAATTAAGGCACTGTCAGCATATGACAGCTTTACCCAGTCATGAAGTACTGTCTAAAATGAAATATTACTCCCATAAGTTTATAGTAATTCCTTATACAACTACAGACTGTTTCCTAGTTTTTCTTTTTCCCTTTCTTTTTTTCACTGCTCAGCATTTTCATTTTAGCTGAGCAGAGATGGGCTTGTGGCTGCTCGTGGTTCACATCACAGCTACTGGAATTCAGCATTGCTTCTTGCTACTCCAAGGCTGTGGCCCAGACTTGGGATGCTTAAATGGTTCTCTGGACACCTGTACTGTGAAAAACACAAAAGGCCAAGCAGAATCTGTTGTAACAGGAGTAGAAAACATAACTCCTATCTTCCTGTCACCTTTATCTGAATGTCTTTGCAAGTAAAAACTGAATTTGAGTTGAGATTGAACTTGGTTCTATTTCATTGTTTCTTCCTTCTTTAAAAAGCACCAGACGTTAATGAAAGGCAGTGTGCTCTTAGTTCTGAGAAATGTGAAGTGCAGTCCACAAACCCTTCTCAGGCTCTGACCAACAAAAACTTACCCTTGGAAGATGAGAACTGCTGCTTCTTGACACCTCTTCTGCTTGCCCTTTGCACCAGAAGCAAGACTTTCACAATCAAATGAAAATATACTTGTGAATGTGGATACTAGTCTGGGGATGTGGGAAGAAGGAAAGTGGTTACTCTTTAACGTTGTTTTTGTTGTGGTGGTGTTTCTCTTTTGTTTTTGATTTCTAAGTTCCCTCAAAACTTTTGATATGCATCTGTTTATGGCGATTGGAAAATTTAGGGCTATGATTGCTTTTTTTTTTCTGCTGAGACTTTTTACCTTTCAACAATTTTATTTCCAGTAGTTAATTCTCCATTATTACTTAGGCCAACATGAAACAGCTAAACTCTCATATTATGTATGGAAATGAAAGTAATCCTGAAATATCTGCCATAGACTTTTTAATCCTTATTAAAACTGAAGGAAGAAAGGGAATATGTGCTCCATAGTCTTGACTTATTCCGCATTAAGTGAGAATTTTTCCATTTCAGAATGCCCCTGTTTAATTTTAAATCAGCCTTTCAGCCTTTATGATGAGTGACAGGCAAGAAGGAGAGTCTGCCAGTTTCTTGCGAGAATTTCAGGTTCTTCTGAGCTATGAAAGGGAATTTTCATTGTCAATATTGACATTGTGGCTGATCACAACACTATTCAGCCCTGTCATCAGGAAGGAAATAATATATTTATAAGTGACTGGAAGAGAGAGAAAATAATTACTTGACAGATAAATTTTACTCATTCTAGCTGTCCATGTCTACATGTATTCTAAATAATTATTGGATAAGGTAATAAAAAAATGAGACAAACTCAAATGAAGAGAAACAATTCAAGATGCTCTTAAATTTATTTCACTGAGTAATTGTGAGATGAGCCTGTGAGAAGGAGCTTGCAGACCTGAGGAAAGGAATGCAAAGCTCATTCCCGATCTATCCCCTTTTACGTGCTGTGAAATTTCATCAGTTACTTTCAGGAGACCCTAGAGAAACTTTGATTAGTGTGACTCTTATGTTAAGGAGTTTGGGATCTGCAAAATATCCAAGGGCTTATCAGAGCTTATCAGAAATAGCCGACACACTTTGATCTGCCACTTGAGCCAGGAATAATTTCAAAACAGGTGTCCATGTGAGGTTTTTCTTTGCATTATGATTCTGGTCAGCTTCAGTCTTATACTGCAATTTCAGTTTGATCTAAAAATACTTTTATCTGATGTATGCTGTAAAACGGTTGTAGGTGAGCTGGCACTGTCTTCACTAATTGCAAGATTCAGTTATTTGTAACTTCAAAGGTCAAGAGGTTCATCTCTGATAAAACAATTCACCAATATATTTGAGTGTATTTAACACAAATAGAAGGTTTTCTGTAGAAGAAATAGAAGTTGAAAGTACTTTCTGTACAGAGAGAACTCTTGTCTCTGAATTCTGAAGAACTTCTGACTTTCTGTTGTCCTTTTCTTTTGCTTGTTGAAGAAAAATAGCAGTGACATGTTAGAGAATCATAGTCTGTAAAGCCAGTCTCTCCCAAGCTGCTCCTACAACCAGAGGAGTATGCGAATAGCAACTGTGAGGAGTCTATACTGACTTCAGTAGATGAATCTACCACTGTCTGGCATGAAAAATGGCTGAAACTTAAATATGTTGAAGGGATGGCATAAATGGATGGCCAGAATGTAAGCAGATCCTCTTTATTTGGTGAGCTCTACCACTACCACAAAGGACATTGTAGCAAAGTGGGGATCAGTCTCTTCTGTCAAAAAAAAAACAAGAAATAGAGAAAGAAAAGATGGCCTCAAGATGTACCAGGAAAAGTTTAGGTTGGATATAAAGAAAGATTTCTTCTCTGGGCAGCCTGTTTCCATGTTTCACAAACCTTCAGTGAAGTAGTTGAGTCAATATTCCCAGAAGTATTTAAAAGAAATTCTGGTTCAAAGAGAGAATGGTTGGGCACTAGAGCAGGCTGCCCAGGATGTGGTGAAGTCACCATCCCTAGGAAGCTGTTGATGAAATGTGCAAATGTGGTAACTTAGAAACATGGCTTAGTGGACAGTGTTGGTGGTAGATGGACAGCCAGATGATCTGAGAGGTCTTTTCCAACCTTAAAGATTCTATGATTCTATGTGTAGGTGTTATGCTTAGGGAACACAGTTTACTGCCTCTTTGGATCCTGAACTCAGCTGTAGAGATCTTAACACCTACCACCTTGTCAACATTCAGAGTATTGAGGACTAGGATTTAAATCAGATATCTAGATTAGAAAATAATAACAAAAATCAGACTATCAGGAAATCAGATTTGTGTTTCTTTTATCATTGATTTCAATCATGGACCACCTGTACACTGCAGAATGTCCAAATGTTTGTGGGTCTTTTACAAAATTAGCAACAAAACCTGCTCTTAAGTTCTTAATTTTAATTTCATTGGCAAATCCATCAGAGGAGGCTATTAAGGAAATTAAGCAGTGAAACAGTGAGAACAAAATTTGTATGAGGCACTAGATAAATTCTGATGTGCAAAGCTATTTGAATAAATGGCTGTTTTTCAACCTGGATGAAAGTTACAGCTGCTATTGAAAGCCTCAAAATAATTATTAGAGCTGTGGGGTGTCAGCAAGCAATAATTAAAATATTAATTAGATATAATTTGATAAAACTAAATTCCATTAAAACATTATGTTGGATTTTGGCTATCCAGAACAGCATCAGTCCAGACTTTAGATATTACTGCTCCAAGATGAGTTGGAAGTGTATTTTTCAACAGAAGAAAATGCTGTTCCCTTTCAGGGATGAAATCTGAAAGAACTTAATCTTACACTTAAAGAATATAATGCCATTGCTCTGTGATTGAGCCTTTTTTAGAGCACTTTCAACTAACAGTACTTTTAGATCAAATTGAAGCCCTGAAAAGAGGGAGAAAATTTGGATGAGGGCTAATTCTGAAGTGTCATTAATGATCTGGAAAATTGGCCTAAAAGGAAGGCTAAAACATAGCATAAGCTAAGACATAGTGCCTTGGTTTCAGCTGGGATGGAATTGTTTACTTCAGTGTGTCTGGTATGATGCAGTGTTTTGGATCTAGGAGAAGAACAATGTTGATAACATGCTGTTTATAATTGCTGCTAAGCAGTGTTGTACAGAGCCAAGGCCATTCTCAGTGAAGGGCCCAAGGAGCTGGGAGGGGACAGAATTAGGACAGCTGACTTAAACTGGCCAAACGGATATTCCATACCGTATGGCAACATGCAGAAGGAGTTTTGAAGGGGGTTGGAGTTCCTCTGGCTCTCTTCCACAGCTCAGGAGGCTGGCTGGGCATTGGTCAGGGAGTGATGAGCAATTGCTTGCTCGTGACTTGTAATATACATCTGTGTGTGTCTGTGTGAGTGACTATATTCCTTTTCCTTTTCTCTATCAAGTAAATAGTTTTATCTCAGTCCACGAGTCCTACTTGTTTTTTTTTACTTTTGTATTCTCTCCCCCATCCCACTAGTAAGGAGGGGGAAGTGAATAAACAACTGTGGGGTGCTGAGCCACAAGCCAGGTTAAGCCATGACACTTAGCCACAAAGAACTATAGAAAAGTGATGTAGTTGAACATGGAAATAGCTAATACTTTCCTGTGTTTTAAATTTTGTTTGTCCAAGTTTTGTTGAAAACTATAAATTATAAAATGATAAACTTCCTTCTCAAGAATATTTCCTTTTCCTTGCTCATTTTGTTTTTGTTTGCTTGTTTTTTCCTGTTTTGCAAAGCAAATCTCAACAGTTATGTGAAAAGATAGGTTGCAACAAGTAAAAGGAAGTCTTCAAAAATAATTTTTCTGGAAAGATAACTGAAACAACTTACATGTATTTCTGGATTCTAAATTGCTTTCAGCTCAGAGCAAGTGCTGTGTAACTGTTGGTTGGTGAAGTCCAAACTGTTACTGTTAGCCATCAGATTTTACTACTGAGGAGGGTTCATGTTGACTGACCTTCAGGGCAGGGCCCCAACTGCTATATCTGGCTCCTTCTCAGAGGGGTGAAAAAATATCTAGGCAACAAAATATTTTGCACTGTTTGGCTCAAACTTGAAAACAACAACCCAACAACAAGTAGCTTGAGGGCTGAAACTAATTGGTAGAAATCTTATCCCGTAAGCACTTGTCTTATGAAGGACAAGAATTATGAAAGATAGGAATAGAATTTCTCTATATAAAGAAGTGTGATATCTATATGGATCAGCAGAGGAGTGTTTCTCCCTTCCCCGCTGATGAACAAATGAGTTGGTTGGTTTTATTTTTTTCCTCCCATAAGCTCCTGGGTGCCTTGGATCTGTCCCTTGAAGCATCATTTACACAGTGTTTTGATTGTCTGCCAGGAAGCCGGTGAGAAGCTATCTTATTGAAAGGAAAATGAACAGCAATTGCAGCCCAACCTATTGATGTGGTCAGAGGCCTTGTCACACTGTCATAATTTGGATTTTCTCTGTCAGCAGGATAAGCATGTTCTCCATCAGAGCAGGTGGCAAAGGGGGTCTCATGTTGGTGTGATTGCTATTATTGCCTTTAAGGATGTTACTTCAGTACATTTTCATTTTTCCCATGATTCTTCTTTCTTAAGTAATTTAACTTTTGAGTGCCAAAAAGATGAACCCTAGACAACCTAAATCTGCAGCAGAGATTAGTCCAGAAAAGCTCAGCTAATGTTTTCCCTTCTTCCTTCCTTCCCCCACCCCACTACTTACATTAGTCATCAGAAATCAATATTTCCTTTAAAAAATTAGATGCAGAAATCTTTGTTTATAATTTGCTCATATGTCACTCCATTCTTACCTCATGGTCACATTTTGCCTTGCTTCATTCTATCTTGCAGTCACATTGTTGGTCGTGGATGACTGTTGATTATAGCTTAAGACATAAATGATTCCTGGCTGTCTGTGAACAGTTGGGGTAGGATTTATCTTTCCCAGTTTTAAACAATAGATTTTAACCAATCATTTTTTTTTTCCTCTGGAAAGCAAGTCATTCTGTCCCAAGGTGGGCACCTCAGATAGAGTGAATGATTTTCCTTCTGAAAGGCTCTATCACTGGCATTTACTACAGGGGGAGCAAAGTAACTTGGTTATACAAGGCTAGACCAGCAGTCTTCATTTAGGCATGTCAGGTTATGAGACAGGCATTGTACCCCTGTTGTGGTTTCAACTGGCAGGTTTGTTGTTGTTTCTAAGTATGAATTGTTTTATTTAATGGATGCACTTAGATGAACTATCCTATATAAAACAACAATAGATTAGGCTGGAAAAAAAAAAGCCAGACAAATGCTATGTAAAATCTTACTGTTATATTTAAAAGCAAGAAAGGAAGACAAAAGTTCTCCAAAGTCCTGATCCTCGAAGCCATGTTTCCTATCAGCATTAAATAGGAATTTCAGAACTGGAAAGAACTGATCTTCCTTCCTACAAAGTCCTCAAGAATGCCACTTCAACCAGACGAACACACAACCTGCAACAGCCACGCTACACATTTAATACAAAAACAAACTGTGCAAAGATGATGCACTAATACTCATGAAAACATCTTCAAAGTTGGCAGTGTGAGAAATAAAATTTAACTTTTTTACTCTTTGAATAATTAAGTATGCCCTTAATATTATGAAAAGCAGTAGAGCACACTTTCTGGTGAATTAACGTAATTTATCCTAACTACCACTCCTGTGTGGCTTGAAATGAGTATTGCTGAGCAGGAGGTACTTTGGAAGTGAATAACTTGGATTTCATGCAATGTTTGAGATTACTACAAATCTGTATTCCAGTACTAGAATGTTGTGGTTTAACTCAGCAGGTCACTGATCACCACACAGTCATTCATTCGCTCCCCCCCTTTCTAGTGGGATGGGGGTGAGAATACAAAAAACAAAGTAGAACTCATGGATTGAGATAAAAGGAAAAGGATAATAGTTATGACTATGTGTATATATATATATATGTATATGAATGTACATTGTAAGTGATATAAAATTGCTCACCACCACCTCCTTACTGATGCCCAGCTAGCCCGTGAGCAGTGGAAGAGAGCCAGATGAACTCCCAACTCCTTCAAAACTCCTTCTTCATGCTACCATGTGGTATGGAATATCTCTTTGACCAGTTTAAGTCAGCTGTCTTAATTCTGTTCCCTCCCAGCTCCTTGGGCCCTTCACTGAGAAGGACTTTGGCTCTGTACAATACTGCTAAGCAGCAACTATAAACATTGGTGTTTTATGAGCATTGTTTTTCTCTTAGATCCAAAACATGGCATCATAGCAGACATGCTGAAGAAAACAATTCCATTCCAGCTGAAACTAAAACACTAGAGCCCCTCCAGGATAAAGTTATCTCCGTGTGTGGAAAACACAGGTGATTTCAGATTCAAATCCATGTACAGGTAATACTGAATAAGAAGTGAACCTTCAGCTTTGAACTTCATCTGGTTTTAATTAAAAGCACAGATTAAGTACATCTAATGTTTGAAAGAATTACTTATTTGTTGCATGTCTTTACTGAGTTCTGGAAGGCTTCTGAGTTGAGGAAATCGCACAAGGCAATAAATTGTCTTCTAGTAATGATTCTCTTCTATGTACTTGCTGCTTTCCTTTAAAAATCCAGCCACTCTTCATGATCTTCTCAGAGGAACAGTGCATTTCTTGGGAATGGGAAAGGTAACTGTCTTCAATCTGCAACTGTAAATAGTCAATATGAAGCTCTGTAATTCGTAATTAAGTGATGTCTGGCAAAACCAATGAGTCTGTTCCACTGTACCTACAAAAATCAGAGCTGCTGTTGTTAAGCCATGAATGGAAAACATCTCTGGAAAGCCCACTTAAAGGTGATAAGCTGTGAATTTTCTCAGAGGTGAAATAAGTAACAATTTATGGGTATGTATACTTCTATATGAGAAATATATGTATGTTTTCATGTCAGGAATTGGTGACATTGATGTATCTTAATTGCTTGCTTAAGATTTTGACATTTAAATGGCCAGATTTAAGGTATTTTATATGTGTGTTATATTTTATATGCGTTTATAAACTAACATAACCATTGAAAGTAAAATGTCAGTACAAATATTCTCTCCTTGCTCTTTTTGAGTCATAGTACACAGTATAATCATGATTCCATGGCACAGTGAAGCATCGTGTAAGAAATCCCCAAGCTGCCTTCAAGCAGTCGGCTGTGTCAATATGGCAAAGTACAACGTCATGAAACAAAGCTAGTGCAGGTCCCTGAAGCCATGTATTCACATTACCTATTCTGCAGCTATCTCCTTCCAGCTTGAAGGAGCATGCATGGGGATCTCGGCATCATGCTCTGTTGCTCACTGTAGTTATTCTTTTGTGGTTTGGGCAAGGTGAGGTGAGCCACACAGATCACATATGTTGCATATGTTCTCGGGGACTAGTACAGCTAAAAGCATGATCTGAATTACTAGGATAACAATTCACTATAGAACTCTATACCAGAGTGTGTTGATTCATTACTTACTATGAATAGTAATAAAGCTGGTTGCCACATGAACATATTACTGGGCCAACTAAATATTAAAACATCATTAAACTTCTATTTATGGCTTCTGCTGGAATCTGCCTAGAGATAAGCTTTATCCAGAAGACATTCATCCCCCAAAAATCTGTTTTAAAATAAAACAAAACACAGTCTGAGCATGTGATACATACTTTGCATGTCTAAAAAAAGGTAGTTTTCCCTGCATACTGCTTGTGCTGCTGAAACAAGATGCAATCAGCACAGTCATATCTGTGTAGAGAGACATGGACTGAAAAAAACGAAGATGCCAAAATTTCAGTTATATATTCAAATGTTTATTTACTGTCCCTATTTGATTCAAACATCATTGAAATGGATTTTTTTTTTTTAGTACTTTATTTTAATACTGTAGGTATCAAGTTTCTCTGGGAAACCGAAACCTTGCATTTTGAAACTGTGCTGTGTGAGAAAGGAAATCTGAGTTATTTGCACAGCTTCATGTTGTAGTTCAAAATTTACATTGCTACTTTCTGCACATCGGCATTGCAGCTATGAAGGACAGCAAGCATACAGTACACTTGGCTCCTCCCACAAGAAATAATTCCTAGCAAATAAAAGTATTCTGCAGTATGAGCTTAATTAGCTTTTCTGAAGCAAGAAAATGATTTATTCAGACCTCTTCTTCACTCAGCTGCTACTGATGTAGCAACAGCAGCACAATGGAGAGTAGCCAGCTGATGCTGTGGGTTAATTTAGGTTGGGTGCTGAGGATTATGTTTGTAATTTGCATGTGGGTGTAGTGCCCTCTGTTTAATATTTTGCCCACCTTTTGCACCAACAAACTGCATTTGCAACTGGAGTCTGACAAGCAGGTGTTGTTCATATGTACATATGTAGTTAAATTGTACCTACAAAGCCCTTGGGAAAAATCTTCTGACAAAAGTGCCTCGAGGAAACAACAGGTTGTGATGTAGGGTCAGTCTGAGGAAAATGTTCAGTGGCAGGCTGACTGGAAAGGGCTGGATAGTGCCTTCCGTAAGAAGTCACAAGTCATTCCACTTTCATTTTAGGATTCATCTCACATAAAACAATTTATCAGTAACTTCAGCATTACAGAGACCTGAAAGCCCCCTGTGGTATGTGCCTTTCAGCAAAAGTTGATGATGTAATCATATGTGAAACTGAACTGGCCAAGCTCATTCTGCTTCTTCCCAGAGGAGGCAAATAAGGAAAGCACAAAAAATTCTTCATTTTTATGTTATACTCATGCATCTCCAGATCAGTGGAGAGCATTTAGCTGACAGTCAGATTTAGTTAGCTCTGGCAATGGTATCCAGACTTTAAGGCATCTACTGTTCCCAGAGGGGAGCTCATGGACTCGGAAGCCCTGTTTCAGAAAAGATTATTTTCTATGGTCTCAAGAGCTCCAAATAGTTCTTAAAATTTTGAGAAGTTAATTTTGTTTCTATTTCAGAGGCGAGTGGACTCAGTATGTGTCAGGCAATGCGGAAGGGAAATTTCCAACCAGGAAGCCACAGTGAGCTCAAGAAAGTACAGGAGGATAAAAGAAACTGGAGAGAGAGGAAGGAGAGAGAAAGGGCAGACTTCATTTTCTGCTTCCCCTCCCTTTAATGGCAGGAGTCATTCAGTGTGGCCTCAGATGCCATCAGGGAACCACTCTAACACTTGACTGAGGGAGGCAAAGGATGACCCAGAGAGACATTTTGTCTAATAGCAACTGTGATGGGCACAAACTTGAAAGGAGTGATGTCGCTTGTCCCAAGAGTATTGCTTAGGCTGAGGGACTGGAGGCTTCACTGTTTCACTAAGTGGTGTCGCAGGGAGTGACACTGTTAGCCTCTGAGCCTTTCTTTCGTGCTTTCCCAGGTGAGTTCTGCTCATTCTGCTCACAGCAGTTTGCTGTGCCTCTGTGTCACTGAGTCACTTGGAACACTGCTCACCACAGATACAGGGGAACTGTGCTGCTCTGTGCGTCAGATTTAAGCTGTACAAGTGGCAGTAATGAGTGGTTTTCTCTTGAGAGGAAGCAAGGTTAAGTGTCTGAGTCATGGACTTTCAAAGGGAAGATTTCTCTGAACCAGTATGCTACAGGTGACAGTACTGCACTGCTTTCTCAAGTACTGGCATCAATTTGAGCATCATGTTTCTTTGCAAAAGGTCAGGCTGACCTGAAAAATACCAACTAACGCACCTCTCAATTAATTTGTGCATCAAGTTCATTTCTTAATTCTGCTGTAGCCATAACACATATAGAAAGACTTTGATTTACAGGTGATGATGTGTGAAAAGGTAATAACAAAACATCTATTCCTGTTACTAAGTTGTGGCTAGAATATATCTATTTTTTGCTTTCTTCAGATATGCCAAGAATGGCAGGGAGGTCGCTGGCTTGAATGAGAGTGGGTAAGTGCCCTTGGTTTGTGGGACTGTAGAGCAGTATTGGAAAGATGCAGCCTTGCTTCACAAAGGATTTTGGAGAAGGAGAAAGTATACAAAGAGCTAAAAGAATGCTTGTCCTCCTGACAAGTTACATAGCAGGAAATTAGACTCCCAACTTTTTGGTTTATCCAAATAAAGATATAAGTAGTTGATAACAAAATACAGATTGTTGCATTATTCATCAGGAGAAAGCATAAGTTTTAAAAGCTATAACTGAACACATTCAATTACAAGTGAGGTGATTTTTTATTTGTTGGAATAAGAAAGTAGCTGTGCATGAGCACAGCTTCCTATAGACTTATTTATAAAAGTTGACTAGCATCACTATCTGCATCCTACCAGTCAGGCTGACACAGATGCAGTTCATTTTGCCTTGGAACAAGAGAAAGCAAAAATAGCATTGTTCCACATTTATTTTCTATTGTTTCTTCCTTTTTTCTTTTTCTTCTTTTATTCCTTTATTGAGAGAAGCATAGCCTTGTACCTTTGCAAAGCAAATCCCTATGGATCCTATTCAATGTAGGAGCTATTTAGCATGTGTTCTGGCTCTCACCAGTCCATTCTGATGTAGCTGAGCACCTTCTGAAATTGCCTCAGGTGCTTGTTAAAATATTTCACTGTAGCATTATGGTTGCAGGGCAGGAGCACTGCTTTTCTGAGTGGGTTGGTCGAAAGCTTGTAGTACCATCCCTTTGAACTGAACTCAGATGTACTACTCTTGCTTGCTCTGCTGGCCCTCTCACTTTGATCTTCTGTTTTATACACTTAGTGCAGCTACTGAAGTGATTAAGAACTTCAGCCTGAAAAAGTGTTTGCATGGTAATAGAGTCCTTCATTCAGACTATAAGGTGCAGGCTTTTGTATCTGATTTCTGAGAGGGAAAAAGGACAGTGCAAAGGAAAAAAATGAAAAGTATGGTTTGAAAATTTAGTACTGTTGAAGAAGTCCGTTGGGGTATCAGTGCTGCTGGCTAGAATTCCACGGGATTTGAAAGCAGTTGGAAAATGAGTAGTGTGTTGGTATGAGGCCACTGTGGAATACGAGCAGACAGTGGTATGTCATTTTGAGGAATGAAAAATATGTAAGAATTGGAAGTTACTGTCATCTAATGTTTGTCATCCTCTTTCTGATGTGTGGCATGCATCAGTTGGTGTTAGCAATGGGCATCATTTTTCTACTGTCTTCGCTAGGGCTTTCATACATTTGAAAGTCGCTTTATTATTTTTATCATTAGGACTTGTAATGGTTGTTTTTCTTGTTGTTGTTTGTTTGTTTGTTTGTTTAATGATTTAAAGAAACAGATATCTATCAAGTTGCTGAGGTTTTATATTTTCTATTTTAGTAAACTCTATGCAAAGATAGAACCATATTTATATATCCTTGATTCCTTTTCCACAAGCAGCTCTACGGAAACCAACAGAGTCTGTATGCAGGCAGCTTGGCTGATCTGATGGCATTCTGAGTTGGATTCTTGCTAATTATCTGTACAGCTAGCCTCCAATATATTTAATGATAGATTCCAAAGATAAATGTAAAAGTTATTCTCTTATGCTCCTATTGTAGGAACCATTATAATTTCCTCTTATTCTCCACCATATTTTCTGCTTACAGCTTTGTCATGAACCTCATCTCTTTCTTTCTTAATTTGTTTTTCCCCTGCTTTCTTCCACAACAGGCTGACATTCTATTTAATTGTCTAATTTCTGATACATTGCCTGTGAATCTTTACTTTTTTTCATCACCATTTCCATCTGTAATATTACTTTGACTTCTGTAGGAGTTGTCAGTAAGGTACAACCTGGAAAATGAACCAAGGTTTTTCATGTGTTCTATCTATCCAGTCAACAATTCTTAATTCTTTGTTTAAACAATGATATTAAATACTTACAGTATCCAAAGAGCTTGTTTATTTGTCTTATTGCTTCTGGATGCTGATGAAACCAGGGGAGACGGTCAGATTAGGTGTCAATTGGCTATATCACTAATAACCGTCACCAGCATCTCTCTACAAATATGTATGTGCTATTTTTATTCAGATGGAGTAATGTATATGAAACTGTATAGTATGCTGCTCATAATGGAATCTTTTTGTTCTTGCTTGCTTGAAATTGAAGAGGAACATACATAGCCTTATGAGTTTTCCACTGTGTCTTGTTTCAGATGCAGAGATTAACAGAAATCCTAAATGATAAGAATTCATGCAAAATATGCAAGGTCAAGGTGAAGTTTACAATAACCAGGTCAATTCTCCAAATATGTCTAGATCTAGGAATAAACCTGCCAGCTGCTGAAGCTGCTGCATGGAAGGCAGTGATCACAATTCTTAACCAACAATAAATTTGTATAAATATAGTAAAATTAGCTTAAAATAACAAAAGAATATTAGGATGTGTGTCTCATCTTTGCTTGAAATTGTTATTTCATGCAGGGAAAGGACACTTGACACTCATTTCCTTCCAAACTTAATAAAATTATATATAATATTGCTGCTGACTGGCAGCTCCCTTTGATGATAAAATAGGATACCATGTGCATGTAAGCAATAGGAGTGTTTGATCCAGAATTATAGTTCAGTTAACTTTGGAGCACTTTATGTGTATAATCATGGTAGGCCATTAAACTGGTTTCTGAATGAGTTAACCTGTCTTACTTATATCTGTAGATGAGATATATGCAGAAACAGAAAAGGCTGCTTTCAGAAACATGTAAGTGTCGAGGAAGAGACTGTCTTCTTTTTTTTGCTAATGTATTTTGCCAAGATGTATATTTGAACTTTTGAAGTATTTTTAAAAATCCATTTGCTGGAAATTTTTATAGAAATAAGCATACATATTCTTTCTTGGTGCTCACTGCTCGTATATATTTTGTAATATTAAATGAGATGAATTACTCAAGGTCAGCAGCAGAACTGGAAAAGCAGCTGATGACATAAAGCTTAACTTTGGCACTTGAGGCTCCTCTTAGAAATCTGTACCCAAGTACTGAATGAAAACATAATGTTCATAAACTTACCCTTACATGCTAGATGATTCATTAAAAGTGAAAAAAAACTAATTAGTCATTGCCTGTATTTTTGTAATCAGAACATGACTTTTGACCTTAGTTCTGTAGTCTCAAACCCATTGTGTTTCAGGTGGGATGTGAAATGTTCATCTAAAGAGAGTAACAAACACACTTTTGCGTTGTACCAGACAAGCAAATTCACATGGTGCCACTGGTTGCCCAAATTGTCTTGATGTTCTGGGAACTAATGAGGTTTTGGGTGGCAGGATGACTGATTTTCCCCCATCTTTCCCTACCAGCAGTACATATTACCATAGACACTACCCTTATTTTTCACTTATGTAGCCTAGGTAAACTAAATCCTTTAGTTTACCAAAAAAAAAAACCCAACAAATTTCCTCCTTCCTCTGGAGTAAGGCCAACTCCTTTGTCCACAGAACAAGAAGACTTACTGTCACCATTTCTTTTTTCTGAGTTGGGCTTCTAAACAATTTTACAGACTTTGAAAGGATATAGTAAAATTATTTATCAAGCTGAAAAAAAAGAATTAAATTATTTGGATAAGAAGAGTTCAGATTTGGATTTTCAAATTGTAGAGGAGTAATTAAATACAAGCTGTAAGGCTAACTTTGGAGGAAGTTTTCAGCTTTTGCATCTGGAAGCAGTCCTTCCTGCTGAAGCCCACACCTCCATCACCCTTAACGTGGTGCCATGTTTTGCTTTTATATGCCTGTGGTGTTTTCGTAAAGACTAACTATGGCAGCAGAATCCAGCTATGTCCAGAACAATACCCTATCTCTTCCTCATGTCTCCAGCATTTGCTAATCTTGAAACTCTCAGAAACATTCATGACTTATTCGCTGTAATATTTATGTACGCGTGAAGTCTGTTATGCTACTGAGCTATGTTGAGAGTAGTATGAATAGGTAGGGTCTGTTCTTGTTCTTGGATACCAAACACAAAGACCAAGTGAGTGAGGAAGATGCTGATACCAGCTTGTGTTCCTGGAAAATTGTACTGCCAGGTGGAGGTGCTGTTCCTAGGAAAGGTCGCTCCTTTTTAGAAATGGCTTTTCTTTTTCACTTGAGTTTTAAGTTGATAAAATCTCAGAGGTGCTCATTCCAAGCTCCATTTACCCTAGAAATTTAATTTCATGAGATAACTCTGTTGTTGAGGTAATGGAAGTGTAAGTCAGTAATGCATCTCTGTCATCTACAGAGATGTTGAGGTCAGTCAGGTATGTCTCAGTTAACTGAGAAGGTCTAATTTAAGGAGCTGTAGTGGTAGAGCCTGTGCTTATGAAAGAGAATGTCTCATTGAAGATGAGTTAGATTAACCAGGAACAGAGAATAAATTATGGGAAAATGACTAAATGGGCAATGTCAGATGGCGTACTAATATAATAATCCTTTAAGAAATGTTTGTATGATTTTCAGGAAACTCTACAAAGAAAAAAAAAGAGAGTAAAAAAGAGTAGAAACAAAGGAGCTCAGTACTTTGGTGACTCAGAAAGTTGTGGTGGGGCTGTTCATATAGTGAGCCCTTGATAAGAATCAGAAAAACTCCCCAGTTGACAGTCCAGCAAAGTGAAAACTTCCTTAAAGGGGACTCCACAGACACTGACTCTCTGAAATAGTTTGAGTACAAATCTCTAGGATGATTTTATTGTTATTTTTTGGGGAAAAAAAAATGTAAAAAGCACAGATCAACCCTAAGCACAGCACATAAGTTTGAGGAAGGGATGGTCTATCATTAGCTCCTTTTTCTGCTATGTCACCTCATGTTCTTCTGGTCCAAGATACTCATGGGGAAAACACTGCTTCCTGCAGTACTAGTCTTGCTAATTGATATAAAAAAGTTGCTATATTATTTTCTTGTGCTTGTGTGTGTTATGCGAGCAATCTCCTGTCTTGGTAAGATAAAAGTACTTACTATCCTCCAAACAGAAGGCTTCTATCAGGACTGTGCTAAAGCACTGCTCTACTCTGAAGCATTCCTGCATCACATACATCTCTCTACTACTCCACGAGTGAAACCAAATCACATTAGTATGTCCAGTCCAGTCATTAGCTGTATCTCCATAGCCCCCACATGCAGCAAAGTGTTTAATAAGTCTGTGCTTCTGAGAGAATAGTCCTGTTTTCTCCTTTGTAACTACCTACATGCTGAAAACTAAGCATGGGTTTTAGTACGTTACTGAGCCCCTGTGCGTAAATCAAGAACAAGAAGTAAATAGTTCTGCTTCATCTGGGGAGTAACTCTCCAGTTCATTCTCTCAATTTTGTAGGAAACTGAAGCTGGTTGCCCTAAACCAAGAGGGAGACACCTATTGAATTTATTGTGCTATTGAGCACTCTTCTGTAACAGTTTTCATATTAAGTTTGTCCCATTGTGACCTCCTTGAAAGAATGATTGCAACTTAGAGCAAGTAAGGACTGCAAAACACTCCTTGAAGACTCTTTCCTGTTATATTTTTATTTCCATCCTGACAATGGCTAGTCATCCTTATAAAGTTGTAATTTCTGTCTTTGATAAACAAAGTTCCTTAAAAGTCTTTAAACACTTTAATAACTTCTGTGACAGAAACTCCTATTTATGGCGCTAATCAAAACCCATCAGGATCCCTGCAGACCAAATACCTAGGCTACTATCTCTATGGCCTTCCTAGCAAGTCTGTTTATTCACAGCCAGAGTCTCCAAGGCATCTTATAAACATGTTCTTTATGAAGTACTTTTCACTTTGTTGTATTTTGTTAAAGCTTATAAAATACCTACCAGTAAAGAAGTTGTTCCAGCTCACTTCTCGCATAAGCATACCGATGCTTTAATTACCCTGCCAGATTTTGAACATTCCATTATTTATTTACTTCTGATTAGATGACAGATATATTTTTTTATATTTAAGTCTCTCCTTACAGTCTCTATTATACCAATTTTCCCATTGATGATGACAGTATAAGTTTGCATGAAAGGAGGGTAGAATAATGCGTCTGCTGAAGACTGCATAACAGTAAGGTCAGATTTTTCCTTCATAAGAGTATAATCACAGATTAAATATTGGATGTCTTTAGCTGCTATTTAAAATTAAAGCACCTCACCCAGGGGGATGCTGGATTTTTGAAGACATACAACTTTTTTTCACTTTAAAGGTACCTTTCCATTGGTAACAAAAAAATATAACTAGTCCCAGCAGAGTCCAAAAATCCAAATCATTCAAGCTCTGGTGACACTTTCACAGCATTTTGATCATTGAATTGTCTCCTTAAGATGTGGCTAATAAATTACTTCATTTTCTCCATACAGTCAAGTCATATAATCAGAATTTGCAAAATATTTTTCTGTCTTCTGGTGTTTTATCATATTGCTCTGTTCTTTCATCTAGTGTCTAGTACTGCCCCTTCTTTGTAAATGTACCTATCTATTTATTAGCCTGTCAGAATGTCTATAAATATTAGATTGTTTTGAGGAGGCAGTGCCTAATTTGTCAAATTAAAACATTTTTTTCTTGCCTTCTAGCACATGAACTGTGATGAGTGCAATTGTGTTTTGAGACACATTAAAACCAGAAGTTACAGCTATTTAGCTGGTGGGTGCTTTGAAAGAGTGTTATACAAATTACCCAGCTGAAGAGAATTGAAGCCACAGTGAAAATCCTGTTACTATTTTCAGATATGTATAAAAAAAGATTTTATGAAGCAGTTCAAGCCGATCTCTTTATGGATTTTTTTCAGTGACCAGTACATATGAGTATATATGCACAAAAGTACCCTGAATGGTATTTCAGTCATTACATTTCATTGAAAATCTATTTTCTTTTTTTCCTTCATTGAATCCCCTCAGACTATCCAGTTACAAAATGCCTCAAAATATCCTCTGGCAGCCAAATGAAAGGTAGTAGAATGATTTTGTTTCTTTTACCTCTTTTCCAAAGTACAAGTACTCTGAAATGCATCAGGCAGTGTAATAGTAACATGTTGTACATACCCTGAAATAGCAGAGGTGCAAAATGATGTTGGCAATGAGGGTTATTATTAAGAATGCCTGTCCTTTGTCAGATAGTTTTGGAAGAGAGGCACTGCAGGGAATGATATTCACACCCACAACCACATGTCCATTTGTGCTCACACATGCGTTTTTCAAAACACAGCAGTATGTACTGACAGCTTGTGAAGGATCAGCATCAAAAATTTCCTTTGAGTCATTTCTTAGCCTCCAGCAGTGGCTGGAAAAAGTGTTTGTGATCAAACTGAAATGTAAAACTGAGGTACTATAAATAGTACCAAGTTCTTCTTGTTGGAAGAAGGAGAATATCCTTCCCCAATACTACGTGAAATTCCTCCTGAAGAGAATGAAATTATATTAATGAAAACATTCCTTCTTTATATTTTTGGTATTAAAAATGTAGGTGTTTGATTACTGCAACAATTTTTGCTTGAGCTTAAGTACTGGTAATGCCACTGGAAGAAAAGTTTATTATCATTATTACCTTAGAGCATAAATTGATGCATAATTGATTGATTTTAATTCTGCTCTAATCTGTAGTGAGTCACACTGGGCTGCAGCCTTTGTTGACTTTAGTGGAAATACCATCTTGAGTTACAGGTACCAATGTTTTGTTGTCCACTAGTTAATATATTCCATATTTTAGAGGCAAAATGCCTGACCTTCCTTGCCTCAGTACTTTCCTCATTTGTAGATTTCTCATTACATGGCTCAATCTTAGTATCAAATTTTCCAGCTTATCCTTGTCCCAGTTCCTTCAAGCGCAATGCTTGCAACATGAAAACAGAAATGAGGACCTGCTGATGATATCTGCATGCAGTGCTTGAAAGGTTGCTTGAAGAAGTCTGATGTGACTCTAGAGGTCCTAGGAATGCCTTTTCTAAGTCATTTGTCCTATAGCAACCACTATCTTTTCCTCTTTTGAGAAGAGTTTAAAATCAATCAGACCACACTGAATCCTGGTATTTGAAACTTCCATTCCTAAGCAGGGAATTCAACTGTCTGATCACAGGTATCTGGCACTAGATACTTTTGGGCAACTGCATGGTGCTGTACAGACATCTGGATGGCTGCTGATATTCCTGTGTGTGTCTGTGGTGGTACTAGATATCTGAGTCCTATCAATAATGTCCAGAGCTTTTTCTAGTCATGATACTCCTAAGATTTTCAAGGTCTAAAAGAGAAAGATGCATCTTAATATTTTTTCACCCCACGGTTCACTTTTTCTTTACAAAGTTTGGACAGTGAATTACTTTCTAGAGTATCAAGTTTGCACTAACTTATTTCTCATTATTCCACACTGCTTTCTTATTTTAAGTACCCCAAATAGGAGAACTGAGAGTTCTAAAATTCACTGTATTCTATTCTTCCAAGTGAACCTCATGCATTGTGATGGCTTTATTATTAAGAAATTAGGGTTTTATAAAGCTCTTTTACTGTAAAATACCAGCTTCCTCACTAAAAGGGTTATTAAGTACGTGCATAGGTCTATTGTGAAGATTGGCCTTGAGAAAATGGAGATGTGCATTTTCTTCCCTGCCAGTGTCTGTGCCAAAGATTCGAGGCAACGTGAGGCTGCAGTTCTGGAAGAAACAATTTGAATTACTAGCTACCATTCTTGAGAGTAATTTCTAATTTTATATAATCAGAATTGCTCTTGCCCCTATTTACAAGTGCAAGGTCAGATGTGCACAGGAAACAATGAGATAGTTCTACATATGGCCAACAGATAAATTATCATTTTCAAGTGCAAATGTGTGCATTAATTGAGCGGGTAGTAGGTGACTTGCTTGTTATTTGGCCTCTAAGATACAGCTTGTGATGAGCTATTAACAAAGGAGAGTAACAGATTATTTTTTGTTGGGACAACAGGCTAGGCTGTTCTTCTGCTGCCTTGTTTACTATCAGAAGGGGAATGACTGATATTAGGTGCCAGAAATGTCTTATTTTGAGTTTTATTTGCATCCATTTTCTCTTTAAATGTAAGAAAACAAAACTGTGGCTGTAGTAACAGTTGCAAATAGAAAAATACTGGGGACAGAAAAGGGAGTTGTGTGCTACTCCCTTTTCTGTCTAAATAGTGAGAGTCTGAATAGAGAGATGTGGCTATAGCTTTTACAGACATATCCAGGCCAGCTTTCCTCTTGTGCATGGGCAGTCAGGGCTGCTGTTAGGTTGACAATAAGTTACTCCAGCTAAAACCACATTTTTTAACATGCATCTGAAAAGAATACCACAGACGTTTTATTCAAGATTTGCAGCTTTGAAGAGAGGCACATCAGTGTTGTCCTTGCAGTGGGTGTGTTCACTTTGATAATGTTTGCAGCTGATAGTGATAAAATATAGTCTGATTTCCTGAGACGGTATAACACCCTTAGAATATGATTAGACTAGGCTGCTCCTTGTTTTCCAGCTAGAGCTCAGGGCATTGGTTTTAACACATAACACTTCAAATAATCTACTTGGAAGAGACTGTCCCACACACCTGAGCCATTTTGTGTGATTGATTTCTGTTTTAAACGAGAGGAAGTTTTCCCTGGAAGCTTTTTTTTGAGATTGAATAATCGGTATTTCTGGGTTGGGAATTCCACAGTGCTGTATGTTCATTTTTTTCTCAGTGATAAATACATTTAAAGAAAATATGTTGACTTTTTTTTTTAAATTTTCTTGTCACTACTCTAACAGTACAAATATAGGATGATTCCTAAAGTGTATATGGTATAAATCTAAACTAATAGAGATGCGTGACTTAAGTACATATGATGTTTTAGTAGGAACTCAAGAGGCAGTTGTTTATAAAGGAAATGGAATTCTGTTATCTTTCATGAACATGCTGCTGGGAATTCACACAGAATATGTACATATGGAACAGCATAGTGGCAGTGCATATAGTGATGTAATTTTAGGATCTAGGTGAGGAAGAATGCTTGATTGCAGGCAGCACGTGATGAGAAGGCCCTACTCCAAAATCCTGCAATGCCTTAGACTTCTGTCAGTAAACAAGGAAAAGAAGGTCTCCTGGTCTTGAATCCATGTGAGAAAGCCTGTTGAGTTAACCATGCCCCATTATGTAAAGTATATATTGGATTCATTAGGTACCGATAGCTGTACATGAAAAAGAGAGGTACAGTTTAATTTGCTCATTTCTGCTGCCACTTTACTTTTTTATCCTTGCATTGACAGCATTTCAGCCTTAATTAAAGGTCCCTGTCTTTCTACATACACAGTTTCCACAGCATGAAGCAATGTTTCTTTTTGGTAAAATACGTGTCTAGGCTGTTGGTATACCCTCTGTAGTCCTAGAGATTTCTTCCTGGGAATCTCTTTCTAAATATCTGCTTTAAACATCATTCTCTAACTTTCTCATCTGAGGAAGCACTTGCTGGCTGGGACTGGCCAGACAAGCCCACTGTGCAGAATTGATTTTCTTGTTTCATACAGTACTGATGACATCCATGCTGCAAGATTTCTGCCTTTTGATGCTGCTTTCACACCAGCAGTAAGCTGGCCTACATGAGAGCATCACCTCTATTCTTCTCCATATATTAATTTTGAGACTGGAAAATGTGATTTCCTGAGAATATTAGACTGTGATTCAACTGTTTTTTGAAAGTGGGGAGGAACAACAAAAACAAACAATAAAAACCAATCCAAAACTACAACAACAAAAACCAGCAACATAACCCACTCTGCAAATAAAGGGTACAGAGACTGTTGATTTAGGATTTCACAGAAATTATTTGTTCAGATTTCCCATTATCTATTACTAAACTGAAATTACTGCAAGGTAAATGTTCTCATGGAAACAGAGGACAAAAGCATTTCAGGAATAAGTGACAAAAACATAAAATGACCTCAGAGCCCTGTGGAATGATGTCATCAGTATTTTTCTTAACACGTGGTGAAAATGAATGTTTTCATCCTCTTCAAACATATATCATAAGGCTCCACTTTTCATAGCTTCATACTTTTCAAGGCTTAGTGAGTAAAAGTCTGAGGCCATAAAATCTTATAAATATTTCAGTACGTGTCTGTGCATCCATCCTTATTTAAGATCTACTCTTCTTGTAATCTTTTCTCTCATTTTTTATATATTTTTTTTCTACATTTATGTTTGTACTTTTTCATGTGTTACTTGCCTTTGAAGGTCATGTTTTTAGGCTTTTTTAATGTAAGTGTTTTTCCTTCCCACATATTAAAAAAAGAAATCATTAAATGCAAGGTGATGCAATTTTGAAGACGACATTTTTAATGGGGAAAAATCACAGCCTGTCATTTTGTGGTTAAAGACTATGTTTAGTTACTCTAACTTCTCTGGGGTCTGAGTGTTCTTTAGTACTGAAAAAATATCTAAAATATGTTACATTAAGAAACCAAGTACCTAACCACAATCCAATACTGTGTATTGGATGCGAAAGCCGTTAGTAGGAGTAACTGAGATTGCATACATCCTTTGGCTCATCTTCTCTCTTGAAAACTTTCCAGACCTTGAATAGTAGCTGTTTGTCATCCTTGGTAGAAACAAATGGATCTACAATCAGTGAAGAAGTGAAGAGTGGGCTTGGAAATAATGTTTTAAATTTCCTGAGATAAATCTCTGCTCCTGAGCATTGCACTGAGCATTAGAAATACTGAGGATTTAACGCATTCATAGAACTTTTGTTCTTTTCTTTGTTTATATAAATTAGAATGAATTAATAGGCTTTATTGAGCTCTTTTGTTTTTCTACGTTCCCTCAGATGGCTTTTTATTCAGAAAAAGTATCTGGTGCTAAGTTTTTCTTCCTGTTCACAGAAACAGTATGCAATAGTGTGGCAGAGGAAATCTCTGCATCCAACCTACTGTGCTCTAGAATAAAATATATATTTGAGTTTCTGTAGTATTTTTCACTTCTAGTCCATGGAGAAAGAGTTCAGTGGCACTGTGTTCATTCCGTCCTACAGACCATTCCCACAACCCTCCCTGTTTTCAGTGACTGCTTCTCCAAACATATAGTTCCTTAGCAAGTCTGTTGCTGACTGAGAGTCTGGCTGAAAAGCAATGGTTGGTGTGGAGTTGATGTCTTTTTGGCACATTCTGGCTTGTCATGGTTTTGGTTTTTGGTTTTCAGTATTCCACATCCACATGGCTTCATTATAATTGTGTTGCTGCGTGTCACCGCCCTCTGTGTAAAGAATTTCCTCTTAATATCTAACCTAAACCTCTCCTGTCTTAGTTTAAAACCATTCCCCCTTGTCCTATCACTATCCATCCTTGTGAACAGTCATTCCCCCTCCTGTTTATACACTCCCTTCAAGTATTGGAAGGCCACAATGAGGTCTCCCTGGAGCCTTCTCTTTTCTAAGCTAAACAAGCCCAGTTCTCTCAACCTTTCTTATAGGAGAGCTGCTTCAGCTCTCTGATCATCTTAGTGGTCCTTCTATGGACCTGCTTCAAGAGCTCCGCATCCTTTCTGTGCTGGGGGCCCCAGGCCTGGATGCAGTACTCCAGTCTGTAGAGCTCCACCAAGGACAGAAATCCAGTAATAGTTCTGTGTGGTTGAAGGAGTTACATTAATTAGGTAGAAGAAAGGTGGATTGAATGTGCAATTAGGTCAGGTACCAACTTCCTAATTCACGGATGGACTTTTTTTCCTGTGTAATCCTCACCCGCAGGACAGCAAGGATGAAACAAGAGGGAGTTTAGGGAAAAGATTTCCTGGCAAAGAGACTGTGGGATGATGTTTTTTTTGATTTTGTGGGTGATTTTCATCTGTTTTCCTCCTCTGTACTGAAGGAACAATTCATTGTGTTGCTTTTTTTTTTTTTTTTTTTTTTTTTTTGATTAGAAGATTGGATCCTGCCTGGCCCTTTGCATTTCTGTGCATTAAATACTAATGCACAAAAGTGAGACCTGGATTTGTCCCCTGGGTACACAGTCACTCCTCTTAGTGTGCTGTAGAGGTATGGAGGGAAAGAGGACACATTCTTTCTTAACTGCATAGAAGTGTAAAAGTTTTATTAACAATAACAATTTTGCTCTAAGACTGATGATATGGAAAATGTAAGGATGCTGGGAAGAGTATTTTTTCAGACTGACTAGTGATAGATGACCAACATCTCATGTTACAACTTAACACCTGATCAGAAGTGTGATGACCAGAAGCACACCCTCATAGCAGACAAATATGTCCTCAGAATAATGTTGGTCATTGTCACACAGTGTTTGCCTTTAACTTAGTAAAGAGAAAAGGTTATATCTTGCATGGTTGGAACAGACACAGAATTCCCGGTGGAGTCCCAAAAGAGACACATATGTAGCTGTAAAAACAGTTTCACTCTGTTGATGTCTTCCCATCTAAACCCATGCCCTCAGATCATTCTTTATACCTAATTAGGAGCTTGTTAGTGCTTAATATGAGACATGCTAAAACTCCCTCTTATTCCTTGTTAAATATGAATTTTCAGACTGTCTGTGAAAGGGACGTTTCAATACATGTCTAGACCTTCAGAAAAAAAAAAAAAAGGATTTCCAAAGGGGGGAAGGCCAGAGGAAAGAAACACAAGTAAAAAAAATAGATCTTAAGAGAATTTGAAGAGTAGGGGAAAAGGACGCTCTAAAATAGAAGCTATCCCTTCCTTGTAAGATTTCTTTTCCAGTCAGGATTTCACCGTACTTCAGAACATACTTGAAGCACTACATGGCCAAATCTTAAGTGAGAGTCTGTCAAACTTATGACACATCTGAGAGTCAGAGTTCCATACTACACAGTCAGTGAAGTGCAGTTCTGCAGCTGCACTGCAGTCATGCACTGAAGGGACAAAAGAGAAAAAAAGATCCGTCTGCTTTCTCATTCTCTTCCTTCCTCAGATAATACCTTTTGATCGACAGTGACACGGTTTCATGCTTTGGACATTTAGCATCATCTTCTGTACTTTGAAAATCCAAATGTTTGCCACTGGGATAGCCTAAGGACCTTCTTTAATATCAAATCTTGCCAAAAAAGAGGTGAGTGTCTGAGTGGATAAGGAAAGTGAATCAGTCCATGTATTAGTCATAGAGGACTAGCTCAGCACTGAAAACCCTTGAAGTGTGGATAAGTAGGAAATGTAGGAAGATTCAAGCTTTAAGACAAACAGTCCAGCAACCACAGTCCTCTCAGTAGATGCATGAGAAGATGGTAACATTTTCAAAAGCTGGACAGCACTCATCACTGATCTCCACTCAGACATGGAGCCATTGACCGCTATTCTTTGAGTTTAATCCTGCTGCCAGCTCACAGAATTATAGTATCATATAATCACCAGGGTTGGAAAAGATCTTGGATGGACAAGATCATCCATACCAGTTCCACCATCCACCTATTCACCTGTCACCAATAGTTCTCACTAAACCACATCCCTCAACACAATGTCTAAATGTTCTTTGAACACTTCAGGGTTGATGACTCCAACACCTCCCTGGGCAGCCCATTCCAGTGCCTGACCGCTCTTTCAGTAAAGTAGTATTTCCTAATGTCCAGTTGGAATCTCCCCTGGCACAACTTGAGGCCATTCCCTCTAGTTCTATCACTAGTTACATGAGAGAAGAGGCCGACCCCCCAGCTCACTACAACCTCCCTTCAGGTAGTTACAGAGAGCACTGCAGTCCAGTTCTTTGTTCATCAAATCCGTATCTTTCCAATTTAAATACAAGGATGTTATTGGAGACTTGGTCAAAGGCCTTGCTGAAGTCCAGATAGATGACATCAGTGGCATCCATCTGGAGGGGTGTGAGGAGGCCTTATCCCCAACTGCAGGGACAAAAGACCTACAACCTGTGACAGCAGGTCAGGAGGTAGATGGAGACAGAAGAGACATAAACCACTTGGATCCAGTAGCTAAAGTGATAACCCTGCTTTCCAACTGGAAAAAGAACCCACGTGGATTTCTAAGTGCTTTTTGTTACATAGCAGTCTCTTCCAAGAAAGATTGAGCTCAGCTTCTTCCCTGCATCTGACATGGAACACAAAAATGGCAGCTTCTGATGCAGAGCATCCTGCCAGCTCAGAAAACTTTCTGCACAGAAAGTAAGATTTTGTAGCAGGTTCATCATCATCAATGTGTGAAGAAGCCATGCTGCCCTTACTGTCACACAGAGCTGACGTTCTGCATATGCTCTAATATACAAGAGTTTTTACAGCTTTTGAGAAGTTGTAAAGGACAGAGCTGTGACAGAATTTTAATTAGAACATTCAAATTTATTTAAATTCTTGGCATTCTGAGTTTTTATCAGCTTAAAAGGTTACATCATTCTTACAGATAAGCTTTTCACTGAAGGTTTTTGAAGTCTCCAGGAAAGAAGTTGACTTATTTCTTGTTTTCTCCGTACTACTGTCTATAATAATCTGTTGAATATTAAATCCATTAATAATAAGCAATCACATTTACATCTTTCATAATGAAATTTTGAGAATGGCTTTGACTGCATATGTAATTAATTGCTCAAAACCACAATGAAGGGAATGTAAGGGGCAGTTTATCACCTTGGATATCTACCAGAACTCTGTAGGTACTAATACAATCTCCAATCTACCTTCCTGGTTTTCAGTTTTGTCAGAAATGCTTTGATTTAGCTACAGATGCATACTCTTTCTACGCTGGTTTTTAGCTTCACTTAACCATGGCATAGGTGACTCGTGAAATATAGGAGAACAAGTCTTTTTAAGAAACGAATATTCAGCGGAGTGGTTTCTCACCAGTATTAGAAACTTTATTTTGAGTCAGCTGAATTTCTAGGACCTCAGAGTCTTGTGTCTGAGCTGGAAGGAAAGAAATACGTTTTTCCTTGCCTCCATTGTCAGGCAGAGATGCTTCATGTAACGGATCAATTTATGTCTAGCAATTAAAAATAGTTCAGAAGAAGTGTGAGTGAGGAGGGTTTCTGGAATGCCTCAGACTGTATGAAGTCACTTTCAGAGTTCAGGATGTTCTGTGAAATAGTCCTTTTCTTTTGTATCTTCTAATTTGCTGCTTTAGTATCAATTAAGAGATTTTCAATTTGGAACCAAGCATGGTTGAAAAAATTATGTCAATATGTATATGCTTCTTTGGGAGTAGATAAAATTTTGAAGAATCTCAGGTGGACACTTTTTTTTATTTCAGTGGTTTCAAACAGAAAATATTATTACAGAACAAAGAAAGGGTTCCATTTCTAAGTACTGAGAGCTTCAGAAATGATGGGCTTACGTTCATCACTTCCTGCTGTATTATGCTCTTTGCAATTGTTTATGTTCTTGAAGTTAGGCTTTACAAATATCAGAACTTGCTTTATGATGGGAAGAAGTATTTTTGTTGATAAGCAAACCATTGACTATTTAGAGAGGAGGAAAAGTTTGGTTCTAATTAGAATCAAGAAGATTAAAATGTATTTGGCCTGGGAGATTGCACTCTGAGGATTAGATCTGTTTTATTTGCTATTATCAGGATGGGTCTAATTTTACAAAAATGACTCATGAAAGCTTGCTATTCAGCATCAAAATTCAGCAGTAATTTAGTGATCTGCCAGAAGGAATATTAACTAAAAATTATGTACCTTGTTAATTTATGGCTCAACTTATCTCACCTAACTAATCTCTTCATAATTCTGTTACCTTAACTGAGAGACTGACTCTTCAGGGAAAACCACGGAGCATTTGTAGATTGGAGGATTTGTTCAGACATGATATCTGAGCAAATTACATTGCATTGCAGAGCACTCCTTTCTTTTATTCTTATTTCTAATGTTGAGATGTTTAATCCAAATACTACTAATGACTGTTACTGACAGTTATCCTAATCTTTGTAATGACAAAAACGTATCTGCTAAGATCTTCCAGTCAGCCTTGCATTCTGGATTATGGCTTTTTAAAAGCCAAAATATCTCCAAAATTTTCCAAACACCTTATTGCCTATCACATGTCTGAAGCCATATTGGGGTGTAAGTTATACCTGGAATATATCATATTACATATGTTTATATTGATTTAAAGTATTTCTAGTGTTATTTTTTATTACATATTTCATTCTATGTAATATACTAAAGACTGCTGTGTCATTTATGGCTTAGATTAGCCAACTGACTTCTACCTGACTTAAGATAGACAAGGTCTACTCTATCTTCATGGACTAAAAGTTTTCTGCCATCGCTGCTCTTGGTGTGTCCTGACATGCTTCATCCTCTCTAATTGTATTCTGTAGCATGTTCACAACATAGGGTCAGGGAGAATGCTGTGCTATCAATAAGGTGTCGATACAAGATTCACACAATAGTTCAAGGTGTACCCCACATTTCCTTCCTGCACACAACTTCCACAACTTCTACACCAGAGCTTTAAAAATGATATCCTAATTCCTCTGTCTTCCCCACATATCTTTTGAGTCTCTCATTCTTATTAAATTCTCATCTAGTAATTGCTGAACTTGATGTTCCTATTGAGAGGATGATTAGCCGTCAGGTAATAGTTCTGTACAACCAAGAGGTGATTACAAGTGTTCTATGTTCTAAGTAGCTTTGTGCTAAGCAAAAATATTTGTCATGCTCTTCAGTGACTCAAGTTCTATAGGAAGGCAAAACGCAGTGGAGAATATAACCAGCCCCACATTCAAAGTGCTGAGTGCAATTTTATCTGAACATCCATATCTGAAAGACCACGTTAGATCAAGTTCAGAAGCTCAAGAAAATCTCCAAAGTCTCAGAAATTTTATTTGGAAAATGACATCATTAGTGTGCTCTGAACTTTCTTTTATCTTTTCATACTGAGATATGTCCTGAATAGGAAGCAAGGAAGCAATAATTTTAAAAAAGGAAAAATAATTGTGTGGTAATATATACTGATAATCACTTGTTTATCTTAGTGTTGGCTGATGGTACATTTTATTTTAGACTTCTGAATTATTCCTTCTAGATTTCCCCTAATTATGGTTTATTTTCAGTCTATGCTATGTTGCCTCATTTTAGACTTAGTGTTATTTCCAGCAAAATACATAGTTCAAATTGAGGAAAAATGGCCTTAAATAACATAATGTCATTAGAAGTCTCTTGCCTGCATTCACTACTGCTGGTATTTTTCAGGTTTGTCACATTGTTCTGTAGTGCTTTCTTTATGCATCTGACCTTTAAAACATTCATTAAATTTAATGAGTTTAAAGTGTAAAAGAAAAATAATCTTGTGAAGCACAATCATCAGGACTCTTATTTAATAGGGGAAAAGGACCAACTTTGCAAATATTAACAGGTCTATACAAAACTGCTTTGCACTGTTTCTACCTGCTGTAATATTCTATTGATGTGGTATGCTCAATCTGATGAATGTATAGGGAAAAATAGCAGTAGACACATGAATACTGTTCTAGCTAAATCATATGAGTGAAATTCCTATTTTTCAGTGTGACAAGGCCCTACTAATATCCAGTAGTGCACATGTAGTCTATTACAAGAAGGAAAAAAGTATTCTCAAAAGGTGAAAAGCTGATTTTTTTTATGCATTCCTTTTTATTTTGCAAGAAGAATTGATTCTATACTGCCTTAGTTATGATTACCAGTGGTTCTTCCAAAATACGCCAATACAAAAAATTATGACAAAATTTACTTATATTCTCCACAAAAATCTTACTATTGCATCAGGCTAGCATGGCACACTAAGCTCTTTGGGAGTGAGTTAGGCTTGGCTAACTGCAGATCTCCTTAGAAGGAAATGACTCTACTGTTGAGAATTACATATCATTTTGAGAACAGCAGACAGGGATTTAAACACAGATCATGCATGGTAATGAGTTATTTTATGGCAGGTCGTACACCTTCAATATTTTTTGAATAATAATTTTTCATAGCCTTTCAAATCACAAAAAGTGACGAGATAGTCTTTCTTAAAAAAGAAATTGATAAAATTATAAAGGTATTTAGAGTACTAAATATGAAAAAGTTGGTGCCTTTTTGAGTTTTTGTAAGAGTAAGAAAGAACACAGTAAAGGAAATGATATCTCTCTCGGAGTAACATTTAGTATGGGAGAAATCATAAATAGAGCATAGAACTTGTGTTACATGCATACATACATACAATTCGTTTTAAGTTTGAATGGAAGTTAAAGATAACTATTGACCTGCTTCTAAACTTTTGCAAATAACACCCTGGATGTTTAAAGCACTGTGAGAACTACAAGGTGCCTGAATGGCGAAGACATGACATTCAAGGATAGAGATGTTTTTTCATCTGACACCATACAAGTCCATCAAATAAACAGATCTGGGTAGCTGGTATATCAACTCATGCGTCTTCCCAGACACAGTGATATTTGGTTTCTTCCATCCTACCAATTCTCGATCTGACTCTGTAGCATGAGCCAACACTTTCAAATTTTTTTGAAATACTGACTGTTTTTCATAGCTTTATTTTCTCTCTTACATCCTAAAACAGTGATTTTTGTTGTTTGTTTTTGAATTTGTACTTGGGAAAATGTCACTGTGATTTAATCTTACAGGCGATTTATGAAAAAAGTTTTCTATATGCATTCATGCATGGGGTTTGGAACTAGATGACTTGACTAGATGTCCCTTCTAACCCAAGCCATTGTATGATCCTGTGGTTCAGCAAGGATTTTGTGAATTGGCTCAGTAAAGCTCAGATAACTTTACAGTAGCTATTGTATATTCCATAATAATGCTCTGAATGTAAACTGTGGCATTATACTTGAATTAGTTAGCTTGCCAGATGACTTCAGTCTTCTTTTGAATACATTGATTGACATTTCATTTTGCCCTGACAATAATAATGGGATTCTAGAAGGAGTCTTGAACTTTAAACATCAAAGAATTGCTCAGTTCACCTCATTAGTCTTCAACCTTTCAAATACAATTGCAGAATACATTAAAGAATATTTTTGTACTAGGTGATCATAAAGTTGAAAATATTATTTTCATGGATATTTGGTATTTTAATTATTTATTATCTCCTTTGCTTGTGTTATTATCTGAAACTGAGAAAAACTGCATCACATGGTAAATTAACAAGAGCAACTGAATTTCATATCAACTCATACTTCTTTCTGTTGCCATCAGTCTGAGTAGCATAATAAAATAAAAAATTGAAAAGCTTTTTCATTATATTTTAGAGTGAAGTAGCTGGCAGAAGGCATTATGATGACATTGGCCTAGGTTTGCCCTTTCTCTTCTCCTAGGAATGGTGTTAAAATGGGTTGTTCCCCCTTTGAGTTAACCCATCCAATTTTGTCCTCATGCAGAGTGCTGCAACATGTTCTCTATGTAATGATTTTCTGAGGAGTCCCAACTGCTTTTCTAGCTACATAAATATCAAAAGGCTTTTGGCTCCGGCATAACTGTCTTACCTCCTTACAACTTTCCCTCTTTCCTTTTCCTTCTCCTCCCCAGAACCCATGTGTTTAATGTCATCTTTTCCCTTGACTACACAGTATCAAGACTATCTTGTGTTAACATTGTTGATCATATTACTTTAAAAAGATTTTTGGAAGTACGAGAACAGCACTGCATGCATTTGCCATGTATCTCATGCATCCACTGCTGTTCTCCTTAGTATGACTGTCCTTTAAGTAACTCATAATTTTAAATCCCTCAATTTTCCATTCCTTTAACAAAACAGTTTCTTTTTATAATATAAGGAACTAGAAAAATGGACAGTGGCTAAAATTAATTTTCATCCACTGTAGAGGAGCAGTTTCCTTAAGGATGTGGTAATCAAGGTGTGCTCACAACCCTTCACTGATTAGAAAAAAAAAATCCACACAGGAAGAATTTGTAACTAGTTTTTGTCGTACAAGGCAACAACTATATTAGGCTGATGATCTCCCTTGAAATGAAACAAGCCAATGGCAGAGTAGCCATGGATGTTAAAGGAAGTGGCTTTCATTAGTTTTGTGGTGATGATCTGGAAGCGCTTCTCAAAGCCCCCAAACCTTTTGTTCTTCTTCAGCTACCACTGAGACTGTTTCTGTAGGAGAACCTCCACACAGAATGGTTATCCCTGTTGGCAGATACATCGTCACTAACACACCTTACTGTTTGAGTGATAGTCCTAAACACAGGCTTTATAAGAAAATCCTCAATTATATATCTGCAAGTTGGCATTGTTCCAAGACAGGCCTTTTGTTTGACCTCTTGTTACGTAACAAGGAATGCTATGGTGCAATGCTAAGTGGTTGGGAAATTCCCACTGAACCTCAGTTATACAATAATCTATTGGTAGGCACTTGTACCCCATACTTCTGTACAACAGTGATATAATTGAAACTGAGCTTCTCAGGGTTTATTTCATCATTGATTAAATTTCTTTTAGAAGAATGGCATATGTTTTGTTTGGAATGCTCTGAACAATACAGAATTATGTTTTCCCTAGCACAATGATTGCTAGTGACAGACTGGCAGAAACAGGGCTATATTCTGTGGCTTAGTACTACTCTGATGTGGAAGGATGCTAATTTTTGTCATCGAAGATTGGTCACACCACTTTCTTCTGCTGCGTGGCAGGAGTAGAGGCAAAGCATGAAATTGTTTAGGCATAAACAAATACTTCACAACTGCACCTTCCCCTGAGCCAAGCATTGCTGCAGTGGCTTGGCACCTCTCTTGCTGAGTCCTCCAGAGTTAATCTCTGCTGAACTCTTTAGAGTTAACTGAGCCCCTTTGCAAGAAAACTTGACCCTGGAGGAAGGAAGAAGCTTGCTTTTGGTTGAGCTTGGCCTGAGCTGGCTCATATACAGCATGACTCGCAGCAGATTGTGCTCTCCTACCCTATGATCAAATGTGTTTAAAAAAGATTATGTCAGTGTTGTCACAGGATTTGTACCCACTGAGACATTTGACAAAGAAGAGACAAGTTTTGATTAGACTGCCAGAGTGGTGTGGAGAGAGGTCAGAGATGTGATGATGTTCAGCACCCTCTCTGATACTCACTAGCACTTTGCCAAACCACAAAGTGAAGAGCTTGCTCTCTCCCATTTGGTTTTATGAAGATAAATATTGTCTAAGTCCTTATTTCAAGCAATCTCCATGTCATGCACTGAAGCCCAAGATGTAAATTGCACTGTCACAGTCCTCCACCAGGCACAAGTACAGAATGGCGCAAGGCCTGAAGCCAAAACACCACAAAATCCAGACAGCTTTGTGTGTTTTTCCCTCCCTCTCCCGAAGTGTGCATCATGTCTACATTAAGTCCCTGTTTGTTTCAGGAAGGTTTGTTCCCTTCCAACTCAAACCATTTTAAGATCGCTCACTCAAATATTAACAAACTTTTCCTAGATCAGAAGTTTTGATACAGAACTCTATACTTTCAAGTGCATGCAACAGCAGTGATTTGTAGCTCCTCATACAAAGTCATTTTTATTTGCCTTTCTGTAGTCTGGGTCTGATTAGACAAAAGAACAAATATTCTATAGGGCTTTTCTCTTCGAGCCATGTTCTCCCTTCTTTGAGTCATGTCTGCAATCAAAAAAGGAAGCAAGCAACCACAGCAAAAACAACAAAATGGTTCAGACTTCTCCAAAGTTGTTGCCAGATAAGTGTAAACATAGAATTACATTTCAACATGATTTCAGCAAGTTTCTGCATTATACTCTGTATTAGCCTGCATAATCAGTCTGTGTTCACTGATGGTGATATTTTGGGAGCATACTAGCCTGAAACTAAGAGAATCCTGTCTCTGAGAGTCTTCAGGCTTCTTGACAGGAGGAGAAAAATCTGCATGAAGAAAAGTGAAACAAGACTTCAAGAAAAATTTAGAAGTGATTAGAGGGAATATATTTTGTGAATCAAGGTAAGAATGGTTGCCAAGAGGTCTGTGGGAAGAAGAAACAGAGAACAAAATGAACACGGCAGTGATACTGATTTGGGTTTTTGTCTTCAGTCTAACCTGTATTTTTTTTTAAGAAGGAAAAACAATCTGTAATGAAATGTAAAGTAAGTGTTTCTAGCACAACAGTGCCCTAAAGCTCGTTCTACCCTCCTTACTCATTAAGACTGTATGAAAAATGCAAATCCCTGAACTCAAAACTTACAGCCTCAGTAACTGAGGTAACAGGTTTTGTTTATAAGAATAGCATAGCACTCTGCAGCATAAATCTTCAGTTAATCCTTTGGTGCAACCTATCATGATAGACTGCTTGGCATTATCAGATTCTGTTTTAGCTGTACCATCTACACACAAACTTAAAAGTGCTTCAGGCAGTTAAAATGACACGTTTGAAATTTGGTGTTGTTTTTCATTCTTCATTCAATTCTACTAATGGGGGAAAAAGGTGAGGCAGAGAGAAGATCAGAGGAAACCCACAAGGATTTTAAAATAGGTTTTGAAAGGCAATGTACTTTATTTATGTATTTTGCTTTTGCTTTTCCACTGTGTATGCATCTAATCACTTCAGTTTCTGTCTCTGTATGCACATGTAGGTAGACATCTTTACGTAAGGCAGGCAAAATGGATGTTGGTGGGAGCAGTGCTGTGCTAGAGCTGCTCTAGATGCAGATTATACATAAAGGCTCATTTTTGGCTGGCTAAATTTTGGTTTTTACCCTAGATTCAGGTAAGGTGCATAGGATGTCTCTGCACAGCAAGTCTGAAGAAGTCAGACTGCATCCCTTTTTACTCAGGTAACACCTGCACATGCACCACCCTCTTCTATGCTATGGTACAGCAATACCTAGGTGAGAAACCAATCTAAGCTACCAAACAGGTCTTTTCATCTGGGTAGTCAGGATGACCAGGCATGTTGTGCCATGCTCAGTGTTTGCCTTTGAGATGCAACCATACTTGCCATAGGTTTTGTTGTTAATCCTCCTAGGTGTCTGCAGAATTTAGCTACATGCTTGGGAAACCTACGCCTTTCTCTGGACTATTAAAGAAGCATGAACTATATATATTACTGAAGTAGACTGTTCAAGCAAACGTGTAATGTTAGGTGGGAAAAAAAAAAAAAAACAACCATAGAAAAGCTCTGTCTTTAGAAAGAGAATACGTACATGGAGAATGATTCACACCGTACCTCTCCTAGAGCTTAATTCCTAATGTGCAGCCTGTGACTGAATTCCACTAACATTGAATGAGTGCTTAGCATAAGAAAGATGCACTTAGAGACATCTCAGATATGCTGAGATATTTCTTGGTCCTGTTTTTACTGTATATATGACAACAAACAGAACTATGTTTCTTTAGTTTATTGATACATTCTGTATCTTCTCAGTGAGGATTTCCTTTCCCACCTTCATCAACAGCTTTTATTGCTCTGTACTGTTATTTAATTTTAGACTCTTCCTACATTTTTTCACCAGATATACAGGCGTATATGCATGTTCTGTGTGTGCTGCACTGGGAAACACTGGTTTACCCTAATAAGAGTATTTGCATACAGTAAGCCCAGGAGAACCTCGTGAGGTTCAACAAAGACAAGTGCAAGGTTTTCCAACTGAGTTGTAGCTACCCCCGCTATCAATGCAAGCTGGAGGATTAAAGGATTGAGTACAGCCCTGCTGAAAAGGACTTGGGGATGCTGGTGAATGGCAAGCTGGACACAAGCCAGCAATGTGTCCTCAGCCCAGAAAGCCAACTGTATCCTGGGCTGCATCAAAAGAATCATGTCCAGCAGGTCGAGGGAGGTGATCCTGCCCCTCTACTCTGTGCTGGTGAGGCCTCACCTGGAGTACTCCATCCAGATGTGGAGTACTCAGTACAGGAGAGACATGGACCTGTTGGAGCACATCCAGAGGAAGGCCACAAAAAGATCCCAGAGTGGAACACCTCCTCTACAAGGACAGGCTGAGAAAGCTGGAGCTGTTCAGCCTAGAGAAGAGAAGGCTCCAGGGAGACCCGAGAGTGATCTTTCAGTACTGAAAGGGGAGCTACAAGAAAGGAGACAGACTCTTTAGCAGGATCTGTGGTGATAGGATAAAAGGAAATGATTTCAAACTAAAACAGGAGAGATTTAGACTGGATATTAAAAAAAAAGTTTTTTTACAGTGAGGATGGTGAGGCAGCGGAAGAGGTTGCCCACGCAGGTGATGGATGCCTCATTCCGGGAGATGTTCAAGTTCAGGCTGAATGGGGCTCTGAGCAACCTGATGTAGCTGTAGGTGTCCCTGATCATTTCAGGGGAGTTGAACTAGATGACCTTTAAGGCTCCCTTCCAACTCAAACAATTCTGTGATTCTATTCTATGGCAGGGATCCTTCCAACAGTTTATTTCATGCTAAAAAAAAACAAAAAACAAAAAACCTGAAGGCCCTGAAGAACATATGCCAGATGTTTTTCATTCAACCACTTTAAAACAGCACTGGTACTGAAATATCCTGAAGGGATGGCTCTAGAGAGACAACTCCTCAGTATTACAATACAATGATGGCAGTTCCTGTGACACTTCGGGCTGATTACTACTGTGTAACATTTTGAAATATGACAAGAGAAACAAAGTGGTTATAGCTTTCTCATATTGTCAGAAGGTAATAGATCCGTTTCCTGCAGCATAGGCTTCTCAAGCTATTCTGTGAATGACTGTACCAGAGAGAAAGTGCTAGCATTACCTTAGAGAAAATTAACTAACAGTGCCGCAACCATCATCTTCAGGGAATTATTTCTGGCATATAGCATTCGTCCCTGGAATGCCCAGCAGGTACTAAAGTGCTGAGGCACGTTATGTTTTCAAGCAGCTGTGAAGATAAACTGGTTGCAAGTGTTGGTTTTTGAGGTAAGTGCCCCCAGGTCAGGAGATTAAATACTTCTCTTCTGGTCTTTTGAATGTTCTCTGTGCAGGTAAAGCAGATTTTTAAAAACTGCTGATGTGTCTTCCACTGAAAAACAATTCTGCACTGAAAAATCATTTCTAGATTAACTCTCAGATTTTATCTGTGTGTGAAATTTTGTTTCTTTTTGCCATACTGATGCAGTGTGCTCTGAGGCATTTCATTTTACCTTTAGTATTTCTTTGAAAGATAAACTTCAGAATTGTGTGAGTGATTTCAGGAAGATTTTATTTTCTTTCAGCATTTTTGTCTCTCCATTAGGCTTGGCTAATCAAAGGTATGTGTTTAGTGCTCTTTTTCTCCCCAAGTAGCAGACAGAACAGTATGTACACTTACCACTTGCAACCATGATTACAGTATATCCCTCCCTCATTTCTCTCTCATAAGTGATAATTCTTTTCTTTCACCCTTTATCTTCCTCAGACCATTAACACTGTGTTGCAACTATATTTCTTTGCTTTGTGTTTTTACTGCACTAGAATAATGAAATACTGATCTGTCTTATAGTTTCTGGGAAAAACTGAACCACAATAGTACTGTACTGTGCGTTGCAAGAAAAGGATGTGTTGCCAGATAGCAGTAAAGCTGCCAGATAGACATTATTTTGCTCATAAGTAATGGAAAAAGAAAGATTTTTGTTGTTCAAAAGGCTCTGTTGTTCTTTTGCATTACTTCTCTTCTTCTCTCCCCTCCTTTTCCTTTTCCTTTTCCTTTTCCTTTTCCTTTTCCTTTTCCTTTTCCTTTTCCTTTTCCTTTTCCTTTTCCTTTTCCTTTTCCTTTTCCTTTTCCTTTTCCTTTTCCTTTTCCTTTTCCTTTTCCTTTTCCTTTCCCCTTTTCCTTTTCCTTCTTCTTCTCCTTCTCCTTTTCCTTTTTCTTTTCCCTTTCCTTTTGTTGAAGTGCTTCCTGAAGTAACATCTCATACAATGACCATATTATTAAATGTTCAATTCTAAGCATCTGGCTATGTTCTCGTTCTCTTACTCCCATTCACCTTTTCCCCCCTTTTTGTTCCTTTCCCTGCGTGAGTGATGCTGACAGAACTACCAAGGCACTCCAGTCCCTGATAACCTAACTAGCATGATATCCATCAGGGAGCTCATTAAGTGGCTATCTGTCAAAAGTCCCCTTGTGCCAACTGTGTTTGGTGCTGTGGCATATACAGATTGGTTAAGCTTAAATAATATATTTATTTTTTTTTTCCGCAGAAAAATATAGTTGAATAACAGGCACAGTTCTTAGGAGTTCCTCCTCCAGGGGTTTCATTCATAAATCCTACTCTTAGCAAGCAAAAAAAGCAGACGAGTGATAATCTGGGGTAGTTCGTGCATCCATGATCTTTGACAAGCTGGAAAGAGGCCATCTTTACAACTTTTGATCCCCTTTGTCACCCTGAACATGAGAATGTGAGAAGATGTTGTTTACAAGAAACTTGCAGATGTGGCACTGAGTGACATGGGTTCGTGAACATGAGGGTGATGGGTTGATAGTTGGACTAGACAATCTTAGTTGTCTCTTCCAACCTTAATGATTATATGTTAATGAGAGCTTTAAGATCTCATCACCTGCCTGGTGATGGTGTGAAGGAGCAGTGGGGTAAGAGCCTTTCTTTGCACATTCCTTCCTGTTACCCTGGCTGTGTGAAACAAAGAGCATAGTGAGACAGTGGAAGAGCTGCTATGACAGAGGTCTCCATGATTTGTGTACTCATACCCTTGTCCTATCACAAGTGGATGTACATAGTTATAAATCACATTTGTCCTATATCTGAAGTATTCCCATACCATTGTCAGGAGTGGAAGACATATTCACTACTGAATGAATCAACCCAATACCATTTTTCTTTTAAGTTATAACAGAAATGGCTGTTCTGGAAGAAAAAAATTGATTTTTTTTGCTTCTTATTCAGGCAGGAATAGATGAAAGCCTTAAAAAGAGGATCAGTGAATTCTGGCATCTAATGACATCAGGTTCCTTTGAAAAGAGCTTAGGTGTGCAGTCTCGCAGGTCTTTGAATTGTACAGGAAATATTTGCCATGGTGTCAGGTGGCAGACCTATGCTTCAATATTGCTGTTTATCATTTTTTTTTACTTGTTCAGTTTATGTATGTAGCTTTATGTATTTTTATAGACATATATTTGCATGTTTAATTTGAGATCATTTGAAGATGAAATGTAGTGAAACTTGACTGGGTTTTGCTGTGTATGTCTTCTTTTTGTGCAAAGAAAATTACTAAGTACAATATATAAAAATATCTAGAAGTTCTGAATGTCACTTTTGCAGGAATTACTGAATGCTGCAGATGAAGTCTTTGATCTTTGAGAGGCTTCTTCAACTAAGCTCTAATGAATGTGTTACCTAACTGTCCTTCAAGGAAGGCCGTGATTATTACTTTGTTGCATAACATTTCACAAACTGAAATGATGCTATTCTTCACCAGAAATATTTGTTCTCTTCAGTTGCTGGCTCTGATCTGTAGTGAAGTAGCATATTCTGGCTGTAGGAATAAAAAAGATGCTTTATTAACTTTTGTTTCTGAATGACCAGTAACAGGCTCCCTATTAGATGTGATAGATTTACCCGAACAGCAGAGAAGGCAGAGTACACTGTTTGACCTGGCTGTGGGAAATGCAGATATGCAAAAGCTGTGGAAATGCTCAAACATTAACTACCCAGTGAGATATTTTCCCCTGGAGGTATCTGAGTGGAATGAGATGAGTATCAGCAGGAAGTATGTAGTGCTCACTCTCAGCAGAAGCACAAGAGAACTAGGAAGCTCTCCTAAAGCAAAAACACTGCTTCCACTCAGGCTTCCCGGGCAATGCAGAGTCATCATAGAGCCTGGAGAAATCCTTGAAATCCATCACCCCAGTGGTTCCTTCACTGAGCTTTGAGCAACCACCGGTATGATATAACAGAGAGTAAGAAAACCTGCCTATAACTGTCAAACTTATCAAAATTGAGTGGTGGTCTTGAAACGTTTTTTGGAGGGGAAATCAGCATACCAAAAACTAAAAGTGTACGTTTATGAGGCATTTTCTGCTTTGTTTTATTAATAGTTATAGGCCTTATTTCTTCACACTGTCTTTCTTGAGTTGGGACACTCTGTAACTACTACTCTTCCCAGACTGTTCACTTTGCTTTGGCTGATGCTCAGCATTAGCTGTGACTGAACAGATTTTCTCACAAACAAGACCTCCTCCCCACCCCCCCTTTTTTTTTTTTAATTGTTCCACTCATGATTTAGTATGTTGTCTTTAATGCTTTCAAAAAAACTTTAAATGTATGCTTTAAAGCAACTTCAAGGCAAAACAGGGAATGCAAGAGCTGTGCTACTTATGAGATTTACAGTTCAGTTTGCTGTCAGCCAGATTGGTGACTTACATGTGAGAGATTAAAAGAGAAGTAATGAATCACAGGGCAGTGCTCATTCAAAATGCCTCCAAAAACTCAAACAGTTTTCCTAATAGCCATCTATTCAGGGACTCAGCCTGCCGCTCCCACTCTGCACATTTTACTTCATCTTACTTGCTCATGAGGAACAAAACACTTGGCTTAGCAGATTTGTCAGCAGTGCTGCACCTCCATTTTCTTCCAAATAGGAATAAATCCTAAAAGAGAGCAACAAAATGTTCTCACACATCATATGGCAAATGATGGCCCAAAGTCAGGGTGTGATATTTACTCACCAGAAGGGGAACGCATATGTGTGCACACCCGTTCTGAGAGAAGAGAAAATTGTTATTTTATTTGTATTTCCCTACTAATTAAAGATTAAAATTCTGATCCTGATTTGGCACCTGTCTATGCAGCCCATCTCCTGTAAAGATTTTACCAGTCCCAGGAACACATACTGGGCACATCTAATGCTCAGCTGATTGTTAAAAACTGCAATCAACAGAAAAACAAGATCATCCTAAAAATTACATTTGGATTATAATCTTAATTTTAAAAACAGCTGCCTCAGTCACAGGCTAGAGATCTTGATGTGTATTAGGTGTCTAGGAACCCTCAGAGTCTGTCTTCTTACATCTCTGGATGTGCACATGCTGCCCTTACGAGCATTACTGGTTTTGATGTGGCTGTCTTAGGGGCAGCACCATGGGGTTCTCCCACTGTGGGATCCTCATTTTGGTCTGATGGCTCACTTTAAAGTTGAGGGGATGTCTGCAAGATAATTTATTTTAAAAAAAGCCTCTCAGCATGGTGCTATAGGAAATACCAGGGAAAACTCTAAGACATGAAGTAGCTGCCCAGAGGCAGCTACGTGGTGTTATTCTGCACAGGTCTGGACCTTGAACTTAAATACTAGTAACTGGCAGTGTATGCAAGGTCTTTCTGGCAGTTTGCAGAAGAGCTGGAAGCTCTGCTTTGTATTGGTTACTATCTATCGTTGCTGGTGTTGTTTTATCAAACCCAATTCCTTAGCTGCCAGTACTTATTCCTGAAGATTTCTTCTGCCTCACTAGTGTGCTAATGGCATCTGCTCCTAATTTACTTTAACAATCACACATTTGCTCTGCCCACTCCTTTCCTGGAGTCAGCCCTGTTGTTCTGATGCCTATTTTTATGCCTGTGATCCTAGACCAAGTTCCTAACAATTTTACTCTTTGGACTGATGTCTTTTGTGACTTTTTAGTTCCCCATCTTGAACTGTCTTGATTGTGGCCTTTGCCACTTTCTTCCATCTTATAACCAGAGCAGCCTACAGAATAGCTTTGTTGCTTTGTCCAAGTAAAAACTGAAATGATCTTTTTATAGTTGTTCCATAATCAAGGTTTCATGTGCCTTCCTCCATTACAGAAACTGCTATTTGCTGCTAATAAGGTGCAGATAAAGCACTGCACATTGATCAGTTATAGAAATATCTTCATTCTTGCTTTGTGTGGCTAGTAACTTCTGTAATACTTGAAGTCAGATAGAAATAATGAAATCATAGCTAATAAACCAACAATATTATTTACCTAAAAATCCCTTTAAAAATTATTATCCCATTGACTATGAAACTAACCCAGGAGTTATTACCAGTAAGACTGGAATGACTTGAGATTAAAGCATGCAACTATCTATATTCGTGACTTTTTCTTGATTTTGCACTTCATATGCAAGATGATTCATAGCTTTGTACTCGACTGTATAAAACAAATATTTGTTGTACTAGAAATACTGGCTCTGAAAGTGTCTGACAGTCTGTTTCTCTGCCATGTTGTTCTTTCTTTATAAAAAAGATGACAAACTTCTCCTACAAGTGATTTTTGTGAGCTTTGTTAGCATACACCTCATTTTAAATTTAGATTTTTATTGTCATGGGACCAAATCCTGCTGCTCTTATTCAGTCAAAGCTGCCATGGGTTTCAGCAAAAGCATTGTCTAAGTAGGGTGTGAACATCAGGAAGGTTAGTCCAGGCTTTTGCCCATATATGATATTTAAGAATTCACAGACATCCAACAGTGTTGCTTATCACTTTCTATTCACAACATCTGGGGAGAGAATTTTATTGTCATTGCCCTGGGTATCTAGGAACACTGAGCTGGAAATATGTGCTGAGTCATAGGGTCTCCTCTCTAACTTTACTGAAAACCATGGAACAGACATACCCTAAGGTGACATTGTAGACCACAGAAGCTACAAACCACTTCACAATATCATACCAAAATCTTAAGGCCTTCATACAGGGAAAAAAAAGCAACCAACAAAACACAAAATCAGTAGTAGGCCATAGGAAGATTGTAGGTAAGGTCAAGAGTAGCAACTGCTGAAACTTTGCTCTAAGTTTGCCAGTTTTATTGCTAGTTGCAATGGAAATAGTTAGATCATGCAAAATGCTTCTGCACTCTGCACCCTGAATGGTTTTATGCTGCGTGTTTGAATGCTAACTCACCTTTGTCATTTAAAATGATTCTTGAAGGACAAAGCTGTCCTTTGGGCCCAATTTGCACATCTTCAGCCATTTCTAACCTACTGTATTTTTAATAAATTTCAGGGCAATATCCAGGTTATTGAACAAACTGGAAGTGTCAATTTTCTGTAGATCTGATTTTTTCCTGAAAAACATTTTAGTATTTTGTAATTATTTATTATATATAGAATTGGCTTACAGATATTAAAGATTGACAAATTGCTTCCCAATGGAAACTTTAGTATGTCACAAGAGGACAGCTTAAGGTTACAGTTCATGTTCTATTTATTTGTTTCTCACAGGTACACTTAGGTTAGCCTACTTCACCCACAGAAGTGTATCTGAGGTAGCAGCTCCATTGTTACAGGCAAGGAGAATCCTGAAATGACAAAATAGTGAAACAAAGTTTGATGTTTTCCTGGAGAAGCTTGCAGCCCATGGTTTGGACAGATACACTCTTTGCTGAATGAAAAACTGGCTGTGTGGCCAGGCTCAGACCTTGGAGGTGAATGGAGTTAAATCCAGTTGGCTACTGGTAACAAGCGGTGCTCCTTAGGGGTCAGTACTGGGGCCTGTCCTGTTCAGTGTCTTTCTGGGTCATCTGGATGAGGGCATTGAGTGCACCCTCAGTAAGTCTGCAGAATAGATCAAGTTGGCAGGAAGTGTTGATCTGCCTAGGAGTAGGAAGGCCCTACAAAGCAAATTTGGACAGGTTGGATAGAGGGGATGAAGCCAGTGGGATGAAGTTCAACAAGTCCAAGTGCTGGGTCCCGCACTTTGGCCACAACTCCAGGTAGTGCTACAGGCTTGGGGCAGAGCAGCTAGAAGACTGTCTGGAAGAAACAAACTTGGGTGTGTTGGTCAATGCTCAGCTGAACATGAGCCAGCAGTGTGTACAGGTGGCCAAGAAGGCCAACAGCATCCTGGCTTGTATCAGAAACAGTATTGCCAGCAGGAGCAAGGAAGTGATCATCCCTCTGGTACTGTGTTCAGTTTTGGGCCTCTCACTACAAGAAAGACATTGAGGTTGTGGAGTGTGTTCAGAGATGGGCAACAAAGCTGGTGAGAAGTCTGGAGCACAGGCCTTACTAGGAGTGGCTGAGGGAGCTGGGATTGTTTAGTCTGGAGAAGAAGAGGCTCAGGGGAGAGCTTATTACTCTCTTCATCTACCTGAAGGGAGATTGTGATGAAGTGGGGGTGTGCCTCTTCTCCTGCATAACCAGGAATAAGACTCGAGGGAACGGCTTCAAGTTGCACGAGGGGAGATTCAGGGTGGATGTTAGGAAATACTTCTTCTCAAGAGAGTGCTCAGGCACCAGAATGGGCTGCACAGAGAGGTGGTAGTCGCCATCCCTGGAGGTGTTCAAGAAAAGTTTAGATGTTCTGAGGGCAATAGTTTAGTAGGAAATATTGGTGACAGGCAGATGGTTGGACAGGATGATCCTGGAGATCTTTTCCAACCTTGGTGATTTCTGATTCTGTGATTCTGTGATTCTAAGATTCTTTGTTTAATAAACTGGTGATTATGTTAATCAGGTCTGCCATTTTTCTTAATTTTGATGGTTTTTTTTGTTGTTGTTGTTGCCAGGTTTTTATGCTTACAAGGAGTTAAGCTATAACATGGAAACTAGTTGGACAGTTGAAACATTTCAGTTTACCTCCAACACAGTTGTTATAGTTGAGAAATATATCTCTTGAAAAAGCTCAGAAAAAGTACTCCCTGGTCTAGAAAATGGCAAAAGCTGATCTTGCTCAAAAGAGAAAGAGACTCCATTAACTCATTCCTTCACAGTGAAGACTGTGAGTGAGAAAACATTTTCTAACATTGGTGAAGGAATATGTGGTCTTCAAAGTATATCTGATGGTGATAATGCAGCATGAAGCTGCTCCTGTTTCAAAATCATTGCAATTTCCCCATCTAATGTGTATACAGATTGCTTATAAGGCACCTGTGAAATGCATTTTCTTGACAGCAGATTGGGCTGCAGTGCCTTAAAGGGTGCACACAAATGATTCCTTAGCAAGCAATACCTCGTATATACTCTGCTTCAGCAGTAGTATGTCAGGAAGCTGACAGTAACGATCATCTTAGAGTCTTCTAGTGATGAAAGCTCTTGTATATGTCCAACACTGCTGATGTGGTTCAGTCCTGAATTGTCTTTCCAGACAGTGCCGTTCTGCTTGTGCATGAGGTCTTCATTCAAAAGTACTTCAGCTGCAGACTAATGTGAATTTCACCAGTGGCAATAGAACAGTGGCTTCTTATAAACTACTGTGTGGTGTCTTGTAATGTCTTTATTTTCTTAAGGCACAGAGTCTTCCACTATCAAAACTGTGCACATATTTAAATATGAACAAGAAAAAAATAGGAGGGGAAGGATCTACCTTTTGCAATTGCACTGCTAGCTGGAGCCCTTAATGATTTACATCTATGTGCTTGTATCTTCATTATCCTCCTTTAATGAAAAACTACCAGAAGCAAAATTAACAACATTAAACAAAAGGTCATTGTCAAGTTAGCCTCAAATCTAGCCATGAGCAGTGGCTACGTCTCTCCACCAATTAGAAATGCCTTGTTTTCTTTTCCATTAGTACAGTTCTCTGCAGATGGCTTTGTCCTCTGAAATACTATTGGAAACAACAGCAAACAGACTGTGATGTCTCCTTCTGACAGGGGCCAGGAGCACAAGCTGAGCACCTGTATGATTCCAGATGAAAATCTGTTCTAAGGTTATCTCATTAGAAGCAAATGAGGAACAAGGGAACGTGTTGTTTGATGTCCTGCTGCATTAAGCTTTTTCTAAACCTGAAAAATAGAAGTTCTTATGCTTTTCCCGTGGCTAAGCCTGGCACCCATCTATTATCCTGGACCAGGCCCAAAGCAGTGTTTATTAAATCATAACTGCAACAATGATTCTCTCCTGTAAGCATGTAGAAAATTGAATATGTTTTCTGTTCAGTAATGTAAGCTGCAGTGAAATGAGGGTTGATACAGTAGGATTGAGGAGCAGAGCAGTGCATTATTCCTCTCTGATGCTGAACTATCCAAATAATCAGCATCTTGTGTAAGCAAAGTTGAAAGGAAAGCATGGCACCATCACCATACATCACTGCAGCTCAAGTGAGGAGCTGTCAGCTGCGGTGTGGGGATGAGAAAATGAGAATGAACTCTTCCCCCCTGCTGCTGTAATAGCTACTCATATATTAATGTCATGTGCACAGATGCAGTGTTTGAAGGAGGTTGGTATCTGCCCGCTTGCTGGTACTTCAGCACAGGTACTGGTGCTTTTTGTGGTGGGAGATGAGAGCAGGAGGGCAGATGGCTTGACCTTTCAATTTTCAATAGATACTTCCAAATTCCCATCCTGAGAACTGTGTGTGCCTGAAGATACTTGAATGAGGGTTTGTGTATTTGGTACCCTACCTGTGCTGTCTAGTTCACATGGATGGTCTAGGAATGATATGCCTCTCCATAACACTTGCTTTGTGTATAGCCTTGAACCCCTTTGGGTGCAGTAAAGATAATGCTATTTTTTAATATGCAAAAAAAAACCTCTCTCATCCATATATGTAATCTGTACAGATCATGTTTGTATAATCATTTTTCCCTCCCTCTTTTTTTTTTCCCCTAGGGCTTACATCATTGTTAGGTATGCATAAGCAAATTATAATAGCGAAAAAATAATGATGAAATCCCAAAGTGAAATTTAAATAAAATGGTACTTGGTCACTGTTCAGTATTCATGTAAAAACAGATCCTGAAAGTGTGACAACATTGTGAGGCACAGTGCAAACCAGGTCCTTACAGTTCCAATCAATAAGAAACAATTTGCAGAGCTGGCTATCTGTGAGAAGAAAAGAAAGGTGAAGTAAAGGGAAGGAAACAGCCCTCCCTACAATTTTTGCTGAAGAACTGTGACACGGCTATTAATTGGCTTGCCCGGTGTCCTGCAGGGTTTGTGTGATTGATCAAAGAACAGAAATCAGGTCTCTGGAGCCCTACTCCTCTGCTCAACCACAAGATAATTCTTCATTTCAAATGCCTGCCAATCTGCTCTCTTGGTGAGAGTGCTGGCTGTAGTCTATCACTGCAGTATGAAAACAGGGCTGCTCAGTGTCCATTAAAAGCTGATGAACAAATGAATCTCTACCTGCCTCGTCCTCAGAACTTTGGGTGCTGGTTCTCTTAATATTCATTACAAAATTGAAAAGGACAAATTCTGTGAAACTAAATGACAAAACAGTCCTTCCTTGCAAAAATGGACAATCCAGATAAAGCAAACACCCCATGTCCAACAGGGCAGTCTACACTTTTATTACTTTTTCAGGTGTAATTTCATTTTCAACAGTGACTGTAGATTTGATTTGTTTGTTGTTTTTTTTTTTTTTTCACTAAGCACAAAATGACACATCTCAAGATTGTTCTTTGTGCCAAAGGGGCTTGCTGTAAGGATGGGCTCTTGGTTCTGTCATCTAACACTTCCTTCCTCTAGTTCCATAGGTGTCCACTTTTGGTTTGCCTGGGCTGCATTGAATGAATAAGAATTGTCTTGGGCCACATATAAAATATAAAACATAGTTCACGTATATAAGCAACAAAACCTATTTTGTTGTCTGCTACATTTTTTAATTAAAACATAAAAAAGAGAGAACAAAAACATAAAACTATTGGAATATTTGACCTTGTTTCTGTGAAACTAATACATCAGTCTGATTCGATGGCAGTGGCTGCAATTCTCAGTGAGCTCTCAAGGGTTTTTTTTTTGAACATTTTTGAAGAAATGTTACTCTTCCTTTGCTTCATCCTTGAAAACACTTGTTCACAAATGTATGTACTGCCAGAAAGTGATGATGTGATTAAGAAATGATTGTGAAGCAAAGGATATTTCTCTCTGGTTAGACAGGGCTTACCAAAGACTGGTAGAGAGACATGATCAAGTTTTTGAGTTAAATATCTGATTGCAACTCTTTATATCCCACTTGAAAAATAGCAGGTAATGTACTTCTGTCAACTGAAAGTGGAGTCACAAATATACAAAAAAAGATGATTTTTTCAGCACTTGATACCTATTTTCAAATTCCTTTCTCACAGTGGAAAGTATTTGCTGTGTTGCTGTTCATAGAGCTGTGTTTCACCAGTGTCTCCTAAAAGAATTTGCCATAACTGAGTCAGCACTGTCCTGCTTCCTCCCTGTGTCCTGGTTTCAGCCCAGGCAGTACCACTTGCACACTGATGTTTGGTTGTCGTGAGCGACTGGTGCACACCCAGGGCTGGGCCTCTTGGAAGGGCAGAGCGCCGCCATGATGGCATGGGGCAGGGGTGGCTGCAGGGCAGGCTGGATGAGGCCACGTGAGGCCTGCAGGCCACAGGTTGGCCATGGCTACTCTAGTCCATTGCAGTCAGTGTGGTTCAATAAGTGTTCTTGAGGAGATGCTCCCGCATGCTACCGCTGTGTCTTCTCACCAGTCCTTGAGATTTCATGTCTGCACAGCCCTAATAACTGGTTTAGGAGAGAAGCAAAGGGGCTTTGTGCATTAACAGTGTGCCTACAGAACTGAAAAAAATGCACTCATGGTCAGTGGGTGGAGATGAATTACAATTCAGGAGAACCACAGCACAGCTTCCCAGGGATCTGGCATGGCTCTGGGGTCCTCTGTTCTCCCTGCTAGCTACTGGGACAAGACGCAATGGCCAATTGCCCATGGTGCCAGCTCCTGTGGTGAGGGCCTGCAGGGCAAAACTACTCCTTTAATGATTCTCTGGAAGTAATGTCCCTACTCATAACATGAGCACCAGTACTGTTCAGAAGGGGGAAAGAATGATTTAGAAAATCAAGTGCAGAATTTAAACATTATTTCAATGAACAGTGTTGGAGTTTTTCCTTTAAAAATGTGATTTAAGCTCTGCAGCTTTGGTCTTAAACCCCAAATCCTTACAGGCTTTTAGGCAGCCAATTCCCAAAGGTATAAGTGGCTTCAGAAAGTCTATTGTATACATCTAGGACACACAAGAATTTTTTTTTAAAGGACTCATATTAGGCAGTATTGCTACTGTGGATTACAAAGCTTCTGCAATTTCAGTGAAATCATCTCTCTGATGGAAAAAAATATATTTTTTCTATTTAAAAAAAAAGCTTTATTTATGCAACAATGTTCTGCTTTACTTATTTATTTATGTTTCTATATGGCACAAACTGAAAAGCAAATTTCTTGTTTTCTGCCTAAAGTGTTTATCTGATTGCACACATAATATCTGTAGGATGCTGTTCCCAAATTACTGGCTTTGATCTGCTCACCCAAGAGTAATTAGGATAAATTTGGCTAGCTTACCTGAAGTTTGAATTCTGGAGTCATTGCAGAAAGCTACGTGCTTTTCCTCCTCTGAGCACCACTCATTAATAAATGGCTTAGAACTGCAAATTGAAATTTTGCTTTCTGTGACCGGAGTTGATTTTGGATTTATTTTTTTAATACTCAGAGTATTAAATAGCATGTTGTGTCAAAAAGAAGGCATCCTGGCTTGTATCAGGAATGGTGTGGGGAGCAGGACTAGGGAAGGCATCCTGCCCCTGTACTCAGCATTGGTGAGGCATCACCTTGAGTACTGTGTTCAGTTTTGGTCATCTCAGTACAGAAGGGACGTGGAGGTACTGGAGCAGGTCCAGAGAAGGGCAGCGAGGCTTGTGAAGGGCTTGGAAAATCAGCCCTATGAGGAGAGGCTGAGGGAGCTGGGGCTGTTTGGTCTGGGGAAAAGGCGGCTGAGGGGAGACCTTATTACTCTCTTCCAGTACCTGAAAGGTGCTTACAAGGAGAGCGGGGTAGGTCTCTTCTCACTGGTGACAGGTGACAAGACGAGGGGAAATGGCCTCAAGTTGCGCCAAGGTAAGTTTAGATTGGACGTTAGGAAACACTTCTTTACAGAAAGGGTGGTTGAACATTGGAATAGGCTCCCCAGGGAGGTGGTTGAGTCACCGTCCCTGGATGTGTTTAAGAGCTGTTTGGATGTGGTGCTCGGAGATATGATTTAGCAGAGGGTTGTTAGAGTTAGGGTACTATGGTTAGGCTGTGGTTGGACTTGATGATCCTTGAGGTCCCTTCCAACCTGAGTAATTCTACAATTCCATGATTTGAAGCAGCTTAGTTTATCTCAGAGCTGGCTTTCAGGGGTAGGTTATGGTAGTTTCAGATCCAGCCAATGCCATTGTATATTCTCAGGATCTTACCATGCTACCTTCTCATGCAACTTAATCATGGATGTTAGATAGAGGTGTTTAATTCAGATTGATGTGGGATTTGCTTTAAAATAACTTCACCTGTTTAATTACTTATTACCTGAACCACCCAGTCTCTTAAGAAACACACCACACATGAAAGACATCAAAAAATAATGCTCTGCCTTTATCATATGTCAAAAGATTATGCTGGCTTCTTGGATAAATTGAAACAAAGAAGCCTAGTCACTTACTCTTTCACCCCCTACCTAGTGCAGATTCATGCTAGAATTTCAGAATGCACAGTGCATTTTATTAATGAATGTTGCCATTTTGAGATTTCATTGATAATGAGCCTGTTCAGATTATGCTGGTATTTCACTCCTTGCTGTAATTGCACTCTTACATTGTTTCCCTAGAGAGTGCCAAGTCTCAGCTTGCAGTAATTGCTCCTTTTTTGTCATTGTATAACACCTATATGCACAGACCTTCACTTGATCTGAAAACTTCTTCATTTCCTGGCTTCTTCATTTTTATTTGTCATGTTCCTACATAAAAACAAAATGAACAACCTTTCAGAGAGAGTTGTAGCTCAATAAAATACACTGGTGAGTGTTATCTAGGCTTAAGAAGCATATCAGATCTATTTACGTGTTCTCCCTTCTCACCTTCTGAAAGACTACATTATTCCCAGTGAAAGACTCCAGTGATGGAGATCTGTCATATCTACTGCTGTGCCTCATTATCCTTAGTGACATAAAATATTTCCTAATTTTGCCTCTGAATCTCTGTCACAATTTAATGCTTATATGTCTTATGTACGCAGACAATAACAAGTTGCTGCTTTCCCTTTTGCAATTGCCTTGTATATATTTTAAGGCTTCCTTTGAACTAACTACAGATTAGCTCAGTCACTGTCCACTGTTGATCTTTCCTAGTTTCTGATATTCCGGTGTGCATTTCCATACTCTCCAGCTGTTCTAGATCATCCTTGAAGTGTTCTGTCCTAAAGTGGACATTCTGCTCCAGCTGAGAGGTTTTATCAGTAGAATGTTTTTCAGTATTTACTCCCTTTTTCTTTTTTGGTAGCACAGGGTGATGTTTTCCCTTCCCAATAGCACTGACTCAGAGCTTGCTGTCCATGTTGGTGTATAATTTTTTCCCTAACTGGCTGTGTGTATCTGAATACTGGAATATCTGAATTCAGGGAATACATCCCTTTGGAGAACCATCATATTTTTCCCAGGAGCCTCCTTCAATTTAACAAGAACACTTTGTATTCTAATACCATCCAACCACCACTTCTGCTACCAGTAGAAGTGCCCCAGTGTGCATCTCCAGAGTCTCTCTCTGCAGGTCAGGGGGCACTGGACCACAGTGGGAGGAGGCTTCAATTCAGAGATGTTCTCAAGGTGTTTCCGTCCATACTTCATGACAAAGATAGCACAGAGAGTACAAGATTTTGTGCTAAAGGGCACTTGCAGGACACTGAAAGCAACAGTGAGGATTTGAGCTTATATGTCATGCTGTGCAGACATACCCTCAATTTCTGGGCTTGAGGATCAACACAGGCCCTTTTTCGCCTAGCTGTAACATCCTCGTTAGGCACAATTTTCCCTTAGAGTATCCCTAGAGAAATTCACTAACTCAGCGGATGCTATTAGCTTTTCCCAAAAGATTCCTCCATTCTTTACAGCTTAAGTTCTGGCAGTCAGATTTAGCAGCAGAATGGGTGCCTGGGGAAGGCTGCTACACAGACACATCTCTGTCACAGGACATGGATCCCAGGCTGCATCAGCTACTGTTAGCTGCAGCATGCTTCTCCCTTTTCTCTGCCTCCTTGCCACCTTTCTCTCCTTCCCTTTCTCTTTCTACGCATTGCTCTCCTGTTGGTTTGTTATTGTTTTTCCCAGTAGGTTCACTTCCAGTTAAGTCTTGGTGAGAAAAAAAGGCTGAATGCTGAGAAACTGCAGCAGTTCTAGGTGATTCTGCCTCCCATTCTTCCCACCTGCCCAGCAGAGTGCTTAGGTTATGGTTCTTTGTATCAATTCTGTCATCTTATTACAGACAAAATTACAAGTAAGGAATAGGTAGAGATTTACAGATGTTCAGAACCTTTTCCTAAACATTTCACAGCTCCCTCCTTCCTTGTCCTAAGCCATTGTGAAAGGGACCTAAGTTTCTAAGCTACTTACCAAAATATATTTTTTCTTTTTGCATTTATACAGAGAGGATTTGGGAACAGTGAATGCTTTCACAACTACTGTACAAATAACACCCAATATTCAAGTTTGCCAGGATGGAGTATATCACAGCTTTGAAGTTGCTTGATGGGTTGGTTTGTAAGTTAACATTTTTACATGCATATTTATTGCCTAGAAGCCTACTTTGTCACTTTATTGAGGAATCTGGAAGAAAAACACTAGAATGGTACAATCTCAGCATGTCCCTATGGCAACCCTTACATGTTGTGAGTTTAGAGTTAGTGGGTTAGATGTGTTTCTCAGAAGAAACACCAGAAGCAATCAGTAGGGTTTGGACCCAGCAGAGGTTCTATTCTTTTATGAATATTGGTCTTATTCATGCCCTACTTGATGCTAAAGAGGTGTTTATGTAAACGCCATTCAAGGCTGGTTTGATCTTCATTCATTATTTTCATCCTGTTTCTCTGGAAATACATCAGCAAAGGGCTACCCCATATCCTGCCTGTGTCCAGATTTGTCACCCATGGGGCTTTAAATACTGTATTGTGTCTCCTTAAATCTCCACATCTTCTAACATTTCTACAGATTATTTGCAGTGGAAGTTGTGATGGAGCAGTGGGAAGTGCTACTTCCTATCATTAGTACAGTGTACTTTTTGTAGTTTGATTTCTTTCCTGAAATCCCTTATTAAAACAGGACCTCACTCTTCTGCTCCCAAGCTTCTGCCAGCAGGTGGATCAGAAATGATGACTAGAAATGATTGCTGAAAACAGACATTTCTTACCAGCATTGCACAAAGTTCTGTTAAATGTCCCAGCTTTGGAAAGAATAGCAGGGAAACGTGGGGTGCCAAAATTATACATTACAGCTGCACCCTTTATATTCTCCTGCTGTCCTACCATCACAACAGAGCACTGCCTATGGTGGAGTGTTTTGAAACAGAAAAGTGGGAGTCCAGTGCTGCTTTCCTGCAGGTCTTAAAGAAATTAGAATCATTCTCGGGAGATGGCCATACTTCACAAGGAGTGAAGCACAGAACAGGGTTGAAATGAGGACTGTGTATGAGATTGATTTCTGTTGGGTTGTTTGGTCTGATTGGAACTGGCATTTCTGTCAAAGAGAAATGTAAAGGGCTGTTAGCAGCACCTGGAGTTCTCTTGCCAGGTACTTAAAAATCTAGGCAAGAAACACATAACAGCAGGACCAAAGGAACACTTTTACATAAATAAATCTGGTCCAGTGAATTCAAATAGAATTCCTGAGGAAAAAAAGCGCAATGGCCTGTCAGAATCAAAGCACCATAACTACCACTGTGAGATAAAATAAAACAAGATGACAAAGTCACAGAGCACAACAGACATAGGCTGAGCCTTGTTCTAAGTATAAACTTTGTACTTTGAAACTCTTAGCTTTTTTCTCCTTTCCTGGAGTTTTACACTGAAAATCTCATAATGCAGTCTCTAAGCCTTTGGTTACACTTACATACCTGCTTATAGGGAACAGCTGTACACATCCTGGGGTTTTGAGCTAATCAGATGGAGCAATTAAGTAGACTTATATGCCATGTTAGGAGATGTCAGAAAATGACTGCTCCTCTGCCCTCCTGACAGCTACTGAGCTGTAGATCTGAGGGGAGTTCCCTGAGACAGGTGGTGAAGGTGGCTCTTTGGGAATTGTTCTCCAAAATGGTTGTATGGGGAGAAAGACAGAAAAGATGTAGAAAACAAAACAGCAAGAATCTGTCAGAGGAAATGGAAGTAACAATATTTGGCACAAACCCCTTTGGGAAGGCAAACTTAGGGATCTCCGAGCCAGAGACTGATGCTACTTTGCTTCTGCTGCTTTCGTGGCAATAAAACTCCCTGTGCAGACTTTGTAAACAGTGAGGAGGGCACCAAAGAAAGTAGTTGACAAGCTACTTTCTGTAGTCTGTTTCTCTTTGTCATAAAAACAGGAGAGCTACATCCAAAATACTGTCTATGCCTTGGTAGGGCAAATGATGGCAAAATACATGTGTAATTATATTCTTTACTTTGTGCTTTGCTATTACCAGAGAGCATATGACTACTTTTCCCTCCTGCCAAGACCTTTCAGAGATGAAGACAGAGGCTGTGTACCACAAACACCCATATTAAATAGCCTTCTCATCAGATTCTTGGCATTTATGACAGGAATGGAAAAGCTCAGCAACAGCAACACTGCTAAAGAATAAAACATCCTTGTACAATCATAAAAGGCTTATTGTTTTCATAGGAGTTAATTTACATACTATTTTCCAATTTAACATTTTTCAAACCTTTAGCTCTTCTTATTAAGTAGGAGCTGTACAGATAAAATCTAAATCATAATAATTAAATAAATAGCAATTAGTGTTTTCATTTTAGTGACTGAATGGAGACGGGAACAATTTCTATCTTACTGTCATGGACTGGGCGAGCTGCTCAGCAAAGTTCAGGTTTGGATGGTCAAGGGCTAGGTTATGAAATGGGCAGAACAACTCCATCTCAATCTTCTTAAATAGTGATACAGGAGCAGAAAAAAAAACATATCTTTGTTCTCAAAGTGGGAAGAGCAGAAATGAGTTAAACCTTAGTGCCACTTTCTATCCTTTGTTTTCCAAGTACCTGTTTTGCTCTAGTTTAATGAAGCAACAGCACAGTGATGATTTATGTAATTCTACTCTTAGGAGTGAGTGGAGAAGAAACTGCCATATTCCTTCCTAACAGGGCCTTCCAGAAGCTTTTCTATGTTGTTTGGATATGTTGTCATGGTCCTGAACCCGGCCTGATTCATGAGGCTATCCCTAAGTGAATTGACTGATGTTATAAATTTTGCAGCGAAGGGATGTTTAGGGCAGAAGGGGGCACCCGGGGTCTCCTAGGTTAGATACTGGGTGTTAACTCATTAAAGGTATATTTTCTCACAGAAACATGGTCTGCTTTCCTCATGTAACAAGATCTGACACTTTCACAGAAAATATTGAATGCTCCCAAGAAGTGGAGAGTTTTGGTCAGCCAAAGAAAACAGTACAACAAATGTATGTCTGAACAGGCTTCTACATCAGGGTTTCACGTGAAATAAATTCAACCTTTAACTTTTGAATCTTTACCAGAGAGTACATCTGATAGAAGGGGAAGGGACAGCAGTGACTGCAGGGATCACTTGGGAAGTCTGGGTGCTCCTTGTCGTGTAGGCTTTTACCCAGCAGCTCCATCTTTTTTTTTTTTTTTTTTTTAAGAAAAAAAGACCAAACTCCCCTAGTTGTGCTGAAACAAAAATTTTTCCTTATTCTGTGCAGGTCGGCCAATGTACAGGAAGGTACACGAAGTGCCTGGGAGTCACAGTAAGACCAAGCTGTGAGGAAGATCCCATGGCAGTACAGGGCCAGGTGAGGGGTAAGCTAGGAAAAAGCAACAAGGCTTGTAATGGTAATTTTCTTGACCTACTTTATTCATCCATTTTGCACTTTGCAAGCAGGGCTCCTAGCAACAGTGCTGCAGATGCCTCCTGATGCATCGTGGTGGAGACAGCATTAGGTGGTTTTGTGCTGCTGTTCCTCACCCTAAGCAAAGCAACTTGGCAGCTGTTTAACTGGGCTGTAGCCAGAAAGCCTTCCTCTGTCATCCATGCACTCTCAGTCATTCATGAATTCTGTACGGAAGAGTGTAGTAGAACAACTGTGTTACTTTAGAATATTTACGGTAACCATGTTTGTGATGAAAAATTAAATAAAATAATATGCCCCATGATAAAATAAGTAAGGGAAAGAATGCCATATGCCTTGAGCTGATGTGAGAGTTGTTCTTTGCTTCTGAGCTCATGATCCTGCACTTTGGTACAGATAATGAGTCAGAGCTGAATGCTTCCCATAGACATAAATTTTCCACAATGTGACACACTGCTGGGGTGGTTTTAACAAGGTAAGCACACACAGGAATACATCAGTATTCTTGGGGGAGTAAAGTATATCACGTATTTGAAGTATCTTGTACTAGTGGCACTTGTCTAGCAAAAAAATATATAATCCATAAATGCCACTTGGATTTCTTTCATTCAGATGTTTGCTTTCTAGTTCCATTTTATTTTTCCAGGAACTCCAAGAGAAAATAAAATGTCACTAAATATTTTATCTCTAAGTTCCTGTTGGCCATCATGTTATTGGTGTAACCAAACTGATGTCTGTGTTGTATTGGCCATGTGAAATGAATTAGTGGCTTCAGTTCAGCCTGTAATAAACTAGAGTGATGTTGAGGGCACAGTCACCCTTCTCATCCTTAAAGGCAACCCTCATTATTTGACAATATCTCAAAACCCTAGTAATTCAGCTGTACTGACTCCTGTCTGCTCTTCCATTTTTCTTTGGCCTTTCCCATTGAATATGCAGGTATATCTTCTTCCTCTAGCCAGAGACCCAAAGCAGAAGTTATGCCTGTTGTTCATCCTGTGGTCTCCGATGGGTTTCTGAAGCAGGAGATGCCCTGAGGGATGTTATTTCTTTAAAGAACTGATCCCAGACTTTTGTTCCATTTATAATCATCAAAACTGTCCCTTAAATTGGGATTTCTGTTAAACTGTACCTCAAAAGCCATTAATCTAATGGTTTTTTAGTACACAAATATATTCTGCATTTCAGTTCTACTCGCTGTAACTGTTACTGGGCCCAGTGGTGGTCTCAGTAAGAGGAGATTTGGAGACCCGCTTGTTCTACCTGATGTATACGAGGTCTGCTCCAAAAGAAATATCTCCTATATTATGTTGTTGGTCCACAACATTGGAGGCAGATGTTGGTGATACAGATGCAAATATTAAAACCTTCTTTCTCCCTCCCTCCTACTCCTTTTTTTTTTAAAGAAAACAAAAACAAAAACAAAAACAACGAAGAAATAGAGCTAAAACATTTTGTACAGTTCACATTTCTTTGTTCCTGAGAAGTGGTTAATTGTTCATTTGTATGGATCCAAGTCGGATGCCAGGAGCACTGGACTTGAAGCCTTGTATTGTTCCGTATAGAAGCCACAGGTGTCTCAGTTACCAGCTGGGAAAAGGATCTGGACATGTGTGTTGTGGTTTAGCCCCAGCAGCAGCTCAGCACCATGCAACCACTTGCTCACTCTCCCCAGGTGGTAAGTGGAAGACAATTGGAAAGTACCAGAGGTCTTGGGTTGAGATAAGGGCAGTTTACTAGGTAAAGAAAAGGCCATACACACAAGCAAAACAAAACAAGGAAGTAAATTTGCTGCAGCCCATTGGCAGACACGAGTTCAGCTGCTTCCAGGAAAGCAGGGCTCCTCACACATAATGGTTACTTGGGAAGACAGACACCACCACTCTGAACATCCCTTCTTCCTGTTTCTTTAGTCCTGGCTGTGTCCCCTCCCAGCTGCTTGTGCGTCCCCAGCCCTTTGCTGGCAGCACAGCAGGAGGAGCTGAAAGTCCCTGTCTGTGTGAGCACTGCTCTGCAACAACTAAAACATCCCTCTGTTACCACCACTGTTTTCATCAAAAATCCAAAACACAGCATCAAATGAGCCTCTTTTATGAAAATGAACTTTATCCCAGCCAAAACCATGATAATGTGCAATGTCCATTTCTTCCTGGCTGCTTCGTAGCTCCCGATTTTGTGCAAGGCCATGGCTGACTTTGATTGTGTGTAAAGGAAAGTTTGATTGCAAGGAAAGCAGTCCTTCCCAGCTGACTTCATCTTCTTTTATTTTTTAAAGAATGGGGGAAAAAAGTATAGTTTTTAGTTATTTTTTTAACAGGAAAACTGTTTCTTTAATTTGTCTTACTTTCCAGAATTAATGTCTTTCAACAGTACCGCTGAGAATACTTTGTTATAAATCATGCCACAATGGGTGCATTTTAGCTGGGCTGAAATAGGTTATGTTGCTTTATGCTACAGCTCCAGTGTGAGCTGTGCTTTCCTTGTTGTGTATGCAGAGCATGAGAGCCTTTCAGTGTCCTGAGATATCTTGCTTTGCCTTTTTAGAAGTCCATAACAGAAATGTGATTGATTTGAGGATGCGGAGGATAGAAAGGTGATGAAAAATTACCTGAGGTTTGTGTTCAACTCAGGAGTCTATGAGAAACAAGGTACTCATCATTATTCATAAAAGGCAAGATACTGAATGCTATTTTTCAAGGTTTTAATTGCTGTTCGCATTACAGACATACTGCTGGTGGTAGCCATCTTGCTGAAATGTGGTATTTCTGGGACTACCCGCAGAGTGGAAATCTCATGGGAAGAATTGTCAGCCATTTTCCAGCAGGGTAGAAAAGTGCAGTCTGCAATTAGAAGCAAACTTTATCTTTTGCTTCTGGAGTTACAGACAAACTGGATTGTTAAATTTCAGCAAGACTTCTGTTAGGATGGACTTCTGTTGCGCTGGTGGCTGTCACTGATGGGTGGGAGCCAAGTGGTGTTTTGGAACATGAACTGGGTCTAGCCAGGTCCATGTATAAAAATATGGAGAAGTTATAACCCATGTGGTTGTCACAGGTTATCATCTCAGGGCAGGGCATGATGCCTTGTGAAGGGATGTTTTCCCAGTATGTCTCACTTCAATGCATGCTACTTTTCTTGATGTCTTTTTCTCACTGTCCATCTTCTTATGAACAATAATTGCTCAGCAGTTTTTCCAGGGTTGTTTGTTACTCTGAAAGCGTATGTAAGGGTTGCACTGAAAGTAATGCCTCCTATTTTATTATGTAGGCCTGTGACATCAGAGGTGGATACTGGGGTATGTTTATGGACATCACAGAGTGGATGTAAGCACAGTGAAGAGGTGGGTGGTGAAACCCTGTGAAACAGCGGGTCACCTGCACTGGTGTAAATTTTGATGAGCACAGCATGCAGGATCTTGTTCATTGCTTGCAAAAATGTATAGCTAATGATGGTGACTATGTTGAAAAAAAATGTTTTGTAGGTGATAATTTTCTCTATCAAATAGGGTTATTGTGCTCTTTGTATATGTCGAAATTTCCATGGAAATAAATAGGAGGCATTACTTTTGGAATGACCCATATACACAGTAAAAGTTACATAGGGTCAGATATTCTGAGTTAAATGTAGACCTCCCTCTTGCTGCTTTGATGACCCTGGGGAGTTGCATAACCAAATGCAGAGTTAGGCATGATTTGCACTCCATCCTCTGCTACGAGAGATTCTGCGTGGACATGATGATTCACTTTGGCTGGATTAGGCAAGTATGAGAGACAAATGCAGAGTAATAGCTCCATATAAAAGGTCCTGTTGAAAGAGAGATGCAGTCCCTGCTGAATCTTTGGGGAAGCACAATTATTTCCAATAAACAATCAGGACAGAGTCATTGAGGGTAGGCAGAGGAGGTAGGAAAATGCTATAGTCATGTTCAATTAGTGGCTGTAAAAGTGACATCTGCTCTGCATAGTCTTCTAGGATCAGCACTGAGAGTACAGCTCATCTATTAACACATCTGACAAGCCACAGTTTAACCCACTTTCTCAGCATCTTGCCCAGGAGAATAGGTCATTCTGCTTACTGAGATATTTTTTTCAGCACATTTTTCCACCGGAGCTGAGAAAGTGGTCGTATTTCAGACAGGGAGGCCAATTAGCTTTTTTCAAACAGAGGCAATTCTCTGCCGGCCACATTAACCATGGCCAGTCAGCTCACTCATTGCCCACTGTGAGATGTCACCTGCTAGTGCTACAGCTAGTAGCAATTCCTGATGGGTAGAAAGAAGAGGCTAATTCATAAAAAAGAGGTTCAACCAAACACAAAGTATTTTCTGTTTTTTTAGATAGTCCCTTGCCAAATAAACAATTAAGATGACTGCCTTGTACAGAAGTCCTGAATTCTCATCCAGCTGTTATTACACGTGAGCTGGAGAAAAAAAAAAGAAAAAAAGAAAAAAAAAAAAAAACCTAACAACCTTGTCATTAGAGCAGGGCTTTTCTGTTTAAATGAATAAGAAATAAAAGCACTGTCTGAGCTGTTTGGAAAACTGTAGTTAGGATTTCCAGAAGATGGAGGTTGGAATAGATGAACTAAATGGTTATGTGATATGAAAGCAATGGGAGAATGGAAACTTGATGTGTCATGACAAGAGTAGCAAAAATGTTTTAAGGGAGCGATCATTGCTAACTGCCTTGATGCTTTTGCTTGTATTTGGTATCCTTTAGCACTGTTCCAACTAGATCTTTCCTGTTTTGGATTATATGTTCTACAGGGAGGGATTTGTGTTTGGATTTGTTATTTGGAAAGCACCATGCCTGGGACTGGGCAGCCAATAATGAGCAAATAACTAATGTGTTTTGGGAGCCTGTAACAGTAGCTGTATGGAAAAATGGCAAGACTGCCTGGCTTGCACTGCTGCGTGCCTGTGCTTGTGTATACAACACGTGGTCCCTGGCTAATGTGGCCAGTGGTGACTGTGCAGAATTGTGCAGAGAGAGCTGAACTGCTAGGAAACAAGCAAGCACCTTATACAAACAGATCCCAGAGAATCTTGTTCCCCCTGCAGCTATCAGACTCCTTCTTAGCCCTTCAGGCTGATAATAACATGCTTCTCTGACCCCATTCTCAGGACATTTTACAACAGCAGATCCTCACGATGTCAAGCCTGCAGCTATCCCTGCCTTCCCTGTGTCAGGATCAGTCACTCCCTTTCATCATAAACATGCAAACTCTTCCTCTCTTTCAGTATTTCAGGACAGCAGTCTCCCTGGGGCACCTGTTGTGTCCTGTTTCCTCTTCCTCACAATCAGGAAATCCTGAACCACTACCTACACATCCTGAAGAAGACCATTAAGATGAACGTAAGTTCTCAACAGATCAAACAAAAATGTACCGACACCGTTTACCTAACAGAGTGGGTAATGCCTCCTGCTTGCAAAATTGTCATTTCTTTACTTTTAGCAACATGAGAATGCCAAAACTGAACATATAAACAGGGTCATTTTGCTGCCGTCACCTTTGAAAATTCAAAGGCAGGGGAAAACAGTGATTCTAGTTCCAGCCCAGCACTTGGTGCTGACAGATATCTTTGCCATACTGACTTGTAAGCTGATCTTTCCCATAAGTAAATGTCTTGCCTTCAAACTGTATTTTACACAAGGGTTTTCCTTTTTTTTTTTTTTTTTTAAACTCAAAAATAATTCTTACAATTTGAGAAAGAAAGTGGCACGCTCCCAAAATCACATGCAGCATTAGGTTGGTGTGTATATTAAAAAGTTTCCTTTTGCTCAGGGCTGTAAAGCAAAGAATGGAGTCCTGTGATGGAAAAGCTACCTGTTGTTGCTTGATGTGCTTAAAATAAGGCCGACTGCTCAGTACCTAACACTGGGAAGGAGGGGTGAGGAGCAGCACTTCAGATGGAAACACACTGTCTGATCTCCTTACTGTCCTTCATCTCCTGATTCTTGAATTCCACAAGGAAAATTCATATAAAACATATGCTGTGGTTTTAGGATAGATTTTTCTTCTAAAACATTGCCTGTACTTGCCGTAATCCTGATGGCCTTAATCCCAGTTTAGTTACTTTGGAGAAAGCTATTGATTTGAAGTGGTGATGGGTGCCCTAGTACAATATGTACTGTGCTGCTGACACGTTTCCAGCTACAATCTGGCCACACATGAGTTCAGTTGTTTTTCACTGATCTGCTACACAAGTACTGGCTGTGGGCCATTTGCTGCCAGCATACAGTATTAACACTGCAGTTATAGTATAATTTCCCAGAGACCAGCTTTGATAGTTTCCCATCCAATTAACTCAGGCCACCTCTGCTCCTGCAGTCCTTGTACTCTGCTTTTCTTACCTCCTCCTTTGATGTCCTTCCCTCACCTGCACCAGAGATATCAGAGATAAAAACAGTGAACTTCTAGTCACCTTGAATATTCGGTCATTTTGGTATATTAATGACAACAGTTACAGAAGACTTGCTGAAGTTTTAGAAATTCTGTCTGTTCCCTCTGGACTTCTTGATATTTTATCTGAACTTACACAACTAAAGCAGAGTTTGAACAGTGGCAGTATCTTTAAATAGAAACTTGACTTTGGTATATTGTTTTGTCTTATTACATGCACAAAAAAGTGTTTACTGGCAAATCTCACACAGTGAAGAACTTGCAGGATGAGACCAAAATTAATTACTATAAATAATGCAGTGACTGTAAACTGGTTTTACAGAAACAAGAAATCATTGGCAGATTAAGGCTGAGCTCATACAGAATTACTGCATTCAGGGAACTCAACAGAGACATTTCCCATGCAGTAAAACCATACGCTTTCTGAAAACATAAATCATAACAAATGAACTGGGGAAGGCATGGCACTGACACACATACAATTACAGAACAAAAAATATCTCTCTTGGTTTTACTTCTTTGATTAAAAAACGTGAAAGGATAAGACTTGTTTATCACATTGCATAGGAACACAGCAGATCTTTACACTCAAAGATGTTTCACATATACATATAGTTGTGGTACACGAGCACTTTAGCCACGTTAGTGCTTATTGTAAGTACTTAATAGGTATTTACTCTATATAAGTTCAAGGCACTATGAACTCAATGATGTTCTGACTTGAAAGGCAAAACCTTGTGAGGCAGACTGAAGAAGTCTGTTCCCATCAGCACATGACTCAGAGCCTTGGTAGGGGTTTGGAGGTGAATACTGTGACTTTTGACAAAGTCTTGAGGTGTGAGTCTTAAAGCTTTGCTTGATACAAGTGACAGTGGTTTGTAGTTCAAAGCATGGCTCAAGGCAGCAATTTCATTTTCTCTGAATTTCAGTAGAAGAAAAATGTAGTTCACATAGTTGTACTCAACTTGCCATGAAAAAGTAGCTCTTGTGCTATAAATATATTTCAAATGCCAAGACAAAGTAGATGTGTTCTTATAAACAATCTTGTAAAGGTAGGTAATCTATTCTGTTAGTTGTATATTACACACTCCTGGCTCACAACTCATGAAGTTAAGCTTAGGATAATAGTTTAAAACGTGAATACCCAGAAGTGACATAGCAAATATTTAAAGCTTGGCACATCTAATCTATTTATTTATTTAATATTTTCAGTTTTTTATTCTGTTAATATAAAATTGCAACTCGCTCTTTCTTTCTTCTCAAGAGCCAGATTTTAAAGTAATTCCAAATGGAAGGACCACAGAAAAAAATCTGAAAGCTGTTAGGCATCTAATGTTGCATGGAAGTTCCCAATGGGATTCTCAAAACACTAGGTCTGTTTGATGCTAAAATTCCATTCCTTTGCAATGGGAATTAGCCCTACACCCCATATACACATTTCTGGAAATCATACTTGATGCTTACTTGCATTTTTAATAACTTATGGGGGTTGCTCTGAAAGTAATGCCTTCTATTTCCTTATGTTGGCCCATGATGTCAGAGGGAGGTATTGGTGGTAGGGCAGTAGGGGTTGAACCTTCCCACTAATATTTGGTTACATTTTGTTGCCATTGGACAGATGGCAGCAGAGGTGCAGTCTGACAGAAAAGTGTCTGACATGGAAGTGGCAGTGAAGCAAAGGTGTGGAATCAAAATCCTCCATGTGGAAAAAATAGCACTTACTAGCAGTCACTGACACTTGTAAATGTTTATGGAGACCAAACAGCAGATGGAAGCACAGTGAGGTGGTGGGCAGTGTGTTTCAGCAGTGGTGACAGAAGGAGTGGTTCGCCTCTGCTGCTGGTGTAAATTTTAATGAGTGTGGCATACAGGAGTGTGGCTCCTGTTCATCATTGGCAAAAATGAATAGTGTTGTAGTGGTGACAACACAGTGGTGACTGTGACTATTATTTTGTAGTTGAGAATACTCTATCAAATAGTGCTTTTGTGCTCTTTGTATCTGTTGTAGTTTCCGTGGAAATAAATAGAAGGCATCTCTTTCAGGGCTACCTACATGCATGCCTTTGCAAATATGGATTCAAGATATGAAATTCTGACTCAGAATTTACTGGAAAAATTTATGAGCACTTTGCCTAAGAAAGTATTGCAATGTTAGCCTTGGAATTAAGGAGGCTCAAATCAGGAAAAGATTGGTTCTATACTGTCCTTTCAAAAATGAATATCTAAATACGCTCTGTGAGTGCTTAGTCTCATATGCTCTCATAATACAACAAGACCAACATGTATTATTCTCCTTTCCACAGTCTCAGCTGGTTTTGCTTTAAAAAAGGACAGTAGATCCATGTCTATCTAAGTCAGCTGAGAATTTAATGTCAGAATTCATTTAGTTGGGCCCAAGCTCTTGGCAAGATCTAAATATAAACATAATTAAAAGAGAAATCTCTTTCTGAGATTTTGAATCTAAGTTGACTGTAGGAATATACTGTCATCCAATTCGCAAGTACTTTGGAAAGCTATTCACTTTTTTGTTTGACTATTTCTTTGCTCTAAGAAGCACTTGAAAGTCAGAACATTTCAAATGCAAACTGATAGAAATGTAATCTCCATCATCTAAATGAGGAAGAAGATCAGAGGTCTTCCTGTTCATCTTTCTTTCTCCATAGTATCCTCTTTTCTAGTTGATAACAGAAGGAAAAGCAAAACTAATGTCAATTCCAGGAGTATTTGAAGAAAATGAAAAGAACACTGCAATATCATACAGTATTAACAAACCTTGTTTTTCCAGGTATTATATTTTCAGTAGCACATGTGAATGCAAATAGGCTAAAAAAAAAAAAGAAAGCACTACACACATGCATGCTCGCCCACATATACGCCTTTATGACCTCATACTGATTTCTACAATAAAAATGAAGGTCAGAATTCTGTCAGACAGGTATTGCTCATATGCAACATTTACACACTTAATGACAGAAATATCTGAAATTAGCCGTCTTGCTCTTGACTTCAGAACCCCACCTACTTTCTTCCTCTGTGATACTTTCTTCACTGTGCAGCCTAGGGGACAGAAATAGAAAAGGAATGAACAGGTCTGACTATGGCCATGGTAGTGATGACTTGTAAGTAAAACCAATAAATATGCCCATGTTACCATCCCTAATCAACCAGAGACAAAAAATGAGCATCATCCAAGAAGGCAGGATGTGCGTTGGCTGAGTTTGCATGGTTGTAGTAGGAAACAGTTACAGTGCTGCACAAGTTATATTTATACGTCTTGTTTCCTATCAAACTAACCTGTGAAACAATTGACTTACCTCTTTTTTACTATGAATATTTAAATACTTTGTTTTTTGAGTGCGTGCGACTGAAATGTCATGTAAGTAGCTGCTTGCATTTATTAAGTCCACTCAAAGATGGTCTGTCTTACAGATGTAAATCTATATATTTAATTTCACAAACAAATAGCCTTGACAGTCAGCCAAGAACACTTAATCACACATGCCTACAGGCTGGCTCCTTGCATGAATGGTTCTCCCTGATGCACCAGTGAAACTGAATTAAATTCTGGGAAGAACAACAAACCTTTGATAAGAGAATCCAAAGCATCATTACCTCGGTTGCACTGCATATGCTGAACTGTAAAAGCGAAAGAGTAGGGACTTCTCTTGAAAGATATGCTTTCAATTGTGTATTCATTGTGGGTACATTTTTTTTTCTTTCCCTTCAGGCTTTCCCTTCCATTATTCCATATTTAAATATAAAAATCTTGTTTGTTTTGGCCAGTATTAATGACTTCATATTTTATCTTTCTTTTGCTAGTTGACTGGAACTTCCTGCATGTGCCACAGTGGAGACAATCTTCATTTTCTTTATGAATTGAATATCATTAATTCTGATCATTTTCCTAATTAGTAGAGCTCTTCACAGGAGCATTATTTTTAAGTGTTGTTACCAGAATTACTCAGGAGAGCTTAGAGGTTTAGATTACTGATGTTTAAATTAATTAAAGAGATCTATCTGTGAATTTTACCATCCGAGTTAAAATTCAAAATCTTTTTTTTGTTGTTGTTGTTTTTTGTTGGTTGGTTGGTTTGGGGTTTTTTTTGGAAATGTTTCCAGCAACAGCAGATTTGAAGAAAATCTGATTTAAATGTTGTCTGCTGCACAGGAGATTACATTAACATTTCAGTTAAAAATTGCATGTAGACAATTGCTCATTTTTCCTGATGTCCCATATATCTTAGCCTTGGGTAACTAAACATAGATAAGCTGAAATCAGTGGCATTGCAGTAACTTGTATGGGACAGATTCTAACTCATATTTGGTGGTGATAAAAGGAAAATTTGGACATATACCCTCTTTTCTGAGTTCTACCCTTGTTGCTGTGGGCCTTTACGGAACAGATTAGCAGAAGACACACTTAATGAAGTAAGAGCATGAGTGATGAATGTTTTCAATTACAGGAATTAATTTAACTTCCATTAACTTCAGGTGGTTGAACTAAATGCAAGAATGTGAAGTACTGCATGTATCTTAAAACTTCAATAGATTTACCTGAAGTTGTGGCTGGGTTCAATAGAGATCAGTGTTGTTTTGGACTCCAGTTGATGGGAGACTCCTAAGTATGGCAGTGAAGCAAGACTCACAGCAGTGCTGTTACTGTGTAAAAACCACTTGAACTTTTTCAGTGTTAACAGAAAATTCTCGTTCCAACAAAAATAGCTACGTAATCCCCGTGGAGGTCGCGATCTGAGAATAGGCATAAACCCACTGAGCCCCTCTCTTCCCTTCCGTGCTGCTGGCTGTAGTTCAGCCTTGGCTCAGAGCAGCTGTGCTCTGCTTCAGGGATGAACTCAGGCTATTTGCTGGCAGACTGGGCTGCAGCATGCTCTTGCCAGCTTAGGTCAGTGTTGGCCAGGCAGTATGACACACAGAGGCTCTTCTCTAGAGTACTGGGGCCGGTCTGAGCTATCTCAGAAGGAATTTAAGCTGTGGATACTGCACGAGGGCAGCCTTCAGCTCTGACACAGATTGCTGTGGACCAGAGCCAGGCTTTGGAGACCGTGACAGACAACTACTGAACTGTAGGAAAAACAAAGTCCTGAGCTTAGAACATAGCTCAGATAAGCTGTCCTCCAAAAGAAGTAACGACTCAAGAGCTCAGTCCTATGCCATGACATTTCATAGCAGTATTTAAACTGCTGGATGAGCTAGAGATCAAATGGACATTTAGGCAGGAGCCACTAAGGAAGGATGTGACTATGGGTGAAGTATGGATGGGGAGATATCGATTACAGAGTTTTAGGAAAATATTTCCAAATTTGATCTCACAAAATTAGGCTCTAAAATTTGCATATAGCAAAAATATCCTTCTGAAAAGAATCACCCCTTGATGTAGATCAAGTCAACTGGAGCTGACATTTGTTCAATTTGCATTAATTTCTATTCCTTCCCTCTCTCACCTTCCTCCTATTTTATTTTTTTTTTTTAATAACCGAAACTCTTTGAAAGCATCAGAGGTGTTGAAAACAGTACTCCAGTGAAATTCAAATAGATAGAAGCTACCTACTAAAACTCATTTAATAGAGATCCCAAAGGCTTTCCTAAATGAAACCAATTACGAGCTCTTCCTGAGAGAAGGTGATGGACCCCTGGGATGTTTATGCATAAGACATTTTCCATTCAGAAGAAACCATTCCTCCTGAAGGCATTGGTTTTTTTGTGTTCTGACTATTGCATCATCATCTTTATTAATGTAGTTGGTGAAACACCTTGAAAATAATTCAAGAATGCAGAATATATTTGGATAGGATGCTGAACTAAAAATGGAGTGATCCTCCATTTTATGCAATCTTACTGCTGTTTTGCAAAGCTATTAGATTTCTGATTGTGACAGTCTTAATGATAAGATTCTGCCAGTTTTCAAGTTCAGGTTGTTTCCTGCTCTCCTCTGATAAGAAAATCAGAATGGAAAGTGCTTGCTTTATACAAAATATTATCTGTAGTTGCCAAAAATACCCCCTTACAGATGCTCTCATTCCTTTGAAATTTCTTTCCGAGGCCTGGCACCTCTCATGAATAGGGAAGGCAATTTTAACATACATTTCAACCTTTAGTTCCTCAGTGCATCAGTTTTAGTGACAATCATTACAATCGAGTTGACAAGCCTACGAACCTGAGAGGCATTGTCAGAAACTGAAGTGAGCACACCGCCTGAAATCACAGCATTTGTTCCTTGACAGTTCCGGCACGGTGGCAGCCAGATAGGGCTGAAAAAAGAGAGAAGGCACTGTAGTTCCTTCTCGCTGATCTGAAGCCTGCAAACAGAGATCATTTCAGATATAAATACTTGGAGCAGCCTGGTTGCCTGGGAGGCTGTTGTAAGAGTGAAGCATACTGATTCCTTCTGCGAAGGTTTGTGTTTCATGACCCCATTTTGATGACTGATCGTTTTTAATGTTCATTCTCTGCAAAGATTCTCACTTAGAGAACTCATTTATATTACAAAGGAGAGGTTTTTGAGGGGGATTCAAACTGTATTTTATCTCTTTATTCTTGCAGCTGACAAAAAAGAAAAAAAAAAGGTTTAATGCTCGATCTGCTACCGAATTTTTACATTTTACATATATTATGTTATGTTATATAAAGTCCATTTGATATACTCACTGTTTCAGGTTATTAACATATTTTACTTCATCTCTGTGGGGTTTTTTTACAGTGTCTGAAAATTTACTCAGTGTTTTACAAAATGAGTACAGACTTAGCATTAGCTCATAAAATCCGACAGTCCTCACAGGGTCGGTGTTAGGGGCTTTTACTCATCAGTCGTGATTTCTGTCATAGCTGTGTGGAAAAATAGAACACATGACAGTTAGGGTGGTCCTGAAAGTAATCCTCGCAAGACAGTCATAGACTGTTAAGACAGAACATTTAATTTTAATTATGAGGTTTGAGTATGTATTATAAATATTAAATATTATAAAATGTTATAAAATACATTGCTCAAATAATTAATTGTTCTCCACCTGCATCTTTTAAAATGAAGCATTTCATGCAAGAAGTTACTGAACTGTTAGTGATGGATATACCTCCTTTCGTACTACTTAGCCTGGAATACTATCAAGCCTCTTCAGTGTCTATTTCACAATAATCTCACCACTAAAAAATGTTAATCATGAAAGCTCAGTATTGGAAGCCCTGTGTTTCCCCCTGTATGGGAGCTGTTGATCACAGCCTGAATCTCAGATTGACCACTTGAAGCAAGCAGTGAGTCAGCCACAGGAGCACAGGTGAAGGCAATTCATCTGTGCCACTGGAAGGGGTGGAGCCTGGCTGCACCTCTCCTAGATCCTATTTAAGGGCTGACTGCCACTGAGGAAGAATCTATGTCTGGAGATTGCTCCTTGTGGAGTTTATTGCAAGCCTACAACAATGGTGAGCATTTCCATTCATTTTGATTATCTTTCCATCATGATACTCTTACTAAACCTAACTTTTGTATACCTACTGATTGTATACTCCCCACTTTTTTGGTTGTTGTTAGAAATGCAAACTTAGTTTGCTGATACTCTGCTGGTCTCCATAGGGGCACTGGGACATGGAGGTGAGGGGCGTTTCTAAGATCCCAAACCATTTAGGGTATACTAGGTTAGAGCTGACTTGCAGAGTTGGCATAATGCCTTTCCAATTGCTGTTCCTTGTGCAAGAGGGGATAAGCATTCCTCCAACTGCACTGACATCCACTGGCCCTGATAGTGATGGATGGTATTAATGATTAATAATAAATGGCTATTCTAATTGCTAGAAGATAAAAAAAAAAAAAAAAAATTTTTTTTTTGAACAGTATTTCTATACCCCAGTCCACTTCTTAATAGCTACTCTTATGATTGGAAGATGATTATCTAGTATTCCCAGGCATTATATTTGAAGTTCATTTAGTCCCAGACTGGTAACATAATCATAATAAAACCAGATTTATTGGTTTGTTTCTCCTTCTAGCCCAATCAGGTAAAGCACAGAATTTTATAGGATATTGAGGACATCGAAGCAGATGCTGAATAATAATGGCTAATCTCTGTTCATTGTGATATATCCCAGAACAGCTGCAAATGATGGCTGAGCTCAGTTATTATCCTGGATAGCATGAAAATTAAGGATCTCTTCCAAGTACTTCCTCTGCATTATAGACTTTCACCTTCTACTTAGTCCTTTTCCTTCATGTGACTGAAACTCCACAAATCTCCACAGGTAGGGGCACCTATTCGCCATACTATACTTGCTTACAGGGAACGACTCTATCTGGATTATTCCAATGCACATTCTAATGGGATCAAAAAAGACAGAGGCTTCAACAGGTAATTACAAGTGTTAATTCACTTGTGTTTATACTGAAATGTAGGTTTTGAAAATATGGTATATACAAAAAAAAAAAATAATGATGAGGCTACAAGCACTTTTGGAGATATCTATGAAACCATGTTTTAATCAACAAAATGTATACAGATAGGAGAGATGGGGAGTCTCCATCCTTTTAGGAGAAACAGTTGAAATTTTTGAAAATATTGCCTTCCTATTGCCATAACAAGTACAGAACACACCTAAAAACAATGGGTTGGTAACAGACATTGTATGGAATATATTGTAGCAACAGCATTGGGAAGACTATGAGCCAGAAACGCTCAACCAGTGAGTGTCAGGAGAGGCATTACCTGCATCATACCCAGGGTATATAATGGAATGGATTTCACTGACTAGTTGCACAGTTTCTCCCTTGTCAGTAGGAGGTGTGTTCTCATTATTGCAATAATGAATAAATTGCTCTTCACAGAGGTCTTTGCCTGATTAGAAATTTTTGAACATGTTTCTCATTCCAAGAAACTGAAATGAATATTATTTGAGGGACTAAACATCACTAGAATTGATGCCTGGGAAAAAAAAATCTCATGAATACCATCATCCATCTTACAAGCAGTAAAGCAGTAAGATATGGTAACTACAGTGTTGTATTTTGAAGAGTTATACATGTTATTCCTGAAGGCTTTTTTTGTGCATTCCTTGCAGCTTCTTGAAGTGTGTTAGGTAACTCCAAAAATAGGTATGAATGTAACTGCTAGGCATTTGTAAAGGAACCTGTATACCAAAGAGATATGAAGCTCAATATTTTGAGAAAGTTGAGCTGGAGGAATTTCTTTTCCTTCATCCCATGTGTAGTCTAGGGGGATGTGAGGGCAGAGCATTTGTCCACATGTGCTGCAATACAGCCATGCCAGCAATCTGCAGCAAAGATGACTGCAGAGAACACAGTTAACAAAAATGGTGCTGTTTTATGAAATGTTTGCAGCCCTTTTCAATACCCTCTAAAACACAAATGCCGTGTTTGTATGCAAGTATTTCAGTGATGATGAAAGTACTCAGTATTAGGCCCCTCACTAGAAGAAAAACATTGAGGGCCTGGAGCGTCTCTGGAGGACAGTGAAGCTGTGTGGGGTCTGGAGAACAAGTCCTATGAGAAGTAGCTGAGGAAACTGGGATTACTTAGTCTGGAGAAGAGGAGGTTCAGGGGAGACCTTATAGCTCTCAACACTGCCTGAAATGAAGTTTTGATGAGGTGGGGATCAGTCTCTTCTCCCATTTAACTAGTGATAGGACTAGAGGGAATGGCCTCAAGTTGCTTCAGGGGAGATTCAGGTTATTGGGGAGAACTTCTCTGAGTGATTTGGCACTGGAACGGGCTGCACAAGGGAGGTGGTTAAGTCACCAATCCTGCAGGTGTTCAAGAAACATGTAGATGTGGTACTAAGGGACATGGTTAGGGGAGAAGTATTGGTGGTGGGTGGTCAGCTGGACCAGTTCTCGGAGATTTTTTCCAACCTTGGTGATTGTATGATTCTGTGATTCCAAAGCTACCAGTTGCAGATACTGGCATAGACTCTCACAGCTTAACTGAAGTCAGTGGAACTAAGACAACTTTTATCTTCTGAAGATTAAATTCATTCTTTATTACAAAGAAGAGGGGAAAAAAAATCACAAAGATGTGCCACCTTTTGTTCCAACACCATGTTGTTGTAGACAATTCAACACCATTTTCCAGCGAAAGAGAACAGAAGTACCTCCCTGTCTTAGCATCTTCTGTCCAACAGCCTGCCTGCTCATTTGTGATGTGGAAAAGGGGCCACATAGCCCAGAACACTTGTTCCTTAGGGCTGCTCATCAGCCCTCTGCAGGAGTTGGGTGATCACCCACGCTTCAGACTGGCTCTTAACAAGTGGCCCTGTTTAGGACTGTATAGTCTAGACCAGTTTCCTGAGTCATCCACTCATTTGACTCAAAGGCTCTAAATTAAAATTGTCACTTGAAGGCTTTTACCACTATGACTCCCACTATGCTTCATTCTCAGTTTTGAAAATGTGAAAATGTAGGGAATAACTGGCACAGGAAAAAAAAAATATTTCTAATAAAATGTATACTATGGATGATGTTTCTTGTGCATATACTGCAGCAGCTTTCAAACTCCTCTCTTTTGTAATGATTTTAGCTTTAATAAACGCTTCAGTAGATGAGTTCTTTGTTGATCCCTAATGACAAAGATTGCTTAATTTGTTACCGAACTTACATCTTTCTCAATCAATGACAATTGCACAAACACTCAGGTGTAAAGTGCTCTTTAACGCACCTAGAACTTTACAAAGGATGGAAGCATGCAGTTCATTGTCACACCTCACCACATCAGATGACTCACATTGTGGTAATTTAATCATCACTAGATTTTTAAAGATAAATTCCATGGAATTTCTATTGGTTACTGTGCATTATTTTTACCCATTAGGATGCCAGCCAATATTTTAGCAGTTTTTGCTTAATTTGACAAGGCAATTACCTCCAATTAAGGAACTCTCATTATTTTTTTTTCCTTCAAAGGCAAAGCTGTCTTGTGATATCTGAATACAGTTAACAAAATCTGAAATCATGCACGTGCATTTTTGCCTGTCTTTGAGCCTGGAAACTGTTGAGATATTGAATTTTATTAAATTGTCCAAACAAACCATTACTCTTGTACTGGTGGTGGTGTGAGCCAAATAGTAGCCTGAAGCAGAGCTGTTTGGCTCTGTTAAAGCCCTGAACTAATAGGTTCATAATGAAAGCAACAATTCAAACTAAACTGTAAGAAACAAGGAAGTGCTTGTGTAGCTCTCATGGAAGCAAATATGTTGTTTCATTATAGTTCCATCGTAAGAGGCCACATCTTTACTCACCGTCGAAAGCATGCACAAGATTTGCATGCAAAGACCCACTATGAGAATTCTCAGCACATTTAAGAAGTGCTGCTTGAGCCCTTCTTGTGAATATAAAGGACCAGGGAAACAGGAATAGGATGAAAATCACTCCTTGACATTAGGGTGAAGAGGAGGTCAAGACATCAGTTCTGTCTTGAAGACTTAAATGAAAGACAGTGGCACAGGTCTGTGCCAGTCTTCTGCTTTAGAGTGTTTGCTATTCCAAAATGCAGTGCAATTTTGCATGCCCGATGGGGAACAGTGGTACACTGCTTCAAAAATCTGCTTCTTTGTAGGTCAGATTTAGATACATGTCTTGCCTCAGTGATGACTAACAAGAGCTTAAAATTCAATTCTCCTTTTTCTTCAGTACAAAATTCCAGATTAATTACAATATTTCTTTCTGCTGTTTTTTACTGAATCGTATTATTCCTAAAACGATGATCTGCTCAACACATGTACACTATGATCTTACCATTCAGATAACTGGATTTCATCACTCAGCTCCCTCAAATTCAGTTTTAAGATTAATTTCATAATGTCTCTATGTGATCTAGAGAATGGCAGTATTTTCCTCAGATGGAAGATTGAACTACAACTGATTCTCCAAGCTCCCTTGCCGGCTCTCCTTGACTTCTGAAACTGATCTGTCCCCTGTTTTAGACAAATAATGCTATTTCAGAAATGTCTCATTAATATAAACAATGACGTTGTTGATGTTTTATCTCCTGACACTGTAGCAGCCATATGTAAGATCTGTTGTTACTGTGCTCAGGCTAAGTTACTGTAAGCACAAAGAATGCATCATCACTGGGCAATAATTTTGCCAGACCAAGGCTGCGACTTTGCCCTCTGAGGGCTGTCTGTAAGCAGATAATACTGTTGAACTAGACAGAAGGATTTACAATGAGCCTCTTTTTAATTATCATGTGTAACTCTAGGGAGCTTTTCAATAAAATTCTCTTTGAGTAATTTTAATATGTTTCTAAAAGATTTAAAGTGATATAGGTCCAGAAGCAGAATAATATGTGTTGCTATTTTTAAATGCTGGTGTAAAACCCCAGCTGCACAGCTTTGTCTGTATTAGTATTTTATTAATCAGTCCATTTTAATGTCCTCACTTTCCTCTCTCTCATTCTCTTCCTCTAAGTCCCCACTCAGCTGCTTCCCAGAGACCATTTTAAAATTAATTCAGATGATTTTAGGCATTTCTGATATGACTATCATTACAAGACTATCCTCTTGGTGAACCAGTACTGGAGGCAGTATTATTTTGAGACCTTGTCTCGTTGCTTCCTCCAAGCTAACAATAGTCAGGCCAAATCCTGTTTACTTATTTATAATTTAAATGAATTTAAATGAATATATCACAGGATAATTGATTTTTGTAATATATGTTAAAACAGAGAAGTTCTAAGCTCCAGCTGTTTTTTCAGGGAGGGAGATGACAGATCATTGGTACCTCTAGTAACAAACCCTTCAACCAGAAAAATCATGCATCCGTGATGTATTTGCTCCGGCCTGTTGGGCATCTGAGGCAATTACTCTCCTGTGATCAGTGGCCAGTTCTAACTAACAGGTTTGGATACTCCACTGAGCCTGAAAGAGTTCTTGGCAGACCACCGATTTTAAGTGGGTCTAACGTTGGTTCAGATTAAACTGACTGAACCAACTGAAACGTTGGTTCTTTGGATGACAGCTGTTAGTGCCATTCAGCACAACAGTTAATGAGACATCTAGCCATAATTTGTGCACTCAACTAGTTAAACAAGAGCAAAAGAGTCTGATTTTATTGACAGAAAAAAAAGGAGGCAATTACATTTAAAATGTTTCTGCTTATTTGATTCTCTTTCTTCTTTTGTTTTCTTTTACAGTTGTCTTGTGGATCATTATGTATATATTGAGAACAGTAACATCAGCATTAGCAATTAGCCTGAGGTCAGTGCCTGGTAACAAAAAATCACTTTCTGAGCATCCTTAGGGATAAAGTCATGCTTTTCTCCCTTTCTAAAGGCATAGTGACAGTGATCATGCTTCTTATTTTCCCAGGACCTCTGGTGTGTTCATGGTGCTGCTCCACCCAGTTTGCACTGCAAAGCTTAATTCAATGGGAGGTTCCCATTAGACTTTCTTTGGTGATATGCTCCTAAGTTGGAGGATGTCGAAGAATATTTATAATACTATGTTAAATCTCTGACAGTTTTTCCTCAGAGTTTAGTTTACAAGTGGGGAAAAATGCATGTCTTCTTAGTGTTTCAGTCATCTTTCCTGATATCCAGCACTGAAGAACAGTAGTACTAAGGAATAGCTGACAGCTGATATCTGACATATATGAAATGAAGGAAATCTTCACATATAGGATATATACATGGTACTACCAGGTCATCTTCTCTGTCATGCCTGTTATTGCACCATAACATACAACCCCTTTCTATTATTACTTAATTTTGAATAAATGTAAAATAATTTCATGGAAGAGGAAAGCATTTCTAGCAAACTGGTTGGAAAAAAAAAAAGTGATCTGATGCTAATAGCAACTTTTCTATAGCAGTTTTCATCTTGTGAGCAAGAATTACTTTGAAATTGCAAATACCTTCCCATTTTATCTAGATGATGGAGTGATTTAGCATGAGGGATTGTTTAATTTACATATTATGTTCAACATGTGTGTGCATTTATGTTGTTAAAAATGTTGGTCAATGAAAGTCACTGTTAACTTAAGTCCTTTAAAAAGCTTACTTGAAGTCAATAGCATTACTCTTAGTGCATAATATAGAGCAGATGTAGAAATATCTGCAAGATCAGGATCTTATGTTGGCAGTTTCTCTGGGGAACACCATACTTCTTATTTTAGTAATGTAAAATATTTTATAAATGTCAGATGAAATATGCACGTTCTGAAAATGCATACAGTATCTCAAGGAGTTCAGCTAACAGTTTCCTACATAAAAATAATAAACATAATTAAAAATAATAGACATAATTTAAACACAGCCCAAAACATCAAGTTGATTATTTTAAGACTCAGGATAATGTATCCTGGTTACTGTTTTCCAGAGCAGTGACATTTTTCTAAATCATGTTGTTGCACATAAGTTAAGAAATATCTTCACTATCCTCTGAACAATGTCTCAGATGTCCAAGCCTAGAATGAAAACCTTACATGCTGCTGTTAGTTGTTTCTGGATTACCTTTTCCTTACATCTCTTTTTCTTCTGTTTCAGTAACATGATAAATCCACCAAAGTTTCCCATTTGCTGCCCAGATGTCATACAAATAGATTATGAGATACTGTTGCTCCTTGCATATCCCATCATAACCAATGATTCTTAATGCTATTTTTTTTCCGTCTACCTATTAAAAATGACAGGCAGAATTATGCAACAGAGGATTTGTTTGGGAAACCTCATTTATAGTCTGCACATATACTCAAGGAGATGAGCCAGTTTCTTAAATACATCTGTAGTTTTGGAGGAACCTGTGATAAATCTAAACCAAGAAGAATATTTTGATGAGCGGAAGCTAATAAAGCATCCTTGCCTCTCGTGCTCCAGCAGAAAAAGGTATCCATAGTCTTGTGACAGTGAGCATTACATGAAGCTATACTTACTGTGTGCTGCATGTTGCCAGGTGTAAACATTTTGGAACATTACAAACTGTCACTCATTTTGATAATGGATAATTTGCAGTGTCACACTATTAATTACACTAGTGATTAATACAACATTCTCATTTTCTAAGTATGCAATTGAGAGGCAATAAGTTGAGGAGATGCGTATCTCTACTGGCACGATAAATACTTACGTGCTTTCTGTCCTGTTTCACCAAAATGAGTTGGCTTTCTTTCAGTCCTTTCTGTGACTACCTGGGTAAGAGTTTTGAAACAAGTTACTGCCAGCTATGTTAGTCTACATACAGGAACAGCTACTGTCTGTGTATTCAGTTTTCCATGTGAAGCTATAGTAGAACACCACAGTGCCTCTATGAATGCTTTGCCAGACAAGGTGTTAGATATCTGATTTCTCACTCAGGGATGCTGAGCACACTCACATGCTATGAAAATGAACCAATTCTTAGCTTAGGGCTGGAAATCTTAAAAAAAAAACTGCTTTGAATAGGGTTTCTTCACAACCATGTTGTCTAGCTGTCCTGGTGTAGGCAGGGAGGTAATACAGATGGTGGAAGTCGTAGGCCAGCTCTCTGCTGCTAAAGGCAGACGCATCTGAAGCATTCTTTCCAAGCTTGCCAAGGCAAAGACCTTCAAGCAAAAAGCCATATTTTATGTTTCTTTCTTTTTTTTCTTTTTTTTTCTCTTTTTCTTAAATTTAAATTTTGGCAGGTATTGCTTTGTTTTTGAATTCTCTGTGGGTCTGTTTGTTCCTGACCAGTGGTTCTGGAGACTGCTTGGCATTTGTGACTCACAGTATGAACACCTGCTTCCTCACATTCCCAGGGGCACTGGGAAAATTGGAGCTGTTATGTACAAGCTCTATATTTCCCCACAGTTTAGGGCCAAGAGAGATTATTATATTGCCTAGTCTGATGCCTTGTGTGCCAGTGGCTATTAGATGTTGTAGATGTACCTCAAGGCTGAACCAGTTACTTTCATTAGCCCATGATGTTTTATTCCTTGAGAAGCCAAACTGCTGCGTGCCTGAAGCAGTATCTGAGACTCCTGAATTCCTGAGAACCGATTAGTCCTTATATGCCCAGATAATCACAGAGACAGTCTCTGCAAAAAATCACCATCCTTGCAAATTTGAGCTAGAAAATTCTCTACTCCTCTTGGACTTGACTGAATTCAGACCCAGGCATCAGATGTCTAAGATCATTTTCTGCGTTAGTTTACTCTCTTCCTGGCTACAGCAAAATGAATAATCCATGCTTCAAGGGAACGGAAAAACTTATACTGCAGAATATATCAGGCCAAATATCCTCTGGGAGGAATGGGAAGGGATTCTTCCTCACCTCTGTAGACAGCCAACTGGAGCCCTTGAGTACAGAATTTGATTATACTCATTACCTTAATGCCAACCTGCAAATGTCTGAGCGGGAAGGGTGTAATTCAAGCCATCTTGTTTCAGCCATAATGGAAGAAACTGCACAGATGCAACATTCTAATGGATGTAGGGCTCAAGGGATCACCAGGGAATCTCGCCTGACATGACCCTCCTTTCCTCCTTGTTTGAGGCTCCTTGGCCATTAGTTCTCCCAGAAGCTGAAGTAAAGCCAATATTTAGAAAGAAAGACAGTTTTTAGGACAGTATCAAGCAATGGTGAGTGCACCACCTCCCTTTATAAGCTCTTGCAGAGTTTAATTACCTTTACTGCTAGGAAATTGTATTTGATTTCAAGGTTGATTACATCTAACCTTAAACTTCCAGTCAGTGGATTTAGTTATGCTTTTGTCAGCAAGAGTGAAAAAGCTCACCACTGCCTGTTGTCTTTTCCATGTATCCTCTCAACCTTTCCTTGGGTAAGTGGAATATGCCCAGCTTTTTAAGCCTCCCATCACAAGACATGTGCTTGATGTGCAAACTATTTGGATTTTCTCCAATATTTTCTCATCTTTTTTAAAGTGCAAGCACCAGAACTGTGCTTGTTATTTTAGGAACATGCAAGGACTGTGCTCGGTCCTTGCCACAGCTTTGCACTGAGATCTTGTGTTAGGAGTGATTATCCAGGGTAATCACTTTTTTGTCATTCCTCAAGTCTCTGCTTTTTGAGACAGTACCCATTCCTACAAGCTTTTGGTCCCCAGAGGTATTAATTTGCATTTGAATGCATTAAAATGAATTGTGTGTCCAGCCTGCTGGACAGTGATCATTTAGCCAAATCAAATCACTGCAGAAGTAATATATCTTCTTTATTTACTGTGCTAAAATACACTGTGTCATATACAAGTCTTAAAAGCACAGATTTTATCTTGGTCTGTGCTGCTGAAAACAATATAAAATTGTATTAGATAAAGACTGTTTCTGGCTCTGCTGGGAAAGCTCCCCACATTGAATGAAACCTCCCCATTAAAAGGCTACATTTTAAAATTTGTCAGTGAGACACTTCTTAATCCCCATAATGTGTGAGTTGTTAATTCTGTGTAATGCAAGACTGGAAATCAAAATGTCATGTGGTATTAAGCCAAGTGCCTTGCAGAAATCCAAGTCTGTCCTAGTCATACAACTACTTTTATTTTATATAAATCTCCTAAATAACCAAAAACTCCACTGGAATGTCTGACAAGATCTAACCCCCTACTAACTCAGTTTGATTAGTATGAAATATATCTATTTTCCAGTTCTTTCTTTAATATTTAAGCATCCCAGAAATGCATACTATCTTGTGAGCAGCTCAAGCACCAATTTCAGGCAGTGGATGGTGCATGGCAGAACACTGTTCTTCACCACTTTATATTTTTCTCTAAATCAGAGCTAGGTGGAGTATGAGCTGTACAAGTTGAGCTTATTTACAGCTGCTGTTTCTCTTTCAGAGCTAATGAATTATTGACAATCTAAGGATTTTCTGTTATATAAACCAGAAGCTCTATTCTTTAATACAGAGCAGCTCCTCACTATGTAGAAAGGGGAGTATGTGCAAAGCTGGCAAGATCATTCAGTATGACAGAACTTCTCAAATACAAGGAATCAGGAACTACCGGTACATCTTGAAGAGATTATTTCAGGTCCAGTCCTCCAATCCTGGTAAGCACAGCATCAGGAAGCAAGATGGGCTCCGGAACAATGCGTGTTGCTACCAGAGGTACCAAAGGAAATTACAAGATGAAAAGGATTTGTGGTTCTCTGCAAAGATCACTTCTCTCCATTATTCTTCTTGGGACAAAACCTCAGCATCTATAAATGCAGCGGTGGTGCCCATGCGCTGAGAGGAGCATGAAGTTTGTTGACATCACTGACCTACAGAGACAGCAGAAGCAGATACCCAATTTAGGAACATGACTATAGTGTGAACACTGGAGTTTGTGTTGCTTTTAGAATTCCCACGATGCATCATTTCACGCTTTTTGCTGCTGTTATGGCTCGGTGCAGATTATTGCTCTGGGTCCTGTCTGTGTCTTCCTATTGAGCACAGAGTCATGTCAAGGAGAACGTCCCACTGACATATGTATTTGCACTGTCCTCTACAAAAATTTACAATGGCCCATGAACAGAAAAAATATTCCCTCTAAACTCTTGCGCACATACTGCTTAAGATAAGGCAATTAAATGATTTAGTTCTTGGATGTTTCTACTTTTAGCATATGGATTTCATATGCTGTTGGCTATGAAAAGAAAGAACCCTCTAGTAAAAGAAATATTAGTTAATGGATAAGAAAAAGGTCACTCAGTTTATTTAAGCACTGAAAGAAGAGTTGGTTTTGCACAAGGTTGTGAATATCTGGAAAGCTTTAAGGACTGGTAATACCAGATCATCCTTTGATTTAGCCATTTAAATACTTTGTTCATAATTTTTTAAGGATCTGATCCTGTGAAGTCATATTTGCATGGATAAGCCTTATTCACAAACAGTGTCAGTGAATTACGTTGGTTCATTTGCATCAGAAAAAAATTATCAGGATGGTAGTACTGAGTCCTCTAATATTTATAAACTGATCAAAATTATTTTATGAGGTAAACTTAAGAACCATCTGGCATCACCTATCATTTCATGCTGCTTAATTTCAATAGTTATGCGTAGAAGTCAGCAAGTATTAGCAATTTCTTTCTTATCTGAGGGCAGCCAAATGACCTTCTCCATTACTTATATTCCTTCATAAGAGAGGATTACTCCTTTGACTTTTATTTATCATATGAAATGAATGTGTGAGACAGTAAGTCTATGAGAAATCCACTAGTGGGGCTGCTCATGGGGTATGTTCTCAAGAGTGAAGTTTCTTCCACCAAGAATAATAGCACATTCTTCCTACTACACACACAGCCAACTGCGGGGTAGCATGACATCAGCTGTATTTCAGTTCTTACAAATCTCTGACATTTTTAACAGCCAGAGCATCACTTTACAGTAATCTTTCCTAGAAAAAAATGACTTTCTTTTCCTTTACAAAGATATACTAAACACCCATTCATTCCAGCTGAAGTTGCAGATGCTTAGCTGCTCTGAGCAGCATGTCTTTGAATACAAAGCTGCAAACCAGCTATTTGCATGCAGCAGGTCAGAAAACTTGTTTTAAGAACTGCAGAACTGAGATTTCATCAACAAGAATAAATATTTCTGTCCTTCGGGATGTTCTTTTTTCTTAGTACAAGAAATCACGCACAAGTCAACAGGATGAATAACACCATGGGTAACGTGGCAAGTAAAGTCATGCAAGCTGGGATCTGTCTTCCCTTATACTGTTGCAATAATTATATAAATGATTCAGTCCACAAAATGCTTCTTGAGATTCAATTTTAAAGGGAATTTACCACAACAGAGAGATGGGATTTTTATCTAATCAAAGAATTACTTTTTGCTGTTTACCCAAATGAAAAGATCAGCCAATCTTTTTCATTTAAAAAATACTTTTGCAGCAAGTCACTCCAAGGAGATTTTCAGTGCCTCTGATATGAATACTGTGCTGTGGGTATGGACTATCAAGCGCATCCATCGTGGGTGCTGCACCCTGTTGTCTGACACCTATATTCTGAACAGTAATAATATAAACACAAGTTGAATTTGAAAAAAAAAAAAAAAAAAAAAAAAAGGCTCCCACATTATAGATTTGGGGTTCTCAGCAACTATCCAAATGAATGTCTTAAAATGAATCTAAATCGACTTCAGTCAAAGGAATAAAAATCTCAGAGCCTGAGAATCTCATTGTGTCCCACTGAGAATTTTATTGTGTGTCCCTCTGTAAATAATAGAGGGCTGGCAGCTTGGTCACCACCCAACCCACTGTCAGCAGGAATGTGGGCTCATGTACTGAGTTTTTGTTTTTTTGTGTGATTATGTCCTCAAAGCTGAGTTGAGTCAGTCAGAGAATGAGAGGAACACATAAGAAACTGACAAAAGTGATTTTTATCAACTTCTGTCATATTTGCTATTTTCTCTTATACCAGTAAGAATGTAAAATGATGGCCACGTATAAAAATGTTTAGGAGCCAATTTGCAAATATTCCTAAGAGCAAAGAAGGCAGAGTTTGTTACAATGCAAAGGTCTGGTCCTGCATTATCTTGTCAATATGATTCAGACAAATTATTCAGGGGGGTGTTTACTTGGTTAGAGGTTCTCAGGATTGAGTCTTAATGATAGAGAATGGCATTTAGCAGCTTATTTATAGTGTATTTTTCCTTCTTACTCCTGAAATAGGCCATCTATCCATGGCCATAACTATTGTCCTTCTGACCCTGCAGTTTCTCTTTAAAATGGCCTACGCAAAGATAGCACTGGTTTGTTTAGTTAGAGGCAAAAAACACTACTGAGGAAATTCAAGCCGATTCCTTTTCTGCTCTGTATAGCATTGAAGACGACTTTCACCTAAAGGAAATAAACAAGATACAAATAGAAGGTGAATCTTTCCCAAATCCTCTTTCTGCAGGTCAGTGGGAGACAGACCACAGGGACCCTTCCTTCCCAAGGTAAATAGGAAGTTCACTTTGCATAGCTCGCGTAGAGAGGTGCCAAATGAAGTCTGTTTGAGTGAGAGAAAACCACTGGCAGTGTTTCTTCAAGCCTAATCTAAAGGTCCATTTCACAGAAGCACCCCCGTGAGTTAGAGAAGCCCACCCTGGTAAAAGCAAAGCGGGGATTCTACACATGACCATAGCAAAGGGTTGGTTGGGTTGGGTGCAGAGCAGGCTCGTCTGTTGCAGCCAAAACGGTGCGGCAGCAAGTTGGCCAAATCGAGTATTATCAGCTGGTAGTAAGAGTTTAATTTTTTATTCTTTCATTCATTGGCTATGCAACAACCCTTATTCAGGATCTGCGGAGGAGCCGGGAGAACACCGGGGCGAGAGCTGGGGCACCCCCGGGAACCCCCCGCACACCTGCCCCGGAACCTGCGAGGAGCGCCCCAGCATCCCGGCCTGGAGGGGAGCGGCATCCCGCCGGCATCACCGCTCCGGGGGAGCATCTCCCGCCGTGCCTGCGGGAGCGCGAGGGGAGTCTCCTCCTTCCCTCCCTGCCTCCCCCTCTGCTCCCTCCTCCCTCCCGCTGCCTGCAGCCGCAGCGCAGGGCAGGAGGGAGCGGCGGCGGCAGGCAGAGCCGCCCGGCCCGGCGGAGGCAGGAGGGCGGGCGGGCGGTGGCTGCTCCCCGGCCCCGCCGCCCCAGCCCCGGCCCGGCCGCGCCGCCGGCAGGCTCCGCCCGGCGCTCCCATGGCGCGGCGGCTCCGCGCCAGGTGAGGCTGCGCTGCCTGTTGCGCCGAGCCGAGCTGAACCGCGCCGAGCTGAGTCGCGCCGCGAAGTTTTGCGGGAGGCGCCGCCGCTCTGCGATGTGAGTTGCGGGGTCCCGCGGGCACGGTTTGGGGGAGGCGGCACCACGAGAAAAGTCGCCGGGGAGGGAGGGAGGGAGGGAGGCGAACGGAGCTGCTGTTGCTGCTGCTGCTGCCGCTGCCCGGGGGCTGCCATACAGTGCCGGAGCTGGGGATCGGCCGAGGCAGCGGGGGAAGGGGGAATTAAGGGGCGGAGGCTGTGGGGAGGGGGGCTGCCACCCGCAGCCCGGGGGAAACGAGGAGGGGAGGCTCCTATCCCCGATCCCGAAAAGCAAAGGAAAAAACGCCCGCCGCCGTGCCCGGGTTTCCAAGGCGCCCGCTCACCGCCGAGGTCGCGCCGATCCGCATGCGGGCGGCGGCCGGGGCGCGGAGCGGGGGGAAGACGCCGTTGGTGTCGCCGTGGGATTTTTCCACTTTGAGACCTACCCGGACCAGTTGCTACGGAGCAGGCGGCGGCGGTGGGGAGGAGAGCTGCTCCCTCCGCACGCGAGCAACAAATGGCAGCGGGGGCGGCGGCGGAGCTGGTCGCGGCCAGGTGAGCTGCACCGCCCGCAGCCCCGTAGGGCAGCGGCGCGGGGGGCGCTGCGGTCCCCGGGCTCAGCCGCAGCCCCCCGGGTGCTCCGTGTGCGCGGCGTGGGGCTGCGGGCGGTGGGGAACCCCCGGCGGGGCACGGCCGCGACCTTAGGGCGGCACGGAAATGTCAGGCGGGCGGCAGAGCGTGCGTGTCTGGTGCTGTGCGGGTAGCAGCAAGCTGTGCCCTCGCCTTTCTGGGAATCTTTGCGTCCAGAATTTCCCCTCCCTAAAAATTTAGGACATAGTCTCGGATGTGCCAGCGGGAATTTTTCTTTTCCTTCTTGGCTCTTTCCCTTAAAAATGAGAAGATTTTAGAGATTTGGTCAGAAAATCGCGGAGCCCTTCAGGATGATGGTTATCACCCGGTCTTGCTGAGCGTCCCTAGAGAGCAGAAATGGTGTGATTATGGAGCGAGAATAGTCTGATAACTTGAGAAGCACAGAGGAGCCAACTCCTTACAGAGTCGGAATGAAAATCGAGCAACCAATGTATAGTGTTTGTCTTAAAGAAATGAGCCTAGAGGTATTTCCATACATACGGAAATGACAAAATAAGCAACTTGAGAAGATTGTAATTGTTTAAAAATAATAATCCTGACAAAATGTTGTACATTGGGCAAGGTAAGAAAAATGAGTGTTTTCAGAGCCTCAAACTCTTCCTAGGACGGCCTCTTCTGAGTGCTGAACAGTAGTGGGGAATAATTTCTTCTCATGGTAATCTATCTAACAATTTGTGCATTTAAATGGCAAGGTGTGTGTCATACAAAGCAGTAACTGGAAGGCTTTGATACAGGGAACTACTGTGTTCCATTGGCTTACGTGTTGGTATTTTTCTTAGCAATTTAATTAGAAAAGACAGACACACAATGGGCTTCCCATTTGATTTAGAAGGAAAGAAGAAAGTGATTAAGCTGTAAAGTAAACTAATTTGCAAAACCTTTGCTATGTTCACAGTCTAGTTTTCTAGTTGAGTTTCTGTATCTTGCTTGGAATTAACGCTAGTGGTGTGATTGCTGAGCTGATTCTGCAGCCCTCGCTTGTGTGAGTTGCTATGGGTTTCTATGGGATCACTCCTACAGGTAATACTCGGATGACTCAAGGCAGCAGAATTGGCCCCATTGTCAGACAGTCCTGCACAGTGTGCGCTGAGGGAATGTGCCCCTTGGCCCTGATGGGAGGTCTGTGGCTGTGGTGGGGGAACAGCTTGGGTTTGAATCTGAGTCTCTTGCATTTATTTGGCTGTTGCTGCTGAGGTTACCACCTTGAGGTCTGCTGTAAAGGAGCACCACCTTTGGTGTGAGTAGGATGAGCTCACTATGTAGTTATGAGCTACTATGTAGTTCACTGTGGCTTTCCATTGACTTGGAGTGAGCTGAAGCTGCTCAGCATCTCGGAGAACAGGACCAGAGTGATCGAGGAGGAGGATCAGATCAGCAGCTGTCAAGAATCAGTGTGTTTTGGTTCAAATTAATCAAATTAATTAGTCAAAAAGAAATATCTTTTTATTAGCTATAGATGTTTGTGCTCTGGATCCATTCCTGTCCTGGTAAAGTCCATGGGAGCTTTGCTACAACATGAAAAGAATAGCAAGGTGTTGTGGTTTGTCTCTGCCATGTGCTTCGCAGGGTTTTATTTAAAGTCTTTTGGAAGAGAGGAATCTTTTCATGCTGAAGCTACATTGGAACCTGGCTACCTTCAGGGCAACCACATCATAGGACAGCTCGGGAAATAGTCTCCGAGCAGTAGAACTGGACTTTATGGACCTGGTTTCCTTACACTGCAGACTTGGGTGTCAAACCCCAGAGGAAATGCGCTGCTCTACTACAAACTCACCTTTAAATGCTCACTTTCAATAATAAGGCACTTCTAAATCTCGCTTTTAAGGGGTTTCATGTTATGTCATTCTGAATATTTATATGCCTCATACAAGGGATTATCTCTGTCAGGAAGGATTCAACACTTTTAATGAAATGAAAAATTTAGGAAGTGGGAAAATGTGTAGAAATATTTGTTGTTACTGTTTCAGTTGATGAGATGGATGAAGGAAGAAGCTTTTCTCAGTGTAGAATATTGCGTTTTTGAACACTTGCAGGATTTACATGTAGCTACCATCCTTGTCATTTGCGTGCAAGTTCTTTGGATTAATCCTGACTCAAGAATGTGAATTAAATCAGTGTTCTGTGCCCAGCAAAATCATCTTTGTGGTTTTGCTTCATCCAGTGAATTTTTTTAGTACGTATGAGGAAAACTCTTACAAAGCACTGAAATCCAGAAACTTATAATGCAAAGAGAACCTTATTTTAAAAAAATACGTGTTTGAGCCAAGAATAAATTATCGGAGTTCATGGAATGTATAGCATTTACCTTGGCCTGTTTGACCAACTCTTTTTAAATATTAGCTTATTTACTAAAAGTCATCTCCTGAAAGTGCAGACTGGGTTGGATACTTCAGTGCTGGTATGAACCCTATTGATGAGGCTGTGTTTGCAGCCTGTGCTGCTATGTGTTACGCAGGAACCTAGGCTGAACTTGAAACAACACAATGCTTACTGCTGCCAACCAAGAAATAACTTTTATTCCTGTCCCCTAAATATTTAAATGCTCTATCAAGTTCCTTCAGCAAGCAGGTTTGTTTTTAAGTTAGTTTCTTTCTGTGCTGACTTCAGCACTGTGTGTGGGGAAAGCCTTTTGCTGTGTGGATTGCCACAGCCCCTGAGTCCTGCTTCTCATCAGCAAGGAAATGGCGATGGTAGCTGAATTAATGTGTTTGAGGATGTTTGTTTTCTTCGTTTGTTTGTTTTTTCTCTCTGGTGAACTTCTTAAGGATAAAAAGAAAGAGAGAGAAATGGGAACAGACAAAGTAGGCCAGATGCCTTAGAAATAGGAGAAAAGCAAAAGCAAGGAAAAAAGCTCCTGGTGAATGGTGGAGTTGAGCCTTTTTGAAGGATGAAGCATTTGGTGTGGCTGTAGCACAGCCCTTTGGTTTGGCTCGCTGCTGTGCTGGGGCTCACCCAGGGACTTTGGGGAAGACACTGTGGTTGGGCAGATTTACTTGTTTTCATTGAGTAGGTGCCTCGCTGAGGGAATGAGCTGAGCTTTCTGTGCTTCAGCTCCACAGACTGAGAGGAGATAAAAGTGCCTCTTGAGTAAATGGTGCTGGAAAAGGGCCTTTTCAGAGAGACATTCAACTGAGTAATTGGAATTTTTACTTAAACGGAGATGAAAATTAGCACTACAGATCTTCATGCGCTTGACTGTAGTTTACCTTTGCTTTTCCAGATCACTCCAACTACGTTGTGTGTGTTTAAAATAAATTTCATCCTACATTAATAGCAATTTTGTTAAGCTGCTAACTTGTCCTTTGAAAAGAAGCAGAAAGTTGCACTCTGCCTGCTGAATAGTGCTGTAAAAGTACAGTAACAAGAGAAAGGGAGAGGTGGCAGGAGTGAGTGATAGCACAAAGATGGGTTGCTGCTGTACCTTGGAAGTAGGAAAGCAAATGGAGACTATTTAATTATTTAAGGAACAATAAACAAAAAGTCTGGTTATGCAGTAAAAGGGGAGACAAACAATAAGTAGAAATTTGAGAGAAGGAAATAAGGCATAAGAAAAGCAGAAGGTGGATGAGCAGGGATCAATGGGGGAAAAGCGGGCTTTCATTGGGAAAATGTAATCTGTATCGATCAGCGTACTGCAGTGCTTCCATAGCAGCTTGACTTCTCCTCAAATGGTGGGAGTCTGACACAGCATGTTCTTTTCTTGGGGGTCTCCTCATGTTACTGTTTTTCCTTTGGATGCTCAACTGCAACTAATAGGGCACACGTTTTAAGATCCACGTCTTGGTGACAGACTATCCTAAGAGGTATACTATGTAGATGCTCTTCTGTCAATGTTGCTCTGGAAATTACCTCTCCTTTCTTTCTCCAGCAAATAACAACGTTGATTTTAAAGACAAGTTTTTGTTCATTTCTTTTTTTTTTTTTTTTTTTTTTCAGCTTACCAAAATTAGGTTGCATAATTCTGCAACTATACTTGCTGAGGTTGTTTTGTATGTAAATACTGGGGGTATTCACTGTTTCGTTAGGGTACTTGAAGGACTACTTCTAGGGTTTGTACTGGAGTTAATAGGACACATGGAAAGCAAGCATTTCTTATTTTCTTTCATCTAGATTGAAAATATGTATTCCTTGGGTAGGATTTGCTTCCATATATACCTTGTGAGAAATACTTTTGTAATAGTTAAGAAGTATAAACTTCTACGTGCACGTGAAAAACAGGCAGCAAAAGAGTGAAGCCTTTGGACATTCAGATGAATCGATGTTGTTTACTGTTGCAGAAGACATCTTAATTAAAAATAAACAAAAAGTGCTGGGTGTGCAACCTTTGGTTCATGCCAGTGCTCTTCCTCCATGAAGAACAGAATTTGTAACAGTACTGAGAAAAATAAATGCTACAAAATCTTCCATGAAGGTTCTCACTACATTGCGGTGCTATTTAGTGGGCCGTGGTGGTTGTGCATTTGGTTGATGATATTCCAGCTTACGGATATTAAAAAGAACACACAAAAGTTTAAGCTACAGATGTTCAAATTACTGAACTTGTAGCCCATTTGTAGTTCATGTTGGATAATGACATTTAGACTTCCATTTGCATTGTTTTTTAAAATTCTTCATACAGCAGTATTTAAGTACTGTGTTAGCTTTACGAAACCCCAGACTTTTCATGTGCTCCTGAAAACAGAGTCTCAAGTTGTTCTGCTTTTTTAATCTGAAGTTGTGGGTTGTGGGTTTGGGGTTTTTTGTTGTTGTTGTTGTTGTTTTTTTTAAATAAAGATCTTCTGGTTCCCTCTGTCCAAGCAAAAATGATGTTTACCAAGAAGAAAAAAGTTGAATAAATCTGTGCAAATTTAAGAGGTCCAGAAGAAAGAAAAAACTCACAGGCAAAGGATACTCAGAAGGCCAGGGGTCAATAAATCCAGGGTTCTCTCTGTCTTATCAGCATGAGTGGCCAGGGTTTGGTTTTTGTTTTTTTTTTCCTAGAGATGCTGCAAATGGTCTTTAAAATTTATTGTGATTATTAAACATAATTTATCCTTATTAGTGTCAAAAGAGAGGATGACCCTTAGTTCCTTTTTCCTGAAGTGAACAGAGTGCAATTGCCACTGCAACCTTCATGTAGTCTGACAGAGTTTCTAACCATCCGTTTTGCCCTTGTTTCCAATGTTGTTGACACCGAGTCCTTGTGATGAAAATGGGTTGCTTTTATAAACAATCTCTTTTTAACAAAGTTTGTAATAGAATATTACTGTTCTTGAATACTCGTCATTGCCAAGCTGCAGAAGCACTAAAAGGGGAGGCGTGTATCAGAGCATACCTGCTTTCAAGTACTCATTTTCAGATTTTGCTGTACCCTGGATATGTCTGGTGTTGTTCTGAAGATAATGGTATATAGATCTTCAGTGTGTTCTGCAAGAATATCTCCTCCTTGTTAAAGCTGAGAAATTCCAATCTGCTTCAAAGAAAATGGTCTACGTGACTTTGTAAAGAGGGATATGAGAGGACAATTGTTCTTTTCTAGAATCTTCAAATTAAGAATGGAACAACTCCCCAAACAGTAGATCACAGCGTACCTTAGAACTTCACTTGTCACCTCTCAAACACTACAGATGACTAAAGCACACCAGTTCAAATTGAGTAGGAACATCTCACCTTTGATTTAAAAGCAGTGCAGGGATGAAAGCATGCACTCAGTGGGCATTCTTTCCCCTGTGGGTGCAGATTGAGGCAGCTGAGCAGACATGCTTTGTCCGTGCAGCCCAGATTCCTTCTCCCATTTTTGTTTTAAGCGTTGTCATTGAAGAGTTAATGATTTCTGTTAGGAGATTCTATCGATCACTGTTTCCAGAATCTTTAGCAGTTTTTGCCCTTTGACAGAAGTCACTGTATGTATTATGCTCATCATTTTCATCAATTACATGATATGTTTATTGGCAGCTTTCATGCATAAATACTTATTTTGCTAGAGAAGGAGACGACAGGATTTAAGTGTGTAAGAAACCTCAGTCTTCGGCTCAGAAAAAAAATTTGTGATGGATACAAATGGTATTTCAATAACTTTCGATCCAAAAACTTTTCTTGTAAAGCGACACGACTGTTCTTCTTGCCAGTCACGGCAGGTGCTCCATCTGTACAAATACTGCCTAATTTGAACCAGTCAAGCTTAACATTTTTTTTTCCCACTATCTGCCACATTCTCAACAAATTTTCTCAGTTCTTTAAACAAGTGTGAGGCAGCAGTGTGGAACAAAATGGACAGAGGCCAAGCAATTCCCTTAATTATAGCAGTTGTGTGGTTTTGTTGTTTGGTTTTTTTTTTTTTAACACATTGAACAACAGCCGTCAACTGTGCAGTGTCAGTATCATTGCAGCTTCCCTTGGTGATGAGCAAAAAAAAAAAAAACCACTTACATGAATCTGTTAAAGATTGAATCCATGCTGTTGCATCATTTACTATCATCTCAGCCCCTCTCATTGTCATGCTGCATGAAGAGCTGTGGATGTATCAGCTGTGCACTGCTCTTTTGATCTGGTTTGCATAGCAGTAACTGATATACTCCTTTGCCTTCTGCCTGTGTTGCCCAAGAATGGTTCTTTCTCGTAAGTAATAGGGATATTTGCTGTTACACCTTGGTTGCTGACTTCAGTTCACAGATGTGTATTTATTTTTTTCCAGACAAAAAGCTGCTGTGCTTGGTACCTTTCTCGTTATGGAATCAGGCTGCACATTGGATACAATCAAAGATTTTTTTTTTTGCATAAATTTCAGTGTGAGTTTGTGTGAAAACACAGTTCGCATTTAGAATATTTGTGTAGCTGTGTCACTGCACACAAACATACTTCTATAGACTCTGCACTTTCTCTAAACAACGTAGAGAAATTCTCTCCATGCAGTGTCATCTCTGTGCATTTTCTTCTCCGCATTTTTACTGTGACATGCATGACTTGCCAAGCAATGCTTTGGTGATAAGTAAATTGCTTTAAAAAGTTTATGGCTGTTTGAGTTAGCTTGAGCAATCACCATCAGATGAATGAGGAGGCTGCAGGTTGCTCAGCTCCTTTATTTTCCTCCTGCCATAGAGATGCAGAGCAGGTAATCAGTGGTTTGCATAGGTTCCCGAAAGCAGTCTTGCTGACTGCAGTTATTGTGTCTTGGATGTTTGATGTTTTAATAGAGCAGTTTTAATCATGTTTACTAAAGTTACTAGTTTTTAATTCTGCTTCTAAAAGCTGTGCATTGCAGCTTTGAATGCTGCCTGATCACTTGGGCTCACGCAAATGAATACAAATACTCAGCTTGTAGAACAGTGCTTTCCACTAGCTCCATGCAGCATCAGTCACTCACTTCAGTACTAGTGTGGGGGGAACAAGAGGCTGATTCTGTGACCATTTGCCCTTCCATTCACTTGGCTCCTGTACCGAGGCCCTCTCAATTTCCTGTGTATCTGCTGTTTCCTCACTTACATCTATGTATTAGTAGTACCTTTCTTCATTTTGGAGCACTCAGTTGCAGGTAAAGGATACTGACAGCATAAATTCTCAGTGACTAAGTACCACAGCTGACAGATTTAATTGCTAAGGATCAGCTATTAGCGAGGCACAATTCAATATTTCAGCCTAGGGGGAAAAAAAAAAAAAGCATGTTTGTTTTTAATTGCAGATAATGAGCGTGATGTGGTCGGTTGGTATGAGTCAATGTTGGCTGACTGCTGAGGTGAAAGGTTTGTGGTAGTGGAAATCAGAGACTGGGGAAGGGGGGGCTTCTTGCTCCCAGCAATCATCTGTAGTGTTGTCACCCACACCCTTTGCTGTTCACAGACTTCCCTCCTGGCACTTTTGGATAGAAGGCTTGCTCCTGGAAATAGTTCTGTTTCATTCTGAGAAATAGGCTCTAAACTTTATCCCTTCTCCAATATAACTTAGCCTAGCTGCTTTTATTTGACAGCGTAATAATTGTACCTAAGCTGCTTTTGAAAATATTTTGCTTAGATTTTATTAGACTTGAATGTATTACTTTCTCAAAGGATTTTTATAGTTCTTCGTAAATAAAGAATGAATCTGAAAAAAAAAAAAAAAAGGAAATTAAAAGTAAGTGCTCTTTGTCTTTACTTCCAAAATAAAATTAATGGGAAAATGTGCTAATTATATTCTTTTTTAATCATTTTCACACCTGAATGGTTAGAAAAGAAAAACTCCTATGTGTAAGCCTTTTGAAATCTGTTTCTTTGTGCCATAGCCTTTGCTTTTTCCGATTAGAGAGGAACACGTATTCCTCAAATGTGATCAGGAGAAAATTACTATTCAACAGCTGTGATAACCAGTGAAACATGGGACTGAAAGTCAAGTAACCTGCTGCTCTGCGGCAGGAGTGGTTCTGGAGCCTTGATTTAAGTGTTGCAAAGGGGAATGAGCCCTGTTGTCACAAGTGTGATGATGTGCCTATGAATCTGCCAGAGCACCGCTTGGAGGTACACCTCTTTGCTTAAGGGTCTCTTCTTGATGTTGGAAAGCTCCCCTTGGGTCTTTAGGCTGTGCTGTAGTTCCTCTTGCTGGTGAAAGCTTTTGCTGTTAGTTGAGTGTTTGGACCTCTAAGGAAACATGGATTCATTTGAGTAGGGAACTTGATTTCTTTGCCTTTCCAGAATAAAAACTACAACAAAATCACCAACAAACTCCCAGCCAACAAAAATAAAAGCCAGCTTCTGACAGCTGTAACTGACCTTATATGAAGGGGTTGTTGTTCTTCAGTTTGGTCTTGAATTTTTCAGGCTTGGTGTGACATGAGAGGACAGTGCTGTCTACGAAGAGCTGAGAGGGATGTATCAGGCCAAACAGCTAGGTCTAAGAAGACCTAGCTGAAGAAAAGGAGGGCAGAAATATCAAGGCACGGTGAAGCATTTTCTATTAAGTTTGCAATTCTTTGGCAAGACATAAATGATAAAACATCCTGCTAATGCATTTCCTTGCTAAGCTCACAGATGCTTTCTTGGTGGGCTTGTTGGAGGTGTATTCCTTGCCCTGGAAAAACTGGCATTATGGATGTGCATGGGGTGTGGGTATTTGTCAGGGCTGAGGCAAGGACACTGCTACAAGAAACAACTTGTGGAGTCTGTAATCCCAGGAAAGCTTCTCGATGGAGAGCTCTGTGTCTGCATGAAGGGCTGAGGGTGACGAGCAGCAGTGGGCTTCCCTGAGAAGCTGGCATCTTAAAAGTCTGTTCAAGTTCAAGCCTGGTCTTTTCTATAAACAAGGAGTTTCTTTATGGGATGTGTTACCAGTCCTGAGTGTAAAAGGAACTATAACCAGTTTTCAGTACCTGCTGGTGCAAAGCTTAGCTGTGTGTACTGCACTCTGACATACCTGCATTTGAGTTATTAATGAGAATCAGCAGTGTGAGTCAAAGACGTTTTAAATTGTGTGGTTTACACAAGGCCTTCAAGGCTCTGATTCAGTGCTCCTTCAAAACCTCACTGAAAAGAAGTGCTCAATTCTTTTCTCTTAGTAGTGTGGCTGTGGGAGGGTGGGTTGGTGAGCTTATGTTTCTGGGAGCGGGGGTGTCCCATGTGACTGTTATGCAGTGTGGGTCTATAATCTGTAGCTTTCCTGGTATTTCTTTTCTTTTTTTTTTTTTTTTTTTTTTTTTTGTAGTTCTCCCCCTGCCCCCAACTTGTGAATCTTTGCTCTAATTTGTCTCTGAACCTAAGTCATGTTTAAAGAACAAAGTCCATTAGAGATATTGACACAACCAAGAGAAATAGTTCTAGAAGATGCAAGTCACCTTTGGAGATTTAAAATGTATGTCTTCCATTTCTCAAGGGAAAATGGTCATTCTGAACAAGAAAATAAATTTTAAAGTGATAGTTTAGAATAGTCTTCAGAAGGCTTAAGCAAGTGCAGCACCTCTGCATTTCCCAATCGGTGCTGCAGAAATGTTCTATTATAGCATATCAATGTACTTGGTTAATCAAAAGTAAACTTTGTGTAATTTTCCTGGCAAATATTTGGATACTAATGAGAATGTTTACAGTCCATAACCTTTTTACTATTTTATTTTTATCTTACTCTCTCTTTTTCCTTTTTATTGCTGCTGCTTTTTGAAAGCCATGTTAAAGGTGTCCGCTTCTGAAACTTCTTATGGGGAGAGGAGCCGTGGGAAAGTCTGTAGGTTCAAATACAAGACTAGGAGTTGTTCAGAGGTGTTCACATTTGTGATTTGATAGCTATTTGTTTTGGAAACCTCAGTATTGCTTTTCTTGCTTGAGAATCAATTGCATTTAGAGATTTGAAGTATTCCTGCATAAATCTGAGCTCACTGAGGTTGCTTTGATTACAGTGGGTGTAAACCATAGCAGATTTAAGACCGTAATGTGCATGCAGTCTCAGTTTGTATTACTTGTATGAAAAATCATAATGAATGCACCTTAAGAATGAATATTAATCTTACTGATTTGGACATACTATATACCCAAATGGAAAGTGAAGCATTGTTTCTAATTTGCAATACAAAAATACTTGAAACAGCTATTTTTGGTACTTCAGTATAATCTACTGAATTCATATCTACCCTTGTCATCTGACAGCCTGCTAAAACAAGATTCTGCTCAAAATGATAAAAGTGACAGTTGTACAATGTGTTTTATTCCTGCCGAGCCCTGTTATGTAGTTAGTTTGGGGAGATTGGGATCTTGCTTCACTCGTTCAAGGACAGTCCTTTGGAAAGGATTTGTAATTGTGCCCATAAATTCTCCCTCCCCCCTGCAAGTATGGTACAATTTCTGTTGCGGCCCTTCTGTTCTGAACTGGGGAAGAAACAATTCTCTCATTTTTTGCTTATTGCCTCTTTTTGAAACCCCAGTGATTTCATCCTGCTTGTGGTGAATCCCTCTGCCACTTCAGCAGATCTTCTCCTTTTCTGTAATGTTTTTATGTGGAATTGCTTCTGTGCTGTCAGCATTTGACCCCTTGCAGATGACAGTGAATAGAAGAAATGTATGTACAGGGACCTGAACTCTGCCCTTAGCTATGCTTGTGAAAACCTGTGGCATTATACAATTGGCTTGGAAAGACTTAAAAATCTCATGGAGAGTTGTTCTGTAAATGTTAGACAAGGCTGCTGTTTTTTTCACTAGTACATTTTATTTTAAAGCCATACCTGAACTGCAGTCAAAGGTACTGTTTCACAACATTGAAATAGACAAATTTGGAGTATGAGATGTGCTATGCTGACAGTGGATCTTGCTACTAAAACTGCCTTAGCGAGGCACAACAGCAGTGTGCATCTGTGTTGTGAGATGGACATGTTCCATGGGCTTCTGGCTCCCAGCCACATTCAAACCACTGGTTACAATGTGAGATCCCTCCTCTGTTGCCTTTGGGAAGGGGTCAGACCCTTCTACTGGCTACAGACAGCAGTGGCGGTACCTAGGGTTCCCACCCCATCTTCCAACCTGTGGTGACCCTGTGGCATAGCAGGTCTGAGGCAGCACAGGTCCTCCCTGGGCCAAGAACATAGGGCTTAGGTCTCACCCTGGTGAGGCAGTGGCACAGGCTGCCCAGGGAGGTGGTGGAGTCACCGTCCCTAGAGGTGTTTGAGAACCTTATAGATGTGGCCTGAGGGACACAGGTTAGTGGGCATGGTGGTGACGGGTTGATAGTTGGATTAGATGCTCTGAGTGGTCTTTCCAACCTTAATGAATCTGTGATTCTATGACCTATGCTCCTGGCATCATCCAGTACAAGGCAAACACAGGGCTGAAGAATGTAAAGGAAAGATATTCATAGCCCCTTTGGGTCTCCAGGCAGCTGGGTGAAGGGCTGGGGTTTGGCCAGTGGTGGTGTGGATGACTACTGTGTTATTTGCAACTATGGTGTGTGGCATACCTGGAGATGTATGGAAAGGTCCATGTGACCTTTTTTGTATCGTGGTCAATGCAGAACAATAGGAAACAATGTTCATCCTATAGAGGAATATGAAACTGACGACTGTAGTCACACTCCTTTGAACAGATAGCATCTTTGCCTCTTAAACTCATAGAATGCATGCATCTCCTTCTGTGTGGAGTCTCTGAAATAATAAAGACAGACCCATCTGGATGCTTTCCTGTGAAACCTACTGTAAGGAACCTGATTTAGTGGAGTTGGACTGGATCATCTCCAGAGGTGCCTTCCAACCCCTACAGTTCTGTGATTCTGTGATACTGTTCACACAGCTGGTGCACAAATAGCCAAATAGCTTGAAAAGCTGTCTCTCATTCTCCTTAAAACTGAACAAAACAACAAGAAAGTTATTACAGCAATAAGCTTAATCAAATTAAAGATGCATTCAGAAAACCCTGCCTTGAGTCATTTACTTTTCTTCTTGTTTGTATGTTGTGATCCTACTGACACAACACAACAAATTACGAAAGTGAAGGAGTGAAGCAGAAGATATAATGAGATATATTATGCACACCTCCAGTACCATCACTGGATGTTTTTATCTACTTTTTTTTTGAAAAATTTTCGGAAAGAAGATGTTTTTTTCTCCTAGACTGAATGAATTGTAGTACATAAATCTTCACTGTTGCTTAATGTGGAAGTGGAGTAAGATAGAATTGAAATTAGATGTGAATTGTTTATGTATCCAGTTAGCTGTTGTGAATGGAGGGGGAAGGGTGCTAGAAGCCGTTAATTGCAGTGATTTTTATTGCACTCACTACATGGTCTGCGGCTAGAACCATAGGCTCTGGAGGATAACCTCATGTCTCGTACTATTAGGGCAATTCTGGGAGGAAGGAGCAAGTATCTGCCAAAACATTCGCTCTTGAGCAGCAAGGTTGCATCTTTGTTTTGTCATGTTACTGGAGAACCAGTGGTGTTTTTCCTTCAAGACCTAAAGTTGTTTTATTTATGGTGGGGTTTTTTTGTATATCTAGAGTGAGAAAAAATAAGAGAACAAAAATTTATGATGGTATAGTACAGCATGTTCATGGGTTTCCTGTGTTCAAGGGATTTCCTAACAAGAATAGAAACCTCTGCAATAAAAATTCCTATTTATGTTAATCTTCTGCAATCAGCGTGCAGTCTGAAATAATTACAATGAAAACACCCTCTGCTCCAAACGCTCACAACTTGCATTTATTTCAGGCTTTTTTTGCCTCAGAATTCTGAAAACATAATCCCTCATTCTGCTCTACTTCATCTCCTTTGCATGAATTTATCCAGCAGAACCTTTTGTGAGCTTCATTAACAATGGTCATGCCATAATAAATTACATAATTTGGGAAGTTTTTAATTAAATAAGTTTTAAAAAAAATCAAAGCATAATAAATTAAATTAGGTAACATTTTACCATAATGAATTTCCACTGATGAGGTATGTAACGAAGTAGGCCAAAGTATAATCTATAATCTGAAGCTTTTAGCCTTTACATCTTTACTAGTCGAAGCCACAAAATGTTTTGGTTTTTTTTTTAATCTTTTTTTAAAAAAATTCATATGTCAAACATAATTTGCTTTTCAATGGACTACGGTAGCAGAAAAATGTTAGCAAAAACATAACCAAGCGTCTGTTTGACTCTATCAAAACACATCTTCCAGCCTTTCCTATTCCTTTCAGACCTGCTTGCCCAAGCAGCTGTCCTTCATGTATTCTTTCAGCACTGGGCAGAGCAAAGAGTGTTTTTGGTAGAACTGTTTGAGACGTTTGGAATGAATCATAGAATCACCAAGGCTGGAAAAGACCTCCAAGATCATCCAGTCCAGTTGTTCACCTACCACTAATATTTCCCCACTAAACCATGTTCCTTAGAAGAGCATCTAAACATTTCTTGAGCACCTCCAAGGATGGTGACTCCACTACCTCCCTGGGCAGCCCATTGAGCACCAAGGCTCTATGCCAGTGCTGTGTGCATTTAACTGGGCTGTTTGCTCAGGCTTGTGGGAAGGAAATATAGGATCAACCTCAGCTCAATGTGCAGTGCCATAGTAACTCCACAGCTATGAGCTGCTGCCTTTGCTTTCATCTCCTTGTACCCAAAAATCATAAGATTGCTATATGATTTTTTCACACAGAGGGGGGTGATGTACTGGAACAGGTTGCCCAAGGAGGCTGTGGATGCCCCATCCCTGAAGGCATTCAAGGCCAGGCTGGATGTGGCTCTGAGCAGCCTGGTCTGGTGGTTGGCAACCCTGCACGTAGCAGGGGGGTCGAAACTAGATGATGATTATAGTCCTTTTCGATCCAGGCCATTCTGTGATTCATTCTATGATTCCATGATGCTCTGCCTCCCAGCCTCCTCCTCTACTTTGCCCTTGTAAGTCCCAGTCTGGAGTACTGTGGCTCAGCCTGGAGCCCCCCTTACAAGAATGATGTGGAGCTGCTGGAGCAGGGCCAAAACATGAGCAGAGGGCTGGAGCACCTCTCCTATGAAGAAAGACTGAGTGAGCTGGGCTTATTTAGCTGGAGAAGACTCAGGGAAGATGTAATTGCAGCCTTTCAGTACTTGAGGAGAGATTATAAGCAGGCGGGGAACTGACTTTTTGATAGTATGATAGTGATTGGATGAGGGGCAATGGCTTTAAAAGAAAAGAGGGGAAATTTAGGCTACTTGTTAGGAAAAAAGTTTTTACTCAGAGAGTGGTGAGGCACTGACACTGGTGCCCAGAGAAGCTGTGGATGCCTCATCCCTGGAGATGTTCACAGTCAGATTGCATGGGATACTGGGCAGCCTGATCTAATGGGTGGCAGCCCATTAGGGGCGGGGGGGAGCGTAGGAGCTCACTGGTCTTTAAGATCCATTCCAACCCAAACCATTCTGTGATCCTATGATTTTCTTACATGGCACAACCATGTCACTTTCACCAAGGGGATGTTCTCCATCTAAAGGATTTGGTCCCAAATGACTTTCCTTTCTATGTACTTCTATACTATGCAGCTTCATGACAGTGAACGGTGCTTTGATTTTCAGATTGTGATGGGATTAAACAACAACCAATGGAAGAGGACATGGAAAGAGAATTTTTAAAATTATTAATATTGATTTGTGTTTTTCCCAGTATCTCCAAATAATTACAGGAAGCAGTGCAAAGGGAGTAAGCTTGGACATTATATTCACTATTTTGATTTGATGATGCATACAGACAGAATAATGTTTTATAATCATCTTTCACAAGGGCAAATGGCTGTGTAGAAGGCTATGAAAAACAATGACTACTATTTGTATCTCTGGGAAGCATCCTTCCCTTTTGATATTTTAAATTAGAGCTGGTTTAGAGAGGTGAGATTGGAGCTACCAACGTCAGGCTATATTTTGGGGTGGTTTCTGTTTTTTTTTTTAGGATCTTGCATTATTCTTTGCATCAACATGCTCTGAAACTGAAAAAAATTGACTTTTGGCTGTTCCACTGAAGCAAAAAATAAAAATCAACAGGTTATTTGATTTGTGTCTGTACATGTAATTAGGGCATGCAAAGTGAGCAAAAGATGCGAGATGAGGGAATCTCATCAAAGCAAAGACAGAGGGGCTGTCACATTGTGACAGTGCTGCCTGTGGTACAGTTGAGAGTGCAGAGTCTGTCCCCTCCTACTCAGCTGTCACCTCATCTTGGGTCACTGCAGGGGTAGCTCAGTGTCATGGGAAGCAAAAAAAAAAAAGGTCTGTTGCCTTTTAATGATGCTTCTGGCAGTAATTCCGCTTTCTGCTAAATACATGTAATACTTAACCAAGTGAGGTCTGTTGTAAGGATGAAATGGCAGCTTGTCTGAGATAGTGTATAACTCATGAACCTGTTAGCAGGTGGATCTCTAACAGCTCACTGACTCACAGGCTATAGTTCGTTTTTCCTCAGAAGACTTTATACAGCATTTCAGTATATCCAGATATCTCTCTCTTTCCTTGTCTTTTTACATCAACAGAGTAACTGCTGTAAATCTAGAGAAGGTACGAGGGCATAAAGTTTATGTAGCAGAAGAGCATCTGTTTTACAGAAAGTACCCCATTTAGGTTTTAAGCATCCTGAGCCGTTGCCAGACAGGACTCCTGGAAGAGAACGCTGCACAGAATCACTGCTGTCATCCTTTGTAAAATTTTAGGTAACTTTCCCCTGTGGGTGGAGGACCTCACAAATGAAGGATCTGGGGGCAAGAGGGAAGAAATTCTTGCTCTGCAAGTGATACAAATTAGATGGCTAAGGTAGAGAATTAGATTAATTGTATCTGGAAAAGAATATATTAGAAATTAGTCTTGATGACAGGAGTGTGTCAAATTAATAAATTATGTATTTTTGGAATTATACAGCGTGTCAGAAGCCGATTTTGTTCCAGGGAAAATGTGACATCTTTTCCCATTGTGTGTGAGTTTCCAAAAGGATGAAAAGCAAGGAAAATATAAAGCTAAAAGAGAAGTTGTCAGTTGGAGGAGCATGCAGAGAAAGGAATTGACTGTGCCATTTAAACTGTATAAATCAACGGTGATGTACCCTATCTCTCAGACCCTTCCGGTATCTCTGTGTTCAGACTGCTAGATCTGTTTTCCATTTTCAACAATAGATTTTACCTTGACCTGTGCAGACAGTCATATCCTTTTACATAGCAGTGACTTCCCAGAGAACATAAGCATAAATCAGCTCTGTTGCCATGAGGTACACACTGTGCCTCACGGCAGATCTGTTTTTTAACTCACAAGAATGGGTGCAAGGGGATTTTGCTGCGCTATGGAAAATATTTGAGCTGCATTTTTACATACCAACATTTTATTTCTTCTGCTTCCAGAATCTGAATAGTTTAGAAAGGAAACATAGAGATACCATTGGCATTCTGAAATGGTCTTGCTTTTCAGAACATTGTTTTTGTAATCCTACTGGGGGGGAGGAGCTATCAGTTCCAAGGCAGTCAGTATAGTTATGAAAATGTTCAAAGAGTTGACAATTAAGAATTATCATTCACTGCTGCTGCTTTGTTTCTAGTGTAGTGAACATATTTTTTGGAATAGAATTAAATCCAAGTCACTCCAGGGGCCACTGGTATTTTGCAAATGCTAAATTAAAGTGTGCCATGTGCTGTGCACAAGGGGTGGTCAGTAGTGGCTTGACAGAATTTAATTGTGTGTGTGGCAGGGGTGCTCTGCTCACTGCGTGTGGGTGTGATGAAGCTGCAATCTGGTGGGAAAGCAACCTTTCACAGCCCCCTTTCTTTTTGTGAAGAGGAGGGAAAAGTTACTCAGCTGTTTTCCATCCTGCCCTGTGGTGAGGTGGTCCTGGAGCGGGCCTCCTGCACAGACACTTTTTGTTCCTTCAGTTCATCACCTTCCCTTTGTTGTTTATTTTTTTTTTCACTTCCAGGCTGCAAATACATAGAATGAGGAGCAAGTTAACTAGAAGCCGTGAAACAGGGATGGAAGCTGAGCTACCTTAGAAAACAGTATGTGAAGAAGCAGATTCAGATTGGATAGAAATAATCTTTATGTCCTTCAAAATTATCTTCCTATTCAGTTATTGAAGAATAGTTTTGGAGGAATTGATACAGAAATCACAGAATTGTTTGAGTTGGAAGAAATTTTTAAAGGTTAACTAGTTCAGCGTAGTACTATATCCTTTTCGGGACCTGCTGGTGTATGTTGAAAGTCCCTAAATGGCAAATTGTCCTCTACTGCTCCATTTTGATCACCATCTATATACTTTTTACTTAGTGAGGTCCTCACCTTTCTCAGCTGTGTGCTTTGAGTTGTTCACCCTATTCAAGCTTGTGTAGACAGTGCTCAATGTGTTGCAGCATGTTTGGGCTCAAAGAGTGTTAGCAGGAGGAGAGCCACCAAAATTAAACTTATCAATCTTGTAGCTGGGGCAGCACTCACTGCATGGGGAAGTTTCCCAAAAAACAGAGCCAAGGACCCTGTTCACACGCTTTCCTTCTTCCCATTCTCTTTCCATGTGTCTCTGAGGGCTAAGCTAATCAGGCAACCTTCTGCTGGCTACAAATAGGGTTCATGGAGAGTGATAAGCATGGCCTACGTAGCATGCAGTAACTGAAGGGGTAATTCATGCAGTGAATTTTGATGCAGTGCTCAAAGTACAAGCACAGGATCCTCAGGGAGGAGCATTGCTGCCTTGGGGAAGGAGCAAGAGCTGTGGTTGCTGCTTGGTGCAGGTGCTGCAGCTGGTTCAGTGGCAGCAGGGCAGAGGAGTTGGAGGGAACAGTGATGCATCTGAATGTCCTTTTGGCTTGTGTGATGTTTGGAAGTTATTGTGTGGAATGGCGACGTTTTGTTAATTTACTTAGTAATTTGTGATGGCTGTAGCTGAATATTGAACAGCTTAAATCTAAACAACTGGCATTTGGTACTTTGGTGAAGAGAGTTGCTGAGTGAAATAGCAGGGGTGAATTGTGAATTGAAGAGAAACCAACAAGTGCAGCTTTCTGTGAACCTGCCCACCTCCTTCTTTGTGCGATTTTGAGCAGCTGGGGCTGTGCTACCTCGGTTTATCATTGGTAATCAGAATATAGATCTCTTGGGATGCGTTTTGCTTTCAGTTGTTTTGTTGGAAATCTACAATTATTAACTAGATTATTTGCATATAGACCAGCAATACTGCAAAGAGAATGTGAACAATTTTATCAGTGTGGAGAGAAGTACTCTCATTTTGTGAGAGCCTGCTGTCTTTGTTTAATCAAAGAAGATACTACTTGAATATAAAATGAGACAATTTGCGCTGTTGTCTTTTTTTCTTCCATGGAGAGAGAACTAATGTGTTAATCCTTGTAAAAGCAAAACTAATAGAGTTCTGTATACATTATTAAAAATACTTTGTTTATTAGAGAATGCCATTTTCCTAATCTTTAATACTTATGACACCTGTAAAAACATAGGACACAGTACTTTGCCAAGTTAGTTACAGAGGTGTATATTGCTGTAATAGGATTTCGTCAGCTGATTTGGGTGTTTTTCAGGGAGATGTTTTCTCCTTTGAATGCCATGGAGTTTTGCTCTCAGTGGTCCACTGGCTTGCCTCTATGTTTTTTAATGCAAGGCCAGGTAGGTGTGTTTATGAGTTGCTGTCCTAGACTGCTTTCTCCAGAGGTGTAATTTAGAAGCTGGTACTTCATTCATTATTATGCTTGCCTTGGTCTGAATCTACAATTTGGTCTGTTGTTCAGGTTGCAGAATGATGACTCATTCCCTTCCTTCACTGAGTAGTTGCACTTGATCTTATCCCATTCTTAGATTAGTTTTTGTGGAAAACTAGCAAGAAGTGCTTACAGCATTCATGGTGGATTCTAATTCAAATGATATATATTGTTTTTTACTGAAAAAGACAAAAAGGATGGTTGTGACTAAAAAGTTATTTATAGATTTGACTAAAAAGTTATTTATAGATTATTTAATTATGCCTCTTTTGGGCTTCATACAGTGGAGGTAAGAAGATGTTCTCTGTTCATTTCTAGTATGCATGAGAAAAGTCAGCTGTACAGAAAAAAGTGGCTATATTCAAGAGCAGGCTGTAGTGAAACCACAAGAGACATTCATCTCATAGTCTATGGAAATCCACGTAAAAAAATAATCCTAGTGGAATGTCTGCTGTATTTGCAGAATTTCTTGTGAAAGAACAGTTTTCTACGTGGAATGTCCCCAGATGACTTAGCAGAATCCTGCTGGTGTGAACACATGTCTCCAAAAAGTAAGATAAAGAGACTAGAGAGATGAATAAATAAATCAGTGGTGGAGGGAGAGAAGGTAACTAACTCTTTGTTCCTGGAATTGTACCCTCAGTGTGGAGGACAGCATTAAGTGTGTCCCAGATAGGCTCCTCTCACTCCATCTTTACTGGAAATTAAGATATTCTTCTCATGAATCTACTGTAGAGAACTCTACAGTAAGGAATATTGTGCCTCCAGAATTAGACATAAATCATCACTCATGTAATGGGCTATTTCTTTATTATCCAGCAGTTTTTTCTGTTCTTTGATTTGTTTTCAAAGCCTGCACATGTTGATTTTCTTCACTTGCCATGTGGTCCTAACACATGGTGGAGGAAGGACATTCAGACCTGAATTACTTCATCTCCCAGAATCTGTCAGTTTTCTATTGTCACTTTTTTCTTCTTGGTATTGCTTCTAGTATTTTTACTTAATTTTTAAAAGCAGCATTTAGGGTTCAAATTGTCATCTTAAAACTGATTGATACTGTTCACTATTAAAAATATCATAGAGGACTACAGATGAAAGGACTGTTAGGATAGGACAAGGGGGAATGTTTTTAAACTGAGACAGGGGAGGTTTAGATTAGATATTAGGAGGAATTTTTTCACACAGAGTGTGGTGACGCACTGGAACAGGTTGCCCAAGGAAACTGTGGATGCCCCATCCCTGGAGGGCTTCAGGGCCAGGCTGGATGTGGCTCTGAGCAGCCTGGTCTGATGGTTGGCAATCCTGCACATAGCAGGGGGATTGAAACTAGGTGATCATTGTGGTCCTTTCCAACCCAGGCCATTCTATGATTCTATGATAATTTTGCCTTTTTGTAGATTTTTTTTTTTAATGGGATTATTTGCCTATATTAATGTTTTTTTACTTTGCTAGGTCTGTGTAGACCACAAGCTTTAATTTATCTAAGCAATTCTAGCTTGTTCATTTTTCAGATATTTATCTACTAGCTTTGAATGGTAAGGAGGAATTTGCAGAGAGGAGCTATCGTGGAATTTGAAGAGTGCCTTTATGCTCAGGGTAAATAAGGAATCTTTTTTTAATTTACGTAAAGGTCTCAGCCAGTGATCCAGCTGACAGGATCATTTTGAACTGACCTGGATCACTGTATTGTGCAGACTGCAAGCAAGCTATACGAGGCAATATTTTTGTTCTTGTCTGCTTGTAAGTGGTGCCTTTATGGTGCTTTTAAAAGTAACATACAGTTAACACTGAGGGCTCTCAGCCTGTTTTCCAAATGGTGCGTTCATACCACTTCTCTGATAACCACATGCGATCAGTCTTCACCTCGTAAACACTTCTTGTGGCCATTTGGAAGGCATGCATCACCACGGTTTGCAAAATCTTTCTTCATCCTGGCTGCTGAGCTGTATTTGCAGAAGTTAGCAGTTGAGTGACAAGATTCAGAGCTGGAGTTTCTCGAAGTATAGTTACTAGTTTCCTTCAGGGCATGAGGAAGACAGCCTTCCCTCCAACTGTCTGCTGGAGTATCACTTAAAATCACTTTCCTTCTCCATTTTATTTAATAGTCTGACTGACATTCAGTTTTTCCAGCAGTGAAGTCAGTTGGGTGACATTCTGCTGACAAATTTTTGGCCAAGTGAGACTGGCGTGAAAGAAGAGCATGGACTAATTCTGTTTAACAGCTTGTGCAAAATTTATGTAGGAGTGTAAGGAAGAAACTGTCACTACTGAACTGCAGAAGAAGTGACTGTAGGAAAAATGTTTAGAATTTAGGAAAAATTAGAGAAAATGGTGTGCATGGATTGAATGTGAAGCATCAAGTTCAAAAAGAGAAGCCATCCACATGCTTCTTGGGAAATCTGTAGTTTTCAGGGAGCAAATTCTGTTGTATCTTACTAGTGACTGTAAGGTCACTAGAAGAGGTTTGTAAGATTTTGGTGTGTATCATAGCTTGGCACTACAGCTTGCTTACTACAATTAGTGAAATTTGTTTCTCCCAAGAACAGGTATACCAACAGGGCATGGACAAAGACGTTGGCTGATTGTATTTTTTCACCTTTTTGAGAGAGAAAAAATGTCAGTTGCAAACAACCCATCATAAAAAGCAAACGACATTTCATTGGTAGTGTTCTGTGAACACAAACTTGTTGTGTAATTTTTTATAAAGACAAATAATAAAAAAAAGCAGGGTAGCTTGCAAGTAGAACCTAAAGCATGCCTTTGAAAAAGCGTGAATTGCACTTCTTTGAAGACAGCAAAATATTTACTTAAATGAATGTGACCCATTTGATGTTGTAAAGGAAAATATTTTTATACTTCATTTTCTCTCTGTATTATAGTATTGAATCTTGCTTACTTTTTGTAGTCATGCATGAATATGCTATACTAAGTAGTATTTTTATGAGTTATCTGAATTTCTTATGAACTGACCTATGAATTAAAGAAGACTGCTTGAAAAAATAAATTCAGATGAAATTAAATTAAAAGATCAGAGCAACTCATTATTTGCTTCTTCTCATAGATAATTCAATTGAATTTTTTCCTTTACATAAATACATATGCTCCCTCTGCTTTTGTACCTTTCTAGAATTATTTCCTATGGGGTTATTTTCTGCATTATTTATTCCATGTGCAGTTATTTTTTTTTCGTCTATCAAATGAAATGAAGTTAAATAAATAGATGAACAGGTTAGCATACAGAAACGTAGAACATTTGTCCAGGAAATAGGCTTTCAAGTGGGCTTAATCCAGTTGGTCAAAGTAATGAGGCTAAACAGAAGAGAATGAACATTTTTGTGGTGAAAAAAATATTAAGAAAAAAATATGAAGCCCTAGGGGAATATTTACAAATAACCACTTTTAAACATTCTAGCCTTACGGTTAGAAAGAACTCTCTCAAATGAAACAGAAATAAAACCTCACTGGTGCTCTTGTACCAATCTGCGTCAGCTCTGTTGAACTGCTTCCAAACCACTGTGTGATAGGTAAGGGACAGCCTCATCTTGCCACATGATGATTGCCTGAATTGTGTATTTAATTGCTTCCTTGCCATCACCTCTTTCCCATTGTGAGCAGCAGCAGGCAGTGGTTGCTAGCAATCCAAGGTAGTGACTGTAGGCAAAGATGCCTTTTTTAGGCTTTGTGCCTAAGGGAACGCCTACTCAGCATCCACAAAAAGTAGAAATTAAACCTGTTGCCTTGGAATGTAAAGCAAAATTGTTTAAAGTATTTAAAAGGAATTTCTCTGCTGTCAGTCTTTGGTTAATTTTAAATATATATTTGTTACTGCAAACTTGAAAATTAAGATGATGCTTTTTTTCCAAGGCATTAACTACATGGTACCGTCATGTAGCTCCTCTGCCCTCATGCAGAGGTTATTCCTTTGCATAAGTCTCTACCTGGTTTGTTCAGTAGAGGCACTCCCCTTCCCAACTGCAGATCATCTAGAGCTGCAGAAGTACGGAGCAGAGGTATGGACCACTCTTGCTTCTCCAGTGGCTTGGAGCACCTGAACACCTTCAGAGTCTGGTGTTCTGGGAGCCACTGGGATTGCTTGTTTAAGCAAATGTCCTGGTAAAAAATGTAACTGATACCAGGAGATGAGATTACGTACATTGGCTTCACTGGAAGATAGCAAGAGAAAAACACAGAGAAATAAATCCTTCAGTGAACACAGTCACAAGATTACAGGTCAGACCCAGTGATTTTCAGTTTGACAAGCTGGAGACTAGCAGAATAAAAAGCTTTTTTTTTTGTCCTTTTAAGGCTACAAAATCCAACAGGAGAAACTACTGGGGTAACTTCAGGGAAAACTTCAATGGCTTGTTCCTGTGGAGTTCTTCTTTTCCCTTGACACATATTGCATCTATTTCTGTAGAACGATACGAGTTGGCCTTAAATTTTCCAAGACAGGATTATAAATGAAGGATGGAAAAATGTATTTTCTATTACAATCCATTTGGCTGACTTTTTAAGACTAATAACAATTAATTAAACTGGATGAAATTTTGTTCTGTAAATTGGGTGCAGAAAATGGAACTAAAATCTGCTTGTTTTCTGGTCAGTTTAAGTGTCATTTTGTTGCAAAAAAGCTTTGTAAAAAAGGCTTATACTTTCTTTTCCCTTCCATTCCTTTCCTTCCTTCCCCCCCCCCCCCCTTCCCCTCTCTTTTTCTTTCTCTCTTTCTCCTCTCTTCTTTCTCTCTTCTTTCTCTCTCCTTCTCTTTTCCTTCTTTTGGCAACATTCTTCAAACAGATTGTATGAAAGTAGGCACTCAAATTAGTGTTTTTAATGCATGGAAGTAAGTTAATTGGTTCATTAGGTTCTTAAGAATTTGTTTACCAAAAGTTTGGCCATGTGTGACTTGTTGTCATTTCTAAAATCTCCTTTCAAGACTTTGCAGATCAGTTTTTTCTTTTTTGTGTGTGTATTCTCACTTATTAGGGGCTATTACCATATTGTCAACTCATTAACTTTTACTCAATTTGCTGATTACAATTTTTGTGACATAAATGAATAAATATTTACAGATTTGGTCCTTAGCTTTTAGATGTTGGTATAAGCTAAAAAGAGGACCGCTAATTTGCTCTACAGTATAATGTCACCAAGCAATAATTCTGTACCTTCAACATTTGTTTGGTAATATATCCATTTCTTAAGGAGCACTGTTGTGGAAACCGGCACAATTTTAATTAATGTTTTCCACCATGTGCCTTACAATTAATATTTTAAAAACAGAACAGCTTTAATTGGTCTTTTTTACCCACACAAATCAAAGTGAAAACTGTGCTCAGTGGTTAGATATTTTGTAAACCCAGCTAAGTAATACAAAACACATACATCCAATTTCTGCTTTTAGGGTTTGCACTTATAATTCCCTCTTTCAAGCAAAGGCACCCTGTGAAGTGCATCTCTTCTGTAGAGACGCAGACTGTACAACTGTGTATAACATAAACAGGAAATAAAACATTTCATTAGGATTTAAATGTTGTGCTGTATAACCTAGAATTATCTCTGTGTTAAGTTATACTGCTTTCAGATATTTTTCCTTGAAATTTTGTTCTTACAGATATAAGGGACAGTAATGAGAGTGTGTCTCAGATTGGAAGGCACCTCTGGTTATTGCTCTGCTCAACCTACCTGATCAAAGAAGGGGCATCTGCAGCAGATTGCTCAGGACAAGCATGGTTTTGAATAAGTCAAGAGATGGAGATTCTACGTCATCTCTGTAAAACCTGTTCCAAGTTTAATTATTCACAGTAATAGATAAACATTATTTTCTTATATTCAAGTAGTATTCCCTGTATTTCAGTTTGTGCTTGTTGCCTTTTAGGATCCACCTGGTCTATCAATTGCTTCTTCCAATTCTGTATCACCAGCAAACTTGCAGAAGAACTCTGTCCCATTGTCTAGATCATTCACAAGAACACTAAATGGTGCTATCCCTATTACTGACCCCTGGTGTACTCCACTTGTGGCTGGACTCCAGCTGGACTTTGTGCTGCTGACTGCAGCCTTTGCAAGTCCTAAGTTCCATCAAGTCAAGATAAATAATATTCACTTCTCTCTTGACTCCATGAGATGGGCCAGGCATCCCGTCAGGGCACATGGGTTTGTGCATGTCCAGTTTGATTAAATATTCCTGAGCTTTATCCTCCTCTAATGACAGGGAGTCTTGACTGCATGAATTTTTTGTGTGTAGTACTCCCCCCTCCTGCACTTGGCCTGGCTGTGTGCAAGCTAGGCTGCATACAGGCATGTAATGGGGCAAGTACAGGCAGCGCAGGGATTTCAGAGCTAGTTTGAATGTGTCAGAACAGCAAGGTGGATTAGTCTGTAGTCATGTTCCTGTTGCAGTCGAGAGCTGTCATCTGTACCTGAGCAGGGTTATTTAAGCTAGCATGGCTATTGGAGTCCCAGTCTACATATATTTCTCTGTCAAACAGGGGAAAAAAAAGCAAAAAAGCAAAAAACAAAACAAAACAAAAAAACCAAACATGTGAAGATGCTGTTTCCAGCTCAGCAGGACACTGACAGCTCTTGAGCTCAGCAGGACCTGAGCTGTTGCCTCGCAGGGTACAGACACAGATTTTGGGCTCCCCACTTCTGACAAGTTCCAGGCCCAGCAGCAACTTGTCAGTCCTGCTGTTTACGGGGGCGGATGGCACAGATCATCCCTCTCCTGCTGAGCGTGTGCTGCCAGCGGGAAGCATTAGGTTAGGTTTGGTTAGTCAGCCCTGTTCTCCAGGAGGAACTGAACATCCCCACCGAGTGGAGTCAGAGCTGAGAGGCTGCCCATCTTTGATACATTTCCTCTACTCTTCCATCATGGCTCCATCAGCTTTAGATTAATAATAACTTTTAAAATCCCTTCAGTTTCTCAGGGTTCCTTAAAAAGCCGACAGCTCTCAGTGGGTTGAACAAGAATGAGAACTCAGCCTGGCATGGCCTACCAGTTTTGCTCCTGTTCCTGCATGCAGAGGGATGGCTCTGAGTGGGAGCCATGGCTCTGCCTCAAAACTAGCTGGAGATCATGGATGTTGTGGTAATCAGAACCAAGAGAAGCTGTGCTAACTTCTGGGCTGCTTTCTGCTGGCAGTGTTATGTGAGAAGTTCATCTACTTTCCTCAGCATATCTTGTTGTTAAGGCGACTTGTAGAGTCAAGGTTGCAATGTGTGTTTGTTTCATGTTAGGATATTCAGAATATAACCTGTATTGAGCATCTCATCTTACAGGCACATCCTGTCTGCTCCTCACCACATCCATCCAAAGTTCAGCTTCTTATCACTACTAAGATCCTGAGCCCAAGTCCAGGCAAGCAGCAGTCAACACGGCCATTTTGTTCCCCTCCTATATGAGAGTTTGTGACCTCCATTGCACCGAAGAAGCAATTTTCTTTTGTTTTGGAGAGGGCTGACTGAAAGCTGCAAATGGAAAGACTTTTGAAAAGGTAGTCTTTTTAGTGAGTGAGAAAAATATGGATGAGATTGAAATTTTGCATTTTATTTGAAATTTTGTATTTTTATGGCATTTTAGAGAAATTGGTTTATCTCTCAGATGTTCTGAACTTTTTTAAAGCTTTTTTTTTTAAAGTTGTCTCAATAAGAATGTGACTTACATATAATTCAGTTTTATGAGAAAACATATTCCAGTGACACTGAAAAATCCATTGCGATATCAGTAACACCTTTGATTATGAAAAATGCAGCAGAACTAAGAAATGACTTAAGTGAAAATGTGTCACTGTAAAGGGAAGGCTGTGAAATTCTTTTTTTCTCTTCATCCAGCTCAAATTTTGAGCCAGTTGCACATGTTAATGAGTAAATGTGGAATGTATAATTTTGCCTGGGGAGTATTTTACTAACCTTAAATAAAATAATTAGCAGCAGGTTTTAAATAGAACATTTTTTCTCTCATTTTACTACTAACATTGGTTCTAAGAGAAGGCTAGTATTTCTTTTTATAAGTATAAATAAATGATTGCGCTATTAAGACAGCTGTTAAAATAATTGATGGAGAACTAATCACTCATTAAGTTGTTTATGCTACCATAACAGTAACTCGGCAGTATGAAGTAGTGATCTTGCGGGTTAATGTTTTAGTTGAAGGTGCAAAACACCTTTGGAGCTGATAGTTGACTTACCTACTTTTCGCAGTTTCATGTGAGGTATTTACATCTATAAAAGACCATTTCAGAGTTGCAACTTTGAAGAACTTTAGAAGGCTTGCTTGCATGAGGACATTTTTTTTTTTTTTTGGTGGAGAGGGAATTTGTATGTCACAGTGAGAAGGGAAGCAGATGAAGTGAGGCAACATAATTTCTTGTAGGACTTGTCAAGGCTGTTGCCTTGTCAAGGCTTGTTGCCTTAAGGAACCACTTGCTTTCCAGCGTGCAGTTTCCTGACAGTCGTGCCATGGCTGCTAGCATGGCCTCATCATCCTTCACCTCCTGATGGCTGTGAACATCAGGAAACCACCTCAATTTGTTTCTTCCTCTTCAGTGTACCATGTGTCACTCACCCTAGCTTTCTTTTTTTCAAGTGCTGTGTTGTTCATGAGGATAAATTGTTTTAACTCCAGAGATTTCCTTACTGAGGAATACTCCCACCTGAGCTGGTCTGTGCAGCTTTCATGCTGAAGAGACATATCCTTTTGCTTGTTCTTTTCAAGAACTACAACTGTTGTTTTATTTTTTGCAAATGTAGTTTATTTTTCCTTTATCTAGAGACAATGCAATTGAGAGAGGGTGTTTGACTGTTTTGGCGGGGGTAGGGCAGCTGATACCAAGAAGCCAAAGATTGAAGAGTACAGCATACGAATGAACTGAGGTCTGAAGGAGTGCTGTTGATGAGGGTGTGCATCCAAACATTTACACTGTGCAGTGAATTACCTGTACAGTGGCTACACGCGTTTCTCCCTTCTGTGCTCCAGGAAGCTACTTCAGAGTGCAGAGCACCACGAGAGCCCCCGGGGTGCTGTAACGTAGCTGTTGTCTGCTAGACACTGGCTGCCTTCAAATTCAGCTCATCTATCATGAATCAGCTTGAAAATTGGTTGTCAACGCTATGTTAGCTGAAGCTTAGTAGTGGACTGTTCCTCAGGCTAGCAAAGGTTGCAAGGTTTGAAATTATGGTTTGCAAGGACAGGCTTCTCTGTGCAGCTGCGAGAGATGTAAAATCTAACATCTTCTGTAAGCATTCTTGTGGAACACAGACAAACTCTTCCTGAACCACATTCTGACTAGCACTGGAAGCGTGTGTGGCACCTCTGCATTGTGAAATTGTTTTACTGTATATGAACCTGGTCCATTATCCTCACCATCAGTAAGGAAGGGCAGGGTGGAACTGGAAGGTGCCTTTAGCTGACTGAAAGCAAGAAGGGAGGGAGTCAGAAGTGCAGGAGGTGCTCAGATAGGAACCAGACCAACATTGGTGGAACATTGTGGTACTACATCTATGACAACTCAAAGGTAGGGGAATGAGTAGTATAGTGCTTCCTGTGATGGAAAGCATAAAGAAAAACAGATTTAGATGTGCCATTCTTCAGTTTGTTTTACACTCTTCATAGTATGTAGATGTGGATTTTATAATGTGGTTGCATTGCCAATTTGTACTTGTTTGAGGGTCCTGAGCTGTTGACTTGTGTTCAGATGTCTGGTTGAATGCATAAAAGAAGTAAAGGTGCCTTTGAAGTTCATTGATTATTAAACAAAAGGAAAGTAGATCAGTTAGCAATACCCCTCTCTTGCTGAAAATAAGTAAATTTTAAATAAGGGTATGCAGACAATCTCTGCCGAATTAGTCAATGGGAAGATGTTGCTGCTAATGGTGAATTGATTCACGTCTTGTTTGGTAGCTCCCAGAAAATTGGTGTTTTTTGTAGTACACATTGGTGGTCGCTAATTTCCCTGGACTTCAGGTTGTAAGAGAGTCTCCTGCAGTCTCATGAGCTGTGGTGGCCTCTTGGACATTGCCTGCGAAGTGTGGGACTTCCGCATTCCACAGTGTGAGCACAGCTATGACAGCAGTTTTTTCCTTTCTTGCTGTTCCTGCAATTGCACAGGTGTTTCTGTCAGCCTTGAACACTCCTCTGCGTATCCCTTTTCTTCTGTCCCCCCATCTTTTTGTCCTTGTAGCCCTATCATCAAAACAAAGTCATCTTTGTTGCTCAGTTGTGCCTATAAAGAGCCCTTAAGTCCTGATACGTGTTTTTGGCAGAAAAGCTGGAGAGTGGCTTTGAATTTGTATTATTTCATCTGGGGAAAAAAAGGTAAAAATAACTCTTAATTTCAAAACAGTATCCATTATTTATCTGCTCTGCCATTGCATTTCATTGTTTCTCCAATATATATATATATTTTAGAAGTTGTTCTGGGAGAGGAACTAGTGATTTTGTTTTACTTATCACCAGCCAGAATGTTTTGAGGGAGTGTGTGGATGCATGGGACGTGTACTGGCAGACAAAGCCGCTCTTCTAATTATGCTAAACACACCTCACCAAGAGTTGCTGCTGTTTCAGGAACAAGAGAAGAATGGAATACATGTGCCAAGCACTGGGGACAGATTCATTTCATCCAATGTGATTTTTATATGTCTTGTTAGAAATGAATGGATTAGCAACTGGGCAGGGATTGCAGGTGACACGGCAAGACTTGGCATAGCAAAGAAAACCCGGGGCCACCTGGATTCTTGTAGTGAGTGAAAAAATGCAGTTTTATGAGTCTCCTGGAATCAGACTGAAATGAGAATGGTAATAAACAACTTCTGTGCTAATAGCAGGGTGCCTTACTGTGCAGGTGGTTTGGAACAGAAGTGAGTGCCTTTAAGCATTGTTTTATGGTGTTACACATTTCAGGCTGAAAAATGGCCATAAGCTTTATTACTTTAATATTAACGCTTTTTCATTACTCTCTCTTTCTCCCTCCTGGAAACTGCTGCATTCATCCATTATAAAGTGGCTCACACTTTTTTTCTTTTCTCCTGCCATTTTTCACAGCGTGAAGAGGGAAAGGCAAGTGGGTGGCAGGAGGTACAGTCGAAGACAGAACAGCATTGCAACCCTTCCCACCTAGAATCCCATGCTGCTGCCAGCTATCACCTGCTGGAGAACCATGCAAAGCCCTCAGAGATGAGGCACCGAGCCACTCCATCACTAGTGATTTCTTTTGACCTGTGAGAGGACTGCTGCTGTTACATGGGCTTCTTCCATTTGGGTTTTCCGTCCTTGGTCTGTGCTGGTAGGGAAGGGCTTGGCAGTGCGGATGTAGATATCCAGTACATGTGCTGAGGTAGTTCTTTCTCATTTGTGTTGTGGTAGGGCTTCGAGCTTACTGGAGAAGGGCCGTGTTTGTTTTTAAGACACCCAATTCCTGAATTCTTTTTTCTACTCTAAATATGTCAAGTTAAGTTTATCTCAGTGCCAGTACCAACTGTAACTAGAGTTAAATTTTCCCTACCATTGCCTCTGCTTGGTTCTCACTTTTTAAAAAGCCTTAGGAAAATAAATCGTGCCCTGCATGTCTTTAAATTTCATTATCACGACCTAACTTAATTTACTATAAATTATTTCTCCCTGAGTTTCTTCACCTGTGAACTTGCAGCCCCCAGTGTCTTGCTCATTGGATCATTGCCCAGCTAATCAAGATTTTTTTTCTTCACAACCCTTGCTTTTCGTATCAGCTAGCTTTGCCAAAGTCAACTTGGCTGTATAAACTCTGTGGGGACGCACAGAAAGCTGATACATTCTTGTCTTTAAAATAAGAGTTTTATTGAACTGAGTTTGACTCTCTTCCTGTTGTGCTCTAGTAACTGCTAATAAAGACCTCTCCTCCCTTAGAAAATAAGTGACTTCTGTGCTTTGTTCTCATCTTGGAGGCAGCCATTGCAGTGCTTTCTTCTGACTCTTCCTTTCTTGTCTTTGTTCCTTGGGAAAAATAACTGACTGAGTGGCAAATCTCTGCTCACTCAGTATTGAGCAGCTGTGTCTTGGTTTTGTTTCTTAGCACAGTTAGATTTCAAGTCCGATAAAATCTGGTGTTTATTTCCACTGAGAAATGCCAATCCATTTTCTCTTTAGAGCTCTTCCTATTATTTAGCAATTGTTGATAAACAACTTTTATTTCAGCCCCCTGAACACTGAAGGCTCACCTCTCACCAAGCCTCTGGGTTGCAGCCAGGCTCAATACTTTGCTGAGTAAGGGTCAGAGAACCCTTAGAGGATTTCAGCCTGCCGTGTCAAGCTGTAATATCAACTTCCTATGATCATACATCCTCAGAAGAGAATCGTAGACTGCAAGTTTTTTATGACTTTAAAAAAGTACTACGTGGTTTTAAAAAATAAAAGAATTCTACCTGACTTCTTGGGAAGCCTTGGGGCAGTCATTTTGGATGGAAGACATTCTGATTGTTGCTTAGGTGGAACACATGTAATCTGTACAGTCCTTTAGTGGCAGTTGAGTCTCTAAGGTAACTCACCAGCACATTACAAAAATAACCAATGTTCTTATTCTCATCTGGAGACAAGCGTTAGCAATCACATGTTTCTGATGAGCACCATAACAGAATCATAGCTTTTTTTTTTTTTTTAATCTTTCTAATTCTTGCTTATTGCCTAGGTCTTAGTGGAGCAGACATATCAGCTAGATGAATTTTGTGATGGAAAAGAGTGTTCAGCTATCACAGTGAATGCTGGTGGAACTGAGTTTTCTGGGTGAGGTCTCTGTTGAAGGCATGCTGTTACCACCTAGTGTGGGATGGTACAAGTACACCTGGTGCAAGAGGTACTGCCTTGTGCACATGGCAGTCTCCTCAGTTTGATAATGCGCAGGTCTGACCTAAATTACTGGGCTCAATATGGAGTTTTCTGGTAAAACAGCACGTCATAAGATAGGCAGGGGGTCAGATTAGATGATCTAATGGCTCCATCTGGCCTTAAACTCTTAATTAGGGAAATGCTGCCAGCACAAATGGCATTGAAGCTTTCCACTGCTAGATTTTACTTGCCTGGGAGATCCTTAGCTGAAATGCAGCTGTGGAGGTTGCGCGTGAACTGGCCTTTTCCTTGGGCTCTAATGCTGACAGCAGAGCTAGAAGCTCTGGGTCCTGATAAGAAGCTGCTAGCCTTGCTTTCACAGAAATGCAAAAGCTCCATTTCTAACCCTTTCAGACTGTTGCATGTTCAGCTTGTACAACTGTAATGATAGCTAAATATAGGAATCTATTATTAGCCTGGTACTATTGCATACGTTGAAAGAAAATAGATATGCTTCTCTGACAAGCTGATGAAAAAGAAATGATAGTTATTTGAAGCTGTTAGTGGATTAAACTATTAAAAGTGAGGATGTGGTTTTGGTGGTGGGTGGTTTGATATGGCAGAGGTTTATGATACTTTGCTTGATATCTGTGGTGCAGAAACATGAAGTATATATTTGTGCATTGCTGCAGATGTGCTCTTTGCTCTCCCAGCTTTGCAAGTCGGTAGTGTGCCAGCTGAATAACCACTGACCCAGCAAAACCAGCATCACTGATCAAACTGTTTCTTCAGCAAGCCCAAATGGCTTGTAATCAACTCAGTATGTCACTTGATTCCAGAAGGTCATTTCAGTGCGATCTCAAAGCTGCATAATTGTTTATTGATAATAATTATTCCATACTTACACTCTCTTTCACAATTTTCTGAAATTCATTGAACTTAACTTCTTTACTTTTGATGGTAAGACGTTGTGGTATTGCAGTATTTAAGCTTCACTTGAAGAATTTGTAATTGGGAATTTCAAACACTATAGGATTTCTCAATATAAAAATGCTACACTTCTTTTTTTTTTTTTTTTAATGAGATTATCTACTTTTGAATGCCTCATAGAGGTCCAGCTATTATACACTCAAGTGTATTTCAAAGCACAAGGAGCTGAATAAATAGCTGCTGTTGTGCTCTTCTAAAGCACTGTCCCTTACAGTAATTTTAGCTTGTGGTTTCTTACCCCTGCTTCCAGATTATTTTCTTCCAGAATAATTGCTCTGGAAGTACATTTCTTTTATTTGTAGCCTCATCTTGGGGATGTTAATCTTATTGCTTCATTTTAGTAGTAGCTTCTACTGGTTTCTTTCCTTCCAAATTCCTAGTGCCATGGATTACTGCTCTGTATTCTTGAAACAGGGCAGTTGTGCATGGAAAGAAACAGCCTTCGTTTCCTGTGGTTTAACACATTAAGCTAACATAGATCTCAGTTAGCAACAAAAATACGTGAAAGTGGATGCTAAACTATCTTTGTGGCACTGTCGCTGCTCACATCTCTATTTTTTTTTGAGGTGCCTTACCCTAGATGTGGTTTCATCTGTAGTGACCCTTAGCAGTTCCCAGGGACCTGTTCTTTGGCAAAGAGAAGCAACTTTTAGTCATGCTCTGCTTCATTCTCGTCTTCCCTTCACCGTCTTATTTTGAAGTCTGTAACACATCTTATTTCTTCTAGAGCTCCCCAGTGCTTGGGTATCAGCAGCCAGCAGCTGTCTTGCTGGCTGCTTCGTGCAGCTGTTGTCAACTTTACAGAGCTGCTAGCGTGTTCTTTGCTGAATGGTCCCTTCAGGTTTGCAGGCTTATTTCTGCCTTGCTGACTTTATTATCAGCCCAGTTTCCCCAGCCTAATTACAGCTTCTCTCTTCCCACTGTCTGGTAAACTGCATGAATGTTTGGATGAACCTCTAAATGAACCTGAAGATAACAGTTTACAGAAAACAAGTAAGTACCCTAAAAGTAAAAGAAGAGTCTCTAGACAGTCCGAATCTTGCTTATCTTTGCAAGATGGTACCTTGAAGGCCTGTAAGTTTCTGATAACACTTCTTTGTTACACTGTGCAAAATAAGAATGAGATTTTCATTTGGACAAGGACACCATCTGCAGTCACCAGATGCAGTTATCAAGATTAAATTGCAAGAGTTGTCACTGATTATGCTGGTAATCATTGAGGTGATCAGTGTAATTATCATGAGATCAAGACATTTTCTCTGATATGGTACTGTGGAATTGAGTTGAAGGAGCATCCATCATGAGCTACTGGGTAAGGTCAGAACATGGCACTTTTCTTTTCCTCTTGGATCATGTTCTTTTATAAGATGGAATAAAATAGATCGGCAAATACTGTGAAACTGACCGTCTGTCTTGAAAACATTTTCCATTGGATTCTATCAGTTTTGTTGAAAGCTTCCTTCACTGCCTGTCCACGAAAAGCACCTGTCCATTTAGTTCATACCCATGCTTTAGAACAGTCTTTATTCTGAGTCTTCTTACCTGAAGAAGATGAAATATTTATATTTCATGTTATTTTAACCCTTCCAAATATTTTTTCCTAGTTTAAATCATCTGGAGTTTTGGCTTACCTACTTCTGGAACATCTTTTTTTGCTGGAACAGAATATTTTTAATGATGTCACGGAAAATGTGACTAAGAGTGGATAGAATATGATCTCAAATGCTAAACAATGGTTTTGAATATAATGCACAAGAATAATTAATCTAGAAGCAACTTATATGGCTTTGGAGAACACATCAGATAATCATTTGTCTGTGTTGGAGCATTTCCGTTAATCATCTGTAATACTGTTCTTCATGTACTGATGTAGTGGTAAAACAAATCCATTCTGCAGAAGTGTTTGCTGAAGAGTAAGTAGCCTGTATTGAGCCTTTTTTCATTCTTTTGTAGATTATCAAACTGATTTCTTGCAAATACAAAGATGAATGATGTTCAACGTTGACGATATTCAGTTTATGTTTTATACTTTTTATTTTTCACTCACTTCATGTTGCCACTCACATGCACTGGGAGCGTATGTAATGTTTTCGTTCCTTTTTCAAATGGCATAGATATGCAGTCAGAATGTTGTTCATACTTCCCAGCATTTTTTTGTCAGGGAAGGGATGAGAGTTTTCGTAGTCTAAATCGTCAATAGAGGTGAAAACTGAGAAAAGTGGGCAGCAGTAAGCTTTAAAGCAAAGGGTGGTGACAGTGGAAGAGTAAAACTCTATTCAGTCTTTGTTAGGGATAAGAACATCCCTGACAGCTGTTCCTTTAATTTCCATCAAGCGTATCAAATTTAATTCCAGGAATATGTTGCCACAGAAAACTTTCAGAAGAAAAGCATCATAAGGAAGATAGGAGATAATTGCTAATATTTTTCTTCTGTCACTGATCTGTTCTTATATCTGCTAAGCTTCACATCATTATTTATCGTCAGAGAGTTATAAAATAATTTTTGACTTGAGATGAAAAGGGAGAAAAGTCAAATACATTTTTACCATGAACACAACCCATCAATCTTAAAATGCTGATTCATTTGCCCACACAGTATAATTAAGTAAGCTGTTAATCTATAATAAAGAGTAATAGATTTGGTGATCTCACAATCAGAAAGTAATTATAGCTTAAAATGTTCTTTTGGCTTACCTTAACCATTTTATCATTCTGTAATTGTTAAGAGAGAGTATTCAGAGCTATAAGATCTATAAACTTGCACCTATGCTATTTGCTCCTGCCACTAGAAACATCTTGCCACGAGCAGCTGTTAGAAAGATGTCTATTATGGAAGATTTTGGGAACAAAATATTGATGTGCATTCCAAGCACTGTCTTGATGGAGATTATTATAGTTTGAGTACATTTGGTGTTTCATTAGATAATGAATCCATTATGTAATTGAAGTTCAGGCTCACACTGATTAATCATGACATTTCAATTATTCACTGAATCAGTGATCTTTTGCACCCCCTTTCCCCACCTCATCTGCTGTTGGCTTCTATTCATTTTTCTATTACTGCTTTAGGATTTCATTGTGGCATGCTCTGAGATCCTGAAAGTCTTCCCCTGCCAGAGACATTCTTTGGGAAATCTAGATCACCTGGCACCGTGCAGCATCTCTCTGGTTTGCTGCTGTCCTGTGGCTTCTGCTCAGCTCCTGCTCACAGTTTTCCTCACTTTCCAGCTCTGCACTTAGAGTAGCCAGGCAGGATGCCCCTCAGTGTGCACAAATACTGGTGGTAAATATCTTTGGTTTCAGTAAAATTGGGTAAATTGGGTCCTAAGTTCTTCTGCAAACTAGACTGCTTGGATGGGGAAATTACCTCTGAGTCTTAACCTGCAGCCTCCAGCTTATGGCTGTCTTGTTAATACTAATTGCAAGATAATATTTTTAGATATAAGCTAGCATATGTCTGTATTAATTGGTGAAACACAATAAAAAGACGTAAAATACAGCTATCTTTAGTTGTGGACAGTAAGGCTGGTTTGTGCATGTGCTGTAACAAACACACTGGTGTCACAGGAAGATGTGCTGAAGGAAAACAATTCATTAAAAAGAGAATTTGTTTTGTCAGAGGGTAGTTTGATAAACCTGATTTAAAGTAAAGGTATTTGATATGGCAAAGTTAAGTCCCATTTTAATAGAGAAGTAAGAGACTAGATTTATCAATGAGCATGTCTTTTCTGAATATCAAGACAGTTTTGAAGAAAATTGTAATAATAGTGTCAGATATTTCAAACCTATAAAATATCTCAGTAATGGACTGGAAGTCAGATAAAACAGTGATCTTGTTACAGTGTTCCCTTTTAATGGATTTTTAGTTGTAAAATTTTAATATTTATTCAAAGTTCTAGTTTACTTTGACGGATAACTAAGAAAAGAGGTCTGTAGAAAAGGCTTGCCTAGTTCATAATTCTTCCACGCTGTTCTTTCTGGAGCTCAGAAGTGATAGATCAAACAGATCGAATGCAATCATTACACAGCCGATGGGCCACCCCCTGGGGTTGGTCTGCTGGCTTCTGTCTTTTTCCTCTTCCCATTCTTACTTGCTGGTTTAAGCATATAAACACCAGCAGCAAGAAATTCCTCTACAATCTTGTCACCTTCAGTAGTAACAACTACAAGCTAGCCCCAGATGCTGAGCATATCTCGTTAGCACTGACCTGGGTGACATTGCTGAGATGAGAGATGCAACATTTTTCATCAGGGAATCCAGTTTTGAAGATGAGAGATCAGTCTAGCATATTACTAATAAAGAAAATGCTTTCACTGAATTTCCTTCACAGTCAGACGTGTGTGCCATTTAACCTTCTTGGCACAGAACTAAGATGGTGCAAATTGCTCAAATGCCAAAGAAGGCATAATTTAGCGTATGGAATACACACAGATAATCATGCCTGAGATGGAGCTCTCTCTTGGTGTAAGAGATCAGCAGTGAAAACCGTTTGTAGCCAGACTTTTTGACCCCAGAAGCCACATAAAAAACTGTGAGCATAAAAAACTATGCTCTACCTTTCATACTATGCTCCCAGAGTTGACTCCACAAGTTTGCCTTGCTCCTTTGCCCTCCCCGTCTTCCCACAGAACACAGTACTGTGGTAGCTGACCTTAGCATCACTCATGTTTTTGGGACAGCACTGCAGTCCCTTTTCTCACACGAGGCGCTTTGCATGCTTCTGCCTTTTGTTCTTCTTTTGTAACTCATTTTGTGTCATACCCTTGTCCTGTCATACCTTTGTGGTCATGTGCAGTCTCTGGAGAGATTGCACCCAGAGGATAAAAACTTATTGTATAACTGGGATGGTATTTGCCCATTGGCAGGGCTGCACTCTCTTGTTCTTGGGTTAAGACTCCAAGGGGCAGGTGCAGCCAACTGTCCCAACCAGTTATCAGTCAAATAGATATGATGAGCCATCTTTAAGCAATATAAATGATGTCTTATTGTGCCTTTTGTTGTCTTAGTACTGTCATAAACAAAAACTCTTAGTCTGTTTCAGTGTCACTTTTATGCTGTTCTCTGTGATGTTTATAGGATTTCCTAAATCTTGCTCTGAAGACACAGTGGCATAAATTATATTTAAAGTAATCTTGTCATGGTCTTTCTGTATGACTTGGCTAAGTTTTCAGGCCCTTATTTCCAGATGGATAGCTAGCAGCACTGACATTTCTTTACCTCGCTGAATTTTATGTAGGGAGAAGTTATTAATTAAATACTTGAATTAGTAATGTTGTAGATGCTAAGCACTCAGATGCCAAGATATGTTTATACACTTTGCTTGTCTGAAAGACAGACATCTGCAAGAACCTGACACCTGGAGTTTTGGTTGAACACTCACTGTGTATTAAAATCAAATGTATACATCTTGAAATCCTCAAGGAAAGCATTTTCTCATGTTGCTGGGTGCTTGTACAGAATGGTCATGGGGGAGCACAAAAAAAAACCAGTTAAAATGTCAAGGCTGTAAAAAGTTCTTTTGTGTCATCTGCACTCTGAAGTTTTATTGCCCTGCAGTATTTGACTTATACGTTAGGTTTTCTATGTGTCTACTTGTATTTTAGAAGTGTACACAAAATATCTTTCTATGCCATGCTCTTATCTGTCCTTGAGCATTGCTGTCATTTTTCCTGTGCCTTTATTTACTTGATAATTATTTACAGATTTCCAACTAACTCATATGTTTGTTGTAATTCTATGTTTTCCATCTGTTTTTCTGTAGTCTTTAATTTTCCTGTCTGCTGCGTGTCTCCTGTCTTTATTCCAATCTCCATTACCTTCTTTATTTAATGCATTCTAGGCTGAGAAAATCTGGTAGATGCTCCAGAAGTCAAAAATCTTCCTTTCGGCATTGCTAGAGGTCAGATCCTAGTTCTCTTTTCTCTTGTTGCAGTTGGTAGGATGCCTGAAAGTAAAGGATGTGTTTGGTATGGATTTGTTAGTGGATCTCAAACCACAGATATGGGATAAGATATTCTGATTATGGAAGTTTTGAAAGCTCTGCTTTCCTTGACTGATGCTCAGTCTCATTGGATTGTTTCCAGTTAATTTACTGAGAATTTGCTGAGCTTTATTCTTGCTCAGCGAAGTTTTTGTTGACTGGATTGTTAATTACGGGTTTAAACTTGTATTTGTTCTTTTTAACAACTTAAAACAGTGGGAGTTTTTCTCCCTCTTTACCCATTTAGTCAGTATTCTCTTATGAAGAGGCATTGCTTCATTAAACATTTTCCTGCTCAGTCTGTAATGATCCTACTCCTTCCACTCTAAACACATTAATATGTTAAAGAAAAAGAGCTTAACTTGTCTTCATTGGGCTGAAGGCATCACACATTTTCTTTGGTGCATAAGGGATCTTTGACACATTACACTTGCTGTGGAGGTCTCAGCAGGATCTGTGGTGTAATTTAGGTTGGTGCATGAATGTTTTCCCACACTTGTATAATATTAATGAATACTGTTATGGAGAAAAGCTGAAATCTGGTAGCATTAGCAGAGATGTTAGCGTCACATTTCTCATGTGTGGCTATCCAGGGACTAATAGTAATCAAAGTCTTCAAAGTTCATAAAGCTAATACTGATAGATTTATAACTATGTCACTGATACTGTCATGCTAACAGAGGTGCTGGTATAGATATAGAGAGATGTAGAGTGTTAAAACACTATCTTTTGATTGATTTTTTTTTTCATCGGGGTTCTGGTAGTCTTCATTTTTAGCCTGTAGGAAAGCAAATATGATGCATAATCACAGAATCACAGAATCACAGAATCACCGAGGTTGGAAAAGACCTACAAGATCATCCAGTCCAACCATCCACCTATCACCAGTAGTTCTCACTAAACCACATCCCTCAACACAAAATCCAAACATTTCTTGAACTCCTCCAGGGTCAGTGACTCCACCACCTCCCTGGGCAGCCCGTTCCAGTGCCTGACCACTCTTTCAGAAAAGTAGTAATCCTCACAGTTTGGTGAAAACAGCAGGATTTTTATGCATCTGCAGAATTAAACATCTAAGATAACTGCGTCTCTTTGCTCTTTTACCTCAGTCTGTGCTGGCAGTAGGACTCCAGTATCACTGGTGGAAAGCCACTATGTACAAGCAGTAGGTGATGAGGTGATGCCTACTACTTCTGTGATGGTGAGTTGGACCACTCTTCTACTCTCTTGGTGCAGTGTGGTAGTGAGACCCGTAAACACGAAAGGAAAAGAAAAGAGGTAGCTGTTTTCTCTGGGGACAGCCCTTCTTGCTGCAGCAGCCCTGGCTGTGGGAGGGTGAAGCAGATTGCCAGCACTGTGTTGACAGAGCGAACTGCCGCCGCCTCCAGCTTGGCCTCCAAATGGGCTGCACATTTTAGCAAGTACTTAGCACTTTTGGGCAGGCTGGGAAGAAACAACTTCTGTAGCTTGTCTCCTTCAGTAGCAGTTTTCCGTCTGATCTGAATTTGTGACCAAAGGGAGAAATGGCACCCAGTGCAATGGTCTTCTTTCTTGTGATGCCTGTTTCGTAAGGGCTGTGCAGGGCTCTCTGCTGACTGTGGAGATGCTGCATCACCTCCCTTTCCGCTTCATGTTCAGCCTACTTCCTTTTGTAATGCTTTTACATTGATAGGGTTAACTCCGCAAGAGAAATTGCTAACCTCCTTTCTGCTTAAGAAAAGAAAGAAATTTCAGGGTAGGGGATCTTCATGCTACAGAGCCCAAGCATAAGCTTTCTGTTTATGTTCTTGGGCAATCTCTTTCTTGATCAGTAAATAAGCTGACAAGTAGTGATACAGGAAGTTGCAATGAAAGGTGGACTTTTTCCATTCCCAAGACGTAGAAATGAAGTAGCCACACATAATATACATACTCATAAGATGTTTTTTCCTGTAGAGTTACTGACATTCTGACAGTCATCAAGAAGGGATAAATAAAAATTGAACTGTAGGTTTGAAGTACTCTGTGACACATTTAATCCGTATTACTGTGATGTGCCAGAACTGCAGTTAGTATGTGAATTCTGCAAGCAAATATGATTGCAGTACAATTTCTTCTTTTTCCCATAGAATTGCACACATCCTCCCTGCAGGGATTTTGTTGTTCAGTGGACTACAATGTGTGCTGGAAAAAAAAATTCATTTATATGTAAATACAACCTGAATGCTGCAAATATCCAAGCTGCTACAAAGACAGAGGGGGCATGTGCATGAAAACAAATGGACCTGTTGTGGTTAGAAATTTGTAGTTTGCCATAATAGGGGAAAAAATAAATGAGGTTGTCTTTGAAACCTTATAGGTCAGCATTTCAGACTTCTGTATTTGTGTTCCAATTAAAGAAGAAAATAGAAAAGCTTCTGGATATTTACTATTTTTAAGCCAACTTGCAAGGGGAAAAGAAACAATATTTTTCATGTGTTCTATTAGCAAATTACATGCCATGAATAACTTTTTTTGTTTGGCTTGCACATAGTTGTGTGTGAGGTTTATTTAATGTGGGGAGGCTGAGAGTTTTTGGCAAGTGCTGCATTTCTTTCTTTCTCTCTATCTTAAATGTAAAGAAAATTTTCAAGAAACTAGTGGTGTAAGTGATTTCTGTGGGTCTCAACACTAGCTCACAAAATACTGAGAGGTACAGGAAATGAGAATAAAGCAAGAAAGAAATGGGCAGACAGCAGGGACATGATGAATGTGGTGTCTTCTAATATTATTTGATTTACTGATTTGTTGATGATATTGTTACAGATATAGTTAAAATATTTCCCTGCTGTGATACTTTGATTTGGACCAAAAATAACATAAATTGTTTTGAGATAAGTTCACATTAACCACCACTGTTGCCTCACTTACCTGTCACTGTTTCTGGAGATCCAAATCCTAACTCCTGCTAATGCATCTCCTACATTAGCAAGGAAAAATGTGATTTATTTTTATGGATATTTTAGAAAGGTCTAGTTTAAAAAAACAACAAAGAAACAAAAACAGTGCCTCCTCTAATACGTATTAAAGCCTAAACCAGTGCAATTTGGACTAAGTGTAGTCTATCCTCCTAAAAACATCCCAGGGATTTATGTACTAAACTCATTTTAATGCTAGTAGGGAGGTACTTGAATAAATACTCTGTTGCACTGATAGGACAACAGATCATTTTGCTAGTGTTGTGGTTTTGCCTTTCACTTTCACTTCATTTTATTTCTTTTTTTTAAAAAAGTTGGGATTGGAGTTTATGGTATAAGGAACTTTTCTTCCTCTTTGCAGGTGTGTTTTTAAGAAGAGTATTGACCATGAGGAAGTCCACATGTTAGTCAATTTTTACTAATCCCACCGAAGAAAATGAAGCCGCACTTCAGCTTTGCAGATCCTTTTCCCACCACCGTTGGCTGAATGAGAAATGGTCGTGTGATTATGCTGACACCCCAGCATGCATTTGGTAGACCTGTGGTTAACTCGTTCCCTCTCCATGTGTCTACTCTTACAAAGTTTTGTCCTCATGATACTGTGCTTTCATTCTGCCAGTATGTGCCCAAAAGGCTGCCTCTGTTCTCACTCCGGAGGTTTAAATGTCAGCTGTAGCAATGCAAACCTCAAGGAGATACCCAGAGATCTTCCACCAGAAACAGTCTTACTTTATTTGGACTCCAATCAGATAACATCTATCCCCAATGAAATTTTTAAGGATTTGCACCAACTGAGAGTCCTCAATTTATCAAAAAACGGGATTGAGTTTATAGATGAACATGCCTTTAAAGGGGTGGCAGAAACTTTGCAGACTCTGGATTTGTCCGACAACAGGATTCAAAGTGTGCACAAAAACGCTTTCAACAACTTAAAAGCCAGAGCCAGGATTGCAAACAACCCATGGCACTGCGACTGCACACTGCAGCAGGTATTGAGGAGTATGGCCGTCAACCATGAGACGGCCAACAATGTCATCTGCAAGACCTCTGTGCTGGATGAACACGCTGGGAGACCATTCCTCAATGCTGCCAATGATGCTGACCTCTGTAACCTTCCCAAAAAGACTACCGATTACGCCATGCTGGTCACTATGTTTGGCTGGTTCACCATGGTGATCTCATACGTGGTTTATTACGTCCGGCAAAATCAGGAGGATGCAAGGAGGCACCTTGAATACTTGAAATCCCTGCCAAGCAGGCAAAAGAAACCAGATGAAGCCGATGACATTAGCACTGTGGTATAGTATTCCGAATACAATGACTGCCTTTGCGATGGAAACTAGATTCAGATGACACCAACATCAGAGGTTTACTTCTAACATTCATTGTAAACATTAAGACTTTTTTTTCCCGTTTAACTGAATTACGCCACTGTTGAGCTTTCTAACAGAGAGTTTTGTCTGGGCGGTATACTCTAATTGTTTCTCTGGTATTCTAAAGCAAGTGAATTAATATGTAAACCTTAGTTTAGACCCATTCCACTATTTAATAATGAAATTTATTTTTTTAATTTAAAAAAAAACAAATAAAAGCGTAAATTTGAACCATGTAAAACAGAGTTATTTATTGATCAGAAACCTGTCTGGTGCCAGGGCACTTTGGGAAATGATCAGTACTTGTGAGGTGGAGGATGAGAGCTATGATGAAATGGGCTATGAGAGGTACAGAGTAGAGAGTTCCCAAAAGGCACTTCTCTCCCCAGGGCTTAACATGAAGAGCTGGTGAATGGCAGCTGATTTTTGGGATTGCTCTTCGTGATGGGAAAGGGACACAATATGGGGATAGCAGAGTGCTCTGAGTTCAGGAGAAAGGCATGGAAAATTGTGTAGGAACCTGGAGGGTGTTTTAGCAGTGCTGGGGAGAAACCAAGATGAAGGAGCAACATCTGAGGATACCAGTGAGAGGTAAGTGGGGAAACGGGGACAGTTTTCATCATACACCCACGGGCTTCAAGTGGGTGTCCTGAGGACTGGAGAAGACAGCAGGATGGCAAAAGCAAACTTAGTCATACTGTTCAAACTGAAGGACTGACAATGATGGGAAAAAAATAAATAAAATTAGTTTTTAAAATCTGTATATGGCCTCATACCTCCAAGTGGCATCATCTTTTTAAGAGGCTGAACAAAGAAAATGAAGATGTAGGCTGAGTACGTTCTGTTGTGTGTTAGACAAAATGTTTTTACATTATCTTATGGATTAATGCTTAGCAAAGTATTAAACTAATAATGTTAACTCAACCTTGAGTATAAAATGGTTACTTTGTAGCCCTGCTGTCTTTAGGAATATGATAGTTTTCTTTTTTCAGAGATGAAGGGAACAAATACGCAATGTTTCTGTTGTTCTTTATCAACATAATGAACTGATGTTTATTTCTCAGTCCCTTCAGATCCAGTCTAAGTTACATTGAGATATGGATTGTAGTAGTTTGGATTAAAAAATGTAAAAAATATTGCTTTGCAAAAACAAGTTTTAAAGGACAGACTTAATTTAAAAAAAAAAAAAAAAAAAATCCAACATAGTGTCTCCCATTAGATTACCTATACAGAGATTGTTTCTGTTAAAAGCATAATCTTTTACATTTTAGAGGGCACATTCTTGTTTATCTTTTTTCTTTCAGGAGCAATATTTAAAAAATAGCTCTTAAAATTTGTTACAAAGCATTGAGACAGTAAGGACTTTTTTTTTCCTTCTTTTTTAATTTTTCTGAGGAAAGCAGGCTGGTGGTTATGCATCTTGTTAAGTTTGTATTTTATATGATCCATTTTTCAGGCTCTATTTTAGCAAATTTTCCACTGCTGCAGAAGTGCATCCAGCTCTGCGTAACCTCTTGCAGGAGCCAAAAGCAGTTGGGGTAAATACAAATGTGAATCTAAAAGGATCAGATGCTGTACTGTACAGGCAGCATACCAAGCCCTGCCCAACAGGACATCTCTATGCGAGGACACACACACACATCTGTGGGGCCTCTGTATAGGTGGAGCCGAGTTCATTCCTTGATATAATTCTCTTATTTTCTGTAAAATCGCCTGCAGGGTAAAATTTGTATTGTTTCTATGTTTGTGCTGCTCAAGTGGTATTTTGGGTGTACTAATTCTGGAAAAACAGGGGAACTAGCTAAAGGAAGAGAGTACACAGGAGGTGCTAACTGACTCTGAAACTTAGTGTTCTTTGTTAACAACTAAGTACAGGAATTCCTCCAGAAAATTTGGACAGAGTGACTTAAATGGCAATATTGACAAAATTCTTGAGAGTCTGCTGCTTGTAGGTTTTGAAATTTGTTTTCAAGCAGGGTTTATTTAAAATGTAAACATACAGCTCTCTTCCCCCAAACTGCCTGAGACAGCAAAATATTTTAGTTTTTCCAATTTTTTCACCCTTTTACATGTTCCATAATGACAGTTCTGGACAGTACGGTTTTACACCAGCTGAGCTAATGACTCCAGGAGTTATAAATCCTGACCAAAACCAATTTAAACCCAGTTCAGCTGTACTCTGTAGAATGGCTCACAAAGGCTGGTTTCATATCAGTTCTCTGGGTGTATTGATTTTCTGTAGCAGACTCCCTATCAAACATCTCTTCACATATTTTTCTCTTTTCTTTTAAAGCCAGTAGTGAAATCTCTGTTAAAAATCTAAGAATCGACGTAGTGCTTTGACAGCCAGTAGATGCAAACTCCTCAAGCTGAATTAGCTGATGAGGGAAAGAAGTTAAATCACTGTGCCTCAGGTATGTGGACTTGGTAGTGCTAGTATTCATGACAACTCAAGTATTTGAGTTACGTTTGTTTATTTCAATGAAACGAAGCAGAAAAAAAGTAGAAATTTTTAGACTAGGAAGGTATTTATTTTTATCATGCTTACGGCACATGTTTCTGCCCATAATTTCTGTGTGCCCTTTGAAGTCAATGGCAAAAACTTTTTAAGCTTTTTTCGTGTGACATTTTAAGGGGTTATTTTCCAAAATAGCTTCACTCAAAATTGAGTAAGTCAATATGTTTCTATCTGTGATATCTTAGCACATAAATACAGATGATAGAAACTGGATGTTTCCATAGTCACAGGAGATTGTATATGACAGAAAATAAAGAGGGAAACACATAACACAGTGACTGATAGAAAAAGCAGGGCTAGAGCTCAACAGCTTAAATGTGACTGATTTCACTTGACTTAAAATTAAAAAAAAAAAGTCCTGTTTTTTGGTTTCGAAATGGTTAAAGATACCTCTCTCAGCTTGATTCTTCACCTTAAAATGAATTCTGATTTTTCTCTGCTAATTTTGTACTGTTACTATGTTCTGTGGATGAGGAGCAATGGTGCATTTCAGCTGCATTATTTAGACTCATATTTTATTCTATACGTTGTATATATTTACTCAATCTTTACTTTTATTCTGTTCTCAGTTTTATGTGGAATTAGATAAAAATACCTTCACCATTAAAATATATTATGTTTCAAATGGCTTCTGTGAGGTAACAGCAAAAGGACAAGAGATGGTCTTTAGTAACACAAGGGGAGGTTCAGGTTGGATATTAGAAAAAATTTATTCTCAGAAAGAGTGATGGAGTATTGGAACAGTCTGCCCAGGGAAATGGCAATTCCTGGAAGTGTTCAAGAAATGTATAGATGTGGCATTGAGGGACATGGTTTAGTGGCATGGTGGTTATAACTTCTGAAGTTATTTTTTATGTTCAATACCAAGTTGATGGTTGGACTAGATGATCTTAGAGGTCTTTTCCAACTTTTATGATTCTTCAGTAGCATCATTTTGCATCAGCATTCCCATAACTTTCAGGGGCTGCCATCCCTGCGGCAGTTTCCACTGAGTTCAGTGCTGCCATGGAATTCTCATCAAGGGACAGATTTTATTCCAGGTAAGTCTGGATGAGTCTAAAGCAGGAAGGAGGAAACAGACAGCATTAGTAGTGGGTGGACATGTTGACCAGTCCTTTTGAGGAGAAACAGATTCCTGACAGGCAGAAGATCTTTTAATATGCATTGCTGAGGAGGGAGTGATTTTCAGTTGCAGCATCTCTTTTCTACGTACACTGTTGTGAGTATGCAGCTCTGATACTTATACAGTTTTATTCATACACTCAGTGTTTGTCCTCGTGACAAACTAATTATGTAGTATTACAGTGCTATTGAGGCACTGCAAGTACACACACAGCATACAGTGATGGGAAGACGAGTGAGGATATGCAAGAGTTCTGTTCTAATAAAGAGATGCCATGCAGAATATCCACCACAGTGTTTCTCAGTTTGAAAGGTTAAGTAAAAGGATTAGTTGTAGACTAAAATGCTTAATGGTATCATGGAGTCTTGCAGCACATTTCTGTGTGATGCTTAGTAACAGCATAAATCTAAATCAATTAAAAAGAGTGTCATTCTACTTCTAACTTGGAAAAAGAAGCTAGCACTGCTGAACAGGAGTAAATGAGACTCTTGGGAATTAAAAACATAGTATTAAATTGTAGGAGTGAAATCTGTAGGAAGAAGGTAGAAGTGAAGTGTAAATTGTGGTACAGTTAGATATAAAGGCAAGGTAACAAACAAAACAATAAAGTACTTTTTTTCCAAGCACACCAGAAATAGGAATCATGTCTTAGTAAGGGCCAAGAATTGATCCGGTTACTGAAGGGTAACTTGGAAGAAGATTTTCAGTGATAAACACCAGAAATCACTACAAGAGACCACCCAGCAGCATAGTCGAACAGCGCATAACCACTGCATAAAATCTGTGAGAAATCCACATTTGGAGCACTGCTTTCAGTTCAAGTTCTTCTCTTTTCCATAAATCTGTCATCTAGAACTACAGAAGAGAAAGCAAGAATATGAGTTGGTTTCCACAGGAAAAGAGATCAAACAGTCAGAGTCTCTTCAGCATGGAGTCAGATGAGAGAGGACAGGATGGTAGAATCATAGAATCATTAAGGTTGGAAAGACCAATAAGACTATCTAGTCCAACCATCAACCTGGAATAGAACACAAAAAATAACTTCAGAAGGATTTATCTGTTTCTTGCAACAGAAATTATAGCTGTTCTGATTAAAGATGAAGGTGTTTTTTAAAAAATACGTATTTTGTTACAGTACATGCATTCAAGTGATAAAACACAGGACACTGCAGGGAAAAGAAACAAATATTCAAAGATGGGATTGTGGAAAGCGTGATTTCTTCAAATTGATGGAGAAATACCTGGGCATCTTTAGTATTGATTAACGCACAAGTCAGTTAATTTGAAGAGTGAAAACGATCAATAAGCATCAAATTCACATTGCAGATGCCATTCCATGTCAACATATGAAGAATGTGTTCTGTGCATGTGAAATACAACGTGAGTATGCTTGCTTGCAGTTCATCCATATGCCTCTCAAATTCTTTCATGTTTCCTCATTTACACATGTGGATAAAATATGAAGTCTTTTGGATGTTTTCGTTGCCCCATTTCCATGAAGCAGGTTGCTTTGTTGATTAGAGATGTGATTGGTGCTGCTTCTGAGCCTCCTGCAGTCCCAACACCAGCTGCACAGAACAAGAAAGAAAATGAGATAAGTGGCATAGCTCATCCTCCTCTCTTTCTAAATCCTTAGTTGAATCCATCGGTTACCATATAGAGCTATTACCAACCTTTGTGAACAATCTTGTTTTCTTTCTGGCTCACAGAAAGTGATACAATTTTATAGAAATAAAAATAGGTGAATGATGTAATGACTTTTAGCTCAGTCCTGTTTGTAAAGGCTGGAGAGTGGAAATGTGACTAATATTCCTGGATCTGTTCTCTCTTCTGCACTTATTAATGAGTTGGTTTTTGGCACTGCAGTGTGTTTGGCCATGTTTTTCTCCTAGGAGATATCTGTGCCCCTTGAAGGAGTTTTCTTTAGATGGTTGTGAATCTGAATACAGCTGCTAACGCCAGCATAAGCTCGGGAATGAAAAATGGATTGTTTTAAGCTTTCACTACTGGAGGGAAACTGGCAATTATTTGGGAATTCGAACATCTGTATCATTCTTACTGCTGCTTTGAGGTTTCAAACACTCGTTTTGATCATCTTGCTGGTTCTGTGGGGCAGTTTGCATACAGAATTCGTAAAAAGAGAGCAATTTCCAAAGCCTGTTAGTGGCAGATTAAACTGGCCATTGAGGTGGAAAAAAAAAAAATCCATATGTTGAACAATCTGTTTAGATATCTATATTCCCTTGTAATTATTAGTCTTTGTCTCATAATCGTAATCACTAGCCTTTTTAAGGCTCCCTCTTCATTTGCAAAAAAATAGATCTTCAAAGGCAAACCTAATCTATCAGTATTAAAAAGGCAAATGAATTTTAACATATTAGTTAAATTTTATCTTCACTATGGTCTATTTGTATGTCTGTGTTCACAGAAATTTGTGAAATATTATAATATGTAAAATTATAATTTTCCTTACTAGGTATGACCATGAAACTTTGCTCTTTTTCAGATGACTCTGAAAGTTTTTAATAAAAAGAAGCAAAGAGAAATCTAGGAATGAAAAAAAATTAAAAAAAACCTCCAGAATTTTCAAACCCTCTTCATAAATCAAAGCTCAACAAAGTTAAAAACAAATAAACTAACAAACATCCATTCTTGTTTCTTCCTTTGGGGATTAGCTTTGTGCTCAACACTGCATTTCATGGTTTACCAATTTTTCATTTCTCTACCTAAGCCAGATTAACATTCACTTTCTGCAAAGACTCTTATAAATGGAGCTGTCGGCAACAGAGAAGATGGAAGCATATCGCACTGGCTGAAGGAAGAACTGTGAGTGTAACAAGCTCTAGACAATACTTCTGTGCCCTGTTAATTAAATGTAGTGGCCAAAGAAAAGAACTGCTGAATTAAGATTCTGCTGGAGAGATTTCAGATTGCCAGGTAGATACTAATGTTTGTATTCTTAATGTGGCTGTGTGAGGGGCAATCCACACATCTTTTTGCTACCTTATTTCAGGAGCTGCAGGCAGACTTGGTTGCTGTTACAGAAAACGAAACCTCCTACCCTTATCTGGGTGCAGTCACTGTTGTTTAGTACAACCACTGTTACTGTATAATGTTTTAAAGTACCTTTCATAAATCTTTACATTTAAACTTCAACAAGTTTTTTGTTTTTTTCACTTATCAAAAACTTTTTCCTATTGCTATGAGAGCTGACTTCACTGGGCATAGTTCTGCTCTTTTCTCGTGATTTCTACAAGATTCTTGAACTGATGAATATAGTAGAATTTTTGCAAAGAAAATGAAATATGATTTTTGTAATATAAAATGGCTGATCAATAAATGAACAAAGTGTAATTCATTATTTCTGAAGTTCTGCAGTAAAAAGAAGATCAACTTTTTAGAAGGGCTGGGTGAAGTATAAAGGTACTCTTTGAAAAGACAAGCTCTGCGGTACCACGAAACATTTACTTCTCTTCAAAAACTGTGACAGCTCTGTAAGTATATTTGGAAGCATGATACCAGATGCAAATTGTAATGCTGAAAATTATTTTTATATAATAAAAGAAATTTATGTCTTATGTTCTAACATTGTGATGTACCAAAATTCCCAGCTTAACTTGATATGGAGTTTTCTTTATCAGCAGACTTCTTTCCCAAATCTAGGAACACACTGTGGGCTGCATGTAAGTTAGCAGTTTTGACATTGCCTTCAGTGGGATCAGGATTTTTTCTCCGATAAATGTTTTATTGATAGAAAGCACAAGGAGTGATTATACTTCAGGTGTTAATGTGGATTTACCTCTAAATAATGGTATTACACGATTTTGCAGTGATGCACCTTCAGACTTTGTAGTGACAATGAGGGACCACCTTAAGCTGGTGGTCAATAGCAGTGTCAGTTGTCTTTACTTTGTATTGCTTGTGTGATAAAATACAGACTGTACCATTTTGTATATGACTGTACGTAGATCTCTCTGGAATCTGGAAGTGAATGGATACGGTAGTGGTCTTTTTCAGCCTATAAAAAAAATGATGGTATTAAAGCAGGTTGGCTGCAGGTTATTGGCTCCCAGTAATGCATTCAGTCAGCATCAGTCACAAAGTTACTTTTTAGCAAAATCGCTAGAGTCAGCAGGCTTCTGGAAAATAACTACCATTATTGGTTAAATGCTTGTATTCCAGTATTTTTCCTCAATTACTGCTGTTCTGCACCATTGTGTCCTCCATGAACAGCATTATGGAGGTGAGCAAAAAGTTATCTTAGAAGAAACAAGCTCTGAATTTTCTGGCTCTCCTGAGGGCATGGAAGAAAGGTCTTTCATGGAAATTACCTCAATTAGAAACACGATAGTACATAATTGTGGACCTGAGGAGACCTGACACGCATTTCATTTTTGACCCCTGACAGCCTCAGTAAATAGAGGCCACGCTTAACAGAGAGAACAGATCATTTGGGCTGAGAAAAGTGAGTCTTTCATAGCTGAGCTGCTAGTGCTGAAAACCCACAGAGACGCAATGATTAAATACACTTTACATTTGGAAAATCCTGCAGGCAAGTCTTTAAACAGTGCTGTAGTGCTTTCCCTTCTGATGCCAGTAGATTTGTTATAACATAGCACTGTGTGGCAGCTGTAGGTGATAGAGGTGTATGGGTGGTGACTGAGCACATGTTCTGTGAGCACTAGGTGTCTGGCAGCATGCATTTTCTGATGCAGATGTTGAATGGGGCATAATCAAGAAGGAACTTTTAAGTATGAACTGAAAATGTGCCCATGAAAGGTGTGGCATGATCTGGCTGACGAACTGGAGAGTGGGCCAGTGGCACCTGTCACTGCACGCCTGATGAAGCTGTTTGTGTGTGTGTGATGGAGTTGGCTTGAAACTCCAACTCTTACCCCTTGTGCAGAACTGCTTTGGATCAAGACCACATACCTCATCTGACTCAGCTGGGTGCTGCTGGTAGGAGAGTGGGAATCAAAATGCTTTGCATTTGAATTAGTTGTATGCAGACAACAAGCCTGGGTGGTAGCGGTGTCCCAGGGAAGCTATCCACAAGCGTGTAGGTGTGGATGGGGAGAGGGACAGTGTATTCACCATGACTGTGCTACTCCAGTATTGATACAAAAGGTTCCTGATTATTTTAAAAGTCTTCTGTTTTCTTAGAAGCCTAACGCTGGAACTTTTTCTGTAAAAATAAAAGCACAGTAATTAAATGATTACTTATCACTTCCATACCAAAGACACACTTAATTGCTGCTTGTTCTATGTCATGTCTGAGCCTGCCAAGCTGCTTTTGCTTGGGGCCACTTCCCCAAGGCAAGGAGTCAGCCATGTCCTCCATACCCAACCATGGGGCACCTGCCTCTGAGCAACTTAGTATGTCTGACAGTTGCACTTTGCCACTTTAATGGCAAAGTGGGCATGGCAACCTATCTGCTCGTTTGTCAGACACTATGTTTCCTTGCATAGACTTCATCTTCTATAAGAATGGAGTGGTCAAGCAGTGGGCAGGGTCAGGAGTGGTGGGAATGTGATCCCTGTGCTTGCAGGGAGAGAGGAGCAGCCGGTATGGATGAAGAAGGATCTGAATAGATGGAAGAGGTTAGGAGAATTACTGGAAAAGCCAGGACAGCTCTGTAACCCGGTAGTGTGCAAATGGGAAAAGTCCAGCTGTCTGCAGAGAGGAAAGGAATACCTGGTAAGGAGCTCTGTGTGAGGATTTTTCATTCAGGGAGCTTTGCTGATGCCGTGACTTGTTTTCTACCTTCCATAACACCACTGCCATTGTTTCTGTTTGGGAGCAAGGCTGTGCTGGTAGGGAGGGATACCAGGATGCTCATGCTCCCCAAGAAAGAGATTAGTTGCCCAGTCTCACCTGTCCCAGCTAAGGAGTTTCTCTCCGGCGGCAGGCTCTGAGGCCTCCTTGGAATGGGAAGCTGGGTCAGAAGGATATAACCCTCTGCCAGACCTGCTTACAGCCACTGCAAGGCTGGATCCCAATAAGAAGACTGGTGGGGCTGATGTGCTAGCCTCCGTGGTGGCTGCTGAGTCAGTCAGACCCAGCCACATTGCCACTGCAGACTCTTGGCTGAGGCTTGGCTCTTTCCTGCCTGACCCCCATCTACTCTGAAGAAGAGAGATATTTCTCTTTCCAGGCAGTGAATTGTAAATAATGTCCCTGCTCTGCTCTCTCACATAAGGGCATTTAAACCAGCTATACCTGTCTTTGGAAATGCAAAGATGTAGTGAAGAAGGGAACAGGCTATACAAATCAAATCATCCCTTTCATGCTTCTCCCTTCTTTAGCTGTTCTTTTAAAAAGGGAGACTACCTGCCCTTACTGTGCTGCTTTCCTGGATGCAAGGAAAAAGAGTAGAGGGTTAGATTCTTATGTACAAAATTTTAATGTAGTTCCATTAAAATCAAAGTGCTATTTTCATTAATCATGGGGAAAGTCTTCATAAAGGACACATTTCTAACTGCTAGCATCTTCACCAAGCATGAAGAAAAGAAAGCTGAGGTAATCTGGAGGGAATATTTGGCTCAGCTGGTTTGAAGCTGTTGTTCCTACTTCAGTTGTGCTTATGAATTCTTGTTAGGGGAAAAGATACAGATACAAAAGCTTGAGTTGGCACAAGCTTCTTTCAGCATAAACTTTAACAATCAGCTAAATAGAAAAAGAATGGAGACTTGTGCTTCCCCTCAAATGATGAAAGCTTCAAGGTTGGGTAGATAACAAAGAGAATCTCATTATAATTATGATCTCCAGTGAATACTGAAAAGTCTTAGAATTTCATCAGTCATTAAAAGGATAAGGAGCACCTATGTGAACTCTTTTCCCACCTTAAAGGCAGCAGTGCTCCTGGCTTGTTGCCCAAAGGCTGTGGAGGCCAACAGGAATTTTGTAGGTTGTTTTCTTTTTTTCCCTAGAGGAATCATTACAATATTAAAAATGTCATTTGCTGCACTGCAAGGCCAATTAAGCAAGGCTAGTACAAGGTAGTTATAATCTAACTAGAAAGTACTAGGGACAAATAAAAGTCCCAAGTCTCTGCTCCTTCTTGTAAAAGCATGACAGCATACAGCAAAGACAGAGGCACAGTGAGAAGCCTATTAGTATTATGTATTATTATATTATATTATGTATATAGTATTATGCCTATTAGTAGGTCTATTATGACCATACTAGTTTTGCTATTTATTTCTCCTTTGGAAATCTGACAGTGGAATAATTAATCTACCTGAATATGCATACATATATGTTTGTATGTGTGTGAATAGTTTTGTATTTGGCAGGGTGAGTGGTATCTTGTTAATGACTTGTACTGAACTGTATTTTCTGATATTTTTCTCCCAGTTTCTTACTCTCTCACCCCTTCCTAGCATGTTGTTACAGCTAAATCTTCCCTGGAAATGTTTTACAATTCATGTTAATTGTTAGTAAACAGGGTCTGATTAGCAAGTTTCTAAAATTGGTGTGCTGTGCCTTTCATTGCTAAAAGGCAAATGTTTTTCAGTTGACTGAGGACATACCTCCCTAGCTTTCTGAAAGTACCTTACTAACCTAACATAATTTAAAAGAATTACACAACTTTAAAATATAAGTATCAGGCTTTGGCTTAACTTAAAAACTGTACTTTTGAACCAGAGGTGAATTATCACCACTGATTATAATTCCAATATTATGTCTTTTGCTCCTATGAGGAATTTACAGAGGAATAGTTTACAAACAATCATTCTGCATTTAAAACTGACCTTGTTTTGCAGGCATCCATAACTTCTTTAAGATACAGTTACCAACTCTACCTGTGATCTTTGTCAAGGAAATGAGAATTTCTCCAGGGCTGTTATCACTATAATTCCATGAAATATAATCAAGGACTGTAAATATAGGCCATTGTCACCTGCTGCCTGCCTCTCTCTGGACCTTATCATTCTTAAACGTGAATGTTGAGGATGTGAAAGCTGTCTGCTGGGGTGTGTGATATTAACAAGGACTGTGAACATCCAGATGAAATACAGGACTGTTGCTCAACTTTTAGACAAATGCACCTTGGTAAAGGTCACCCGTAAAGGAAAAGATGTATGAAGGATGCCTGAAGAGGTGTTCAGGAAACAGATGGCTCAGTTTTATTTTCCTTCTCCCTTGCCTGTTTTTCAATTTTGAAATTGAAGAACTGCAAAAGTTTACAGTGTCTGGAGAAATAGTGAAGTGGTAAATTGCCACAGCCAACTGAGATGATGTTAAATAAGAGACTGGAAAAGGTTTTTAATTCAAACTGTGATAGCACGTAATTCTTCTCAGTGACTAATTAACATCAGATAAAAGAGATCTTAAAGTTTTTAATAACAATTGTGCTTCTTCAAGGAGATGGAAGAACTCAAAATAAATATCCTTTATGAGGGACAGGAAAGACTGAAAGACTACACTCAACATATTTCAGGTAGGTCTAAGGTAAAAGTAAGATAAAAGAAGGAAGATTTTAGCTTTATACAATTCATCCATTCTCTATATAACAGCCGTAATTTATCCACCAAATAGATGAGGGAGACAAGTTACATCCATACATAATACATATGTTCTCTCATATCAGCTACAGTGGAAGAAATATTTGGTGCACAGGCTTCATCTGCTGCTTTAATTTTTTTTTTAATTTCCCAAAGTTCCAAGTGGATCTGTGTTCCAGCTCTAAGTATCTGAATTAAGACCAGATTTACAAAGTCTCAAGCAAGAATTTGATTAAGATTTTATAAATCTGGCCTTAATGAGGGACTCAGAGCTGGATTATTCAGATTGTTCTGGAAGTCAGGAGGATTAACAACTTGTCTTGAGAAATGTTCCTTTGGGATCTTCGTAATAATGATCCTAAGTTTAGAAATGTCTGTTAATGAAGAAAGTAAAAGACAGAAACCAAAGCAGCATTCTTTTAAATAATAAACGCAAGTCTTCATTTCAAAAGTGCAGAGTAGCCTGGAAGAGGGAAGCCAACCCCAGGGTACTTTCTATGTGTGCTGCACCCAGCAGCTACAGCAGTCACAGTTACGGAGTGAACTTTATGGAGATATTCTTGACAGTGGACAGGAATTGAGCAGCTAAGAGCCTCTCTTTCTAGCTACAAGAGGGGCAAAGGCAATGTGCAAGGCCACACAAAGGCAGTCCACCAGCCAGTGTGGTGGGTCATCAACCTGATCATCAGCAAGAGCTCACGTTGCTTCTGCCTCACTGTCTGGACCACCATTATGCATGGGGCTGGTACAGTGCTCATGTATTTATTCTCTTGGATCACCGGTGCCAGGGTATTTGTGTCAAACATTTACTTCTTCCCTTTTCACTTCAGTTTGTTTTTTCTTGTGTTGCTGAAAGCAAGATTGGATCTTGTAGATAGAGTACAGAGCAATGACAAGATCTAGCAGGGGCTGAGGTCTTGGAAGTGCTCTGAAGATATGTTCAAATCCAAGTTCTGCAGAATAGTCTTCTTCATCTATTCATTCAAATCCACAATGAGGATGTTGTTTTCTAAATGAGATGTAGTAAATTTATCTTCTATGCTTGTGATTAAGAGAAGCATTGTGAGAACAAGACCTAACAAGACCTACCCTCTAAAAGGTAGACAGCTTGTTAATGTCCACTTTTAAGGAGAGGACACTGCTTTTTGATTGTATTTTCAAGGACTGTCTCTACATTTACTTGAATGTCTCAACAACAGATAAGGGTTCAGAGTATTTGGATACTTGACCACTCATTGCAACCACAGGTCTTGGTGTCAGATCATAACTTAATGGAGTCTGAATTAACCAGCTGGCCAGGAATATTTAGTTTTAGAAATATGTCACATACTGAAATGTTTCCATTTTGCATATCACATTCATCATGAAGATAAATTTACCCATCTGCAAGCTCTTCAAAAGCAGCTAATGACAGAATGGCTTGTTTGTTCCGAGACAAACTTCTGAGGCTTGTTGGTGTACAGTGTATAATTCTCCTATTCCACCTTCCTCTTGTCTTTGCAGTTATCATGGGAAAAAAAGGTTGGGAAAACAGAAGAAAGCCTATACTCCACAACAGAATCTTAGGTTTAAGACAAACTATATTTACATAGTCCCCTAATGTAACCACCTATCTAAACTCTTTTCCCTCAGCTAAAACCTATGAATATTGGGAACATCTATGAAAGTACTCGACTGCTGGCAATAGGTGTTCATCAGCAAAGCAAGTGCAAAACTTTACATAAAAGAGAATGCAATATGTCCTTGATCATCTCCCATGCACTTAAGTTAATGTAAAGATTTCCGTTTAGTTCATTGGTTTTGAATTAACAATTCAAAAAATTGAATTGTCAAAATCTTTCACTTTTCTAAGTCTTCAAGCATGTTCACACTTTCTCTCCCTTGTTAGTGTGCCTGTTCTAGAAGTGGGAAGGTACTGTCATTTCTTAAACTTAGGGATGTAACTGAGAAGAAAAAAAAATAGGGAAAAAAAACCAACAGACAGACAAGCTTTTGCAAACTGCAAAAACAGCAGAAATTGTTGTTTGTTTGTTTGTCTCCCAATTATGTCAACTGGCCTACAAAAACATGTCAGCTCCTCCCACGTACCTTGCCAGGGGCCTCATATCATCACATCTGAAACAATGCTGTAGTTGTTTAAAAAAATGCAGTGTTTTCAATTTTTGAGAGCAAATAGTATTCATCATGATCTCAGCACTGATATCAGCTGTGTGGAGCACTGTTATCAAGTTCTTGTTTTAAAAACGTGTCTCAAAACAACACCAACTCTACTGGCCACTTTGCAAGGTAACCTTGTTCTAGGCCAGCGTCAATATTGAAGACAGTATTTTCTGTCAAAATGGAGAACACACAGACTGCTAAATATGAAATAAGTGGGACTTCAAACAATCTGACTTGTGAATGTTTTTTTCACAAAATGGTCAGAAAGAATTTTCCCTTTATTAACCAAGCATGTTTGCACAGATTTGCTGATAGATGGTGCACTGCTGCAGACTTGTACTGCAATCTTAGTACTGCAGAGTCTTGGATGTACCTGCCTCTACCAGGAGAGAAACAAACACACTACTGTGAGGCTTCCCTAGCATTTCTATGCTTCTATTTGATCCTCAGCCCATCCCCCACATGCTTACAAAGCTAAAAGCAGTGTTTATATTCATAGTCTGTACACTGGTGAGGCCACATCTCAAGTGCTGTGTTTTGGGCCCCTAACTACAACAAAGCTGTGAAGGATCTGCAGCACAAATCTTAAAGGTAGCAACTAAGTGAACTGGGATTGTTCAGTCTGGAGGAGGCTAAGGGAGACCTGATCACTCTCTACAACTGCCTGATAGGAGATTGAGGCGAGGTGAGGATTGGCCCCTTCTTCCAGGAACAGTGATAGGATGGGAGGGAATGGCCTCAAGTTGCACCACGGGAGGTTCAGATTGGCTATTATAAAACATTTCTTCTCAGAAAAGTGGTGAGGCACTTTTCTGCTACCCAGGGAGGTGGTAGAGTCACTGCCCCTGGAGGTCTTCAAGAAATGTCCAGGTGTGGAACTGAGGGACATAATTTAGGGGTATGGTGGTGATGAACGAGATGATCTTAGAGGTCTTTTCCAAACTTTATTATTCTATGATTTCCATCAAGTAGCAAGAAGACTCTTGTGAAAAGAAGTCAGACCATACTCCTGCATTTATGTACTTGCTCACTTTAGACAAGACTTGAACAAAGTGCAATATTAATAGGATCTAGTACAGGAAACTGTGGTGATGAGTGTCTAGTTGTGTCGTTTCAGAAATGCATAAAATGCTTAAATACAAATAATCATAGCATCAATATATTTTTGCTGCACATCAGACTTTTCACGTGACTTGGCACCATCCTGTGAGCTTTGCAGTGACAGCTGATGACACATTTGGTTGAGGACAAGTTAGTTGGGTCACAGATAGGCTCAGTGGAGTATTTCAGGTAAAATAGAAAACATTTTAAAAATTCTTAGGGCACTTCTGAACAAGACCAACCAAAGAAGAAATATTACAAGAAATGTTATTATTTTATTATCCTATTATGTGGTGTTTCATGACGATGCAGCAAAAAAATCAAAATGGTGTCAAGTTTCTGTTTGGCTCTTAAAAGAGATTTCCAGACACTTGGGGAGAGCTCATTCAAAATGACGTTGAAAAAATATATATTCACATTTTCTTTTTCTGAAGAAGCTGATGTTCCAGATAGTTCTGACTGTTTCTGAAATTTGCTTTATTTTTTTTTGGTTCTGCTGCTTGAAGAAAACTGTATGTATGTTACTCCACTGCTCTTTTGAAAAATTATCATGTAACCTAAAGGCATGCATGTTAGTTTTATTTCACTTTAGCCTATTCAACTGCAAATAATGAATCAAAGCCGTAGGTTTAATTGGTTTAAAAATTTGTTGGCTTCCATTTAAAGCCGGTAACTATAATGCTTCCATAATGCTTTCTGGCTAAGCTAAGCCTTTAAAAATAATACACCCGTACAGCTTTCATTTGTCTTTGGGAAAGCTGAAATTCTATTTTGCGAGTACACGTTTTCAAAACTATTAAAAGTTTGGATTAAACTGTGTGGTTTTTGTGCTATCAAGTTAGCATGGGCAGAATTATTGTAACAGAAAATAGAGCATTTTCTACCATTTATCATTCCACCATTGTGTTAAAGTATGCCATTCTGAAATGGTTCACAGAAGGATGCTCACCTTTGAATGTGCAAAATGGATGCAATGACCCAGAAAGGCACCTGAGGAACTGAGTCTGCTACAGCATTTTGCATTTAGCTACTCTGGGAGAAAACCTCTTCTGGATGCATTTATCCTCATGAGGCATGGAGTCTCAGCAGTCAAATGAGACTGCTTAAGTGGGACTCACAGTCACAGGGGGGTGAAATCTGTGCAGCACTGTGAAAGTTCACAGCACTACAGTGATTTGCAACAACAAGGGCATCTTCCTCTATAATTTCCCCTTTATAATGGTGGCAAGGGTAATGCTGAGTTTGGCTTCCTGAAACATAGCAGCATCGTAAGGAAACAGCCCAGTCTCAGGTCTCCAGGAATGAAGTTACTCCTTCAGTCACTCGGAACAGTTAAGTTGAATTGCACAAAACATATGTTGCTTGCATAAGATGCATTTAGGGTGAAAACTCTGCTTTTAATTATAGACCGTTGCATAAAATGTCAGCGATTAAACCACAGATTTAGCAGTATTCTTGGCTGGCATGAGAGGCAGAAAGCATGCTTCTCCTCCTGTTTACTCCTTTTGGAATTGAATTTCTCCTACTTTATGAAACATTTTTATTCAAGTGAAAAATAAAATCTACCCAAAGAGAAAACTAGTGTTGCTTCATCTATTCTCTCTCGAGGTTTCACAACAGTGAAATTGTCCAGGATGGGATCCAGAAGCAGCTGAGCAGTTCAGTTTTGAAACTGAATAAAACTGAGATCTAATATCTCATTTCAAAGCAAAAGAAATGAAATTCAAATTTAGATCATCTGAAATAGACTTTCAGTGTCCTTTTGTCAAAAGATTGACTTGGAATGTCTCTCCTTTAAAATCAGCAGTTGCCTCTGATAAGCAATTTTACTTCAGCAATTCTCCACAGCCTGGGATAATTATATCCAAGGCAAAAATTGACGAAGTTTGAAATCTGATCAGATATATATCCAGCTGAGCATGATCCACTTAAGTATTTGTTCTGATTTAGCCATTGTCATTCCAAAAATAATGTCATGGAGGAAAATATAAACATGATCCCTTCTTTTTTAGGATTGTTACCATCTGTATCGTAGTTACCAAATGTTTCTTGCTTAACGTGTATTTAAAATTAACCTGGTCTATGCATTGCTTGCCTTTACTGTAAGCATAACATAGTAATCACAGCTCTGTTCACAGAATGTGGTCTACATCAATAAGCATTTTTCTGTAGCTTTGAGTAATTTTTTCTGACAAGTGCTATTTTTGCCACTTCCATAAGTGTATAAGTCCTTATTATTATGCTGCAGTGATTCACTTCTGTGCTGATTTCTGTGGAAGTATGTTGAATTACACCAGCTGAGGTTACGGCCTCTACTGAGCTTTTCAGAGTGTTTTCTTCTAGTCACCTCTATTTTTAGGTCAATTACTGAGTCCCTGTCACATTATATGACTGAAGATAGCACCTGTCCTTTTATTTATATCCTCATATTTACTGAGTTCCTGTCACTGCTTTTTTTTTGTCTTTCCTTCTCTGTGTAACCACTATTTCTTGATTTAACCTAGATTACACAATATCTATGTAAGTTCAGTAATTCCTTGAAAGAATTAATTGAGCAAAAAAATGCTAATGGGAGACCTATGGATTGACCCTGACAAGGCTAAAATCCTCTTGTGCGTAAGGAGGAGAGTTTTCATTTTAAATGAGGCGATTAGTGGTAAGATCCCATCTTCCTCTGAATGCTGTGCACCAACATATTACTTCAGTAACCTTGCTGGGTGAAAAATGATGATGTTTAAAAGAGTGTTTACTGGAAAGCCAAAGTGTTGTCTGACTCCAAGAGGTATCCTTAGCACCAGGAGTGGATACAAAGGGCTGACTTTCCATTCTAATCTTTGGCTTAAGCATTTCTTGAAAAGGATGACAGAAGCCACTTGATTCACAAGGTGGCTGCCAACTACACATGATCAGATGCCAGCAGAGTGAGGAACTGCCCTAGAGGTGGCTCTGGTCTCTGTCTTCATTAAGGCTGTCCGCTTGTGACAGGACTGTGAAAGCATTCAGCATCTGACCCTCGAAAACAGTCTCTCTGAGTTACCGGTTTGTATAACCAAGAGTAACAGCCAAGAGCCAAAAGTCTCCTGTATGGAGTAGTTGATTAATATCTGAATAGGTATTTGGAGTTTGGGGCACATATGCAGAATTTATAATTTGATATTTTCTAATATAATTCACTGTCTGTCATATATGGCTTTACTTGTACAGTGTCTTTTTTTCCCCTTTCTTAAATTACTATAGTTCATCTTAAAAATAAACATCTGCTGATGCATCTATACAAGAATAAAACCAGAATCACTCACAAGTGATTTGGTTTTAAATGTATTACCAATAATCAGATTTAGTAGTGGTAATTCCATACGCACAAAGACATCTACAGTTCAAGAAACAGAAACTCTCCCCCAAAAATCTTCTATTGTACTAGTATGTATAATTTGCATAATAGCAGGCTATTCAAGATTCAGAGTTCTCCACATGAGCATTTAGTCTACATTTACCGTGATCAAAATAAGGATATCAGTTTCCTTTGTCTTTGACTCTACCTCACTTTAACAATAAAGTATTGTTCCCATGAATTTTGCGTGTGAATCCTTAAGATACCACAATGAAATGAGCATCTAATACCATGGTAACGGACTTCAAGGCAAATAAGAATAGAAGTAGTAATGGGTATAAAGCCTTCTTCCATGACGTGACACTGATTGTGGCACGTTAGGAATGTTGGATTGAAATACCTGTTTCTCAACATTGTCACAGGATTGTGATTTTGATTGTGAACTTTTTATTAATATTATTATAATTTTATATCCTTTCTATGTGCAACTTCCAACACAGCAGATACCTAATTACAGTAAAAACCAGTGGCCTGTTAAAAACAGAGGTCATCTCCATACTTAGTGAGGAAACACACTGGAAACGTGGTTTTGAAGAAAGACATGTAGTTCAAGTAGTCACCTCCCACTAGCACTAGAAATCTCTAGGTCCAAAAGTAAAGCCAGGTATCTCAACAAGCAAGAGCAGCTCTCTCCTAAAAATCCATTCCTCAGAGCAGAGAGTCTGATAAAGCACTCACTGATATGAACAAAAAGACCTTATTCATTTTAATGTGCCTAAGATTAGGACTTGAGAGTAAGGTTGGCATGAGTTATGTTGTAAAGATAAACGTTTCACTTTGAGAAAAAAAGGGCACCGCTCCCATTTTCTAGCATTCTGGACAATGAAAGCACCTGAAGAACATTTATGCTTCTGGCATTTTGAGCTCTCATCACTGGTGTTGCTGTGACTCCTGTTAATTATCCACTGAGGTTTCTTTTCCAAGAGGCCCTGACAGACTGACTCACTGTAAATTGACTGAGAAAGAAATCTTTCTTTGTCCTCAGCAAATCTGAATAATTAATTTTTCTTTATCATTATGCTTCTTAACTGACATTCTTTTTTGGAAAGAAAGAATGGGGCATGTTTAATTAAAACAAGAAAGCGTTGAAGTCAAACATTTCAGTCACAGGGACAGCTGAATAACATGCTGTTTTTTCAGGGTAACATTCTTGCCTTTTTGGTGCTATCTACTCTAATGCTAATGCTTCCACAAAGCCTGTTTTGCAACAACAGTCTGCCAAAAGCTAAACATTCTGCAATTAACAGAGAAGAAGCTCAGTGTTTTCACCTCAAAATATATCTATATAGACTAATTACTCACAGAGGACTTCAACACAGGAAATGCCAGGAAACTTCTCCACTGAGCTGCAGAGGCCAAAGGGATGCTCAAAGGCAGGTGGCAGAGCTGTGCCCTGAGCAGGTGGTCTCAGTGCAGGAAGATCTGGAAGCTTACATTCAGTGAGTTGGTGCTTGCTGAATTTATATCATCAGCACCTCATTAGCTATCATACTGTGGTCCCCACTGAATGGATGTTATGGCCAGTGGCAAGTAGGTGGTAGTTTGTAGCTCTTTCAAATTGAGTAAAAAAACCGCTGGAGAATTTATTGTGCACTTATGAGACTGTATCTTTTCTTCCCGATTGTGATTTCTTCAGTTTCTAACAATTTGGCCTTGTTGGCTAAGATACTCCAGAAAACTCTCACCTCTGTTGAAGATACAGCAAGCACCTATTTAATCTGTACTGGCTCTTCATGCTTATTCTCAGATGTTTCTATGATCTTTTCAAAAACCACAAGGTCAAATCTTGCATCTCCATTTTCATAGGCTTGACTTAAAGTGAACAGAATACTTTTGCTTTTCTTTATACATAATGATATCATTGGATGTGCTCAACATCATCTAACTACTCCCATTCTGTGTCTAGTTTGTGCATTTATGTTTCAGGCAATGATGACTACTATACAGCTCATCGACATCGTAACAAAAACTGCCAAACTGGAAGCTGGTCATTTTGGCCATGTCACCCTGCTAATGCATAACAGCAAGATTTTCTTGAGGGTGGCATACATCCAATCAACAACAGTAGTTTAATGCGCTTTTTCCAGTTCCTGGGGCAAAAAAACCTGGTATGTACAAAATCCACATTGGTGCCAATGTTAAAGCCTTCTCTTCTTACTGACTAAGTAGTTAAAATAGCTGCAGAGTTCATCTGTTCTGATTAGAATAACCAGATTGAGATTGAAAGGGACGTTTTGGGGTATGCCTGGAGGAGAAATATGGGGCACATAATGATCTGTTCCAGTGGCTAGAAGAACATATTTAGGGTTGGACATTAGCTGATAGACTGAAAGAACCTTGAAAACCCTCAGGAATCCAAATCAGGAAACATAATTGCTGGATGATGGGTTGAATTTATGAAAAAAATAATGATGGCAGTGAAACTGTAGCCTTGAAATTCTGCATCTGAACTGCAAAAAATAGGTCTTAAAAGGGATGTAGTGTAATAAACTCTTTTGCACATTTCATTATGCTTGAACCATAAGAAACAAGAGGATGTACTGTAGCAGTATTTTAGAGTAGCTGCAAGATGCCAACAGCTGTATTACCACTCCTTTCTCCCTCCAGGTAAGACAATAAAAAAAGAAGACCATTAGCCTTGCATCCAAATGTCTCCTGTGACCCTGACTAGGTTTCTGAAACAACCCAAGAAAATCCTGTCTTTATATCAGCCCGAATTTTAGATCCAGCCCATATAAACGCAGAGAAGGAAAGCTCTGAAGGGATTCTTTGACCAAAAGGAGTTATCACCCAAGTAGGAGAGAAAGAGTTGCTTTAGGGCATGATTCCTCCTCTTCTGGAAATGACACCTGAGTGACAGTTATTTATTATAGACATCTATGTTGTAAAAGTTTAAAACTGGATGTGATGAGCCTTCTTGCAAACACATGGGAATATGCATCTTGGGATAGACATGGTCAGTGAAGCCTTCTCTCTAATGGCAGAATGAAAAATTCTCTGCAGATGTTGGTATGTTTATGCATGGACAGAGTTTGTATGGACTGTGCACTAAAATCTATTCAAAGAATCCTAGTGCGTTCCTAAGAATTAAACCTTATGCTTAGTAAAATTACTTCATGTTATTTTCCCTGCTCAGCTTAACACCTTAATTTTTCAGTATTTTGAGATAAGTGGCAATTAATGCTTTCAAATATTTAGTGAAAAAAAGTAATGCAGTCCTAAGTTTCTTACCTGCAGCCAAGGGAAACTGAAGTAAATGGATTTGTGTCTGTTTGAATTTCTACCACTCTCTTATGAAGATGAAACCCACAACAAATTTTCTGATATCCTATATAACAACATTTCTTTAAATTTCCTTTTCACTGAAAATGAGTGTTATCAGCCCCACTCCTGCCACCAACTTAATTTGTAATCATGTTTTCCTAGGTGCTATAATCTGAATAAATGGATACAATTTCTCTACCTACCTCGAAAGCAAATAATGTTATCTTTTCGTTGCAAATTCAGTTCTCTAAAGCATCCCATCCGCACAAAATTAAAGTCCTAGTTTGTAAATCTGTCTTTACCATCTGGTTTGTGCATGGACTTCAAATAAAACCCTTCAGGAGAAAAACTGCATCCATCAAAGGTTAGACTCTGGCTGCTAATACAGAAACCTGGCCTGCAGACTGGCACACCAGATGAAAGTACAGGATTCAAAGCTAATTTGGGACCCAGACACGTTAAACGAGAGTAATAGATTGAAGCATACAAGAATACATTTCTCTAAGGCTAATGTGTGCTCTGATTTATATCCTGCACTTGCCACTGACCTTACTGAGGCTTCACAAGCAAGATATGTGCAAGCATAAATTTATTGCTTTGCATTTGGAGCTATACTTTCAAAACAGTTGGTGAGAAAGTGAGATAATTAAGGAAGCAGTTGTTTGGGCCTGTGAAAAGGAATGAAAGAAACGATGATCACAAACTAAATGTTCATATATGAGCAAGGACAGATAGTCTTACCTGAATGTTCTTAAAGAGCAGGCAGAGATAATTACAGAGGCACTATCAATCATTTTTGACACCTCATTAAAAGCAGAAGAATTTCCAGTGGACTGAAGGACAAGAGAATCAGGGTACAGACAGTAGTTAAGTAAGTAATAAATTGGAAAGAAAGATGAATTTGTGGATCTTTGAGGCAAGCTTCAACGCTCAATGAAATAATAAAAGAATTTCTTCATAGGTATAGGTGCTAAGGCCTCCAAACATGCAGGTTTCTGGGCATGCTGGGAGGCATGGCCTCAGGTCCCAGAAGATGTAATGAGATGGATAAGAACATATCGAGTGATTGGTTTCTATTTAAGAAGTATGGCAACATCTAAGTTCCACCCCTGATTCCTCACCTGATTCAACTGAGCACAGCAGTTTATATTTAGACTATGTTTGGAGAAACAAACAAACAAAAGAAATACTTATGATTAATGGAAGAAACCAAGTAAAGGATTAGACAGAAACTTACTCTGAGATAACTAATATAAGTTAGCATTCTCATTTTCCTCTTGTATTTAGAAAAGATTTTAAATACTATTACTGGATTTTGTTTAGTATGCAGAGGCACGCATGCATAGAATTTGGGTTTTAAAATGAGTCACAAACAACCTGGCCGAGATGATAAAATAAACATGCCCTAAACCTTCATTTTTTTTCAAAAAATAAAAAAATAAACATCAAAAATAGGCTGCATTACTTCTGGAACTCTCTAACACCATTCTGATATTTTTTCCACAAGAGGGCATATTGTTTTTGCCCACAGGTTTATAACAGCTCTTTGGGGGATCTGTTTGCTGGAATACATACAAACGCCTATTAAAAGAGAAAAGGAAATATTAATAACTGAAGAACAGAACCATTAATATGTTGAGCCAGATGCTCAATTAATTTAAAAACAGTGATGCCATGCTGATACACACAGGCTAAAGATATGGCCTATTGAATACTCAGAGAAGACTCTTTCCAACAATATTATCTATGCTTGATTGACTTGTTATCTGCACACTCAGGGAAAATGAAATAAAATTAGTCCTTTTTTATACCAGTCCTCATAGCCAGAAAAGGATCTATCATGATCAGTCATAAAATCACTTGAAATATGGATATAGTGTCTTTGTTGGTACTATCTTCCATGGCTAGTTCAATACTTTGTTTTACAGGACAGACTGTTGCATTTCCAGGGTACATGCTTTGGATATTTATGTCCACCACTGGCCACGGACAGTAGATAGGTGAGTTTTACTGTCATCTTTTCTGTTTTTTTTTTTTAATTAATTAATTTATTTAATTTCATTTTTAAGGTGTTTTATTTGTCTAAACATACATTTCAGTTTTATGCACAGTTAATCTACTTTCCTGACATCTCAAAATTTTAATATTTACTTGTTCAGATCATTTTGGACAATTTTACTTAACTTTTTCAGTGTTTAGCTTTTTAATACTGGATTTTCTAAGAAATGTTAGGATATAGCATCACTTGGCATTTGTCGAGTGACTCTGCTACCATCCTTCAGAGGCCATTGTCAGACTTGAGCTGTATCTAACTTCTCACTCTTAATTCAGAGGATTTTTAAAGGCTTTACTATATTACAAAAGCTACTGTTTTCATTTTGTATCTAGGATAGGCATTAAATTAAAGTGCTGCTGCTTTCAATTATGCTCCAATGTTATATATCTAGATCATTTTCATAGCAATGCTCAGTTTCCCTGCCTCCTTTCCTGCTGGCTTCTGCACTCAGAGCATCTAAACATTTGGAAATTATGCAGGGGAGGAAATTTAACAGATGTCATTCATTTGTCACCTCTTTAGCTTTGGTAGTAAAACCAATTCACTTAATGAAAAAAATGATGGTCTTTCAACCCAACTGAAAACTTCTGTCCACATCAAGAAGTTGCCCAAAGGATTAGGAGACTGTTAGGGAAGTGCTACAGATAAGCCCTTAGTAACAGGTTACAATCTTCTCTTTTTGTCCTACATTCTTCAGCCTGGGACTGGGGGTTGCTGGGAGAGGGGGGGCATTCTGGGTGAGGTGGAGGAAAAGCAGGTGGTGAACCTGCAGGGAAAGCATCCCTGCAAGAAGAGGGATGCCCCAGAGTTCAGTACAAGCAGGAAGCAGGAAGACCTGCGTTGGGACAGAGAGCTTTGAACATCAGCAGCTCTGAAAGTGAGATAGCAGGAGCTGAATGGCCATCCTGCCATTGTTAATGCCATGGATGGTGGCCACCAGCACAGACAGGCTGGGGGGTCTGAAGAAAGATATCACTATAGAGGTGGGGAGAGGGGCAGCACAGTCTGGGAATGACTGCAAGAGCTACAGGGTAGCATCTCTTCACAGAAAGCAGGAAACAGGCTTTCCCATCCTCCCTCTGGTGAAGATGAACTCTATGCTCATTTGACACGGGTGTTTTTTTTTTCTTAGACTCCAACAAATTAAAGAGAGGGAAATGAAAGCAACATGTAAGAAGCACATTGGTTCATTGGGTGCTCATCCAGGCTATGAAGATGAAGAACTACTAGCAAGGATAAAGGGAGTGGGAATGCTCCTTAGCCTGATGTTGCTCCTTCTTTACTGTTTCCTCAAATTAGGTATTTCTTCTGGTTTTCATGGAATCACAGAATATCCCAAGTTGGAAGAGACCCATAAGGATCTAGTCCAACTCCCAGCTTCACATAAGATCACCTAAAAAATTCAGACTGTATGTCTGAGCTCTTTTCATCCACTCAACTCAGCAGACTCTCAGTGCTTGTAATCAGAAAAGAGACTGCTGTAAGAAAAAGCAAGGAGTGTTTGAATTCTCCTGGCTTTCTGTGTGTGGCTCCAAAGTGCTACTCTTGGAAATATGCAGATACTAATCTAAATTTGTACTGTCTAGTAGAAGACCAAGGAGGAAAGGTGAAGTAAGTCTCCTTTGGAGGGCTTTCTAGTGGCTCAGCACAAACTACAAACCATCCTTCTTTCATACAGGTCATATGAATCAAAATATAGCATCTTCTGAATTCACCCTGGGTTGTGCCCTCCATGCTTTGGCAGATGTGGCACACTTACTATCTGACAGCAAAATTCAAAGCTATTTTTCTAGGCTGGAGGAAAATACCTTGGCTCCTGCTAAGGAAAATGGAGTGTATTTGCTCCCAGAAATGCATGTGAGGGAATGAGATGCTTGAGATTTTAAGGTAGAACTCTCTCTCATACATGGAAAGAAATTTTAAAAATGCTGGAAAAACTTTCATTTTTGTTACTGGATTTTTAAAGAGAGAGCAAACTGCTCCTATGCTAAGTAGCCACATGAACAAACAGGTACAGTTCTGGCAGGTGAGGTGGTTTTCCCTCTTCCTGAAGAGGAAAAATGGAATCTGATGTACAAAGTATCTCTTGTAATTAATCAGTTGGCTTATTCATGCCTCCTAAAGTTGAAATTGAGAGCTGTCTGGAAACTTGAAGTACCTTGGGAATAAAATAATGGACATTAAGCTTATTTTATAGCAAGTCAAGCTTTGGGAGTCTGCCAGCATTTGTCAGGATTATTGGACCATACCTAATCAAAGCAGAAAAACGCACGAGCTGAAGTCTTTGACTATCCGAGAGTTCAGAGAGTGATGAGCAAAAGGGACCTCTCCCAAGCTGTGAGATAAATAATAAATGATCAAAAGCGATGTAAAGATCTAAAAATAAAGTCGAACTACACTGTGAACTCTACTAGGAACGGTAAGGATCATTTCACATTTCAGCATCTTCCCTCCTTTTTTTTGCAGGGAAAAATTTGTTCCCAGAGCACCCCACTAAGGAGGTTCTTTGTTACTCAACTTCCAGCTCCATGGAAGCGTGACAGATGATTCAGCATGCCAGTGGAGCTGGAAAGCAAATTTGCTCACCTTGGCTGCAAGCCACATGACCCAAAAAAGCATGGCCATCCCCAGGATGAAATACCAATGGATCTGAGTAAGCAACTGCAAACAATGACTGCACTTTTAGGAAGTGAAAGGATATCAGTGGCAGCTCCTTTATAGAAGGGAAAAAATAATCTGAAAAACACACTGAGCACTTATATTTGACTCATTCTAATGAATGCTTGAATACAACACAGACAGCTGGACATTGAGCACAGCTGGCCTGAGAGGAACCATAGCACAGGATCATGATCACAGAAGATCCCATGCTTCAGTCAAGCATGGGATCTTCTGTAGTCTCACAATGGAAAGAGAGAGATGGGGCCTGAAAGATGAATCCACTGCCCTCTGCCTCCATGCTCTTTCCTCACTGGGGATGGATACATGCTTGCATTCAAGCCAGAGGCACTTAGATTTCACCAAAGCAATGAACCTAAGTCTTCCAGGTCAAATTACATATGAGTTTGGTGGCAGGGGGGAAGGTGACATATCAGTTCTTCACAGGCCTCAGATTCCAAACTCTGGGCTGACAAAAAAAAAAAAAATCACTGAAATTGAAAAGGAAGGAGTAATTTCAAAGAAAATATTGCATGCAGAGGTACTGCTTTCAAAAGAGGTTAGTAATATGGAACTGTCTTACTTGCTATGCGCTGAGCTACAGTTTTGAAGGTATCTTCCTTCAGTCAAGAATCAGGGGGAAGATGCAGATTAGGTTCATCAGATAACTGAGATTGAGCAGCAAAGATTAGTGGTGAGAAAAGAAACATGTCAGAGGCAGCATGCAGAGATGATGGTCTTTTCACAAATCCTCCTTCATGTGAGAACTTCCTCTGACTAGCAGTCAGGAAGATAATGAAAAAACAGGATAATATCAGATAACATCATACTGGTGAACTCACTGCAATGATATTGAAAATACTGGGGAAGAGAAGAATCTGCTGAGGGGAAATGGCAGGAGTGGAAATCATACTGAGTAATGCTTTGGGAACAAGAACTCAAGTAAAGTAGTTCCCATGAAGAGAGGCTTTACCTTTTTACCTGTAGATGTGCAGTGACATATTGACTCCAGCAAATGTACTTGGGAATCAACTCAAATACTAAAAAACACATGCGCTGCATTAGCATCTTCCACAGTTCACAAAGGTAAAGTTTTGATGAATCACTTGTGGTTATGTGTCAGATGGCCAAGTCCAACATCTAGTCTCACAAAAACAGATCCCTTATGTCAGTGCTGATTTGCATGTACGTAGCCTCCATTGCCTGCTGGCTGGGTCTCACTTTAGAGAATATAGGGTCATTCACATTTTTGTTAGATGCACTGCACTTGCCAGATACAGTTGTCCTCTTCTGTTTGGTGCCATCAGAGAGATGCTTTCCATTAGGGTGACCATTGCAGGTTATTCCCTTATCTCACTAAGGAATAATACATTTACTTAGGTTCCTTCTGCCATTCACCTACTGTGCCTAGTCTCAGAAAATGAAGAAAGTTTCAGGCACTCAGCATCTCCTTGTCTGTCTGGCTCATAATAGAAAAAGGATATTTGCAACTAGGACTTCATTTGGTCTCAGCTAATAAAGCCAATTCTTAGAGAAAGCAAGAATTTCAGTGTAAGGCAGAAAATGAGTTTGGAAAGAGAAAAATATTTACCTTAGGCCCTCCATTATTTCTGTATTATGAAGTCAAGGCCCTATTTTATGTAAAAAAAATATTGGTGTTCCAGTTTTATTTGAAATTTCTCAAAAACCTGCTTCTGATTTCCTACAGTACATTTTGTAGGCCACTTCAAGCCCTGAACAGCGTAACTGACCACTGAAGTCTGCAGGTAACATGATAAAAAATATGCACTCATAAGGTACTCTGTGAATATTTTATTGCTGCTGTTATTCTGAAAGGCTTACCAGGTAGTTAATCATTTATTTTAAATGCGTAAATATGAAAGCTCCAGACCTTGGTTTGGTATCAGATTATGCTCTGTTAGTCACGTGCGAATTCCCTTCTTCTTTTCTATCACATTGTAACTGCAGTCTTCAATTTAAAAGGGAATAGCTTCCTACAAATACAGTTTTATCTGACTACTGCAAACACCAGGAATCTTGAATTAATCTTGGCTTCTGTCATACTGCTTTGCAGTCCATCCCTGAAGGAGAGGATATTTTTCCCAATAAAAGAAATAAAGAAATACTTTCAAGACACTTGACTAGTTTTATGGCTTTCAAAAATAGCACTGCATCTCACAGAGCACAGATACTCACGGAGCCCTGTGCAAACTTTCCAGTGACGCTGTTACTGCCACTGAACAGCTACAGGAAATAACTCATTGCTCCTCTTTCAGCCATCAGATAATGCCACTGATTACATTTTTCATTTGTTAATATGGCAGTTCTACCTTAACTTGTGATGCAGATTTTAACAGAAAGCACAGCAAAACCATACCATCACATCATCTGTGTGTCTCTGGTGCAAAGTTCAAACCAGCTTTCTCTGTTTGTCTCCATTTATTAAGAGGAATACAGAATCTTAGAATCTCATCACTCTCCGAGTAAAGAGTTTCTTCCTAACATCTAACCTAAATTTCCCCTCTTCTAGCTTAAAGCCACTCCTACTTGTCATCACATCACTATCTGTCCATGTAAAAAGTTGGTCTCCTTTCTGCTTATAAGCTCCCTGAAGTATTGGAAGACTGCAGTGAGGTCTCCCCAGAGGAATGGTTCTGTCATCTTTTGACAACAGTACCAGATAAATCCTTGTTCATAGTGACCAAGAAAAAAAAAAATCAGAAATTACCTCCACTCTCTTATAAGTGATGTCCAAAGATAGCTAACAAAGGCCAGAGCCTGGACTGATTCCACGTGCATCTTACAGTAAGTGCTCATCAGCCTGCATAAATGTCTTCTGTGCGTGTGAAAGACAACAAAACCACATCTGCCCTTTTTCACTGTACACAACAAGCATGACTGTAGCACATCATAGCCTTTTCCCAGCACTTATATATGGGAGAAATTTGCTTGGGCATAAGAGTCCAACAAAACTCCAGGAGCTGGTTTAGCTGATTACAGGCAGACATCTGCAGCACAACTGTCTGTTACTGAGCTACTAACAAGCTTCTTATGACAACAGAGAGAGAAGAAGGCACTGTTAGATGTGTATACTTCCGTGTTATTTTGGATGCCTTTTTAAGGCTGAGCTGAATCACACTTTGGGCTCTAGTGATGAGCAGGAACCTTCCTTCATCACCTGGCAGCCCAGGTGACCCCCATTAGGCAAGTGACTCCCATCCCCATTTTACCCAAGCAGTTGCAGTTAAGAAGTACCAAACCAAAACTGAGTAGCATCGTAAGTGATACCAGCTCTGCCTGCCTACCTATAATTAGTCCCTTGAAAGGTTATTTTGGAGCACCCAAAAACAATTTAAATTTGCCTTCCCTATACTGTTTCTGTCTCCCCTGGCTGTCACAGAGGCCCATCAGCTGCTGCTATTAGAAATGCAGTTTGCATCTCACAACATCAATAAAGGTGAGTCAAGCAGTATAAGGATACCTCTAAAGGCTCATTTCATTGATGTTTGCTGTTACTGAGTACATATATAACTTTCCTACCAGCTGGAGATAGCTGCTGTAATAAGGCCAGTCTCAGTTATATGGAAAGGGATCCTTCCAGAGAGAAAGCACAATGCCTCATATCTTTTTCACAAACTGTTTCCTACCTCCAAATTTCAGAGGATTGATTTCTGTTTGCAAGATATTCTTCCTTTATGAAAAAGAGTTGTGACTGCAGTAACCATACAGTATGTGACAAAACTTATAACCAGTGTCACTAAAGCACAGCCAGCCCCACATTGGCAGGGTGAATAGTATAGGCAGGTAAGCCAAAAACATAATCATAAGACTGCCTTCACAAGCCCATCCACCGATCATTTCCAAGAGATTTAAGGGATGGTGTCATAATGTCTCTTCTTTTCAGTTCTGAAACTAGCTTTGCTGCTCTTAACTTTTGGGATAGGTATTGTACAATTAACAAATGCACAGTTTGAAGCGCAGCATAGTTCGGATAGTATTTTACAGGTTTATAGTTAGAAAGACTACCATGGTGGAAAGAGACAATCAAAAATGAAATGCTCACCCACATCCTCAGCTCACAGAAAAAACTCCGAAGGGAGCAACCTCCAGAAAGAGACCCTTCCCCCGTGGCAGTCAGCCCTTAAATGGGGTCTAGGAGCAGCCAGGCTCCACCCCATCTGGTCCCACAGCTGAATTGCCTTCACCTGTGCTCTCATGGCTGACTCAGTGCTCACCTCAGGTGATCAATCAGTGGTTCAGGCCCTGACTCAACATTTCCCATACAGGTATGTATACATAGCAAAATTTTCTCTTCCAGACAAGTTCAGCCACTTAAGGATTTTTTCTCTATACTGCACCAAGAGACCTCTGGCTAAATAAAACCTATTTTTCAAGCTGTTTTCTTCTTGCCAAAGATGAAGATTCAGAGACAGATTCACAATTCCCTTTTTGTAATTTCTTTCAAATGTTCAAATCCCATGGTTAAAAAAGTATATCTTCTTTAATATAGATATGTCTGGCTACCGCATTTAAACCTGTTAACCAGATTAAGCACTTTAGGTGACCTATCTTCCCTTTTTCCAGACTACTTGCTATTCTTGAACCACTTACAACACATAGATCTAGACCTCTCAGAATATAGCATTTTCATCCAGCCATTAGGTCTTATATCATCTATGCACCTTTTTCATTTTATATTATATTTTTCAAGGTGCAAGTATCAGAACTTCCTTCAGTATTTTGGTTCCAGTGAAATCACTTGCCTGCTTCTGCTATTTATCTCAACAAATACCGCCTGCAAGCTATGCTCATGTACCCTGGCCAAAGCTTTGTTTGATCAGACTCCATGCACCCAATTACTACTCCACACAGTTTATTTGTTCTTATCTTCATTTCTATTCTACCAGCATATGATATTCACAGACTTATTTTACATCAAATGTTACATTTTTTTCCAGAACACTGATAAAATTTGTTGGTCAGCATTGTTTCTGGTACATGCCATCATGGGATGCCACTAGAAACAGACTCATTCAGAGGAAAATTCACATTAGCAGCAGCTTTGCAATCTGCCATTTAGTAAGTTCTAAATTTATCATATGTGAGCTTTATTGACACTAATTGCTCATTTTGCAGCCTTGCCATGCAGTTGCTCTCTCTTTTTTTTTTTTTAGCTCGGACTGTTCAATGGCAGTGAACAGAACACATTAAACCATGGAAATTTTTTATGTCTGCACAACAGTGTTTATCAAACAGACATGTAATTCCCAATAAATCTGGACTTTCCTGACAAGATTATTTTTTTAACAACATCATATTGACTGTCATGAAATAATATTCACACAGTTTACCTTCACTTATGTTTTTATTAATTAAACGTTGTCTCAGTTTTGTCATTATTTTGTAAGGGACATATGTTGGGCTAAAAAGGCGATTGCCTGTATTAACCCATTTTTCCTTCTTAGCATACCATCACCAGAAGATTGAAATAATTGGCTATTTCTCTTGATACAAGGTAGTCAGATTTCCTGTTTGCAAACTGCAGAGTGCCTGACAGCAGCCTACCCCTAAGAGGACAGCGACCCTCCAAGCAGGAGGTTTGGGTCCTAATTTCCTACAAGGAGGAAACATTTCTGGGTTGAAACCATTTTGTAGGCTCTTTGCAGCCCCAGACTGCTGTCACTGCATTGAATACACAAAGATCAAGTGACAGAACTCACTTCTCAAGGTTTCCTTATATTTGTGTGTGTATATATATATATAAAGGAACGCAGAGCCTGGAGGCCTGAGCATTAGCCTGTTATGATTTGGAGTTAGTCTGGTGGCTGCTTGTTTTAGGTGATGACTGAGGTATTTGTTGGCCATCAGATATGCAGGGCTGCCATGACATCTAGTGTGACCAGAGAGGTTGATAATCAGAATCACAGTGTAACTCAGGTGGGAAGGAATGTCAGGAGGTCTCTAGTTCAAAGCAAGGCTGGCTCTGATCTCAGACCAGGTTACTCAGGGATTTATGCAGCTAGACCTTGAGAAACCTCCCAGAATGGAGAGTGACTGCACAAATCCCCTGGGCAGCTTACTCTGCTGCCTGACTTCCCGTGCAGTGAAAACTTGGAAATCCATTGTCTCTTGTTTGCCTGACGTACCCCACTACCAACAGCCTGGCTCCAACTTTTCACTGATCTCCTTGCAGGCCATCACATCTCTTGCCTGAAGATGCCCCTCTCCCTCAGCCTCTTCTTAGGGGGCAAGTGCTCCTAACCTGACTGTAGGGCCCTCTGCCCTTGGTTGTAGGTGCCTTTCCTGTGCTGAGGAGGGGACAAAGCTGGACGCAGTGCTCTAGACAGAGTCTAGCAGCTGAAGTGCTGACTGAATGTTCTGTTTACCTAAATGCTCTCTCTCAGACACAACTCTTTTTCCCCACAGCTTCGCCAGGTCCCTTAAGTGGGTTGCTTGTACCCTGCCTCCATTTTCCATTCCATTGTCACTTCAGCACAACAATTTGTTGCCCGGCTTTTGAAACTCATACAGCTCTGCCTTGTAGTTCGTCTGAGTAATCAGCATTCTGAAATAACAGTGATATTTTGAACAGATGAGAACAGGGCTGGTTTTACTAATGCTGACTGCTGTGGCAGACTACACAGCAGAACCAAAGGAATATGAAAAAGCTCCTTTGTCTCTTCCCAGAACAGAGAGTGACAACAATGAATTAGTTCCCTACAGCATCAGCCGTAGGGGCCTTTTCTGTAGTAAGGAAATATGCCCTCTCTTCCCAACCTACAGCCATTTGTATCAAGAAAAGTCTCTCAGCACTCTTGTTATTTATTCTGCCTGCATGGTCCCTCTGTGCAGTGGCTGCCGCCAAAGGCACAGATTCAGCATAACACACTGCCAGGGAATGTTAAAAGCAGAAAAAGTCCCAAGAGCCAAGCAAATGGATGCAAAAATGTATATTCTCTTCCCACTCCAGTAAAAGCGGTGGCTGTTAGTTGCTGAATGATTTCATGGAGTGTTTAAGATAAAGAGCCCTGAAAAGTGAGGGAAATAATTCTAGATATTGTGAGAATGGGTATGATTCCATGCACAGATAGTTTATGATTTCATTTTATAGGGTTTGCCTGCATCACTTGCTATGACAGCCAAATTGCCCTCTTCATGATCAGACCTATTACACAAGGAGCAAACCCCCAGTGGGTCCACGAGTTTGGTGAACTCCCTAGCATGTAAAGACAAGCAGGTAGGTGTACCAATGGTGTCAGAAAAACACTGAAAAAAGCATTGGGTACCCCAGCAAGCTTGTGGAGAGAGTAATACATACGTATAAAGTCCAAAGTCCAGAAACAGACAAAATTCTAACAGCAATTGAAAAATTTGGTTCTCCCTATCATTTCTAATTTGTATAGCTTCTTTCTTTCACATGCTCTGTAAATGCTTCTTTCTCAGCCTTGCACAAGCCTTCTCTTCCCAGGCAGTGATCACTTGCTTCTCCTGGTCCTCTTAGGTTCTTGCTGGCAAGGCACGTGCTGGGCCTTCTTCAGAGCTGGATGCTCCAAAGAGGTTGAAATTCAGCAAATCTATGGTAAATTGGGCAAAAGCATGTGTGGAAGAGGGTAGTTCTTAGGCAACATGATTTTTAACAGAAAAAAAGGAAAGCAGATGAATCTGTTGCAGCTGGCTCTTCTAGATGTTTCATAAATCAGCAAAATCTGTAGGCAACCAGGCCCAAGCACCAAAATAAATAATTTATTAAATTATTTGGTAAAACTAATATCACACTCAATGAAACTTAAAAAAAAAAAAAAAAGCTGGCAACACCTTGAGTTGGATACTGCATTTTGAAAGACAGCTATTGAGCACTTTTAATGCCAAAATTAGTAGGACAAAAGCTTATTAGTTCAAATATTGTTTTCTTGAGATAAATCTGAAAGAGGAAACATTGAGAAGAATCAGTTACTGAAAAGTGTATACAAATCTGGTCAGAGTACCCTCAGCCTAAGAATATATTTCATTTTAATCACTGGGACACAAATATTAACTATTGTAGGAATAGACTGAAAACTCAAGATTTTTTCTAAATGAGGGACATGAAAGGGAATTTAGATCTGTTTCTCACTCATTCATATTAGTAATAAGCTATTTCAAGTAATTACATTGTGGTGAATAAAGTGAGAGCTGCTAAAATGAAATGGTTGTTTTTTGTTATAAGGGATCACAGATCCATTCCATACAGTTCTGTGCATGTGGAAAGTCATTCTAGCACAGAAAGATATTGCTCCCATCACGTTACTGTTCCACAGATGTTGTTCATTTCTGGATTACAGCAGAATACAGCGGTTGTGCCAGCTGATGCAAATAAATGTCTGCTCCAAAAATGCATGGATTGAATGTGAGAGACAGACAATAAACAGCAGGAGGTTGTGACCCCAAAGTTATACCTTGCAGCCCAGAGAGGCTATGTGAGCATGCTTGTCAAAGGTAACAACAGGGATCACCAGTCGGATGGATCAAGAGCTGACTTACTGAGCTGTTTTATTCTCCTTGAAATAGTCACTTGGAGCCATTTTTCTGTGTTGTTACGTTTTTCTGAATGTGCTTTGTTTTTTAAAAGGTGGCGAAACATAACTAAAGAACATATTTAATACTGATGTTTGTCTGGGAAGCTTCTACCAACAGCAGCCTCTTTTCGTCTGCACAATTCCAGTTTCAACAATCCATTTGCATCACATTGGGGAAGTCCTATTCATGCATCATTTGCAATATGAACCATCTGTTTTACTTCAAAACAGAGATAACAGACAGTGCAGTCTCAACACTGAAGGGATTCATTTCAGAATCTTTGTGTGCATTTGTTAAAATAATTTACTTCTGAATGTTAAGCTTTAAAACACTGTCAGACCAAACAGTGACCTGCAAAGATCACAGTGATTTAATTAAAACTGTATAAAATGTCAGAGTTGGCTTAACACTCAAGCAGGAAAGAAAATATTGCCAAGTTCCCAGGTTTGTATCAGCTGCACAGAGATGAAAATAATCTTTTCAGTCAGAAGGAATTATGAATTAGAAGTAGATTTACCTTTGATAGCAACATTAGCACATACGAAAATATAAGAGTCTCTAGTGTAATAATTACTGAAGTTGTTTCATGACTCATTCTTAAGATTTCATGCGAAAGGCATTAAAAGCTTCCTTTTCAAATTCAGTACTGTATTTTTATGTATTTGCTTTTAAAACAGTTAAACCATCTCTGCAGAGAAGTAGCCAATTTCAGTCTCATTAAAGCCTCATTGCATCATCTTAATGGTAACGCATAGTTCTCCACCTCCCAAGACTTGCTAAGCTTTAAAGCTTTAACAGCACCCAATAAACAGGTAGGAGCAGTACAATTAGAACTAAGAATTTCTTTGCTTTTAGGTCTACATTCAACTGCTAAACCAACTTTCACGCTTTCTCTCTTCTGTCCACTTTTTTCTCTACATCAAGCTTTGTCATGCTTTGCAGGTCACCAATACATATAATGTCAAATCAGCTACCTGTTAACACTGCCTGCCCACTTAACAAAAAAAAGAAAAAAGAAAAAAAAAAAAAAAAAAAAGGCCTTTCTTACACAGTGAAATGATCTTCTTAACATTAACTGCCCTTACACAGCCTTAAGTGTCCCTGTTCTAAATGGTCTCTTTTTAAAAAGGGATGACTGAGCATTTGAAGTAATCTAACATCAATAAATCTGGAGTACTTACTTACATTTTAGGGTATCGCACTCAGAGTGACATGCCCTCAGCCAGAGCAAGATGCACATGCATTTCCTTTTATTTATAAGTTTTGTTGCTGTTTATTTATGGTGTCTAATATAGTGCAACCTTTTCTCTCTACAACTACTCTCTATCCATCACATCATTCTGGAAATCCAGATTGTGTTTCCCAATTCTCTTTGTGTTCCCTTTGGATAAAGCCTCCTAAGATACTTAGCATGAATAAAAGCTTGCACATCCTTGAGTATCTATTGCTGCTTCAGTCAGTATTTCCTCGAATTTCATTTCAATTTCAATCATCAGAACTGACTTCAATAGAGTGAAAATCTCCTTGTAGTCTCATCTTCAGCTAATTTCTTCTTCAGCTTCACTTTCAAGCTTGATAGTAGGTAAATGCTTATTTTAAATCCATTCCCTACTAAGTAAAAGCATGTCAGCATCTCACTTCTTCCATCTCAGTTTGAGCTGTGGTTGGTTTGACTACTACATATTTCACCTTGTTCAGTAGTGTCCTCTGACTTATTTGTTTCTTCCAAAAGCTTTGATGAATTCCAGAGAAAGAAATGCTTTTGTAGTCTGTGTTGAGATTTCGTATGGCACCAAAACAAATAGCAGTTCTTTCATCTGTGGTGACACACTATTGCCAGATTTCTCTGATTCATCTCCACAGATCTCCTTGGCTCTCAGATGATCTGTAATCTCTGAAGCAGGAAGGCAGAGGCTGAAAGTCATGTACATTTTCTTTTGCAGGTTTTTTTTGGTGGTCTTTTTTTTTTTTTTTTTTGCTTGATTAATCATGAAGCTGTCACTAGTGTATAGATAAAAGATATAGATACAGATAAAAGAAGTTCAATTTAGAAGTTAGAGTACAGAAATGTTCACTTATCAAATTTAGCAGGCCTTCTGCTGTTTTCTGGATGTTGTTCAAAGAGCTGGTTTGAACCAAAGTATGTTAATAACCGACCCAATGTCACAATTTTGTTCAAATATTATTTTAAGTAAAAGTATATATATTTTTTTAATTTATATTTTTCCCAGAGACACAGATAAAAGACAGAAACTCACCTACCTGAGCAATTCTATGATTCTATGATTCTTTTTTTACTTCTTAATCATTTAGGGCGTCTCTAAGAAACCCCAAGTTTCACACAGGGAAAAACTTATTTTTTCATCTTCTAGTTCTTAACTGAAGGGATGCTCTACCTACTACGTTGCTTTCTTTCTGTTCATCAGAAATGGCTTCATAAAATAGGACATTAAATGCTTATGAGTATCTCATATGTAAAGCAGTTTATCAGGATGAGCAAAGTGACTGAGAATAAGTAGAATGGAATTTTAGGCCATCAACCTGGAAAAAGTTTTCTCCTTTGACTGAAATTTAATCTTCGTTTTCTGCTGGTCTGCCTTAAGTACATCCATCACAAAGAGCTTAAATCATACTGTAGCTCATGGGTATTTCTATGCTGTTGTCAGAATAAAGGTAACCCTGATGTCATGAAATGCCAGTAACATTATGCCCAGCATAGTATAGATAAGCTAAAAGCAATGTAACCTTTAAAAAATAAGGCTGCTATTTAGCTACTGCATGTATTAGCTACCCAGCACCCCAGGCTAGAAAAGTGGATGATGCAAGCATCTAACTTTTAGTGCAAATGTATTTGTACATGAAGTATCCAAGCTTCAGTGCCTGTGGCTTCCTAACTAAGCTCACCTTCTAGGGTAGAATATTATGAACTGAGACATTTTACAAATCATAGAGAGAAAAAGTGCGTGTTTTGGCTGAAGAATGGGAGTGACAGACCAGCCATGTAGTAATAGTGGTGGTCAGGGGGAGTGATTCAGACACAGGCAGTTGGGAATGGTGTCTGCTACAAAGCGTGATGGGAAAAAAATACAAAGGAAAATGTGTTCATACAGTCATAGAATGGCCTGGGTTGAAACGGACCATAAGGATCATCTAGTTTCAACCCCCCTGTAATGGACAGGGTTGCCAACCACCAGACCAGGCTGCCCAGAGCCACATCCAGCCTGACCTTGAATGCCTCCTGGGATGAGGCATCAACAACAGAATCACAGAATGGCCAGGGCTGGAAGGGACCTCAAGGATCATCAAGCTCCAACCCCCTGCCACAGGCAGGGCCACCAACCTCCCCATTTAATACTAGACCAGGTTGCCCAGGGCCCCATCCAATCTGGCCTTGTACAACTCCAGGGATGAATGGGGCATCCACAACCTGTCTGGGCAGCCTGTTTCAGCACCTCACCACTCTCTCTGTAAAGAACTTCTACCTGACATCCAACCTAAATCTTCCCTCCCTGAACTTAAAACCATTTCCCCTTGTCCTGCTGTTATCTACCCTTTCAAAGAGTTGATTCCCCTCCTGTTCATAGGCTCCCTTTGGGTACTGAAAGGCTGCAATTAGGTTACCCTGCAGCCTTCAACCTCCTTGGGCAATCTTCCAGTGCGTCACCATCCTCTGAGTGAAAAACTTCCTCCTAATATCTAACCTAAACCTCCCCTGCCTCAGTTTAAAACCATTCTCCTTTGTACTATCACCATCCACGCTCATAAAGAGCCGTTACCCCTCCTGTCTATACGCTCCCTTCAAATACTGGAAGGCCACAATGAGGTCACCCCGGAGTCTTCTCATCTTCAAGCTAAACAAGCTCAGTTCCCTCAGCCTTTCCTCATAGGAGAGGTGCTCCAGCCCTCTGATCATCTTAGTGGTCCTCCTCTGGACTCATTCCAAGAGCTCTGCATTTTTTTTGTACTGGGGGCTCCAGGCCTGGACACAGTTACATCTATTCAGATCTAGTCAGGCACCATGGGCCCAATGTTTTTAAACAGGCTGTGATTTCACTTTCCCTCTTTCCAATGCCCTGTAAGCAAAAGATTGTTAGATAAATAAATGCAATTGGAAAGGACAGGATTTAGCTTTCTAATTACCTGCTGGTCCCTGTAATTTATTGCCCCTGAAATCTGTCTCCAGGAAGATGTGAGCAATTTAATTATTCTTCAAATAAAGGCAAACTTGATATGCACAGATCTGTAGCTACAGGTGCTGAAAGTGTTCCCTGGCATATTGCACGAGGTGTTTCATTCAGATAATGTCTTGACTGGGACTTCTTGGTTAGATTCAGCTAGAATTATGCTATATCGCTCTGCTCCATATTCATACACACAGAATGTATTCTTCCTTCAGTTTTTAAAAGCAACCTTTTAACTGCAAAGTGCTGCATGGCTGTTTCTCTTGAATATTTATTCACACTATTTTTTCTGATTCTAAGCAGAACATAACAGTCTGTAGTTAGTACAACTTGACAAGAGATACATAAATTACGTTTTCTTTTTGCTTTCTAGATGACTGTGTGACTTTGGGTTTTCTGTTGTAGAAGAACAGCACATTATTTTAGTAAGCAAAATTAATGATGTGATGGACTCAGCCCTGCTCTTCTCTAGCAAGAGTTATTCTCCCTAGGACAAGGTAGAATAAATAGGAAAAGCCCACAGCTATGCCCAAGTGAGGCGCTGATCGTCTATGGCAAGTCAATCTTCTTCGGGCTTAAATGTGTTTCTTTACAGGAGTGAAAAGCTGAAAATAGAAAGTCTCTGCAGCCCAGCAGAATGAGGTGATGGCTGTTGTGCAACTCATTCAGTGCCTGGAGCTGCCTTCCAGATCCCCTCTCTCCAGCACAGTGAGGAGTTTAGAGGGGAAAGGAATCTAATTCCCACCGTGGCACATAGAGGTGTGGAGCTGTGTGCTCCACATTTGACTGCTTTATATAATATGTTCCTGGGGTGATAATCCTCACACTATGTATGTACGTAAATAGCTATTTGTTTTTAGCACAGCCTCTTTCTCAGAAAACCATTTGGAACCTTTCAAGTTATTTTCTTGCCAGTAATTCCTTTTCTTTTGATATAATGATGAATTTCAGTACAAACACAATACAAGCCAAAAAGGGAAATCTCTCCAACTTTAGAGTGCTGTATGCCCAGCCGAGGAGACCAACTGCATTAATACCATCACAGCCCTGAAAAGAGCAGCAGCCAGCAATGCACATAGCGTGATAACCACAAACTGCAGACTACCACCCTTTGTGCCCTCTGTACCAACTATTTATACATCGGTATTATCTCTCCCAAAAGTGCCTGAAGCAACCTGGCATAAAGATTAGGAACCCACTGTCTTCATTACAAACCTCTATGCCAGATACAGTGTTTGCAAGACATGTTTATCTGTTTGCCTGCAGTAAAATGGTTAATTGATCTGAAATCAGAAAGGCTTCTAAGACTTCCTGCCTGAAATGTTTACAGTACTTGGGACAATACTTTGGGAAAACTTCATGTCCACCTGTCCTAACACAATCAATTCCACCTTTCACAAGTTTTAAGCAGTTCTTTCTTAGATACCTTTGTTGTTATTTATTACTGCTGTACCATTCACCACATGTTCAGCAACATCTGGCAGGTGACCAGCTGATAGCGGTAAAGACTTCTTCAATTTTTCATGGACAGAAGTAAGCTCTGATGTTGGGGTGCTGCAGACACCCCTTCCTTTGTTGTACATGCTTTCAAAGGCTTTCCAGGGCAAGCATTTGGATGGGACTTGGGAAATGAGTCTGTGTCATTAGAGCAGCGGTGATGGAGCGCCCGTTTCCAGCTTGACAGTGGTGTAGCAGGCAGGGACTGGGTCTGTGCAGCCCAGGGAAGGAGTTAGGAGCATGGCTCTTGCTGTTGCATAAGCTTAGACAAAATATGAGACTTTGCTATAGGATATGCACAGCAAGCTTTGATTACATGCAGATCAGCCACAAGTCACATTAAATGGCGTATGAAATAAAAACTGACCCAAGGTGCAGGTGTCAGGGTCAGGCAGCTGACCCAGCCTCACTGGAGTTTTTCACCTGCATCCTAATGCAATCCTAATTTCCAAAGCCTCCAGTTTCACAATCCCTCCTTTGATGTGGCTCAGTGATCTTTTCAGGTGGTTTATTCCACAGCCTGATCAGCTTTAGCACTGAGAAAAGTTTATACCTGACCTGAATCTCTGCTTCTTTACACAGAACTGATCAGCCTTCATTTTATCCCTCACAGCTCTGGGTAAGAGAAACTATTTTTCTTTCTCTTCTTTTCACATTTCAAATGTTTGTACAGCATTACCACCTTTCTCTGGATTTGGAGCTTGTATTGAAGCCTTATGAGAGAAGGGAAGAAAGAGGATGTATCAAGACAGAGGCAGATAGAGATCTCCAGAGTAAATTATAGGAGAATCTGAGCGTATTGCACTATTTATAGTATGTGTATGCCTATGTTGAGCTAAATTTGTGGAGGAGGATGCTTATGATCATATCCATAAAAATGTACAAACATACACATACACAAATTAATTTTCTTCATAAATACTATTCATTAACTAGTTACTTTTTTAATGCTACAAATAACTCCACCCCCTGCAAAAGAAAAAAATGTGATTAGTCTCTAATAGCAGCCAAGCTTCAACTATAGCAAAATGTCTATGAGAGAGCAGCCAGGAAGGATTATTTTTACCTTCCATGCCTCTCACTGGGTTTTGTAAGCCTTTTTTCCAGGCCAGCTGGATACTGGTACAGATGCCTCAGCAGCCTGATTCCACGTGGCAGGCTTTATCTCAATACTTTTAATCAAATTTATACATTCTCAGGAACACAAAATATATCTGAATGTGAAGGAGTCAAAGAGCACAGCAGTATGTGTTGGTGCATGAGTAGAAGCCCTTATCTTAGTCATAAGATCTTTTTACCTCATCTATGTTCTTCTACAGCCTGCAATGTTGGGTCTCTCCACGGGCACCCCACCAGGCACTCTTCCAGGCACCAGCCACCCAGTGCTCCCACAAGTGTGGAATATATGATGACAGCTCTGGCTGCTGTCCATGTCCTCAGCACACTGAGCTTGTGCAGACTGCAAGTTCCATGTGGCCAGGCAGAACTCTGAATAGCAGAGCAGAAGCTCTATGTCTCTGCTAAGGGCCAACTGCTGACCAGTGGGACCCCTGGGTGCCTTCCCCCCCTCTTGCAGAGCTTGCCACCCAATCCCCCTCCCAGGCAATGCCTCTTGTCAGGTTTTGCCCAGAAAAAACAGGATATGATCACACAGTTCTCTGTGTATGAAGAAAGGCTTCATGGACTTGTTTCTATAAAGACTGAAGCACAATTCAAATCTTGGAAACTGTTTCAAACCCAACAGCCCTCCATGTGATTTAATTTTCAAAGGCGCTGAGATTATTACCAGAAGGCAGTGGTAATGCTGGCTGTGATCAAGAGGGCTGTGCTTAGGAAGAGTAAGAATTACCCTCCAATTAATTTTTACTGAATGGATGCATGAGAGCAGACAATCTTGGGCAGAAATGCCCCTGGTATGACTGTGGGAGAGATTCAGAAATACTTGCACCAGCTTTGCTCCAATAAGCCTCAATAAGCTGAATTTACCCATATCTCCAGCAGGTAGGTACTGTTTCAGTGCTATCGTGCCAGCAAGTTTTCTTTAACCTAAAAAGGCCAAATGAGCAGAGGGAGATTCTGGGTGAAAAGTAATGATTTCCAGCTATTCAGAGCTGCATGCTCTGGGGAAGTCATTTGCCATGTTTGGAGCTGTGGCAGAGTGATAGATGGCATTTCTAAACCATCAGCTCTGAAAGGCAAACAGTGCAGCCTGCCTGCCTGCCTGCTGAAATCTGGCGAGGACTGAATTACACAGGGAAGAAAGGACAACCATATCATTTGCACAGCATGCCGTATATTCTCTTGTCTCTCTCCTCTTTCTGCCTCAGCTGTCTTCTCTAGAGAAGTACTGAAATATAATCCTTTCTTCTAAGAACACCATGAATCATTCTTTTCTGGATAAATTGATAAATTAAACCCAGGGAAAGTGGCTGGTCCTAATGGCACAGTAGCTAGTTGAACAAAGTCCAATTAGCTTTATGGCCCAATAATTGAAGTGCACTAAGAAAAATTTCATCAAAAGATGCTGGCAGAGAAAGACAAAATTTTAAAGCATTCCCTGCACAAGACTATTCACATGCAATACATTTGCTTTCTCTGTCCTGTTCCTTCCCTACACCAAGAAGAAAGCTGTTTTCTCCTTCTAGAGTGTCTCTTTGTGTTTTTTAAATGCTATTTCTCCATTACGTATGTTTACAGTAATGACTTTAAATTATAAATTTATCCATATTAACTCTTTATTTTAAGAAGAAATACCTGCTTTTCCCAAGGTTGATAGATTCTTCTACAGTTTTATCATCTCACTTGCATTTTTCTTTCTGATGTTTGTCCATTGTCAGGACTGAAGGAAGAGTTTGGCCACATTAGAAATGGTTTCAGTTCTGCTGAGAGCTGCCGAGAAACAAACAAGTTTATATTTGATATGATTTCATATTAACAGAGGATGACCTTATCTGAGGGCAGCCTTTAAATGGAAATCAGTCTCAGACTTGAGAGTAAGCAGACAAGTAGTCCTTATGTAAGTAGTAATAAGTGTTTATGACATTGTTCAGATATCTTCATTGTGCTTAGCTGTACTTGTGCAATATTTTGTTTAATTTCTCTTCTCTACTGTAATCTTAATGTAGTCATAATGGATTTGATTATATGTTGTTGCTCTTCCTTGGCTTATTACAAACTGCTGGCAAACAATCCAGAACTCAAATGTGCTCCTGAAAAAATCAGCTGTTTAATAAACCCAAAAACAAACACATTCTTGGTGAAGAATTTGTAAACTGAACAAAGGGACACATCTCCATGGTGTGCTAAATGAACATACTGTCTGTAGTTAGCAGCACAATTGAGAGATAAAGAAAAAGAGCAGTAATAGAGAAGATTAGCAACCTTCTAGTATTAAGAGGGCTGCTGTAAGAAAGAAGGGGACAGACTCTTTAGCAAGGTCTATTGTGATAGGACAAGAGACAAATGGTTTCAAATTAAAAGAGGGGAAATTTAGATTGGACATAAGGAAGAAGCTTTTTACAATAAGGGCAGTGTTGCTGGTGGAAGACCTCATCCCCAGAGATGCTCAAGGTCAGGCTGGACGGGTCTCTGAGCAACCTGATCTACCTGTAGGTGACCCCTGTTCATTGCAGAGGAGCAGTACTGCTAACCTTTAAGGGTCTCTTTCAACTCAGCTGATTCTATGACTCTATAAACATAGATGGATGTCTAATTTCTACTCATTTCATAATTCTTATTAACAACACTATTGGCCCTAACCTACAACAGCACAAATCCCTATGCCTCGCACAGTTTCACAGCCTGCTTTTGCTGTTCTGCTCCCAGTAAGCAATAGCTTCAGCAAAAGTCCTTGTTGGATCTTTGGATTCTGCAGCTGGTTCCTACTTCAAAATCACACCAAGAAACTGAGAGCCTCCAACTTAGAAGTTGTGGAAAAGAAGGAATCAGATACCAGCCAGGAAGATGCTTATTTGTGAGCCAATGTTCAGAGATGTCAACATGGGGATCTGTTGAAGCTTTGTGAAAAACTCCGCTCTTAATTTCATTTGCATCTTTTCTAAGTATCCATAACAAGGCAAGTTTGAGGCCAGATACAGTATCATGTTCAACCCAAACTGAGTTTCTTTTGTGTTATTAAAACAAACAAACAAAGACAAACAAAGAAGCATTTAGTCATTAGTTTTGGTGCTGAGAAAACTTTGACACGATCATTACATTCATTTCTTGTCTTATGCTGGGCTTGTAAGCTCTCTGGGCCACAGACAGTTTCTCTGTCTGCAGTGTTCCTGATTGCCACAGCAATAAGAGAAGAAAATAGTAATTACAATCTGCTGAGGTTTGTTCGTAATAATAAGTAGATGCTGAATGTTTCCTCAAGTGAACAAAACCACCATGCCTCACTTTCAAAATGCTTTGATTTGAACTAATCACTCACAGTCATTTTATGCACATATGAATGATTTCAGCTTGCTTCCCCATGGAGGATATCTTGCAAGCAGAGACTGAGGTTTATTTGATGAAACATAAATACGTACTCCTAGTGCTGAACTAGGCCTTCAGAGAGCAAGCGATGGCTGCCCAGTCACAGCTGGGTGATTCTGTGCTGATGAAATTGAGGGGTATTACAGCTACAGCCACTTTTCTAATCTGCTCTCATTCATACTGAGACTGAGCAATGGTCTGAGCTAGGTGACTGCACTCCCCTGAAGCAGATAGATTGCTGCTAAAAGGGCTAGGATAATAAGTATGAAGAGGGATTTCTTCACTCCTATCTGGCTGACCTATTCAAGGCAAAATCCCTCACTAGAAGACCTCAGCACATAGATTTCACAGGCATTAATGTGTTTTCCAAGCAAATCCCTGCATCTATTTCTGTTTTCCCCAGTACTAGTCATGATTTTAATTGCTTTGCATGGGCATAATTAGCCAACTGGTGAATATTAAAAAGTCATCTAACAGCGCATAAAACTGTGTGAGGCACTACTGGTCATCAGTACAAGAGACATGTAGAAGGTCAAAAGATCCACAAGGTTATTTACTAATTAATTTAATTTTGGAATAGAGGTCAGGCATGCAGTTACTCTGCAAGGAAAATTGTCCATACCCAGGGTCTGAGAACTCCCTGTGCTCCAGTAAATAGAATAAGTTTAACACATAGAAATGGTAAACGTAACATGACCCACTTTACTCTGCAGCAATAACTGGTGCCTTTGTCACCACCACCTGGTATTTTCTTAACAAGGTTGTCAGTGAAATCTGCAGAAGCTGTGTTTATCTGTTCATGTAGGAGATATGGCCATGAAATATCAGGCAATACCTGTGCTTCAGAGTGCTTTATTATGTTCCAGTTTTCTTCCAGGTGAAGCACAGACTTGGTTTTGGCCTGCTATACCAGTTGGGAGGCCAGTTGTTCTTTCAATTGTGAATTTACCTAATAGAAACATCAGAGAACTTGGCTTAATTGGGCTCTAAGAACAAAAAGCATTGGAGTGGAAGCCAAAGAACCTTCTCTGCTTACAAAGATGCTGAATGCCTACTCAAAAAGTCATATCTTTGGAGGTGTGACCATCCAGACAGAGCACCCAGTCCTCTGCATGCATGTACAGTCTTGCTCTTCACGTGATCAACAGTAGGGGCACACTGGCTGGATTACCCACTTGACTGATCTTTACCTAGAAGAGACTAGGAAAGTGGAGGGTCCATCAGCCTACGGGTACAGTTCTACTCACTGACAGTCCATGAAAAGATTGAAACTTATTTCAGTGAAAATGTTACTCCTTCATTGTGTTTTCCTAGAATTACAATCAATAAATTCTATGCGGAGCTCCATGGACATGCTGCAATGCCTATAAAACTGCAGTAAGGCAAAACTAAAGAGCTTCTGTTTCAGAAAAGTTTGTGTAAATCTTGTCTATTCTATTATTTTCAGTAACTGTGATCTCATCAAAAGTACAGCTTTACAGACTAAAACATACAGAATTGAAGGAAGCCAGCATATGCTCTTTTAGTGACAGTGTATTATCTGAAGTAGGCCTTCTATTTGTTTCATACCTAATTATTGCATCATCTTTTTTGTAGCTTGATATATAAGTGAATTAAACGCTTATGTGAGTGCTTCATACAATGTGAAACACAGCTGTGACATTTTTACAAACAAAACAGTGCTAAATGTTCCGGACACCGAATTTCATTTTTACACTGTTTACAAAAATATTCCTTTGTAGCAAATATTTTTGCCTCTCCCTTAGTAATACACAATTGTGTTCTGCAGAACCATAAAGCACCCATTTAGATTGCAATAAAATGCTGGATATTTTTATCTGACAAAGAAAAGATGGTGAGCTTAGCGATCAAAACAGCCATCTCTATTACAAGCATTCAGATAAGCATTCCTATCCTAGCTGTTGCCAAACAGAGACAGATTAAGATTAATTGCAGTAATTAAACAAAGGGACAGGGTACAGCATTAGTAGGAGCAACGTATCACATATTTTTTCCAGAAATTTTCTACAACAGAAAAATAGAAAATCACATGACGTCTAGTTAGGCTGTGCACAAGAATTTCTACAAGAATTAACTATTCAGCTGAAACTTATTTACAAGGCATTCACATGTATAGTTTACCATAGCATATCTTTCTTTAAAAACTACCAGCTGGTAAAAGCAAGTCAGATTTAGAACATTTTCTTGATTAGATTATAGCCCTCTAAAATATTGCAATTTTTTTTTTTTTTGGTCATAGATTTCAACATTTGTTTGATAAGTTTTAATGAAATGAGTTAGAATATTGATTAGAGTCTAGTCAAACCTCTTGTTAAAAACCACACAGTGAATAACCACCATTTTCTTTTCACTTTTTCTCTATGCAGTTGTTTTCTTGATTTCTGCTTGTGCTTGGGATTTGTTATTTTTGTTTTGTTTTAGTTATTTGCTTGTTTGTTTGTTTTTTTCTTGTTAGTTTGCTTCAGAGGACACACACTCTGCCTGAAGCCTGTTTTGGTCACATAATGGGCTCAGGTTACGATGTCACTGGTCTCACAGCAGGGCACTGTAAATCAACTGTATTGCATTTACAGAACTCATCCAAAAGCCCAATATGTTAATTGTATCCTCAGAACGGAAAATAAAGGACAGCTGAATCTCCCCAAAAACACACTTTGCAAGGATGGAGGGCTAGAATAAAAATTCTGCTCATTTTTAGGACATCACTAGTCCTTGGCTAATTTAGTGTTTATGGTCTTAGCATAGCTTCAGGACAACTCTTCCCATCCCCCTTGTCCCCAAATAGCTGATTTCAAGAGCAACCTTTTCCTAGATGAAGATTATTTCAATTAAATAAAAAAAAAGTATAATTCCTCTTATCTCTACTTCAGTGTGGCATAAACACACACTGTTTTGACAGCACTGACATAGCTAAGGCTTTGTCATTAGTCAATAGAGGAGAAATACACAGGTTAAGAAATCAATAGGCAGCTTTGCAGGCAGAAAGGAAGCAGAAGATAAAGAGCTGTGTTCTACAGGGTAAATATGTATTTTCCTCATTTAAGCTTATAACTAGAGAGTCAACCTGATGCTGGGAAGAAAACTCTAAGCATAACTAGGGAAGGAAGAATGTATCCTCTGCAAATAATTTCCCATGAATAGTTGCCTTCTCTGACATCTTTTGATTGAGCTATTTCTAGAGCTAACCCTTTGCTTGTAAATACTGATGCTAATCTTGTTTCAGAAATGTTTCATCTTGGCAAGACATTAATAAACACTGTACCAGAAAATGCCTGGAGTCTAGCCATGTACAAATCTGTTTTTTAATAGATGGATCAACCACGGAGATAGGTAAAGACCAGGAGACAAATTCTCAGATGCCTTGGTGGCTCTTCTGACACATTTTGAACCAGTAAAGCCCTGATTTGGTTTTCCATAAACACCTGTGCAAGACAAATTAGCTTGTGTTAATGCTCCTGGAAAACAAATCCCAGTTTAGTAGGCTGAAGTTTATTTAATGAGAAAAGAAAATCTGATTTGGGGGAGAGAGCAGGCATTCTGTAATGGTGCCATCATCCAGTAGGACAGTACAAGTAAAGCAATGGGATACCTCTTCACAATCCTGGGCTACAAATTCTCAAGCTATTATAGAGGCATCCATTGCAAACTATTCACTGGATGCTTACAGAAAGGGAATCAGTTGTATAGACCAAAAGTGATTTGTGATTACAAGCTCTAAACCTCCTTAAATCGGTCTGATTATCAGGAATTTAAGAGTATTCTTATTCTCATATATTCTTAGAGGTTAAGAGCATCTCATTCTTCAGATGCTTTTGAAAATCATATCATATGCTACAGTCTGCTAAATAAGGAGCAACTTAAATAAATTCATTATTATTAGTTGTGGTGTTGTTAAGATAAAGATTGGCAGCCTGTGTTAAACAACCAGAGAGATCCCCAGAGTTCTAGAAAGTTTTGCAGAAATGCAAAGCGTGATGTACAAAAGAGTCAAACTCAAGTATAAATGTCTTCCAGTCTGAATAATGCACTAAGAGGACAGAAAGAAATATTATTTTTGTTATTTAGAGTATAGTCATCAATGAATTTTCACCATGTATCTGGGAGTAAAGGCTTTGTAACCCTTTATGTCAGGTGAAGAGTATTAATAGCAACAAGTGTCACTGGAGGGAAGTGGCAAACGGGTCTTTGGTACAGCCTGTTGATAAGAGTGAATCCTGTCCAATGAAGAGTGAGCCTCAGCTGACAAACAAATTGCTTTTGTTTGATATTGCTACTGCAGCCATGTAGGGAAAGATGCCAAGCAGGATTTTGAAGTAGCCTTTTAATAGCAGATAGCTAACATGAGAGGTTGCTCTTAGTGGAAACAGCACACGCTGAGGAAGACATTTTGCTTGATGCAGGAAGGCTTACCCTTTTCTAATTAAAGATTATACATGTGGCATTCAAAATTGAATGAAGATATTGGATTATTTTTTTTTGTCTCAGGCAAATGAATTGTGGCCTGCTCATTTGTATGTGGCATCATACAGTCTGTGTTAACAAAAATATATTATATTTTTGATTTGCACAGAGATGATAGAGACAATCCGACAGGGATGATTCACCTCCTTTTTTCCATAGCTATCCACTAGACTCTTCCAAGTGTCAGAATGATTATAGCAATATATTTAGAGGGAAATTATAAAAAATACAGGTAGTAAAATCATGCTTCTGCTCCATTCTGATAACAAGAGAAATATACTGTAGGATAAAAGTCAACAACTCATTACAGAAGTCACCATCTAGTGGTATGTAAGAACATGTACTGCTGCTATGCAAGTTTAGAGGTTAAATAAACCTGTGGGCTTGGGGACTCAGTGTCTTCAGTTCTGCTCAGGATGAACTTGTAAACTTAAATCTTGCCTCTCAGTGAATATGTTATATAATATTAGAATATATAATAATATTTTCTTCATTTTATATGTATGTATTAATACATTAGTACAGATATGTCAAGAAAATTTAGTGTTACTTTATGCAAAATTTAGTTCAATTGAAGCCTTAATTTATATATTTAAAATGATGGAATACAGCAGTCAAACAAACAGCTATATTTGTAGGCTACCTGGTTTTTTACCTTCTTGGATTTATGTACATTGCAGTTCTTTATGTACATCTATAACTACACATATTTCTGTAACTGATGCTCCACAGCATACCATTGTCTATACCAAGTTGTCTATTTCTGACTAACTAGCTGAGTTGTGGGGATAAACTTGTGGTTAACTAGTGCTTACTCTGTAACTGCTAGAACAAGTGACATTTCCCCCCTGCTATCCATTCAGAGGCAAAGCTATTAGGACTGACAAAGAGAAGCTCATTCTTGCTCATTATATTCAGAGCCCTTACAGATGAGGCAATTTTTCACTTCTCAGCTGTGATAAAAACTGAGGACAAATACAGCATTATACTCTATTCAGCTATATCTAAAAATGTTCTGAATTTATTTATCCCTGAAGAAAATCTGTCTGCAAGCCAGAACTCTTCCCCCCATGTCTACCTTTCCTATCTGCACTTATATTTAGCATCATCACTCAGGGCCAAATCTTTGAGACCTTATTTGACTTTTATCCAATCTCACTTCCTACATTAGTCACCATATGAGATTTGTCTCACTAAGAACTAAATTAAAACTTCAAGCAAAGGATGTGCACTAGAACTTCCTGATGAACAAAAATTACATGGCAAACAAGATTATAACGATAGATTGCAAAGGTGTATGACTGTAAGCTATGATATTTCTGCTCTTAGGCTTCCAAAGCATCAGGGAATATAGGGGATAGATATATTGGGTGCAATTGGAGGTGGAGAAATTATGTAGGCACGATGAGTGGAAGGCTGGTCTGCAAATAAACGACTGCGATTAACACTTGGTCACATGGAGCTTTTGTTGCTGGGACTGCCATGGAAAGAATAGAATCATCTGTCACACAAGCTAATACAATGTGCTAATGAAGGCTGACTTATCCTCTTTACTGCTTCACAATGCTTTAACTACCATCTACTTTTGGGAGGCATTCCTTATGGAGGCCTCTGCCACAGCATTGTGATGAAAGATCTTGCCACAGGTGATTGCTGCAGTGACAGAAACAGACATCACTGAAGGCAGGGGCACTAAAGAATGAAATTATCTAATAAAACAGCTTGCAAACTTTGGGGATGAATCTGAAAATTTAGTCTGCTCCTGCCTGTTCCTGCCTGCTTGTACTGAAGTCTGGGAGAAATAACTATCATTAGATTTTGCTCATGCAGGGGCAGCTTAGGCACAGTACCTGCCCACCTTGTTTATATTATTCAATATAGAAATGAAATATTTTACCCTAAATTCCTCAATTTAGCTACTGCATTTTTGTTTACACCTATTTTTGGTAAGGGGCAGCCGTTTGGCCCGTTACTGCAGTTCAGCTCAGGTGAGCTCACTTCCTAGGACATATTTGCCTGCTTCTGTCTTTAAAGGCTGTTTCTGTGGTCCTCTGTGGAGCCTAGAAAGAAAAGTGTCTCAGACTCAGATATCCTAAGAGTCCTGATGCCAATGAGAAGAACACAGTCATACTACCCCAGATTCTATATTACCCTTAAAATTCAACTTAATCCTCTCCGGATACATTCACTGGGTTAATGTATTCTTTTATTTTCTAAAGGCAACCTTACAAGTAGCCAAAGATACTTCTTGTTTGACCTCTCCTCAGCACCACTCTAACAAAATAGATTTTTGCAGATGGAGTTTTGAAGGTAGAGTACTTAAAGATGGGAATCTGCAGCACAAGCATAGAAGATATAAAACCAGCAACACTTTGAAAGAAAAGTGCTGACAGAGATTCCAAAATAACAAAGTAGATTCAGGGATGACTGAGGCTCCAACAGCACTACTGTATAATATGGGAACGATAGACAACCAGAATAAACAGTGAGAACTGTAGATGGTACAAATTAGCTTTGCTGGGGTGAGGTCAGGAGCATGTGCTGATTTACACCAACAGGAACTAAGGATTGCAACTAGGAAGGAACATGTAAGAGGTCTGTGATTTTTCTTTCTCTGTAGAATGATGTTTCCATTACAAAATGATAGAGATTGCAAAGAACCTCTGTATATCAGCAAGTCCAACCCCATGCTAAAGAAGGTTCCCTACAGTAGGTTACAAGGAAAATGCTTAGTAGGGATTTCAGTCTCTGAAGAGACTTCACAACATTTCTGTGCAGCCTGTTCCAGTGCTCTGCCACCCTCACAAGTAAGGTTTTTTTTTCATGTATGTATGGAACTTTATATATTCCAGTTTGTGCTCACTGCCCCTTGTTCTGTCACTGGACACTGCTGAAAAGAGTTTGGCCCCATCCACTTGCCTTGTGCCCTTTAGATATTTATGATTATTGGTACGATCCCCTCTCATCCTTCTCTTCTCCAGGCTGAACAGCCCAAAGTCACTCAGCCTTTCCTCATTAAAGGAGATGCTCCAGGACCTCACCATCTCTGTGGCCTCCACTGGACTTTCTCTAGAAGTTCCCTGTCTTCCTTGAACTGAGGAGCCCAGAACTAGATATGCTGTGCCAGATGTGGCCTTGAGGCAGAGTAGAAGGGAAAGAGAACCTCCCTCAACCTGCTGGCCATTCTTTTTAATGCATCTCAGGATGCCATTGGCCTTCTTGGTCACATGGGCACACTTCTGCCTCATGGCCAACCTGTTGTCCGCCAGGACATGCAGGTCATTCTTGATAGAGCTCTTTTCCAGCAGATCAAGCCATAACCTATACTGAGGCATGCAGTTATTTCTCCCTAGGGTAGGAATCTACACTTGCTCTTGTTGAACCTCATCAGATTGCTTTTTGCCCAACTCTCCAGCCTGTCCATGTCTCACTGAATGGCAGCACAGCCTTCTGGTGTGTCAACCACTCCTCCCAGCTTTGTACCATCAACAAATTTGCTGACAGTGCATTCTATCCCCTCATCCAAGTCACTGATGAAGATGTTGAACAAAACTAGATTCAGTACTGTTCCCTGGGGAACACTGCTAGCTACAGACTTCCAACTAGGCACTGCGTCACTGATCACAACACTCTGTGTTCTGTCAGTCAGCTAATTCTCAATCCACCTCACTGTCCACTCATCTAGACCATACTTCCCAGGCTTACCTACAAAGATATTATGAGAGACAGTATTAAATGCCTCATTCATCCACTCATTCATTGAATCCAATCATTCATTATTCATCCCTAGGCAGAGGTTAATATGTTCCAGTTGTTCTCTCACATAAAGAGCAACTCCACCACCTTGCCTTGCTAACTTGTCTTTCCTGAAAAGTACATAGCCATTCATTTCAGTCACATGAGCTGTCCCACTATGCCTCTGTCATTGCAATGAGATCATGGCCCTACGACCACACACAGATCTCTAGTTGTTCCTATTTATTCCCTTTCTGTGCGCTCTGGTATAAATGTAATTCATGTGGTAATTCAATGGAGAAAAGGGAGCAGAAGATGCAGGTTTCCCTGGAGGGATGCAAGAGGATCCTGCATAGCTATACACATCCTTGGGGTGGCTACTCTTCTGCTTGTCATGGGAGGCTGCTAAGGAGCAATTGTCACCCTTCTGCTTGGCCTGGCTTACTTTCCTGACTTTCCTCCAGTTTGTCAGTGACTGCTCCATGGTGAGAACACAAAAAAGTTGTCAGGTCTATTAACCTTAACAAATGTAAATACAAACTCAAAACGTGGAAAAATGCTCTCATCTGAAATGAATTTCATTCTATCAGACTGCTGAGTTAAACAGTCACTTACGCAGCAGAAACAGAAACAGCAACCACTGGGAAATAAAATTGTTCATCTCATTCTTTTCAGGTTGTCCTTCCTGTCTATTTCTTGGTTTGGTTGGCACCTCACATAGGCAGTTGCATTGAGTTTTCTTCCACAGTGTGATCTGTCACAAATAGTTTACTTTCTTTTCCACTCAAGACTGTTCACAATTTTTCAATATACTCAGGTTGATCTGAAAGTAATGCCTCCTATTTATTTCCATGGAAAATACAGCAGATACAAAGAACACGACAACACTATTTGATAGAGAAAATTCTCAGCTACAAAATGCTGTTTTTAAATATAGTTGCTGCTAATAGCTATGCATTTTTGCCAGTAATGAGCAAGAGCCTGCATGCCACACTCATAAAAGTCTGCATTGCCATCCAGAATGTGGGTTGTCTTTCATGTCAGTGTCACTACTGCTGCACCACTCAAAGCCTCACTGTGCTCACGTCTACTGTTTGGTCTCCATAAACATTCAGCAAATATCAATGAATGTTAATGGATGTCATTTCTTCTGCATGGAGTAATTCAGCGACACACCTTTTCTTCATCCACACTTCATGTAAGATGTCATTTTGTCTGACTGCACCACTGCTGCCATCTGTTGCACAGCAATGAAACGTAATGGAATGTTGGTGGAAAGTTTCAACCTCTACTGCCATACCACCACCATCTGCCTCCGACATTGTGGGCCAACATAATAAAACAGGAAGTATTACTTTCAGAGCAGCCCTTGTATCTGCAAACAAATCTTATCCACTGCTTTGTTCTCAAAGCATGTAGGAGCAACCCTTATGCTCAGTTCTTGTAGTATCTGACTGGTGCCAGGAGCCACATCCCCTTTTTTCTCTTCCTGAAGAAACAGCATGTTCCCTGTCCTCTGTCCCAAGTGAAAGAAGAGCCCTTTTGCTTGTTTCAGGTAATCTACAGATATGGGGAACTGCATGGTATTAGACTAAGATCAGTACTGAGAGTTTGGAGTGTGTCTTAATTTGAAATGGCATCCATGTCCATACATTTTACCTTGCCTATGAACATATCCACAATAAAAACCAGAGATTAGAAAGAGGCTTGCCCCACATTTCCTTTAGGGCCATGGCTGGATGGATACAGAATGTCCTGAGGGATTAACTGTGCTATGGTTGGGACACCAGGAGCTGTGGCAAGTGGCCTGTTTCTCCTTGTGATAATGCTGTTCCTAAGGAGTAACCAGAAAGGATCATTACCCTGTAAGGAGGTGGGGCTAAACTGGACTAGGGAATTCACTTTGCATTTGCTGCGAGCGTGCACACACATTGCAAGAAACTTGGATACAAACCCACTGAGATTCAGTCCATACTTTGGACTGAGCAGGACTTGCAAAGTAGTTCCACAGCCCTTCTGCAGCATAAGGAAGATAGAATCCAGTGTTCAGCTACTGCTATCAGATTTGATTGACTGAAATTAAAAGCTGGATGCTGCAATATTTAAGAAGTTAGAGGTTGGGCTGTGCTTGGTATTCACAAGGCTGTGTTACATGCTGAATGGGGCTCAGGCAAGTACGCTGCAGAAGTTGAAGGTGTCACTTCCCAGACTGTGCAACTTGCTCCTCTGCCTACATCTCTGAGTAAGCTCACAAAACAGGATTTTGAGAGCAATGGGAGAGTTGTCTTTATACACAAGAATATTCATAAATCATTTCTCTGCTATATTGGCACAACCTTGCTCAACAAGACGAGAAAAAGCAGGACTTATACTTAACAGGATAACTTTAAATGTATAAAAGATACATGTACATTAGTTTCCTCTAGTTCCATTTGCATGTGGATGTAAAAAGCTATTTGTTTTTACTGTTCTTCTCTTCCATTAAAAAGCCATTTAAACTTCTACGGAGATTTGCTTTCATTTTTCAGCTCTCTTCTGTTTGTTGGTTTCCAAGTCAGAGGTAAAATGGATAGCCTTTCATTTTACTTAGCACAAAATGAATTACAAGAAAGTAGAACCTCTAGGAATAAAAACCTTCAGACTGTATGTTCATGTAAGTGTAAAATGTACTGCAAGCCAGAGTGCTCCTCCAATTTTGCTACATATTTGTAATAATAAAAGAATGGACTCCAAGGAGAAGTGAGCCATGAGCTGTGTGATTTGAACTGTTACATTAACATACAATAAAAAGGCACAGAGGTTCAACGCAGTTAATAGGAAAAAAATGCAGAATGCAGAAATGCATTAAAGGGCAGTAAGTGAAAGATTGGATGGCATACTTGATAAATGCACATTTAGACTTCCATTTGAAAACCAATAGAAGCACACAGTCACAACGATAGCAGGGAAAGGAAGACTGGAGTAAATGAGCAGACAAAGAAATGAAGGAAGAATTGAACACATCGTAACACACAATTATTGGTTGGATAAAATACGGTGTAGGGATGAATGGGAACTGGTACAAGATGATAATTTACAACACAGAGTCACATAGAACATTCTGTTGGTATTTGGTAGGAGGGAAAACTAATGCCTGAGTCATTCAAAAAGCACAGACAGTCTGTAATACCCACATCTGTCACACTGCACTCTGCTGCAATCACATTCTCCTTGATGGGAATGGAAAGATTATGTACATCCCCAGGGAAGGATGTACTCATATGAATCCACAGACAACATTCAAAGAGCAGTCCACTAAGAACTTGCCTAATTCAAGATGCAGTAGAACATACATCGCCACTGAACCACATCCCATGAATAACAATGCTAAAAACAGAGAGGCAGACTCATTTCTGAGTAGGCCTTCAATAACCACCTTAAAGCTAGAGAGCTGTAAACTGGGAGAAAATTCCTGACAAATGCTAATTTATTTTTCCTGAGATGGCCCCAACTAACCAAGTCTTAAGGAGATTGACTGTGAGGCTTTCTTTGGGAGTTTATTCAAAACTTGGACATATTTTGAACACAACCCAAACTGATAAGATAGGATTTTGAGGCCTCTGCCTGCCTAGGCTTACCAGAAAGAGAATAAGTTTCAAGAAAATGAGCTGGTCAAAGATTTGAGCCTTTAACATTTCACAGAGGTAAAGAGTTCCCAACTCCAATCTTAGGGAATTAGGGGCTTTTTTTTTTTTTTTTTTTTTTTTTTTTTAAATGTTTCACAAAACTATCACCCTGTCTTCCCTTTGTATGACAGCCTGCACAGATAGCTCACAGGGCATGCTTGGGGAAAGAATAGGATAAAATGCTTTAGAAGGAAGTCCTGCTTACTGAATATCTAGAAGGGAAAAAAAAATCTCTAACTTCTATTTTAAAAGAATCTTGCAAAAAGTGCCCATCTACTAAGGGACACAAAATAAATTTTCAAGACTGAAACATAGTGAATTTTCAGACACAGAACTCAAATTCTGAGATATTTGAGTGAATATTTCCTGTTAATCACTTTTCTTTGGAGAAAACTGTATTGAAAACAAGTTACACTACTTTCAATTTAAACTCAGTGCTAAACAATTATATTCTAGGCTTACTATACTGACTATACAGCTCAGATGTTGGGAAAAAAAAAGGCATAGAGAATCAATAGGATTTTGTATAACTACAAATCTGTACATCTTGGAGTAGCCTGTGCTCTTCCACTGATTGCTTCACAGTAATGGTAATGCCAAGAAAATGAGAAAGATCTGAGCTCTTGCAAGATAATAATAATGATGACTCCTGTTTAGCAAAAAAAAAAAAAAAAAAGAGAGAAGGATTAAGACCACAAGATTTTTATCAGTACAAGCAAAGTGACAAATTAGAAGGATTCTATTAAAAAGACTAAAATTAGAAACAAATATTACTTTTGGATTAATACTCTTGCACAGATTTTGGAGCTTTGTGATTCAGTCACTGAAGTCTTGCTCCCTCTCTTCTATTTATCGTGTAGTGCCATTCTGGAGTACTAGGTCCAGATGTGGAATCCTTGATACAAGAAAGACATGGACCTGCTGGAGGGCATCTAGTGGAGGGCCACAAAAACGATCCAAGGGATAGAATGCTTCCACTATGGGGACAAGCTGAGAGAGCTGGAGCTGTTCAGCCTGGAGAAGAGAAGGCTCGGAGAAGACCTGAGAGTGGCCTTTCAGTATCCAAAAGAGGGTATAAGTAAGGAGACAGACTCTTTAGCAGAATCTGTTGTGGCAGGTCAAAAGGAAATGGAGTCAAACTAAAAGAGGGAAGGCTTAGATTGGACATAAGGAAGGAGTTCTTTACAACATGAGGCACTGGCATTTGTTGCTCAGAGATGTGGTGGATGCCCTGTACCTGGAGACATTCAAAGTGAATCTGGATGGGGCTCTGAGCAATCTGGTCTAGCTTTAGGTGTCCCTGTTCACTGCTAGATAACCTTAAAGTGTCCTTTCCAATTCAAACAATTCTATGATTCTATATATTTTTTTTTTTTTTGCCAAGGAAAAAGTCCTAGAGCTGCATCTATGTGGTGGCTGTGTTTTCCATTTTCAAGGAGACAACCAGACATTGCGTTCCACTCTTGCTGCCTACCTGTGAGGGCTGAAAACCTCCCCATGTCAGAATCTCTGCCAAAATCCCTTCCTAAACCAGACAGGGGAGTTGTGGATGTGGGCAGGGCTGCACATCAGTAATTTCCCCCTAGATGAAAATGTTATTACCACCTCTGCAGGGTATGGTTATTTCATGAGTTGAACCCCTACGTTGAGGTACATGTCTTTCCCTGTGGTACATTAGCAAGCTCTCTCCTATACAGCAGGTGAAAATATAGCATGCCTGTCAGAGAATTACACCTAAAAACCTTGTGAATTGTCTGGGAAAGCAGGTGTACACAAGTAGGCACCTGTTACATACACCTTCTGTGCTCTAGTTGTACAAATGACACTGAGACATTTTACATCACAGTTTATAATCTTTGTCTCACATCCCCAGCCTCCCATTTAGAAGGGGTTCCTTGTCATTAGATAGTACTCCAGCTGCCTTCATGCAGCAGCTCTGTGGATTTATTCTGTTTTATGCATGTTGCATCAGAATAATTACACAGGCTAGTAGAGGATCTTGTGTGTAAAGCATCACAGAGAAACTCATACATCCTTCTAGCACCCTCTAATTATGGTCTATTGGTCCATGAGGAATTTATTTACATTCCATAGCCAATTTGTTTCATGTATAGCTGTACAGGATCTTTATTCCTCTCAGGCTTCAGTTTATGCTGTTGCCCTTATTGTTCCTCTTCCCTCTTATTTTGCACAATAAAGCTATTGCATATCTCTATTTTGTGTCTTACCCTTAAGAAGTGCAGCAGGATCTTCAGTTCATCAGTTACTGCCCTTCAAACTGTCCTTTGAGTAACTTGCAAGTGGCAAAACAAAATCTTCAGAGAACATGCCCATTCTGGAAGACATTGAAAGATGGAGAATCCATCACTTCTCCTGATAGCTTGTTTCAATCACTCATACCGGAACAATGTGTGCCTTCATTTTAGTTTGAATTTCCTGCTCTTAAGCTTCATGGTTCTTTCCCTGCCCTTGCTTGCTTGATTAGATAGATGACTCACTCCCAGTATTTTCTGCCCTGGGTGAGAGTACACTATAACTAAGGAGCTTCTTTGTCAAGGATTCCTTATCTAGTAACAAGTGTATGCTCAAACTTTTTACAGTGCTATAAAGGAAGCTGCTTCTTGGAGTGAAACAAGTTACACCATCTCTAACCATTTTCATGCGTACAATTGAGCATCTTTGTAGCAAACAAAATCAGTAGGTTATTCCCTCGCTAACCATCCCTCTGTTTATTAGAGCTTCACTGACCTCACACTGTGTGCTGCTATCTGGAACAATGTGTTGGTACTGAATTTCTCTATGAGTTTAAATTGAAACATGTCTATACTTGATAATGTAAATGTATTCTTAATTCCAGACACTATCAAACACGTCCAAACCACTGCTAACCATGCTGGTGCATGACCCTTTTTTATAAAATCTTAAATAGACAGTTACATCCTACAGTATTTACATTGAGTGACATGTTCACTGTGATGGTTTACTCAAAGAATCATGTTCTATAAATTGTAATATTTCACATTAGTCATATAAAGTATTTTGACAGTGGCTAATGAGAATAATTAGGCTCTCCCTGGAACCACATCCACGATCCTTTTAGATTTCCCTTTAAGGCCATCAGATAGATACAGCTTCTGAGCAATACTCTTCTACTTGTCAAAGCCCAGTGGCGAAGCATCCTGCAAGGCCAGGCCAATCCTGGAAATGCTGGTTGCATACTCCATCACTAGAGATCTAGGGACACCAGTCTATGTCTACTGAAACTTCTCTCTAAAATCAGCCCTCAGCCTGAGCTGCAGTCAGGTCTGGCTCCAAAGACTGACCTTTCTCCAGGGAAGGATTTTGGAGATTTATTTTAGCCACCTTCATTTCATCAATCCTTTTTGTGGAGCAAATCACTACCCACAGTGGCATCTGGAAGTTGGAGAGAGGAGAGAACCGAGAGCAAGAATGTGGGTATCAGAGGAAGTGTCTTTAAAGAAAATCATACATCTGTAATTTTAAAACACACACAATTGTCTACACAAAGTGCTTGAATTTATCAGCTCTACCATGATTCCTTTTTAAAATCAGAAAAGGATGTTTCAATTAAATGCGAAAACAATGCAAGTGTTTTTCTAAAAAGACAAAAGGTTTCATTCCTGATTATAACGTTGAAAGCAAAAGGGTATAAACAAAAGCAGCACAAAGTCATCCTGTGTAGCATTTAGCATTGGAGCCCTTCTTACCTGCTACTTGTGCTCTGTCAATGATATTACACCGACTTCCTGAATTGCGAGTTCTTAGGTTTAAATGCTAGTTTAGAGATATATAAAGTTAGATCTAGTCTTAAAGATGATCGTCTGAAAAATAAAGGGCAAAAAAGAAATTTTACAAAAAAGTGTTTTCTTTTTTTACTGCGTGTCATGTAGTTTTCTTCAACTGCATACTTCTGTCAATCCTAACCTCAACAATTTCATTGTTGTAAATACTTCCAATTTCAACCCTCTTCTTTTTAAATCAGTTCATTGAAATCTTTACATGTGCAACTGATAGTATCTTTCATTTGAAGCATCACCTTAAGAGAATCAACATTCAGTACTTATCTCTAAAGTACCCAAGTTTGTTCACAGAAGGAAAATGGCTTTTTTTCCCCTGAAGTGCTATATTTAATGCTTTGATTGCAAAAATAAATAAATAGATAGATAAATAAAATTAACTAATATGAGAGAACTATGACCGGAACACAAAATCTTAGTCTACTCCAAAATACAGGTATGCATACAAAGAATGGAGTTACTCACATATTGTTCTGTATGCAGTATGAATCCAGATTTTTGTTAAGCTCTTGTCCTCCAGAAATTCTTCGTACTTTCTGAACACTATTTTCAGGAAAAGTTGCTGAATTTCATCAACATAAGCATTGCAAGCTTTCATTATTCTAATTTTAATACATTGTAGAAGTTATCGTAAAAGGAGAGTAAGAGAATAAAGTATTCATTTATTGAAGATGTCTTTCCATTATCCCTATCTTAAGCAAATAAGTAACTGCAGCATAAACTACTGAAAAGCTTCAAATATAAGATGAACATTTTCAGACTCATTCATTTGCAGGGTTTAGAGATAACCACCTTGCCAAGATGTTCCTCAACATTTTCATGCTTTTAAGGTTGACAAAATGAAAACTACATTGTAATTCAAAAAAGCATTCAGAAAAAGTAGAAAAAGAATTGAAATATAAATTTTCTTTGCACACATTCAACACTCTATCATGAGTCAAAGTTTTCTGCTCTTTCTATATTATGCAGTGTGTGGACAAGAAGATTTATTGGATTTCTCATATTAAAATATGTGGATATGGACTAGTGGGAGATGCAGAGGTTGGGAGCTATCTTGAACAGAGTGACCACAAAATGGTAGAGATCTTGTTTCTTGGTGAAGTCAGGAAGGGAGGGTGGGGAGGTGGGGCATCAAAACTGCCTGGACTTCTGGAGGGCAGACTTTGAACTGTTCAGGACACTGGTACAGAGAGCCCATTGGGATTCAATCCTAAAAGGATGAGCTCTTGTTTTTCTTAGCAACAAAAAGTTAGCCTTTTAAACTATGCTACACTTACACTTATTCTGGCCTCCGCTTACGTGGTATTGTACTTCTTACAGTCCACTGTGAGCAACTAAATTTCTTCACATAAATTACAATAAATCCTATAACAATTACCACTATCTTTACTGATCCTACAAAATTATTTTTCCATTCACTCAGGAAATTGCAAAGCTCTTTCTGTTTAGGGAGTATATTGTGATTTACTAAAGGAATTACTATTGCCATCACTGCTAAAATTACAGTCACTGTAAAGAGGTAGCTCAGCCAATGCAATATGCTATGGTATTTAGGCTCAGACCTAAACTGCTCACTCTGTGCTGATCTAGACAGTAGATACTGTATTCTGCACAGATATTATTTAGTTATAATAAAGATCTGTGATAAAATGTTCTTTATTTACTGTAAGCTTGAATACATAGACTAATTCAAACAGTAATTCCTCAAGATAGACTTAACTGTTCAGAAAATGGCAATACAGAGATGTAAAATGTTATGAAATAAAGTTTCATCAAAAACAAGTTTAATTCAGAAGGCCTTGAGTCCCCCACCAAGCCTGCAGCAGAATTTGCAGTGAGCCTATGCTATGATTCCCTCCTGGAAACTTCCAAGTTCTGTCTGAAAAGCTGGTGCTTCACAGTCCCACTATGCACACAGGAGGTACTAAAATTTCACAATAAAACACACAAATGTCTCTTTCTGTCAAATACTCCATTTTTAAATAGTCCCTGATGGATCTCACTTAAAGATGGCTTTTTTTTTTTTCCTTGCAAACTGTTTTCATTTAGGTTATAAGGAGACAAAACAGCAAAAGTTCTCATGCTGTGCCACAGTTATGAATTTATTTAAAGGCAGACTTGGGAATACAGAAAAAAAAAGAAATATGTTTTATAAGATTTGTGGATAGTATTCATTTAAAGACCAGATTTTTTACAGGTAGAATTCTGTAGTCCCAACAAGGCTTTATTGACAAGTAGTTCTGGAAAGGTTTGATAGACTGACTTCAAGGCTTCAGGTTATCCCTATAACAGAAGAATGAAACAGAAGGTAGTCTTCTAATCTAATAGAAGAGCCTTGGCAACATCTCTTGACTCTGACTTTCCCTTCTCTTGTCAAGACTTCCCTTTCCTTGGCTCCTTACTCCAATAGCAGAAATGCTTTGAGAACAGGGAACACTTTATCAAATACAGCTTCAGTACATAACATCCTGTCCCTTCTCAATTGCTTTCTGGAACTGTACTCTTAAGTATCAAATGTAAAATATCCCCTTGCCCTTCCAGAGAATGTCCTGAATTCATAGTCTAGGCACATTCTTGAATTAACACATTCATTCTGCTTAGAAAGGCCTTCCCGGAGGTCAGAATCATTCTAAGATAATTTCAAGATACAACATTTTCACAATATTTCATGAAGTATGTATCATAAATTGCATTCACTGTATGCATAGTTTCTGAAGTACATAATACTTTGCTCCTTCTGAGACATGGTGCATTAGTAATGCTTATGACAGAGTGCTTTGTCAAAACCACCTTCTTGCTCTCTTTAATCTGTTCAAGAAGTTCATGGCATTGTGTTGACCAAAACTGACACTAACATTCAGAAAAAAATATATCACCTAGGAAACACAACTTTCTTTGGGTCCTGAATAAATACATCTTTCTGTTACTCTGTTTTCATTGCCTTCCTTCTGGGAGAGGATATTTTTCTTTCCATATGTAAGGAAATTATATCGGATACGTTTTCAGCACAAAACTGAGATCTGCTTCCCTACCCTCAGAGAATTTCCTCTGAGTAATTACCCAACTAGTGGTCACTGAGCTGTAATTACTCCAGATGAAACCAACTGTCATCACTCCTTGCAGTGCAAACACACGCTCCAAAAAGCATTCCCATTAGTCATATCTCCAGCATAACTTGCACTTTTTTTTTTTGCCGAAAACAGGTATTGATCTGACATAGTGCTGAGATGATATGATGTATCACTGATTGTACAACTTTGGTACTGTATTGGATTAAACTAATGCAGCCAGGTTTTCAATCTAATTATCTCTGCTCAGCTGATGGAGAGAGTTGTACCCTGTGCAATTGCCTCAGCAATTGTCAATACTGCTTTATGGTAATCCACTTAAACTGAAAGAATCTTAGTGAAACAGGAACAGGCTGAGCTTCTTCCAGAAGTTTTCTAACGTTTCATGTACTTTTAAAGGAACATTAAGTTATTCTGAATTGCTGAAGGAACATTTGACTACTACAGAAATCGTCCTACAAATATCCCAGAAGAAAACAGTAAAAATTTCCATAATCTTTAGAAGAGCATTTGTATCACAATGCCTGCCTAGGCTGTCCCATGGATGCACTCTAACGTGACTTTAGTCTTAGCAACATATGCCAAAATATTTAAATTCTTCAGGCTGTTCTGGATCTATGTTGAGGACTTGCTCCTCTGTAGGAACAGATAATGCATCTCTATACTCTACAAGCAACACATATTTGATAAGGAATATAGTCATGGACAGTCATGCAGTGTTCACCAGGAAAACAACTACGTACAAAACATTTCATTAATATGCAGTTGAACAAGAGGAACTAAAACTCACGAAATGAGCTGAAGACAGTTAGTATTGGTAGTCTTCAGTCATGAGTAGCCCCAGCTTCAGGAAAGAAAGATTGGGCAAGACCCCACAGATTTTTTTCTGTTATCATCTGTTTCTCATATAAATGAGAATGATATAAATTCCATCAGCCTTTCATAATTCTTGGCAACGAGCAGCCAGTTCAATGGAGGTCAGTAACAAGTGGACATCCACAACCATGTGCATGGGAAATGGTTCTTGTTAGCGTATTTGTAAATGAGCTGACTGTGAAGAACTGCACAGTTTACAAAACTGAATGCCTAGGTAGATCACAGTGGCAGATAGCTTTCAGTACAGATAAACGTGAAGTGATAAGCACTACAGTAGTTCTAATGCCACATCTTTAATGACTGGCTCTAAGCTCATTAATATTAGAAATTGTTCAGTAGCAGTCAAAAAGAACAAAAAACATAAATAAAATATTAAGAATTAGTAGGAAAATGTACAGCAGAATAGACAAGATAATTATACCACTATGTGAATCCACAGTTTACCCACATCTCAAAAGCTATGCAGTTTTAATCCTGTATCTGAGATAAATTAGAAATAGAAAATATTCCAAGAAAAGCACAGAGGATAAACTGAAATGGAAAACATCTGTACAAAGAGCAATTGAGCAAGCTGTGATTTCTCAGCTTGAAAAAAAATAATATTTTTGGTGTGACATCATTAAAAAAAATCATGATTGGCATTGAGATGGTGAAGAGGAAGTAACTGTGAGCTGTGCTTCCTGCTACAAGAACTTCAAATGAAGCTTTTGAGAGCCAGATATGTAACAAAACAGCAGAGGAAATTATCCTCCCAATAATTACATCAATAGTCAACTTGCTGAACAATTTGTGAAGGGGTACTATGAGATTATAGAGCACTTGTATGATCTCTCATTCAGCAAGCATGAGTGATTATGTGATTTTTGGTCAGGACAGTTGTATGAATCTGCATGTCCAGTCCTACTTTTCATTGATTGTGGACTCGGAAGGTTAGTTAAGACCTGGAAGAAGAAAATTCAAAGCAATAGCAAAACGTATAATAGGAAATAATACTGCAGATAAATCCTTTACAGTCTTATTTTCTTTTCACTTAATGCTGCGTTTTCTGAATAGGCAAGAGTCACACTTAGCTTTCACAGGTGCCAAGATGATCACCAAAGGGGAAAATTCACTGGCTGGAAACCAGTAAGCAACTGATGTAATGTTCCAGGTGTTTGTAAGTGGTAAAGTAAGAAGCCTGCAGTCATAGGGAATTGGTACAACCCAGGACTACACTTCACGCTGTGAATCAGGGAATAAACTATTTTACTTCTTAGTGGATATAAATTCAAATCAATTTATGTTAGATATTTGAAGTTGCAAAATCAAATTAAAAGAAATCAAACTAGAAAAGGAAAAACAATCACAAAATAAGGATAAAAGAGACAGTTATCCTTCTGTCTCTCCTGACAACTACATACACCTGCTCCAGCTTCAGCCACAATGTTCCAATCCAGTGATGCAGTTGTCATCTAGATAGCTACCCATTTTACCATCTTGTATTCATCTCGTATCCCATTATCCATAAAAATAAAAGATAATAATAAATCCATTTCTATTCCATATTCAAGAATTGAGACCTGATCTAAAACCTCTTGAAGTTAGTGCAGACTTTCACTGACTACAGTTGACACTGGAACAGGCTTGAGAATTTAAATCTGTAGTCTGCTAACAAACTAAGTAAAGGTCTATTCTATGTTGAACTGAAGTTGAACATAGATTAGACTAATAGTATTGACATCAGTGAAGCTATACAGGTCTGCAAGCAGACTGGTCTTCATTCTGTTTGTTGCTCTTCAGTTGACTTCAGTAATTCAGTGCATGAGGTAACACATCAAAATGACACTTGATAATGATTTCAGTATCAGTGGAGGCATAAAGCAGAAGATTAAATAGAAATAAAACTTTCTAAGTTTCCAATAATAATACTGTACAAATGGGAAAGGTAGCTTTGCACTATTTATGCTGTGTGCAGGGTTTCAGAAATCGAAGTCAATCACTCTTTCAAAGACAGCATGAAATCAAACTATATCTAAAAATGGTGCATTTATTAGGATTTCAAGAGAAAGTATTCTTGTTCTTATATCTCTGAAATGAAATAGACTGTGCAAGACAGACAAAAATACTCTTGCCTCCAGAGTTTCATTGGCATAATCTGTTTGGAACATCTACGAATTATGATACTGTATTGCAGGAAGGTGGAATTGGTCATTTTTACCAGGAAATGTCTGTTCATCATGAAGTATGTCATTGTCATATACATGCCCATGCATATGACGGAAAATAAGTTATCCCATTGTTCTTTTGAGATGTTTCTTCTTGCATATAAAATTACTAATTGCAGTCTTCATCATAGCATAGTCTCATACTCTACTGAGGTCAGTAAGGAAGACAAGGAAAAGTAAAATAGAAAGCAGAAAAAAAAAAAGAAATTATCTAAGTATTTCTGACGTATGAGTAATTTCTTGAACAGAAGAAACTATAACCTTTTGACAAATTTCCATTCACATTTCTTCCATTGCCACAGAGCAAGCCTCATAAACTCACAGTACTTGCCAATAAATTATGCCAAGTTATTCTTAGCTTCTGGCAAAATATTCCTCTCGACCCAATCCATCTATGAGAAATGACACAACTGTTACCATAACAGGTAAAGCATCCTCCATTTGAAGAGGCATAAACTGAGAAACTGAGGCTAGCTTGATTCAGGGAGAGGTGAGAGGAAATCAACAAGCGAGGGTGCAGAGAGTGGGGCAGGAGCTCGTGATATTTTGAAGCATGAGGGAGAGCTGATGGAGGCACAGGACCTGAAGAATGGTGGGGCTGTAGGGAAGGAGCGGAGAGTCAAAGTTCATCAGGGAGCACTAACAGACATGCTGTCAGAAAGAAATCAGCACCAGAACGGAAAAGGTCTTATGTTACTCTGCAGGGCAGACAAAGTCATTCACAGCCTCACACACATGGCGATATACATCTCCAGCCAATCACACGTAGACTCACCATCATGCCACAGCTCTGTTACGAGTTTCAGTTCTCACAAGTTGTGACTAAAAGTTGTAATTATGTCATAGATTTTCTTCAGATGTCAGACAACAAACTCAATTTTGGTTCTTTTTTTGGTGTTCATGGTTTTCTTTTTTATTTTTTTTAATTCACAGACTTTTTTTTTCCCGGTATCTGTTAAAGAATATTACCAATATTCTTCTTCCCAAAGATTACAGTAAAAAACCATTCTGGTGTGGAAAGACGGCAACCTACAAGAAAATCATTTGTAATTGATCAGCTGTTGCCCAGGTCCTTCACTCCTTACCACATAGTGAGAAACTCAAATGGATTTCTTGTTATTAGAAGGACAACATACAGTACTCACAAGATCTCTTCCAATCCTATGTTCCTATGCAAAATAGAACCAGAAGCACAATGTAGGAGGCAATGAAAAGCCCACATAAATTCCAGTGGTCAACAAAGTTTCCAATAACCCAGATAAGAGTAGAACTAGAGATTAACTTGTAGGAAGGTCTTCAAATCTGACCTGCTAAATGGTTCAGGTCGCCTAGATACTTGCCTAGCTGAATCTCTATTGCATTCAAAGACATTTCTGCATCTGCAGAAACAGTTTCTACTCACTATTTGAAACTATTTATGTACAATATGTTCGTATCCCCTACCTCCCAAAGGAACTTCTGGGAGTGTCACTGGACCCAGAAAGCTGAAGACAAAATGTCATGAGTATGTGCATATACAGCACTGTAAGTTTTCATAGCTACATCACAAATACTAATTTCATCATTTTTATCACAATCATAGTTTAAACTAAAGCTCGCCACTAGTGCTTCATTCATGGGTTTAACCAGGCCTATCACTTCCAGAGGTCATCGCTGCACTGAATGTAATATCAGCACACTGATCATTATGGGGTATGAAGAATTTTTCTCACTTCAGCACTTCCATGCATTCAGCCATGTGATGCTGTCACACTTATGAAGCATAATTCTATTTATATGTTCAAGTACCTGTCATAGCAGCCTCAGCATCAAATAGCTGCTCTGTTGGTGTGAGCAGATTGCTGCAAGTGGGAAATGTTACAGAGCTCTTGTGAATAGAAATGGCCAAATCTCACGCTAAGCACTATTGCTACTTACTGTAGGAGTAAATTCAGAAAAGTTCCTCGTGTCTAAAAAACTGCCCCTACAGAAGCGTGTGTTTTTAGCACAAGATGATGCCACCATGGAATTACTTCGCAACATGCGCTCTAGCCACTTGTTTTAGAACAAGCTTTAGGAATTGATGTGCATCTCATACAAACAGCTACATTATAGTTTTACCCTGGGAGTTTGATCTAATCTAACAATTCTGACAAGGCACCAGAATTACCTTTTAGTTTACTCCCAAGACATATAGCATCTACTATATTAATAAGACAAATGAAATACAAGACTACTAAAGTACATGAAGTAATCTAGAAAACAAACACCCTATATTTAATTTACACGTGTAAACTTTACATATTAATAGGGTAATTGTCGGTACCTCAAAAAATCCTTCATTGCTTCCACTAGCTTTTTCTTATTGAGCAGAATACTTTGAAGTTAGGCATTCCTCCTATGTGCTTCTTACAGTTGGTTTTACAGCTGGAAAGATTATTGTGGTGAAAATGGGAAAAAGAAACAAACAGGAAAGAAATACTCACGTGCATCCAAAGATCTAAGTTTAGATGAAAGACTCCACAGAAAAGGGATCTCTAGAAAGAGATCCTTCCCCAGTGGCAGTCAGCCTTTAATGGAGTCTAGGCGAGGTGCAACCAGGCTCCACCCCTTCTGGTCACACAGCTGAATTGCCTTCACCTGTGCTCCCATGGCTGACTCAGTGCTCGCCTCAGGTGATCAATCAGTGGTTCAGGCTGTGATTCAACATACAATGCTTCAGACCAGGGACAATTTTATAGATTTTTCTTTTGTTTATTGCTTGCTTTAACGTGGTGACTTTTCAAAAGAATATAGTCTCATTATTGCCAGTGATATTTTATTGAGAAATACTGCCTGCCGCAATCTTATAATTGGCCTTTTTCAGCAGAACAGTATTCACAACACTTATTCTTTTTAATGGAAAAGATTTGCCATTCTAGTGTAAGAGATGCAGTCAGATTTGACCTTGGCTCAGGTCAAAGTTGTCCTGTCTCATGGACAGTCTAGAATTGCAATAAGAATAAAGTAGTCTCTTTATAGCCAAAGGTGCTAACAAGATTAAAACCAGGCCTCTGAAGTTACAGTTTCATCTGCTGTAGAAATTCCAGCACTTCCCTTGACAGAGGGAAGGATTTCCCCAGTTGCTTAGGCAGGACAGCCCCATGAGAAGAAATCTGAACATGACAGACTCCAATAGTCTTTCTGCATAAGCTCCTCTTACTGTGCAGGCAAGCTGGTGGGAAATCAGGCAAGAGTTCAGCCCTTCCAGAATTTCATCACTATTTTACTGCTGCAGTCATGCTTCCAGGGAACATTTCAATTTTGGTTAGTAAATGGAGAAATATTCAAAAGGACTCTTTAAACAATCTCTAAGTCCTGATGTCTATTCTAACTAAATCCTTGCCAAAGCAATTCTTGTGGAAAAGCACCACTAATAATTTAGACTAATATGCCATGATCCCAGGGGATAAGGGTATACAGAAAATGGATCGACTTTTCTCACCGAAAGACACATACGTGGTCCAAATCTCCCATCTGCTCCTTACAGATCTTGCCATTTATTCTTCACCAGTGTCTACAGCAACAGAAATTATATTGTCCAGAACTGCCTATGTCATGTGCAGTGCTGCCAAACCTAACCTGCTTGTGGAGGTGCCTGGAACTATTTTTGGTATGTGCACAAAATAACATATGACAGCTTATGGATCCTGGATATGCTGTACATGTCTTCAGCACTTCTAGTTCAGTTGAAAGGAGTAAAATCAGCAGTCAAGATCTGGTAGAAGTACCCAATTAATCAAAGTTACAAGATGACAGGTTGAATATATTTGAGTTTTAGGTAGCCATAAACCCATATTCAACATTTTATTTGGAGTTCACCATTGAGAATGGATCACTAGTTGGATGGACTGTGGGAGCCTGGGTGCCAAAGATACATGCCAACCAGCGGGTCTATACTGTTAACATTTACTTGCCAAAGGGCCAGTGCTCAAGGATTTTGATTATCATTGGAGAAGTAATTAAATACAGATAGGTCTTCATTCATCAGGATAGGATGTAGGCTTTGGGGCAAATGGAGATTTTAGAAAACGTTATTCATGAATGAGGCCACAAGTACTCTTAACACCAACAAGGAGTACAAGTATACTTGGCCTGATTGCCATGCTGGCCAAAGTAGTACAGATGCCTCTCATCAGAGACTGTGATTGTTCTTTTTTGTTCTGTGATAGTACTTTTTGACAGAATAACTTTGAAGAGAATATAACAAATATCTGGATCCGTTAAATGAGGTGTAAGGATGGAAGGGTGTTTTTCTGTTCCAAATCATTAGGTAACTCCCACCCATAACATCTGTCATGACTTAAGCGCATTCTAGCACCCTTGGATGAGACAGCAGCATCTTACGGTGACAAAGATAAAATATAAATGGGTACTGAAGGGAAAGAGATCATTCTGTACCCATTAATGCCAGGAGATCATCTGCCAATGATGTAACACAGCTTTATTCTGGCTAGAGTCCAGGCTTTGCTACAGTTAGCATATTAGCATCAATTACGTGAGCCTGTAGCTAACCTCTAGGTAGTTTCTCTGTAATTTATCTCAGGAAAAAGAAGTGTGATCTTGTCTGTCTTGTGGCTGATGTAGCTTGATTCAGAGTGAGTTTCACAGAAACTCACAGAATATTCCTTATCTGTTTGATACATTGCCTACTTTTAACAGGCTTGGAGTTAAGACCCTCCTTCACATCTCAGGAAATACTTGACAGTTCTCTTGTGTGCACAGATGAGTGCTACTTGCTTGCAGGCGTCAGAAGGTTCCTGACAAGGTCTCACAGTGTTACAAGACACACAGCATAGAATGGTCCGACCGCAGCCATTCAGTTCAGGAAAAAGCAGGACCTACACCAGGCAAACACTGCAAAGCTGGGAGAAAGGTTTCAAGTTGAAGCACAGGCTTGTTACTTAGACTTGAATCCTCTTCTGTTTTACTGTCAACTTTGTCAGCCTGAGCTGCACAGATCTGTTTTTTCTCTGTTTTCATTTGGAGGGTGGTACAATAAGAATAAACACACAGATTTTTGTGAGGCATTTAAACAATGCAGTGAAAGAAGCCATAGAAATAACTGGCCAGAACTGCCAGTTCTTTGCTTTATGCCAATATGTTAACCTTCCTCCAGCAAAGTAGAGACCTAAAGGGCATACTTTCTTTTCAAACAAATTCCTTCTCTCCCCTCAGAATACTCAAGATGTAGTTGAAGCAAGTGAGGAACAAAAGGCTCAAGACTGCATGGAAACTGAGCATAGCTTAAGCTAAAAGGTTATGAAAGATTACAGGAAAACTTTGTAGCCCTCCCATACCTTCAGTTTAGCAGAGCAAACCATGACCAACCCTTGTGTTGACCCTGAAATAGAGAGTTTAGGAGGGCAGTGACAGCTCTAGGATTTTCAATCTGACATCCAGCAAGATAAAGAATATTAAATTAATTCATGAAAATGTGGGACAAAAGGAAGAACAAATATTGATTATTTTATTTAAAGTAAGATGCATGATGAAACACATATCACCACAGCAATCTCTTGCAGATGAGGTCAGAGGAAAGAAGAGGTATCCCAGTTATGCAGTATTCATAGGAGTTAACTCTCTGTGGATAATCCATATTACTCTTTTTTCACAGAGCTATGATCTAATACTTAATTTTTCCAACATATTGTGTATTTAGTATGATTTTTTTTAAAATTATCTAGATAAGAACAAAATTGTTTTGTAGCTTTAGGATGACAAACTCAAACTGTTGCAGGGTGATAATGAAAAATCGAGAGAAAAAAGGAGATTTCAGTGATGTACAGCCCTTATGTGTTGTTTTGTTACAAGACATATATCTTCAGCTTCCTACACATTTTTTTATGCATAAGATCTATGGGATGCTCAGCTTGGCACTCTACAGCATGCCATCACCACCAAACAAATGACAGAAAATTGGCAGCAGGTTGTGGATTTGCTTTCTGAAACTGAATGGAAAATACTGTTCCATACAGACCTCCTGCCCTTTCTTACTTCTCCACCCACTCCTGCCATACCTTCAGCTCTCAAGCTGAAGAAACTCTCAGACCTTTATAAGTTCAGTGTATTTTGTCAGTGTACTATAAAAACTAGCCTTCTCTAAGGTGTCACCTGGGAGCCACACAACCTTCAGTCGCCTTCCTGATAACACTCCACTGAACGCTTTTTTTCTTTTTAATAGAGGGAAAAGATGAACGAGAAAGTACTTCGTAAGGAATTTCAAGAAGAATGAGTGGGATGTGATCACTCCATCTCTGTTTTCATTACAATTTTATATAAAAACCAAGTAGTCCATTACACACAGTGCTCTAAATGAGTCTAAGCCCCAAGCAGTTGAACCCACAGAAAAGGAGAATTGCAGTTAATAGTGTTCTCAACTGACCAACTTTGTCATAACTAATGCTTTCAGCATAACTCTAGTCATACGCTATAATACACTGAAAAATTCCACACGCTACTAACAACAAATTAGCAAAAGTAGTTGTGAAAACCCTTGAATTGTGCACTTTATTGTTTTAACTATTAGAAGCTGACTAGTGTTTTTCCAGTGTTGTATCCTCCTGTTCTTTCATCTCCAGGATTAACCTTGTCAGCATGCAAGCTGGAGGCATCTGGGTGCCCATCTGATCCAGGGCATAGCCTGGATCCCACTAAAATCAAGGACACTGAGCATGTAGTGCCTTTGTATCTCAGAGCTGCAAGGAGTCCTACAGAGCTAGGGGTCTCATGTCACTCTTAAAGACCAGAGGCTGGACTGATTTCCCCGTGGTTCAAGCATACAGATATACAGCATGACCACAGATTTAAGCACTGATACTGATAGCATATGCTATCTTGTAACATTTGCAGGACTGTATATGTACAACCTCAGAGAGTGGCTCTAGACACAATCCAAGCCAAACAAGCAATCTTTCCACATCATTTACCTGCCAAAGGGCTCCTATTTGAAGGAGATTTGGTGATATTTCTCAGGAGAGAACTTGGTCCCCTCTTCTGCTCTGAGCTCTGTGGTACTGTGGATATCTACCTCCCTGTCTGCAATTTCAGGACAGAGTTGATAATGCAACTTCATTTCCATGAGACCTTTTTCTGCTGCAGGGGCATGCATGATTGTTAGGTTACCAAACACAAGTAACTCAGACTAAAGTTCATCTGTCCAAAATAAATCACAGAATCACAAAATGGCTGAATCTAAAAAGAACCTCTGGAGTCCAACCTCCTGCTCAATCAGGGACACCCAGAGCTGGTTGCCCAGGGCTGTATCCAGATGGCTTTGGAATATCTCTAAGACGGATGACTCCACAAGATCTCTGGGCAACCTGTGACAGTGCTTGGCCAATGTCAGTGTAAAAATGTGTTTCCTGATATTCAGACAGAAACTCCTATTTGGTTTATGCCCTTTGCCTCTTGTCCTGTCACTGGGAGCCACTGGAAAGAGCCTGTCACCACTTCTTTACTTCCCCATACCTCCACCACATATTTATGCACATGGATAAGATCCCCCCCGAACCATCTCTTCTCCTTTTCCGTGTTCTTTGTCTCAGGGTCTCCTAACACATTCAACATCAAAGCCACATTTTCCCTACTCTTCTTTTTGCCAGCCATGTATTTATAGATGCTCTTCCTGTTGTCTTCGACATCCTTTACTAGATTCAACTCCAGTACCTGGAATGTACAGGTGATCCAATCGTTGGGTTGTCAAAATCAGAAACAAGAGGCAGTATAGATTACATAGAACCATGTTGAAGGGTACAGCATGATCAGAAGCTTTGCTTATTCTCCTCGAAGCATGTTTTAGAAACATAAATATATGCTTCACACACACTGGACTTTAACTTGGATAAAATTTCCTTAAATAAAGTGAGATATTTTGGAAATAAGTTCTAATAGGAGAAATACCACGTCAAATGTAAACCAAATTCAGCGATGTCTTCCTAGGTTTTATCCAATCTCAGTGACCGGATTTAGATGCAAGCATTTATGTGTCTGCACTGTTATCTCTCTCAAGATATTCTTGGCAGGAAGGCATGTAATTTCCAGCATAGCTAAATGGGAAAGGAAGTACCACAAAGCCTGAAAACTCTGAGCAAAATCTTACCCTAAAAGCAAAGAATATTCAAAAAAAAATCAGCACAGCAGATAGAACTCACCAACATGTGCAAGGAGAAGCTTGAGGAAGGACAGATGTGAGAATGGCATTTTTAGATGAGTACAGAGGTACCAGTTTTATCCCAGCCAGGTACTCTATGATTACAGAATAACACTTCAGCAGGGTGCTTAAGTATAAGATTTTCTATAGTCTTACAAGAAATAGGTTCAGATGAGTTTCAACAAAATAAATATGCACCATTGACTTTTATTTAGCTTTACTTAATAGACTCCTGCAATACGCTTTTAAAAACGTACTTCTATTTGATGACTGTTCCTTTCTCATGCTCTCCTCCTTAATCTCTTTCCTCCTAGATCTTTAATTGTGTAGAATAACCACTGTGATGTATTTAACTTTCATATAATTTCCCTGTTTGGCAATAATACCCCCAATTAACTATAATTCTCATTAACCAATTTACTTATTTATAATCAAGGTCAGTGGCTTTAACAGTTCTAATAGTGTGACTTGCTAATAATGTTTTAATGAGGATTATCCTTATACAGCTCTCACAATGTTCTCTTTTTCTCTAAAATGAGAAAAGGCTTATTAATGCAAAATAACCTCCTACCTCCTCGCTGAGTGTTTTGTTGGAATGGAAAGAAAATATTGAAAAGTACTGTAATTTTTTAATCTCCATGGGCTATCATCTAGAATATCACTGAGTTATAGTAGATGGAGTACATGTTGCACTTGTCTATAAATCAGTTCTGACTTCAGTGCTCTTTCTTACTCATTATGATTAGACACCAAGAGTCTTCTTCATATTTTCAGTTGTGTTAGAGTATAGGCACGCTCATCAGTTTCACTGAATGCAGCAAAGAAAATATTGTTAATTGACTTAGGAAAACATCAAAATTAAAAACATAAAAATGAAAAACGAAAATCAAAATGAAAAGATTTAGTCAAGCCTCCATCAGTTTAAACTGAAAGCTCAAATCTAGGAGAATCTTCGATTGTAGAACTATCTAAAGAAACACAATGAAAGTACAAAGATTGAACAGATGTTCTGCTAGCAGTAAACCTGAAAATTTAACACTTAGATTAGGTAGCTAATCAGCCAGGTTAATTAATGATCAACAAAAAGAGCTTTACACAGTTACATTAAAAACAGAAGCTTACATACATTCAGGCTCAATAAAGAAGTTGCAAAAAAATAGCTTGCATTTAAAATAAAAGGGAAGCATAAATCAATGTATGATCAGACTGCCTTTGGGAATTTAGAGCTTGGAGGAAGAAGCACTTGGTAAAAGATATCTCTATCATGCATCTGAACTTAGAGAGAACTGAATGCATCTCTTAATTTGCAGCTTTACCAAAACAGAGAGCACCCACAGAATGTTCTGACAGACTCTGGGGAATAGATATGTGCTCACTATTACTTGTGCAAAGTACATTTTGTTATGCTGCCTTCTGTACAAATGGAGACTCACTGAATTTTGATGATAACTATATTTTGAAACCAAATTATAAACTCCATACTCCATCTTCAAGTATGCTTTTCAGATGTTCCTATATATCCTCTTCCAGAATCTTGCCTTCGGTACTCAATTAGGATTTTAAAGCATACTTAGGTGAAGAAAATAATTGGATTTTTTTTTCATTTTAAGCACTGGAGAACTTGGCACTTGTTATGATAAGCACCACTGATGAGGGTAAATTTATACTCAAAAGTCTAATATTATTAACCAGCACCTGCAGATTCTAGCTTGCCATGTACTCTTTCTTCTTATATTTTGTTCTTAATGAGTAGAAATTAGAAAGGTAAAAAGAGCAATGTCATGACAACGATTGTCTTTCAGATAAACCATAGCAGCTACATCTAGGAAGTGGCTAAATGGCATCTGGAGATACACCATACTGAAAAAATGATAAATATCACTCTGTTTCTCAGTATTTTGAAGACAAAAGATCAAAGCAAGTTCATCCTACACATCTGACCACACCCCAATCTGTGCTTCTGATCAAAAGTCAGAAGTAGCCTTAGGTTTAATTTGTACAAGAGAGTTCTCTGACATCAAAATAAATAATGTAGAAATATAATTTCCCGTTATTCCCTGGAGGGTTTCATTGATATCAGCAGATACATATGGACAAATACTTAGCTCCTCTGAACTAATCAGACATTTTCCTGTTGACTTCACTGAAGGCACTATTTAACCTAAGGTGTCATGAGGAGTAAATTTCATTCTCTCTATAGGAGCCCACTCTCTTTACTGAAAAGCAGCAGAGATGTTTTGTATAGCAATTCTAAGGCAGCTTTTGCAAGTGATTTGTACTCACTGAACGAATTTTGATGTATTCTGAGGTCATATGAGAAGATAGTTCTACAGATTTGAAGAATAGTTTCAAAAACACTGGGGTACCTTTATTCTCTTCCTTGGTCACTGAAACAATTTAAAACATCTGAATTTAATTAGGAGCTTGCCTTTCACTGCATACAAGATAATTGTAAATCACTGGCATGCCAGTTCAATTGCATCACTTATTTTTTTCCTCTGAAAGAATTTAAAGCCAAACTTAATTAAACTGCTGACACTGTGAGCAGGCATGCAGGAAGCCATTTAAAATATGGGCCTTGTGTGTGACTTGGCTCTTCATAGTGATCCAATTTTGAGCTCCTAAGTAATCACTGTTTGAAAACTTATCTTAAAGGTTTTAGTTTTTCCTGTGTCAGGTGTTTGTCATTTGCCATATTTAGCACAGATCTGAGCCTTCCTTTATTCTAACAGACATAAATTTTCACATAGCCTTCAGTTGGCTCTTGATTACAACATATTTCTCCATTTCTCCCTGGTAGGAAGTTCTTGGGGCACATATCGTTCAGACAGACAATTTCATTTTTTCTTTTCATTGTGAAAAGGAATCTGGAGCTAGAGTGGAAGAGTTGGGGGTGAAGACAAGCAGCACTTGCCCCAAATTTTTTTTGCGTTTACCTCACTTCTGAAGACACTCATTCTTTGCTTCTTGTTCATAAGTACTGGTTTAACTATGACATAAGCAGAGATATGAAAGGTCACAGAGAAAAGCAGACAGAAAATAGTACTGCTTAAGCTTGGAAATTAATATATTAAGTGCACAAAATGTTGGTGAAAGTATGGACAAAACACGGCAGTCATCAAACAGAGCACTGTCATGGCAGAAACCATAACTTTCTCAGTTCCAAATCTTCCTATAAAACACTTCATAACTTCAGTTCATCAGCAGACTTGGTCAGTGTTGAGAAATGAAACCAGCAGTTGATTTTTTTCACGCCTTCTAGCCAATATCTTGGCTGTATTACACTTCAGTGATTTACAAAACACTTCTTTGAAAGCCAAAATACAAACTGTTCTTCTCATTGATATGGTGATGTCTGTTCATTCACTTAGGGATGCAGAGTGGATTTGCAAATTTGATTATACACTAAAGAACACTGAAGTAATTAGTAAGAACCAGTACATCTGGCAGAAAAGGCCAGAAGTTTCAAAATGTCTCTTACTGTCATGTTTATTCCTTAGCTGGAAAATTAAAAATGTATTCTGTTCAAAGCACATGAGCAGCATACGTTTAAAGGAAAACATTTGTTTACACAGTCCAGACTGTTTTGATTCAAAAAATAGCTAAATCATGAAAAATTGATTACTTCTTGATACACCATAATCAGAGACTACATGGATCCCCATCATTTCATTGTAAATAATTATTTCATACCTCAGTTTTTGCTCATTTAGCATGGATCCGGATGTAGGACCTGAACAGTTTAATCTACTTCCTCTGCAGGGCACTGGCAGAGACAAGAACTTTCTCCATCCTTTCTCATTCTTATTAAAGAAAACACTCCTTAGCCCAAGCCTGTACTAAACATTGGCATTTGAGATCCATCTTCATCTATTGAGTGAGATCTCTCTTCTGATCTCCTGGTCCAGTTATTACTTCTTCAGGCTTGCGATGGAAAACTGGCAAATCAAAACACAATTCAGAGTTCTCTAGAAAAAGTAAAAATCTGAGTAAGAGGTCTAAGAAACTGTACACAAAATAAAGATTAAAAGAAGGACCCCACCTGGTGACATACCATGGACGCTCAGTGTCTGTCAGGATCTAGTTCTGTGTTTTTGCTTATAAAAGCATTTGACAGATAAGACCAGGAACCTCTTCTCTTGAATCAGCAATAAAGTAAAAGCAATTGAACGTCCTGCAAGCAGAGGTCTGGCATGTTCTTTTATTTCACTGGTTTGATAGCCTGATGTTATTAAAATTTCTTCCGGCCTCCTTGCTATAGGCAGTGCCTTGTTTGATCACTTATGAAAGATGAAGCGAGCCGTTAGCTTACAGATTTTCCTTCTGATCAGAATTAAAAAATAGTTTGATTCTACCTGCATGAGACAGAATGAGACTTTCTTTGGCATCCTTCTCATTTTTCTGTTTGATTTCCCCATATTTTTATCCAAGAATGTCATAGATTAGGAACATTATGTGATTCCATTTCACACTTCCTTAGCAAAAGTATTTACAACTTACCTCTGGTAGCAATCTGCCTATGTGAAGGTAAGCATCTTGGGATCAGATAACACCTTATATTCCTCCTGTTGTAGGATAGTGTTTTGGCTAACTACATTACGTATTTTCCACTACTGTGGCTTTTTCAACCTTTGCTTCTAGAGATAGGAGGCTTAACCTTCAAGAAGAATGTCTGCTTTTACAATTCATTCCTTGGGAAAAAGAAAAAAAAAAAAAAAAAGCATAAGAATTTGGCTTGAGATGCAAATGCTTCCAACTCTCTTGGATATTCACAAGATACATCAGTGCATTTTCTTTCCTTATTCCATTTTTATTCTCCATATAATTAACCTCATATTTTTGCACATCTCTTGAAAGAGCTGGTGTTGAATGTTTTCTTAGTAGCACTGGATGTCAGGATGTTCAGTATATATTCCACAAATGAAACAAAATCATACCTAGATTTAGCTAACATGTAAAGACCAATACGTATTTAAGGAAAAACATTTAAGTGATGGGATCTTAAAATCTATTTTTTGAGATTATTATAAGTACCCTAACTGACAACATGGAGTTGGGCTGGTCACTACAAGTAAAATTCACCACTGTGTTAGAATCTAGACTGAACTCACATCAGACATTTTCATTACATTTTGTTATACTCCACAAACACAGAACTGTGTGATTCCTGCTATTTTCCCATGAAATCCTGTGAGAAGCCATCATGGAACAGAGAATGGTCTTAATAAACAAGGTTCTATGCAAAGAATAACAACTTCATTTGCAGAAGAAAAGGCTTCAGGAGGCATAGCAATGTTGAGATACATTTTTGTTCTTAACCATATTATCCCTAGCTTTCTAAAGTGGAGTCCCTTTTTATCTGTCTTTGCCTCTGATGATGTATGATTTGCTTTCTATGACCAATTAATCAATTCTGGATGCAACCAGAATCAAGCAATTTAAAACCAATATAAATGGCTGAGATTGCACAAATATGCATAAATGTCTATCTATAGCTGATTTTTGCCTATGCTGTAATATAGATGATAACACAGAGATAGCTCTGCATGCCTCAAAGGGACACATCCTTCATCCTTCCTCTTTTCCTGCTTAGTCTGTGACTAGAAAAGTGTCAAAGACTCACTGTACCAGAGAATACCCTGTAGTTATGAGCCTTAGAACTGTTTTCCTCTTCTTTATATTATTTCATAAATTCATCCTTTCCCCAGTTCTCCTCTACTGCATTCGTTTTCTATGTCTTTATATTCTTTCCTCTTCTCCTTATTCCTTTTAGATTACCTGTCAACGTAAAATTGTAACAGCATGGTAATCATTTCTTACGCCTTCAATGACATCTCATAATTGCTGACAAAAAGGAGAAGCAAGCCATGTGAAATTATGTATGCATAAAATTGTCATAATGTCATATACAATGCTGAGATCAGTAATGAGGAGGCTAGATCTTAGTTAAGATATCTAGACAGTAAATATATATCAGAAAGAAGAGGCAGAATGGAAAAAAATCAAATAAAATAGGGGCTAAGGAAATCTAGATGAATAATAACCACAAAGCTATATTAGAATCAGATAGAAAAACTCAGTCCCCATCAGATGGCACAAATAAAATGGTAAATAACTGCCAATATATGACATTTTTGGCACCCAACTGATGACATTCAACCATTATTCTGCAGGAAAAGTCAGGATAAGAGAAGACCAAACAGATATCATCTTTCTCACTGTAATCACTGCCACCTGAAAACACCGACTTCTACAAACCACAGCATCCCTTTCAGAAACAGGTTTCTGGGATCATGCTTTGGATTTCATGGGTCAAACAAGCTCATGAACTTGTTGATCCATCAACACTGAACTGATGTACTTTTACACTTATGCTTCTCAGCCCATGCTGTTTAACTTAGGCAACAGACCAAATATTTCAGAGCTTTCTGCTTACCCGGCAGAGGGGAAGATGCCTGATTTTGCCAACCATTTTGGGGAATGCAGCAAAAGGGAGATTTTCTGACAGAGAGTTGGAGATGTTTCACAGTTTGTTTACTGCTGGAGCAATGCCTACAGCTCCTGCCTTCATTGCTATCTTTTAGCAACATACTGTTGTTCACGGTTTAGTTAGAAACATTATGAAATCACAGGTGTAATATTGTTCATTATGGAGTTTATGGCTGAATGGGCAATGCTGCAGTCCTTCTCAGCTATAAAATGTGGCTTCACAAGGCCAGATATGCAAAGGTCTTGGCAGATCAGTAAAGGTTGCTTTCCCTTTCAAGGAAGGGTGAGTGTGGCAAGATGCAAGAGGCTGAACTGTTCCAAGTGAATTTCGAAGTTCAGAAGACACAAGGTAGAGACAGATCTGAAATCCAATATGCCTTTTTCATAGTACAGGAGCTGTCATGCAAATCTACATCAGTGGTCTGTTTGTGTGCATATAAGGCACCGTTCCCAGATTTCCATAATTCATTTCATACTACCTTTTGAAATGGCTCACAGATAGCAGAGGGTCTCATAAAATTGTATCATCATAGAATGGCTTGGGTTGGAAGGGACCTCAAAGATCATCTAGTTTCAACTCCCTGCTGTAGGCTGATTGCCACCCGAGATCAGGCTGCACAGGACCTCATCCAATCTGGCCTTAAACACCTCCAGGTATGAGGTATCCACAGCTTCTCTGGGCAGAGGCTTCATAGGCAAATTACATACTTTCACAGGCAGGTGTGTGTCCTAGCTGATTTATTTTTATAGTAATTTGGTCCTGTGTGGAGTTGGACTTGATTCTTATGGGCCCTTTCCAACTCAGGATATTTTATGATTCTATGGCCCTAAGAAAATATTGGTTTAATCCTAAACACAGCTAGCATCTCCTTTCTTTCTGCTCTGACTCTGATCTTAGTAAATTAAGGTAGTGGCTTTTTAGTCCTCAGCTTCACTTACGAAACACAAACCAGTTCTCGTTGTGTAGTATTTCCTTTTTCATATTAACCTTTAAGGTACTAGGGCAGAAGAAAGCCTGGGATCTGAATGAGACAGCCACAGTCCTAAGGTTGTCTTGATATACAGATGGACTGATGGGTCAAAAACATGTTTGTCGATTAAGCTAAGGAATAAATAGAATAAATATTCCTTGTGCTTAGCTAATGTTTTCAGGATGAGTACATGACTGAGTTTCACAACTCCATCTGCAATGTGCATCTCACCAGCTTTCCATGTTACCGAATGCTGCTTGGTGCCTAAGATATTTAGATGACTTTCAAACATACATTTCTTTGCTGCAGTGCTTTCCATACTTAGTGCCTATTCTCAGAAACATCCCATTAACATTCTCTTTGCTGTAAGTGCCCCCAGTGACTTGACATTTGGGAATAAGCAGCTTACGTAGCCTAAGATGTCAGTTAATTTTAGCAACGGCAAGGCTACTGATGGCAGTCCTCTCCACCCAGAAATATGGGTGGCATGCTCATAAATCCAAATGTTAGGGGTTTGAAAAGGCTGAAAGCTTCTCCTCCTGTTTCAGGGAAGTTAAAAAGAAGTAATTTCAATATGAAAAAGAAGGCATCTGCATATATTTGCTATGTGAGTTCACTGGCATGTATCTCTTCCAGCTTTATTAGTATCTTTGTCAAATACTCTAATCTGGCATATTTTACTGCTTCATGTCCTTTGTCTTCAAATACTAAGTCCAGAGTGCACTGCCAAGGCAAAAATAACCTACTACACATTTCATAGCAGTGCTTTCAGTGTAGCCTGGATTATGTCAAGCAGCATTTCACCTGAGGGAGACAAGAAGGAAAAAAGTAACTCCTTGTATTCCTCATCCCCCTTGAGTGTCTAGCTGATTGGTGCTATCTTGTGATGGATGCTGTGAGGAAATGCTTGTGGGCATCACTCCTACATAGCTTGAGAGTTCTAGAGAAAGTGCCTTCAGTGAAGCTCTGGTCCCAGGGAGACATATACCCCCATACATCTCTGCCCCTAAAATCTGAGCTGGGGAGGATAAATCATAAGGAGTCATCATGAGGCCTGCAGCACGTACTACCTCACTCCCATCCTCATGTAAGAACAGGTGCAATACACATTACTGGAAGATGCCACTGCACAGAAGGGAAAAGGAAAGAGAAAGCTTTTACCTCCTCCTCATTTAGTCTGTGCTTGAAGTTCTGCAGAAAAGATGGAGGTCGCTGAGTCCTGGGACTGAAAGAGCTAAGATTTCTATGGGTTGTCATCTTGAGGTTTCCTAACTTTGCTTTACAAAGATGGAAATTTTGGCTGACATTCTTCCTGGGGTTGAGACTGGTGTAAGTCTGTCTCTGACATGTGGAGTTCCCACTGCAACCACCATCAGAGTCTTAGCAATGAGCTTCACAGGTTTCCTCCCTTATTGTCTTCCAGACTCTTCTCCCAACCCAACCCCCCTTTTTCTGTCAAATTTGGGTGATATCACACACCTGTTTTAAAAATCACCTGGTGGAAAGATAAAGAGATTCAGATTGGATATTAGGAAAATTTTCTTCTCCAAAAGAGTAGTTGGGTGCTGGAATGGGCTGTCCAGACAAGTTATCATCCCTGGAGGCATTCAAGAAACGTTTAGGTGTTGTTCTGAGGGACATGGTTTAGTGAGAAATATTAGTGATAGGTGGATGGTTGGACTAGATGATCTTGGAGGTTTTTCCCAACCTTGGTGATTGTATGAGTCTATGATTCTATAGTCACATAAGAATAATTTTTATGGAACACACAGTTCCTGGATGAGATGGATAATTATTCCAATAGAAGATCTTCAGATGGAGAAGCCTAACAAAATAAAACTCCTCCTGCCTAGAAGTGACATTTCTGTTAGATTCTGAGTCTGTCTGGAAAACTTGGCAGAGGTTACACCCATATCATTCCTCAGTGCATTCCTGTATTCCTTGACCCTGTCCCCAGATGAGTATTCCCAGGCTATTCAGTCCTTGTTAGCACACTCCAAAATGAGAGTAGTATCCTTCTCCACTCTTACTAGCATAAACCTTGCTTCAATTCTTAAATTAGAGGTTGGGCCTGGAAAGAAGAACCACTTAGACACATCTTGTTGCTGTTGTTTGTGATGCTGAGTTCTGAAGCCATTTGAGAAGATGATGAATACACATTGGAGTATTTTCCTTTTTCCTGTAACATGGAGAAATGTGCAAAGCTAGGCATGCGGGGAGAAAATAGGATAAGCTTATCTTTGCAAAGTCAGTCACAGTTAATTTGCTAGTCTATGCCTGCATTTTCAGACTGGACCACTACCAATAGCTTTACTGGTGCTCTGGCTGAAAAAGGGAATCTCCTCTCAAAGTTTCAGGATTCAGTGGAAACCAGTGACTCTCAGTGAGCCCAGGTACGCCAGCGCTAGAAGAAGAAAAGGCCAACAGAACACTTTGTACTGTTGGAAGCAGAGAGGAGCAAAATGCCAGTTTTGCAGAGTTCAGGATATAGTAAGCAGCTAGTATTTTTTTGTAGGTCTCCTTTAAGATCACCCATTGTTGAGCAGAGCTCTCATTAAAGTAGGACATAAAAAATGTAAGCTCTGGACAGAGTGATAACTTTAAAAGGAGATTTTGTAGCTTTTGTTAAATTTCACTGCTTTCTTACGCTGTCTGTGTTGCTGATATCAAGGAACTGCATTGCGCTGGGGGGTGAGGGTGCTAAGGTGCACTTTTTTGTATGCTTCTCTGTATTTCAAATATTGATAATTAAAATGACAAAGGCTTATTTTCCTGTTAAATTTCAATCTCAAAGGAAATATAGAAGAGTGCTCTGCCCCACCCTAATGCTCTCTTTTTTGAGGTACCAGAAGTTATTTCTGGTGACTGGGAGACCCTAGAACAATGCCATTTCTGAGATAAATCAAGCTTTGATGGATTACAGTCAAGTCCTCAAAGTATTGGGCATCTGAAAGGATCAGTCCTTGGACGAAAAACAGTCCTATAATACAGGGTCCTGGATGCCCACATTTGGCTCTGATTTACAGTTCTGTTGTAAAACTGTAAACCTCAAAGCATTCAGGACATACAAAGGCAGATCTCTTGGAGTACTAAAGATCAGTGGTGCAATGAAATACTTTTATATATTTGTGTGACTGTCCCTTTATTTGCCATTGTGCCTCTCAGGGCTCTGTCCTGCTGAGGTGCAAGCCTTGCAAAAACATCTTACAAGTAATTAAATGAAGATCAAAAAGATTGGGCATCGGCCCCATTCTCCACCAGGAGACACAGACAAAGGAAACTTCACAGAACTGTGTTTTGCTCTCTCTTAGGAGGGTTTTGCTGTGTGCACCTTACACCCTGCTGCTAATTCTGATTCTCTTCTGTCTCTTCTAGCTACATCCTTTCTTCTTTCCTATGACTTTATTACTTTTTTCCTGGGTGACAGCTCTCACTGGTGAGGACTGGTTTGTCCTTAGATCATCCTTCATTATGTTTTGCTCCAGAAAAACACATAACTTATTTAAAATCAACTTTCCCTGTTACTTTGACCAACTAATCAATCATTTTTACTGTTGCAGCAAGTTCTTCTGATTTTCAACTGCATCACCATCATGGTTAAAACATGACAATGAAAAGAAATAAAGAAATCTTCCCAATTTTTATTTACACAGTCAAACAGAACTCTGTTGGTAACTCTAAAACTCCCACATATTATACCAGATTTAAAAGCAATGAGTCAAAAATATGGAAAAGAAATATATTTATAATTTATGGGCCAAGCCTAACCTAAAAGTCAGAGAACAAAATTGCAGATGATACTGTTCCCATTAGTCCTGATATGGCCCAGCCTGTGTGGCAGATTTGGCTGCGTGCGTCAAATAGAAGGGACCACTCCATCTTGATATAAAGTTGTGAAAATAAGTAACATGTTTCTGAGGGATAGCCTTTATGCTGCACTAATGCGAACTGCAGTAGAATGGATAGATATGCACAGACATCAATGCCTTGCAGGATCTACTTGTATATTATTATTTAATTATATATATTTTTAATTTCATAATATTTCCTTATTATAAAAGATATTCTGTGTGATTTGAAATAAAATGTTTCTGTCAGAAAGTCGACCCCAGTACACACTGAGTACTCTCTCACCTGACAACGTTAGTATGTTCTTGTGGTAACAGGAATTACTTCACTGACATTCCTGCTATTCCTGGGCACTGTTCCTACATTGATTCCTGTGGCTTTCTAAACCAACATGGTACAACCAACAAATTTCATCATGCCTCCATCAAGGTAGATAACTGAATATAAGCTTCTTCTCATATAGTAAATGTGAACATTCTTTCAATTCTTGCCAGTTTGAAAATAATGAAAAAAACCCCTCATTTCTTAACAGATTTTCTTATCCAGTTCCACTGATCTGCTCGCACGTTTAACTGTGCACATGAAAATTCACTGGCATGTTGCTTTCTCTTCTGAAGATTTGTACAGGCAAGACAATTTGTATTAGAAAGTGACATCCGTCACAATGAGCTTTAGATTCTTGCTGTTCAGTGCTGGTTTTCCTTCTCATGATAAGCTATTAGAAGAAACGGGGAAGCAAAAGAATAAATATCAAGAGCCATTTTTTCCAATAAATATCCAAAGATGACATCTCACGTGTAGTGTGTATGTTACCTGACAGTAGGCATGTATTTACATGAACAAAATAGATTGTTAGCTACATACCTCTCTGTGAACATGGAATGTCCCCTGACCTGCACAAACACAATCACAATCAAATGCCCTGAAAATATCTTGGCAAAATGACTCAAGTTTGCCGCAAAAAGGTAAATGGCATTGGCAACATTACTCTGATAGTCCTACTCAGTGAAACTTTTCCAAGTGCAGAACAAGAAGTTACCCTCCTTAGGTATGACTGCCTGCAAGTCTGAATTTGGAAGGGTTAGTCATTTCTTAATGATGGAAGAATCACATTCTGTAACAAATTTCTTTTCTCCTTTTTTTTTTTTTTTCTTTTTTCTCTTTAGCTGTGTTTATCTTACTACCACTGAGGAGTATTGCACTGCTTTCAAGAAAACAAACAAAGTTACTTTTGGGAGAAGGACAAGCATAAGTAATTTGAGCACAAACAGTAATATTGCCATACCTATAATGCCATGTTATAATGAATGTTAGAAGTCAATCCTTCATATCCTAGCAAGCATCAGAAGCAACAAAGTAACATAACAGATGATTTAGATTTACAACACAGTGGCAATATACTTCCATCAGTTCAATTTATCTTTCCTTTACTATCATGCCATTACCTTTCAAATGCAAATTTTGAGACTGTCTCAATAGCCACTCTTTGGGAATACTTGGAAGTGCATTAGGAGACATATAACCATTTCTATTTGTTACAACAAGGAGCATTAATCAGTAATCCTTATATGAATGAATCTGATGATGCTGTACTTTTTCCTAAGAGACATAAGGAAAAAAATGACTATTACATTCTTAGGAATGTGCAGAGAGCCACAAAGGTCTTTTTATAATTCATAACTGCATACTGGAAAGCAGCAAGTAAAGAAAACAATGTATTTTATTTATCAAGTAGAAAAAGCACGACTTTCCAGAAGACCATTTTAGTTTCTTTCATTACCAAAGAGAAGCTTACACTCCCGCTACTTATTTCCTATAGGCTAGTTTGTGCTGTTCAGTCTGTTTTTGTGGATCACTTTATAGACACTGACACAACCAATTATTTCTTGATTCAGGAAGGAAAAACACTCTCCTTTGGTAGTGATATGGGAGAAGGTATAAGGGAGCCGTTACCATTAATATTATCTCATGTGGCACATACTGCCAGGATAGTGGCCAAGTCAGTGGGAAGACACTCAGTACTATCAGCGTTACACAGAGGTCTGGGCTCCCACTGGCCTCTTGGAAATGGAAATAGTCTGAAAACCACAGGAGATCTGTGCTGGCAGGTCTCACAACCTAACACCCATCCTTATAAAAGGCTGCCTGTATGCTTGTAAATTACTTCTCCCCTGTAATCCTAACCCTGGAATAAATCACAAGTTTTTGACACTTTTGAGAAGAACTTGTGTTTTGACACGGAGAATAAAAGTTTTTATAAAAATGTAAAATACTGGGGGTAAAAAAGCACATTCTTTCAAAACTGGCCAACTATTTTTCTATTATAGTCATGTTCAAACTGTGGCCTGTTTAGTACACCTTCTCTTAAACACTGCTGTTCACGACAAAGACAATCAGAGTAAACATCAGGCAATTCAATAGACTACAACACTGAAAACTCAGATTTACCTTCCTGTTTTTCAAGCAGAAGTGAAGGATTATTTTGCTAAAATTTATAAACAACTCTATGTTGTTATAGACTGACTTAGTACAAGAGATGAGTAGATCTGGAATACAAATAGGAATTTCCAGACACTAATATATACAATATTAGCTATGCAATTTTAGGTGACTGCTTGCATATATCTCTAGTAACAACCATTCTCTGACCTGCTTAGTGAGCATTCTTTTCAATACTGAGTCACTTCAGAAATTTAGATTAATGCTCAGTAGTAAAGAGTTTAGAGCACTGAGTTGAAATAAGACATCTCTTAAGAATCAGAAGTGCTCTCAATGGCAATCCTAAGCATGATCCAATATGAAAACTGTACAAGACACCTTTTAGCAACCAGTGTTGAAATATGACAAAGACTCTTAAGATGAAATCAGATTTGGATGAAACATTCACAGATCATCTTCTAAATTTTATGCTATTCATCAAGTCACCTCTAATTAGTTATACAAGAAGGTGGGATGGGAACTACAAAATCTGAAAACCATTGAATTCTGAGCGACATCTGCATGTGAATTCAACCAGAATTCCCCTGTACTAAAATAACAGCTGGAAGATCACTGTTAATGAAACTTTCTTGCTCCAAAATTGTTTTTGTGAAAATTAATAGGAAATATGAGTAAATGGGGTAAAAATATATTTGTAAACAACAAAAATAAAAATACCTCTTGCTATCAAATCTCCAAAACAAAGAAAAAGGAATTTTTAACTTGCAGTTTTCCTACACCATTCTCTTCATACATCTCTTTCTTTAGCCCTGTTCAGTTTTTTTCTTCTGTAAAACCTTAGGAGATATTTTAGCTAAGAGACTGTAGGAAGGGATCTCAGAACTTTTAGGTGCTGAAGATGGGGAAAGGATAAGAAAAGGATAGGAGACCTGTATTTCCACCCCTTTTCACTGCAGGCCCATTACAGACTCTCCAGTTAGCCCTTGAGTATCAGGGAGGTTTAGTTGTTTGAAATAATAGGGCTGAACTCAGAGCACGCAGAGTGCCATATTGGGTCTTGACCATTAAGTCAGCTCCCAGCACAGAGTCTCAGGAGGAAAGGATGGTTCTAAACTGTTGTTGTATTATAGTTTGGCAACAGATCAAGACAAAGAGCAAAATAAAGACATATTTAAAAACCAAATCAAAGGAGATCTATTGGGGGATTGCAAATCACACTACAAAATTTCTTTAATTACTTAGTTTAATTAATATGATAATCAGAACTTTAAACATGAAAACAATATGAAAAATGAAAGAATATTTCTAAAGTATTTCCGGGAACATTTCATATAGACAGCATTTACCAAAAATACAAAAACTCATTAATCTTTACTACACAGATGCTGCTCAGATGTCATTGTGCTTTATAAAATAGTAATAAGTGAGATTTTGAAATTAAAGCATAAGAGATCATTTATGGAGTCACAAAAGCATCCATCTCACCAAGTAGAGTCCAGGAATCTGCATGCACAATTTTTGACTTCTTAGCAAATGTCCCACAAATACCCTAAGACATCAAAGCTGGAATCGGGGAAGGATTCAAAATCAATAGCAGAGCTTTGCAAAACTCTCATGAAAGACTACTTGAGGACTTTCATTAATAGCAAGAGAAAAAATGTACTATCACATCAGTGACATGTCATACACATATTGACACATGGAACAGGATGGAAACTTCTTTGTAAACTGAATCCTGAAAGCCTTGCCCAAGATTGTACAGGACCTGGAATTCATCTCTGCTGACTTTAACCACTCAAGACAATGGCTTGATCCACTTGAAACACAAACATCTTCAAAAGAGCAGTTTTTTCATGGACCAGTGTACCAGAGCAATTTAGACTGCTTATCTAAATCTCTGGTGGCTGAAAATAGCAAGAGGGGTCCGAACCTTAGACAGTGTAATTTCTCATCATGATATTCACAGTTCTCTAAAATATCTTCATCTATATCTCTCTGCCAAAACCAAGATCTAGTAAAAATCTTCCTACTTTTTTATTATTTTTTTTCTATTTTTCTCTTCTCCTTTCACTATCAAATATTTATATTAGCAGTGATTTATTTTTCAGGAAATAATACTACTTTCAGAACAGATTTTTATTTTGAATTATAAGCAGTTACCAGAGGCTAAATGCACTTCAATACATTCCAGAGCATAGCCCATATTTAGGTAAGTCTTGTTAAAACACTGAACTAGCTGTGGGTTGATGGGATTCAGGGGTAAATGAAATGAGATCAATTCAGCGTAATGTCCTAAAAGGAAAAAAACACCTGTCCTTAGCCCTATTTTACATGTTTATTTTTCAGTTTAATGATGAATACTCAAGTAAGTTCTTTACCTGTGGCCACTATCATCACTAGGCTATGAAAGTTTTATCTGATACAACTCTGTACTTGGTCAGAGAGACAAGGTGCTCTCTCAAGGCTCTACTTCATAAATTATAGAATTAGTTTCATGCAAAAGCCTAAGAAATATCCACATGTACATTTCAGGGATTTGTTTTGCTCCTTTTAGTGCTTTCCACACATTTAACTTACAGAGCCAGAAGCTGCACAGAGCTGTAAGCTGACAGGAAAAGATCTATAACATTTTCACTGCAGAGTGGAGAAATAAAGAAGTGTTCTCACTGACTGGAAAGCAACAAGGAAGAAAATTCTTTATAAGGCCTGGAGGTCATGAAGATGATCTCTGCTGATCCAGGAATAAATCAGCTGCCAGGTGGAATGCTTTACAGATATTGTCTTAGGCTGTGCCAGCCTCCAGATACATGCCAAGATTTTCAGGGGAGGAGTTTTGAAAACCTTGCAAATGTGAGGTCTACAGTACCACAGACACTCCAAGGCCCTGAGTGCATCAATGGGCTCTGCAACCTCTTTCTCCTACTCTTCTGCCAGGATGGCAAAGTTGTGAGAAAAAGCTGCAAGGAACCTCATGTTGGGCCTCAACCAATATACCCTTTGTGATCACATTTATCCTGGTAAGCATCACTAGGTCTGTTTGTTCTTATTGCTGAGAGGCAGAGTCGTGTTGGTGAAGTCACCCCTGCCTCAAAAGATACTTGATGTTTAGGCACTTCTAAGCGTAAGAGAAGTCTTAGAATTTCTTTTATGAAAAACTGCATGGAATGTCATGCAGCCCCCGGAGCCCTATTTCTGTCTTCTCTGCTCTTAGCTTTGAGCTCCATGGAGGCTTTAGTTAGGTTGTAACCAGCACCACACAGCACATTGTGTCTGCTTCATAATCCTGTCCCTGCAATGTTCTCTTCTCGCTCTTCAGTTTCCAGCTTAACTCTACATTCAAAGAATTGATTTTGTGGCAAGACATCAGGTGCTGGTGGAGGTAAGAGCAGACTACCTCAATTCTAGTACCCTGACACCACGAAAGTTTATTCCCCAAACAATACAGTCAGTGTTCCAAGCACAGCCAGCCCTGTTGACTAACGATGACATATGACATCTGTGCTACACTGTCACATTCCTTTCTATAGTAATCGTACTTATTCAGTTACTGGTTGACTGAGGCAATATAACCAAACCATAATAACCTGGACCAAAACAAGTGTCAACAGCAAGATCTATGCTTTCAGAACTTCAGTCACTCTGTTGATTTACTGCCTGTCCTACTCAAGAGTAAAAAGAGGCTCTTGGGTTAGGTTAGGCTATAAAAGACACTTGACTACAACAGGATCTGGGGAACAAATGATATAAAGAATGGTAACACATTGGCAAGACCAGATGGTAATCATTCAAGAGTTTTGAAGCAATTCAAGGATGAAATAGCTGAATTCCTGACAGACTTGTGCAACCTTTTATTTAATACACTCTGGGCACTTAGGACTGGAGGGTAACATATGTGATATTTTACATTATGAGGGCCCACTGGAGACTAACAGGAAAATAAGAGTGATGTTAGTACTGGGCAAAATAATAGAAAGTATACGAAATTATCAGGGTACTGCATAAGCTTTGAATAATCCATCCAGACAGAGTGGCTGGGGACAGATTTATACAAAAGGCCATAATCTTGATTTTTTTGTGTGGAAGTGTGAACTGCCTTGTGGGGCACCGTCATCCGGCCAGTACAGCCTATTTCTAATTTCAGGCTTCGACAATGACCCTGACCAAAAGCAGCTATTAGAGATAAGGTTATACATGAACATAAGGCAGCACATAGAACCATCCATTCTTTCAATGGAGTAAGGAATCAAGAGGAGTTTTTCAGGATTCTGTGCTGGGACTTTTACTGGTCAACATATTCATAAGAAAACTTGGAAAAAGGTTGAAAAATGGAATGAGAAATCTCAGTGGTGGCACCACATTTATCAGCCTAGCAAAAGTGCTGGCTGACAGTATGAAGTCTTGGAGCAAGATTTAAAAACAAAATAAAACATGTAATAAAATAATAGATTGTGTTTGATGAAGTTAGATGAAAAGTGCATGGGAAAAAGTAATAACTTCACACACAAAGTGATGGACTCTAAACTGATTTTTACCACTCAGGAGGTCCTGGGGCTCTTATAGGTGGCTCCACAGAAACAACAGCTCAATACCCAGTAGTGATCAACACAGCAACTCAAACGTTTGGCATTATAGGAAGAGGAATGGAGAGCAAAATGGAACATTGTTCTGTGACTACACAAATCCATGTTTTTCCACAATTTGAATGCATTATCTATTTCTGGCCCCATTTCAGAAAAAAAAACTACAGAATTTGAGAAGGCATAGAAAAAGTCAAGAAGGATGATCATGGGTAGGAAAGGCTCATCATATTAAGGAAAAACTAACGGCCTGAGACACTGCCATTTGGAAAATCGAGAGAGATGTGGCATATATTTAAAAAGTAAGTGTGCTATAGATGGATAGGGATTGATTATTCAGAACCAGGGAGCAGCAAATAAAGATAACATGAGCCAGGTCCAATACAAACAAAATAATTCAATTATTGATTCAAGTACTGATTATTCACAGTAGGCTGTGCAACTTACTGCTAAATTATTTGGGAGTGCTAAAATTTACATATGTTCAAAGGAAAATTACACATGTGCATGGAAGAAAAATATAATAGGAATAGCTAAATATACTAAAAACACATATCCAAGTAAGGAGGAGCCTGAGAGATTTAGGGGGAAGTGTCAAATGCCATTTCTTATTTTTCTTTAGTCATCCTTTCACAGATACTTTGGTATCAGGATAATTGGGTTAGATGGATAGTTGTTCTGATCCAGCACAGGTTCAACTGGCCTTACATACTCCCTTTTGACCTACAGAATTAGCAGAAGATTTAAGTGAATGAAGCCCCTTTGAAATGCACAATTCCAAACAGGCACTTTCTGTTCAGTATAGCACTTCAGGGAATAAGCCATCCATCACACCAATAGCTTTCCTTTACTCTAAGTACAGTTGAGAGAGATTCTAAATTTCTTTGAAGATGAGTTTTCAGTGTTGGAGAACGAGGTTTTCTTGTGAAAATCAACTATAATCCTTTGCAAGTGTTTTCAGGCTAAAGGTGTCTTACTCACTTCTGCTTCTATAAAATTTATTTCTGGTAGCCACAGTACAGATCTGGAAACCTCAAATACAGAATTATAGTAAATGGCTCAGGGTGAGAGGAAATTTTTTGAGATATTCCAGAATGATTCAACATTCACTGACTATATTAAGACTAGATAAAGAGAGTCTCAACATGTCAGCATTGCCTTGGAGATGAAAAGGAATAGGGGCAAGGAGACAGAATCTAAATCTGCAGAACACTGTGGCAGGAGAAACACAGAGAACAACAGATAAACAATATGGTAGCTATCAGAAACAATCAGTGATAACACAGGAAAGAACTGTGAAAGCTTAATCCATTCTTGAGGGCTTTCAGTCAAGACTCTTACCTTGATAAAGACATAGATTCCAACACACTTACTCACATTTAATAGCATCTGTTCTGTCAGGATGCAGTTTGGAACACGTCTCCCAGAAATCACCAAGGCACCTGAACTGAGATGCTATTAGCATGAGTAAGAGATATGGCTCTCAACAAATTAACACAGGCCAGAAATTATCTCTGTGCTGAAGCCAGACTCTAACAGAACTGAAATTCTTGTGAAATAAAATTGGCACTTCAAGCATTTTATTTTTTGTTTTAGCACCGTTTTATTTTTTCAAGGAATTTACAGTCTACCAAATTCAGAATAAAGATCTTTATTTTCCTAAAGAGTAATTTGAGTTAAAGGTGATCAGGGATCAAAAAAAGGGAAGCTGACGAGACCTACAGAACTTCTGAGGCTTGAATGACAAGATAAATTTTGTTGAAGGAATCTTGCTGTAAGTTTGCAGTCATCTCCACCCTACACACCGGTGTTTCTAGCATTATAGCAGTGATGTCCTGACATTCCTGAACATAGAGCTCTAAACTCTTGAACTTCAATCCTTTTCTCCTATGTTCTGCATAGTGCAATGCATTTCTAAGGCCTCTGATAGATATGCAGTAGTGAATTAAAATTCACTGTCTAAAATAGTTCCTGTTTTCAGTTTTCTGTCCTGTGTCTCCCTAAAGGAGTCACCTGGATAGTAGAAGTCTTGGTCACGAGACAACTCCTGAATCACTACAGCTTTCATCTGAGCTACGATAAAATTGAACTAATTTCGTATTCTATCTTCCCTTGTTTGTCAGTCTTTCTTCTTTTCCTCAACTATTTGTTTCTTTGGCACTGAATTCTCTGTTAATCACTTCTAGCAAGTTTACAACTGTTCTGCACTGCAGGAAATCTGACTTCTGAATACAGTACTTTCAAGCTCTAACATTACACCGTCTTGAATTCTGTCAGAGAAATACTTGTAGGTGGAAATGCAGCCTTAAGACTGAGAGTTAGCTGTAGCTTTTGAAGGTGAGTTTAGGTGTATGAGTGAGGCATGAGTGCAGAAAATGCCAAAGGACACAATACTTCTCACTGATCTCTGGGTTTATCCTTACCTCATAGTGTGAGGCTTCAATACGGCTACTGCTGTTTGCCTTTGGCTTTAATGTTTGCTCTTCTAAGTTTTCAGAAGTGGTGCTAATCCATGATGTGACCTAAACAGAATGTGAGACAAAGCACAGATTTCTGCTGAAACGGGCTACCTCCTGAAGAATTGGCTGATACTTCAGAGAGTTGTGCTGCCGTTGAGAGGGATCTCAACATGCTGCAGATAATGACTGATAGGAATCTCATAAAGATCAACACAGGAAAATGCTAAGTCCTGATCCAGGGGGAGGAACGTCACCATGCACCAGTACAAGGTGGGAGCCACAATATGGAAAGCATCCTGGCAGAAAAGGAGACATCAAGATAATCATGAGTCAACTTGCTGATAAGAAGGCCAAGGGAAGGCTTTGTGAATATGGGACAGTTGAATATCCAGGAAAGGAAGGGCAGAGCTTAATAGCAACTTCATAAACTATGTTGTATCCATGAATCTCAGGTGAACTTGATGCAGTTCTTTTTATTAACCTCTAAATTTCAGTGCCTAGTGTTCTTTATACAATAGTCTTCTCAGTATGTTAATCACTAGTATTTCTGTTTTACATTAGCAGGGTATATGAAGTGCTCAGTATATCCTGTTTACAGATACCCTAATTACCCTCAACATAGGGACTGTTTCTGTCACTTTTCACCATTAAAGTCCCTCTCTTCAGACTGCAGGCAAGCTGGAAGGAGAGAGAAGTTTTCCTTGAGTAAAAAAGCTTGATGTTCAAACAGAACTAATACTGTCTTCTTTGCAAACAGTTCTCAGAAAATATGTGTGTTATGGTATTTTAGAGAGAGATAGGAAAGATCACAAGGATTTCACTTAGGAGAATATCCTAACTTATGCATCTCTGTGTGCTTTATACAGCTAGTCACTAATGCTGTTCTCTTCACACCTTCCTACACATAAAGTCTGTGGTTTCCCCATTTCTTAGTAGGCCTGAGCACCAAAGAGCCATGACCACAGGCACTCTGATCACTCTTTCAGGTGGCACTTCAGCATCTCAGAATTTTCCCACCAAGGAGAGACATACATTCATTTCTGTTTTGCAGGGGCACAAACAGACCATGAGATCACTGAAGCTGAAAAGCAGAAACTTAATCAGACTCTTCCAAGTCTCAGGTCTATATTTTAATCTGGTATCACTTGTTCTGATTTCAGATGCTTTACATTATATGTTTCCTATCTTCTCTCATACCCTGAGCCTCTGTTCCTTCAGAAGCCAAGCTACAATATCTAACATACGGAACTGTTTCTTGAAGTTGCATGTAGTCTTTGCTTTTGAGACATGACCTAAGCTGGGCAGGACTTTGGCATGGATCTGCCAGTACTTTCCCCAAAGCAAATATACATCAAGAACAAAAATAGGTTTCATTTTCAACTCTGTTCTGGTGGAACAAAGTTACTCTTCTAACAAAAAATTCAGGCAGGAATATTGGAAGAGATAGATGAAAATAAAATGAATGGAAAATAAATAACTCCCCCCCTCCTGGCACTGACTGCGTTCTTGCAAAATAGAGCTTTTCTTCCACTCTTGCTCTTGGTCCAGCAACTGTCAGTGACTTCCCAGATTGCCACAGGTTTATCAGCACTCTCTGGATTGGTGCCTGGAAACTCAGGCAAGTTTTTTCATCATATGGAGAACTGCTCTTTGTTATTTTCAACATTTCATCCTCTCCCTTAAAGGATAACTCTTCGGCTTCTCCATTCAAGAGATTTCCTAAGCTGAGCTCATAAGGAAGCATCAGAATCATGATACCTTTCTGCTCTCCTCTCTCTCTTTTTTCCTCCCAGATGCAGCAAGTGATTCTACAACTGACTCTCAAGCTTTGTAGCTTTGAGTTAAATCTCTATGAAACCAAGAAAGACACAAATGAGGCTTTGCTCTTTTATGGGAAAGAATTCAAAGTTGTTGTTTCAGCAGAATGAGGTCTGAGTGTCCTATAAAAAAGAAATAAATGCAATTTTTGTACAGCATGCCACAAAACACTACTTTGACTGCCAGCTGCACTGAGGATGTACACTTGCTGTACTTCCACGTTGACATTTAAAGAAGCATTTGGCCCTTGGAACTATGACAGATTCCATAGTTATAGTAGATTAATTTTTCATAGTTACTCAGATCACTTTGTCTTAAAGACTTCACTGTAAATGTTTGTGGGCATGGTTAAGGGGAAAAAAATCTTAGTCATAAAGAACAAGAAGTTAACCCTGTAAAATTATTTTTAAAGCAGCTGACTCAGGTTTAACTACTGTACCAATATCAACAAAGCATCACACTGTCAGTTACTGAATACTAAATCAACAAAAGCTCAAAAACTTGTGAAGTGGAAATAAATGTGAGCCAATGTAATTTTTCCTAGATTTGAGATAGAAATAATGGACACCCAGACAAGTCTGACTCAGAAGGCAATGGTTGGATGCAACATGAATTGGCAAATCCTATGACATCTGCTGGTTAAATTACAGAGGTCTCTGCAGTGTTCCTTTGGCTATGCTGATTTTTTTGCTATTTCTTTTTTCACAAGGATTTTTTGGAGCCTTCCAATTTCTACTTTCTGCATATCACTTATCTTTTTGAAAGAATTCCTGCTCTTTTTCATGTTCCATTTTAAATCAAGTCCCACCTACAGCACATTCTGATATTTCTGAGCTGTCACTTCTACCTATGATTCATTTTTGCATGTTTTGTCATTCCTAATTTTGCAGTTTCTAGAAGTGGCTGAGGAAGATGGCAGGTGATAGAAAGTTCTATAGGAGAGAAGGAAGAAAACATCTTGTATTTCTCAGTGAGCTAAATTGCAGGCTGTGACATTTTCAGCAGTCCATATGGAGGTGATCAAACCGTCACTAAAGGACAGCAAATGCTTCCCCACAGAGATTGGAATATGCATATATAAGGCACTTCAATCACTTTTCTATTGCCTATTGCCTGGCATTTCTGCTTAGATTGTGCTTTCTATGAGTTGAGGAGTTTTTAGTCCTTCAAGGCAGAGAATCACTGGGCTGACTGAAGTTACGTATTCCTGACATTGGAATGGCCTTAGTTGCAGTGGAACTCTGTGGAATATATTTTTATTGATGTTGCAAATCTTTAAAGAAAGATCATTTCATAGAAACAGATTAATCGTGTGGATTAGTGTAACTTTACCTTGAACAATTGACCAAGTGATTTTCAAAAATAATTTCTGAGTTGAAATCAAATAAGAAAACTCAAAACACTAAGATCAAAAGAACTAGAATAGGCAAATATGATACTTCAAGTACTGAATCTTGCAAGACCTCTGCTGTATTGAGACAACATGCAGATGTTGTATGCATTGCATCAGATTTCCTTTTTTGTTGTTGTTTTGTTTGTTTGCTTAAACAGAAGAGTCTCTAATCAGTGTTGTATATGTTTGCACTGTCATACTGACTTCTTTCATTTCCAGATTGATAGGACACATGAGGATCCATTCAAGCTAGATATTAGTTCAAATTCATGAATTTAGACTCATTAGTTAGCCTCACAATAACCACATTTTACTTTGTAGATGCAAGATATAATGACAATTGATTAAATTTCACATTGCTTTCTTCACTGTCAGTTACTATATACCTCCTCTTTTTGACACATCTTGGAACTGTTTCAATATGAAGTGTAGGCAGGGGTGTCATTAGCAATTTGATATATGTACACATGCTACTTTTACTGCATCCTAGTCTATCCTAATCTAGACTATCCTACAGTTAATAAAATTCAGCTTCTCTCTGCAGTAAGAAAAGTATAGGGACTGCTTTAATCTTGAAGGTGCTGGTCAATATCAGTTTCTTTTAAGGACTGTTCCTATTGAGGTTAATGGGAACAATTTTTTTCTTAGCAGTTCTGAAAATCATTCTGCAAATCTTTCTTTCTGAGAGCAAAACCTTACAAGCAGAATCAGCTTGGAGATATCAACAGTGCATACTGTGATATAAGGGCTTATAGCTGCATGTACATAACCACTTAGACCACATCTCTAGAAGAACAGCCTCATGTGCACATGAGGCATGATACATGGGGCAGTTCCACCCATCTGAAAAAAGTGCTGGCTGGAGGTTCTTGAGACAGATCCATGTCCAGGATTAGGAAAGGGAAAGAAAGATCAAAGTTGTGCTGTTCCTATACCACAGAGACCTGTTCACAGTCCAAGTTCTGTGCAGTACTGACATGACTATAATAAATTTCCTGGATTCTCTGCAAAGTGCTTCTCTGTGTGGATGTGGTATTTCTAGGATCTCACAAGCACATATGTCAGCATGTGTTTGTTTTGTCAGACACTTCCCCTGGAAAGCAGTTCTTCAGACACATAGAGACAGGAGATAAAAGCTAAATTGGTAATGCTGGCAAGATATTCCTGAGTTAGAAACTAGCCTCCCACTCATGGTCAAACACTGGTGTGTTTCACCCAGACCAGGCTGCCACTCAGAGCTCAAAGCAGAAATAAATAGCTCACATAGTCATGAAATATTATGGGCTTTCGAAAACAAATGAGAGTGCTGTTTTTGAGGTGAATTAGAGACCTGAGACCTACTTGAAAACTGAAGCAGATGAACTGTTTTCTTTGCATGCCAGCACACTGTAATAGAATGAACTTTTTATTTCCTAAGTATTGCATAAAAGAATTCCAAACCCATCAAGGTAAAGGCCTACCTGCTACAGTGGCAGACAGTTGTTAAAGGCGTTTGAGTCTCAACAATTGAAATGGAATGAGGTGAACAAGCTTCTCAAATGCAGGGAATCTATTTAGGAAAAACATGCGGGAGAACTTCAGAAAAAGCTCAGTATCATTTTTAGAGAAGTAGCAGAGTCATCAAACAATCACAGATTTCTCCAGAGAAATAATAACCTTGTAACTTTCAGAAAGCTGGGTCAAATCTCTTTTTTGCTTATATACAAAATATGTATCCATAAAGTAATCAAAGGATGCTGATTTCAGGTGTGAGATTAAAGGCAGAAGATTTCCGAATACTGAATGCCATAGTGCCTACAGTCACATTAAAGGCTGCTTCATTTTCAAACTACAGCAAATTCACAATCAAACCTTTTAAACATAATGTTCTTTCTCTTGTGTATGCCACTCAGCTAGTAAAAGTAGATTACACAAGTTCATTTCCATCCTTGAGGTTGTTTTTCTTGGGCTCTCATTCCATGTTAATTAATGCCTTAGCCAGGAGTCATCAAACCCACCTAAACCAGCAAATTTAGCTCTTGTGCCAAAAAACCCGAGTGATGTAAAATATGGAGAATGAACATGTGCTGTGGGCTCAGGACTCAATCTGTATTGGCTTGTTTCAGAAACTTGCCCTTTATCAGCAGGACTCTTGTGAGATTAATGAGTTATAACGGAGTCCTTATGCAACAGTGGGACAACGTAGAGCAGGATGTGCACAGCTTTTCTTCTGCTTATATACCTCATTTAAGCTCTGTTCAGTTTGTCACAGAAAGCCCTTTTCTGTAGGTTATTCTCCATTTCATTCACGCTATATGAGAGCCTCATTCACTTCAGTTGTGGAACCGCAGATTTTTTTTTCTTGGTAAAAAAGTGTGGTTCATCTTGTCTTCCAGAGACGGTATCATTATATGTATACATTATTCAGAAATATTGTCAGACAAGAAACAAAGCAAAATCAAACTTATTTTCCAAGATTTTCACACGGAGGATCCTGACAACAGAACAGCAGTACCTATTAAATAGCTTTTAACCTTCTCCTTGTCAGTGAAATGCTGAGGGCGTGAAGCACCTGCCAGAAGTCTCTCGAGAGCTACCTATGTAAAGATGATATTTGTAACATGGTTTCTCCAGCAGTCAGTCTGTCTTTGTCAGTAACACGGCCTTTTCTCTTTATCTCCTCTTTATATTGCATCTGCCTGCCTCACAGGTTCCTTTGCATTTCCATTCCATTCTTCTCATCTGCCCTACACTGCCAGCTCTTTAAATAACCACAGCTGTTATTTGGTGACTTTTAGCAGAGAGCTGAGCATAATTTGCAATATATTTCCCAGTAAATTCATTAGGCAAGGGGAACACATTTTTTTCTATTACATCAGCCCTTATACACAGGACCATCATTTCATTTTCCATTTTAAATTTAAATCTACTTCAAAACTTTCCATACTGTATTACATTAGACCCCGCCGTTCTCCGCTGCTTATAAATGGCAGAAGGAAATTGTGAGTAGCAGGCTAATGGCCTAATTTATAGATGTGACAGGGCAGCTGGAAATCAGGTTTCTTCAATGACCATTATATGGGAGCATTTTCTATTTTTAGGTCAAATCCTGAGGCACCTTTCTGGAACTTAGCTACAGAAGGATTCTCCAAGCTGCAACAAAGGCATCCAAAAGCCATGGACCAGGACAGTGTGTAGTACTTTGTGAAGTTGTCTTTGACCACTTAAAGACATCCTTGGTTATTTTTCCTGTTTTGTTATTTTATCTCAGCTTCCTCTCAGCAAGTACTCTTTCTTAGTTCTTGCTTGGTAAGGATGTTACAGGTAGGTGAAGAACACATCTACTCCCACCTCCAAGACATTGGGGACAGCAAAACTGCAAATTGCTATTACCTGCCAGCAATAATGGCTTCCTTTTAAAATGGCCCATTGCACAAGAGTGAGGAATAATCTAATTCTCTTCATACTTTATCAGCCACTGAAGACATTAAGTCAGTAAGAAAAGGCATTAGGGAAGGTAGAACTAAGCACTTTTGCCTGTCCTGGAAGACTAAAATTGACATTGCCCTGATTCATCTCAGCTGACTCTGCTCTGTTATACAGCACTTTCACCCACATTAAGTAGAGAAAAGAGGTCTCCTGATGTTGCCGTGCACTGGCACACCACTTCTGGAGCAGCAGCAAGGGTGCCTGTTATGTGGTGATGCAGCACAGAGCTTTACAATTCTTATGGAAGGGATCTGGATCTGAGGGACTTGGATGTTTCCTGTTGAACGCTAGGGAGCTCTCCTGGTTACGTGCCCTCCTTGGACAACACTGCCAGATCTGAACTTTCCATTGCCACAGGTACTGTGCTGGTCTGCCCTAGCTGCTACCAGGTGCCTGTCTGTGGAATGTCTGTTTGCTTTACTCAACAGATAACAAAAGAAGGATTAAAACTAGACAGGAAAAGGAAATGTTACTTTAAGGGTCTAGTCACTATTCACTGTACGTGACTAGCAACTTCTTAACTGTCTGAGAGGTAACACACTTCTCTGTTACAGTCTCCAGTAATTAGAGCATTTGTGGTATAGAATACTTCTGTCTTCAGTCTTCAGGAAAGTATTCTTTTTTTTAAATCATGAGAGGTAAGCTGAGGGCGAGCCTCTCCATTGCAGGAAGGCAGAGATGGTCTTCATATCTATATCAGAGTTGTCTCTACTCTGATAATGGGTTTCCCTAGTCCTGCATGAACTCAACACTGACTGGCTGACACAGAACAGCAAAGGAAGCTGTCTCTGAGATAGACAACAGGCCAATACTTTAATATCTCAGGAAGTTTTGGGAAAATAATATTAAAAATGTAGCTATTCTACAGACAAAAGAAGTAAAACTGCCACTTCGCTTAATTTCCAGTAAGGAAAATCCTTCAACAACTACTTGAAGAACAGCAGAAACTAAGGTGGAATTATTTAGAGATAAACCTTAGTCTGTGTGATCACTGAAAACTCAGCTTACTCATCATAGAAACTCCTTTTAATCTCTGCCTTTCATCGCCTTCAGACTCTTTCCCAGTTTCACTACAAGTCTTCTGTCCTCTCTGATAATGTGATAACCCTCCTGATCTTTGCTTATTTACAGCTGTTCAAACAACCTCTACAGTACAACAAAGTTTGTGTGCATCTTCCCACTGAGTCTGTTTCTTTATCCTTCCTGATCTATAGCCTCTGTCTGCCTTGGGAAATGAAACCCAGCAGTTCAGATGATTTTTCTTCCTGCTTCCATCTGCTGCTGAATACACGTGCTGCAAGTTAAGGAGCTATGAATGATGAAGTGTGTGCAATTTTAGCGTAATGATAGTTGGTTAAAGAGCGAGAAAAGAAAGCACAAAAGCCTTTGGGGTTAGTATGTTGAGGAGTCAGAGTTTGCACCTTAAGAACTATGTATTAGGAGAGAAAGAACTCGAGGTCTAGTGGAAGATTTAAAGGTTGGGAGAGGGTTAAGAGATCTTGATTAACAGGCTGAAAGATCTAGGGATGCTCAGTTTGGAAAAGAGAAGTCGCCAGGGAGACCTGGTAGCAACATTTCAGAATCTAAAGAGAGGCTACAGGAAAAGAGGGAACAGACTCCTTAACAGTGTCTGTTGTGATAGGACAAGGGGAAATCTCCCCTATTTTAGTACCAGTAGACCAGTACAGATGTTGACATATATTCAAGCTGGAATAGGGGAGATTTAGATTGGAAATAAGGAAGAAGTTTTCTACAATAAAGGTGGTGAGGAAGTGGAACAGGTAGCTCAGATGTGGAAGATGCCACGTCGTTACAGACATTCAAGGTCAGTCCAGAGGGGCTCTGAGCACCCTGATATAGCTGTAGGTATCCCTCTTCATTGCAGGGGAGTTCGACCAGATGACCTTTATGGTCCCTTCCAATTTGAACAATGCTATGATTCTAAGATTCTGTGATCTTTGGATGCCTGTAGGGAGGCAAAATCACTTCTCTGGTGAATCAAATCAGGTAGAGGCTCTTAAGTACATTGACCTGTTTACTACTAAAGTTTAAGAGAGACACTTGATAGGTAGAATGGCTCTGATCAGGTTCATGATTCTCTAACTTGGACACAGCATCAGAGCACAGTTATTCTGTGCTGTGCTTCAGCGCTTCAGAAAACACTAATTGTGGGTTTTCTTATACCCCTAACTTGCATGAATTCTCTAACTTGTATGAATTCTCTAACTTGTCCATTGAAGTGGAAAAGATGACTAGAGTGCCACTGTTACTCATGACCCCATAAGCATATTTTGTTCGCAGGCTAGACAACTATCTTCAGACAAACTGGCATCCCTCCAGTCATGATCTTTCTATTTGACTGATTCATGTCTCCCAAGTTTGAAGCATTTATCAGGAATCAATTAAACAGACTCTAAAAGAGGCAGAAAAAAAACAATGAATCAAACATATTTTGAGCTTCTGGTTACTCATTATTTATAGTGAAATGGAGACTGACATTTATCTGGGAGTTCTTCCACATTATTTCCTATAATGAGTGGGTTTTGATGCTTAACCATTCAATGACATCATCACCACAAGTAAAGATGAGAGACACTATTCAAAAAAAAAAATGCTGCAAGCAAAAATATAGAGAACATGCCGGGCAGTATTGATTATATGGCAGACTCCAGACGTTACATTCACAGTTTCTCACTACAATTATAGTAATAATTAATATTTGTCTTGTGATGCTAAATAACTGAGATGCCAGTACTTAAAGACAGAAGGAATGACAGCAGGGAGAAAGGATGACATGTCACCACTATCACAACCTTTTCCTGCTGCTGGCACTTTCTACTGATTCCGTGTTCTGGCAATGAATTACACAACCTTAATACAATTCTAATTGCATTATGAGATTTGAAAATATCCTTTCACAAACAAATGCTGTTCTGAGTTGAATTCAATAGAAAATGTGCTCACTGTGTCAAAACTAATAACTAGAAATAAGATTTAACTATCTTCTGGGAAATGCTTTTCATAAGAGGACAAGTCCTGTGGTCAACCACACCATCTTGTCTAACGATACAAGGATGTTCTAACTAGGGTAAGCCAAAAAATTGCCAGCCTAGTCTCCTCCCTCAAAAAATAGGCTGGACTGGGTGCCTACAGAACTTTTCATGGAGCACGTCTTTAACATCTGTGCTAGTGTTTTTCTCTACCAGAGGTAGCATCCAGCCCATCAAGACAGAGAGTTATCTGTTAATTGTGCTCCATGCCAGCTCTTCTAGACCTTGCTTTACTTTCCATCACTGCTACATTCCTCAAGCAATGGCAGCCACAACTTCTTGAAAGCATAAATATTTCTCTCTTTCTTGCTCTCTTTCTTTATCTCTTCCCTTCTCTCTTCCAGGGGAAGAGATAGGGAGGGGAATGTGGGGAGGAGGAAACTCATCATCAGTGCTTTCCTTTATGGCCAGCCATAAAGTAATTGCAGCCAGTCCATCATCTCCACATCAAAAATTGTTTAATCAAACTTTTCATTCCCCTTCCCACCACCACTTTTTCAAGCTAGCAAGCACTAGCCCATTCAGTCCCATTTTTCAGGAAAGCTGTTTAGCAGCCATATAATAGCTTTGACTTCTTACCTTTTTTTGTCCAACAGAGGTTGGAACATGTGGGACCAGTGCAGATGTTGACATATGTCTCTCTTGGCTTCTGGACAAAAAGGAGAAAGCAATTTCTGTGTTCAGCACCACCATGCTTTCGGTTGTCTCTTTGTCAGTGCCCCACAGCTAGAAATATAGGAGCTGAAAAGAGAGAGACAAGAGTTAGTGTAACTCTTCTGTGGGAGGTGGACAAGAGGAGCAAAAAGCTGAACAATAGATTGAGCTGATAATTAATGACTGGTGAAGTTTCTCAGCTTCCTGGAAACTTGCTCTTATAATATTTATCATTATTACTTTAGGTCTCTTCCAAAATAAAACACAAATCTTGCAGAGTACTGACAGAAGCAGCTTCCAGCTTATCCTGAAAAGTGGATAAGCACAGGAAGAGAAGAATTAGTAAAATGCAAACTAAAGCATTAAGAATATGCATTATCTAAATGGGAAATTAAGCAACATGGAAAAACAAATTTTCTGATGGGTTAATTCCTATGTTCTTTCAAAAAGCCACAAGACGTGGGTATTTCCCAGCCATCTTGGAAATATTATCTGCTCTGCTGCCTACTCTGTTTCCACAAACCCAAGTTTGTTCGTTCCAAGGACTCCAGGCCAGCCTAGCCCTTTCCTATTTGCATGACATAAGTCTGTCACTAGAGAACACATGCATTTAAAGCACGTTCAGCCATCATTGTACTACAGTTAATTCTTTTACAAATGCTTTTCATGTCATACATCTGAACCTACACTCAATTTTGTATGCTTGAAGTATGTAATACCAATGAATTAGGCCTATCAGAAATGTTGTAATTTTTTGGTTAACTCTATTTTTAATTAAAGACAACTATTAGATCTTCTAATTTAACCCTCTATTTTCTGGTATGTTTGCTTCACATTTTCAGGCTTTGTTCCACAGCAATAAGTCCTGAATCAAACTCTGAAACTGGGCAATTCTATTCATCATCTATCAGTGGGTGACTTATTCAAGGCAGTGACTAAGCTCCGTCCTTGGTAGCTGAGCCTATCAGATTGCTGGGAATCAGATCATATGAAAATCTATTCTCTCATATTTTATAAAGAGCCCAAGAGAGATTGTAGATAAATACCTATTTCATAAAATTTAAGTTTTAGTGTAGAAGAGAATGGACATTGGGAAAATACCCATCATCTCTTGAAATGTGAAAATTCACTCACACATCTGCACCTGCAATATTTTTTTGCTGGCAGAGGAGGGCATTAGGAAAGGGAAGAAATATTTTGTGCCTTAAATAAAACTCTGTTTTCTTTGAAGGGATATTCTAGGAAAGAAAAAATAAAAATAGAAAATAGTTTGTGTCTTTCTGATGTCTGGGAGTCTTCTAAAACTGGATTTGGTAGCAGGAGAGTTGGAGATGACTGGGTTTGAATACCTGTTACACTCAGTAGTCCTTCAGTTTCTGTTTTGCTGTATGAAATTTGATAAAAGAAAAAAATCAAAGCCAGGTCATTTTCTAGGAAACAGCGGGATATCAGATATTCCCACAGCAACGAGACAAGCAGCTGGCATGTTCTCCTGTTCATCTTGGTCATTTTCCAACACATGCAGATTCTTTTTTTCTTCTAGTTTTGCCTCTGTTGTGCACAGAGTCACAAACATACACACACTGAAAACTCATACAACTAGTTATTCTTTGTTTTTCCATTCATATCCTAAACAGACAACATCTACGTACTTAACATTTTCCATACTCTTGGGAAGTAAAATTGAGTTATCATTAAAAAGAAAATCATCTGATAAAAACACTTAGCTTTAAGTGTTAGAACACTGGTGCTGCCTCATGTTCTCTTCTCTCGGAAGTTTTACTGCCATACTTAACAAACACCTCTTCTTCACTAACTTAGGCACAAGATTAATGCAAAGCTGCATTCATTCCATACTGTTCAAAAGTCTTAAATTCATTTGCATTGCAGAAGCAGAGCCCATTTTTTTCTACTTTCCTTTAAAAAATACCTAGCCTATAGCCTCAGTCTGGATATCGGTCATGTAGATGACTAGATATTTGCTGTCAAGCCATCTTTGTTTCATATATAAATTTTTCATTGTGTTTGATGATTTCCTTAAACAACTCCTTCTCAAAGCCTGAGAAATCCTTAGAAAGACAATGATGAAAATCTATACATGTGTATATAAATATATAGATACATTCTAATACATAATCTGTATTTCTATATTGTTACATTATATTTTATGTATACTTTTTTTTTTTTTTTTTTTTTTTTTTTTACAAAAACTGCATTTCCATTTATTCTTTCCATTCTTCCTCAGGATGAAAAGAAGGAAACAATCTTTCATGCCAGATTACTCACACATGTTAACATATTGCTGGAAATTATTTAGATACCATGGTGACAGCTGAAGTAACAATACTTGTAGTAAAATTAATAAATTCACTGAAAGAACCTGATTTTTCACTCTGTTGCTATCTTTGCACATGCTATTCTTAGTTATTTCTCAAATTGATGGAAAGCTTATAGAATGTGTTAAGTAGATGCCAAGGGAACCTCCTTTTATCCATAGAACAAGTGCAAAAATTACTCAGAAGTTCCCCCAGGGTTCTAACTCTGATCTAGGTGGGCCTCCTCCGGGACTAAAGTTGACTTCATCCCAAATGTTCTAGTCCTATTGAGGCCACTCTTAAGGCAGCTAATTTGGAGGCAGCATGGCTAAAAACCCAGGTTTACCTACAGATCATGCAAATGCTTCCATAATCTGTGGTTCACTATCCCTGATGTTCCATGGGACCATCAGGTGCATCATCCCTCTTATGTCCTGATTTCCAAGCAAGGTTTTCATGCCAATCTTTCAATCTTTCATTATTCATGAAGACATACAGACTGTACTACAAGGTGTATCTACACCAAGTATTGCCAGATTCACAGAAACCACCTAGCCTGCATGCAACACTCAGATGGGGGTTCAAAGATTGGGTGTCCTGTTAACAATGCTTCAACCCATCCTCTTGATTATTAAATCGAATTACTATTGAATTATATCAAATTTCAAATGATTAATTTTGCTAGGAGTTCTTCAGACTTTTCAAATGAAAACAATTAGTTTTTAATATAAATGCTTACTTGTGGGTATTGGCAAATTGATGCCACACGCACACATAAAATGCTAATCTTGTTACTGACATGATTTTATGTTAATTGTAATAATAAAAGTGCAGAGGAAGAAGCAGTCTCTTGGGTACCACTGCAGCACAAAGAGTGCTTCTCACTTTCAGAGTTTTGTTTTTGCCAGAGGAAAAGGCCCTTACACACTCCAGAGCTCCCAATCCTGCCTGCCACAGCCAGCTCGTTATTATTGTCACCGCTCACTTAAGCATTCAGATCATTCATGGCCTGCTAGGCTCTACGCTCCCCAGTGCACAGGTGACAGGCATCTGTCTGTGTCACCAGCTTCAAGAGCACTGATCTCTTGGCAGCAGCAGCAGTTCAATAACCAGTCCACAACAAAACACTCAGAAATGAAGCGTCAGAGGCATTGACAAATGGCAGCAATGCTCTTGACAGTTGTCGACAGGGTCACACACCCAAGCAAAGCTTTCTTGTGAGCAAGCTACAAAAGTCTGCTACAGTCAGGGGTTCTCCAGAAGAAAGCCAAGCAAAGAAACCACCAACACTCATTTGTCCCGAAGAAACATTAATCTTTCAGGTATTGTGACTATCAATGCATGTAAAGTAGAGATAGATTCAAGCTTCCAGATTGAGATGCAGATCTAGATTACAATTCACAACTATACCTTTCCTCCTGCTGAAAAAAATGCCTTTTCTGATTTGTTCAGCAGCTTGAGTATGGCCTTATCTCTATTGCACAGGCTTTACAGTGCAAGAAAACTCTTGTAGGAAGCACACTGGAAAAAAAACAAATCCTGTGTCAGAGAGTTTGGAACAGACTATGCATTGATTGCCTCCTGGCAAACAGAACTTGCAGGTTCAGAGGTTCTGTTTTCATGGAAACAATCCTAAACTGATGAGGAGTACTGAAGGGACCTTCTGAGGCAGCACTAGAGATGAAATTCAATATAGGCAACAAGTTATTGGTATGCTGATTTTTTTCTGCTGAGTGTGCAGAAGACTTTCCTCTTTCTCCTTGTACACACATGTCATAAGCATGAACTTCTCATTCAAGCACTGAATCAGCTGTTGCATAATGATTATCTGTACCACTGGGGCTTAAATGTCATCAACACAGACTTACTTTGGACTGTAGCCAAGGTCTTAATGGAAGCCTAACTAAAGTAGCCACCAGAAAAAGCCATCGGATTTGTAGTAGGCCGCACTCTGAACACCGACTGAAAGCTGAACCCACCACTTTCCTAGCTGGCTTGACTCTCTACACTGCTGGCTGACTCTTGAGTATCAGATCTCAGTTTTTCCTGTCTTCAAGTTTTCCCACACTCCAGAGATTTATCTGAACTTTTGATGTATTCAGTTTGTATTTGTTTCCAGCAGTAGTGGAAATGGTGATATACACTCACCTAGTCACAACTACCCTAAAAGTGAATAAACATTCAAGGATTCAATTCAAGGAATTAGTTTTTGGAGATCCCATCTGCAGTTGGTCAGCCAGCAACATATGTGCTATGTGAAACTCTTAGGTGGAACACACTGTTATGTATTATGCTGAGTGTATAAGGGTACAGGCTTAAAGTAAGTAAGGCAATGTGGGAAATTTGGTTCCATATAGCTTCAGGTCAGAGGAGAGAACAATACAATTCTACCTCCTGGAGTACTGGGAAGGAATTATAGTGCAGTAAGAAGGAAGAGGATGAGAAAGAATTACTCAGGGTGAAAGCAGAGTCCATGAATCACAGAATCAAGAATCATAGAATCATTAAGGTTGGAAGAGATCACCTAGTCCAACCATCAACCTGTCACAACCATGCTTCCACAAAACCATGTCCCTCAGTGTGACATCTACTCTTTTCTTGGAAAGATCCAGGGATGATATGAGAGGCAGGCCAAGACTCAGATATCTGTGATAGCATTTTTTTGAAGTGCTTCCTATCCCTTAACATGGGCCAGACAAAGAGGAGAGATCTTGTTGATTTAGCTTAAGGCAGTTCAAACAAACAGATTGGATTTATTGTGACTTGAGAAAGTCTGGGACAGAGGAAATCTGTAGAGAAGGAAATGTCTCTGTCCAAAATAAGAGGAATCATCTATTCACATTTGAAATCAAAAGGACACAGAATATTTATTTAAAGATAAGAGTTTTGAAAAGCCAAAAGGTGTGAAAGCAAACAACCTGATGTAACAGGTCTTAGAAGGATTAAATTAAAGACTATATTTTCAAATAAACTTTAACATTCTATCTGATAAAATTCCAAAAGGAATTAATGAATTACAGTCTCAAAATATACAATTTCTCTTACTGTGGTTCTGTTAAAATAGGTGACCAGCTTGAAATCACTTCCAAATACTTTGCAATAAGCAAAAGGTCAGGTGTTAAACTGAAATATTTGGCTTTGTGTGATAATATCTCAAAAATGGGGTGCGTAACAGCACTGAACATGATCTAGTTATATAGAAACAACACAGTAGTCACATCATTAAATGAGTATTTATGTGTCAAAGAAAGCTGAGTCAAATAGGACAAAAAATATTAAAATTGTCAATCATATGTACTGAATCTACACAGACTAAAATTTCCATGCCTAAATTGAAAAGAGATATTATTCTTACATTCTTAATCATCCAGAGGAATGGCTGTTGTTGTGATATGCTAAACAAAATGAGAGAATGCAGAAGATTAATAAAGGAGATTTATCTCCATACATGTTTGGTAAATGTCACAATGGAGTATAATAAACAATTTTACACATATTTAACTACACTTGCTTGCAACAAATAGTAGCCAGAAGAGGAGAGACAATATTTGATTGTTTCCTGAGTACACTATTAGATTTGGATCAAAATAATACTGACATAGTGACCTTCCTCATTTAAATTCAATATGTTCTTAGGAGACAAGTCAGAAACAGTCACTGAAGGAACACAATCTAAAAAGGAAGAGCAATGTAACAATAAGGAATCTCATTAGAAAACTAGAAGAACTAATCCTGATATGACCAAATTTTCAGAGAATAGAAACAAAGCAGAAGTAGAAGTTCAAAGGAAATAAAAATCATCAATTTTTTTAGAATATCAAAGAAAAACTGGCACCATTAAACAGTAATTTACAAAGGTTAGAAGCAGGAAGAACAATCTCAAAAAAGAGCAAGTCACATTCATGTCAAAAACAGCATTTAATCTTGACACATCAGAAGCACAGAACATGATAGAACAGCAGCAACCTGCTAATGCAAATGACAACTCTGTCATCAAATGCATTAGGCAGGATCTTCTGGCTCATGGACACTGTTGGTCTGATGGATGATGAGGGCATGAAAGTGCACACTCATAGAGGTATAACTGAATGAACATTTTGTACCGGTGTTTCCTATGGAGAAATTTAGGTTTCTTCACCCATACTGCTTTGGGGGAATAATTTGTAGAAGTTGACTAAAACTGATAAGCCAGTAGCAGAGGCCTTGGAACAGATCAAAACAAACAGTAAAAAATATTCAGAAAGCAGATATCCCTAAACAATACTAAAGGAATTCCAATATCTAGTCGCTGAGTTGCTAACTACTCACTTAAGTCAGTCTTCTCATTCAAGGAAGGGAGGACAGGAAATCTGATGACAATTTCTTGAAAGATTCCCAGGAATAAAGACCAATAAATGTAACTTCCTTCCAGTGAATCAGCAAAAAACTATAATAGAAAATAGAATTCCCTTCAAATCCCATGTAATTCACTCCTCTGAGTCAGGTCAAGAAACTTTTGAGGATCTATAGGGAACCAGAAAACATACAGTATATTCTAACATAAGTGAAAAAATTTATGAATCAAAATAACATTAAAATTTAGTTGCTTACTCGGTGTGATCTATATCACATATAAAACTGAAAAAAGAATGTTCTCGAAGACTTGATAGACCAATTGCAGCAAGTTGTATAAACCTATAATGTATAAATGACTACCTATGCACTTAAATTGATTATGAACTGCCAAGAAACATATATTTAGGAGCTGACAGTAGGTTACATGTATTACTTTTACTTTATTGAGAAACAAAACTAAAATAACCAAAAAAGAGAGCCACCAGCTCAATGTCTGCAAGACCACATTCTGATCCTCTTGATTGAGGAGTAATGTCCACTGCTGGTGAAAAAAAATTGAAAATTGAAATGAAGTAAAGGGAGAATGGACACAGTGGTGGAATACTAAAAGCAAACTGTAAAGGAAGATGATTAGGAGACTATTGAACTAGAGAGTAAGAAGGGACAGAGTTGCATAAATCTTAAGGGGATGATAGAGAAGGGTGTTTCCTCCCTCTTGGTACATGACAGAGGAATTAAAGGGATTGTGAATACTTCACAGTGTGACACAAATTTGTATGTTAAAATATTTCTGAATTGCAGTAATTTTGCTGAACTCATCTCAGTAGCATGAACATACAACTTCAAAAATATTAAACAGCAATAGGAGCAATAATTACCATTAGTAAGAATAATGCTGGAGGACTCATATCTGATGCTTCTGATTTGTTTAAAGCTCTCCAGAAAGATATTTAGTTTCTCTGCCCTTATGTTAGTATGTGATGCTATTTTATCTTCTGTGCAGTTTTTCTTCACAGCTGCTATCAACTTATTTGGTTTGAAGGCTTTTAATGTCTTACTTCTCCTTTCTTTCCACTTCTTGTCATGAAACTACAAAAACTTGACTCTGAAAATATCTGCCCATATCATTTTTAGCATTTTCTAACCAGAAAATATTTATTTACTGTTCCAGAACACATGTACAAATTTAAAAAGTACAAAAATAGCATTTGATGGATTGCATTCCTCTGGACGGGACTTCTTAATTTTCTTAGGGCTTCTGCTTACGCATCTTAAAAACTGCAGAATTCAGAGTAGAGAAAAATGGTTTAATCTCTTACTTTATGTTATATTGTAAATCCAGAATATCAAATACGGTGATATGCTTGCTTGGTTGGGTAGTGTCTCTGCTTCAGAGTTTACTTATGATCACTTTCCGCAGCTTGTAATTCTATGCCGTGTTTCACGTCATCACTTTTTGCTGCATTTCCATTTACTCTGCCTTAGCTTGTTCTTTTCCTTCTTCTGATTGATTTTTCCATTTCTCACATATCTTTTATCTCAAGATACTGTGCTGACAACCTGTTCTCTGGTCAATGCCATTCTCTTTAATATCTTACTGTTTTCCCACTCCTGCTGCCCAGCTAGTTTCCTCAACTAAATACAAGTATCTTCACATACCTCTTGATACACCTTTTATCTCCATTGCACAACTTCTTGTATCATTGGTGTTTAGACCCATAGAGCACTCCCCTTAATGACCATAGTTCTAGTTTCAACTTGCCACAGCAGGTTATTTCTCCATAACTGCTCAAATGTGATTTTATCTGATGAATTGGAGCTCCAATCTTAGTATTTTATCAATAATCATTTGGCATAAGAACTCTGAAGCATTTAATATGACGTTGGTTTTCATATGCCTTTAGCTTCCTGAGCTTCAGTATTCATACAAATTTCTGAGTTCCCAAGAGCACTGATCATATTTTAAGCTCTTTTCCTTTGAAATGACCACAACCTAATAAATTTTACAATGATCTGTAGCTAACTCCCAACCAGTAAAATAGGCTCTATACTTATATGAACTGAGAACTGTGTGACAATTTCAATAGAGAAAATGCATTAAAAATATTCTTACATTAACCACTCTGTTAGAGTCTATGTACAAAATTGTTAAGAAATTTTTAATTTAATGAAAGACTGCAAATTGTTTACAAGTTCCCAGAGTCACTTATGTTTTATGAGCAATCCTACTGTGTCAGAACAGCTGCAAAGCTAAATATCATTGCTGCTACATAACTTGCTCTGATAGTAATACCTCCTATTTATTTCCACAGAAAATACAACAGATACAAAGAGCACAGTAACACTACTTGATAGAGCAAATTCTCAACACTGATTTTCAACACAGTCACTACCATAAGTTGTGCATTTTTTTCATTGGTAAACAAATGCCTGCACCAGCAAAGGTGACCCATTGTTTCATAGTTTTTCACCACCCACTACTTCACTGTGCTCACATCCACTGTTTGATCTCCATAAATATTCAGCAAGAGTCAACAGGTGATATTTTTTCTTTGTATATTATTTACCAGGTGTGGAGTTATTCTTACCTTTGCTTCTTATGATGTCAGACATCATTCTGCCAGAGTGCCTCTCTGCTGCCATCTGTCACATGGCAAAAGCTGTATTTAGCTCATTATAGGTGCTCATTGAAAGCTCACCTATGAAACTGGCAGAAAAAGAATAAATTAAAAAAAAAAAAAGGTTAAACACAATCATCTGTGAGAATTCAAAAAATAACAGAATCATGGAATTATTAAGATTGGAAAAGACCACTAAGGTCATCAAGTCAAGCCACCCCATCATACCCACTAACCATGTCCTTATTGCTACACCTACACATTTCTCAAACACCTCCAGGTGCAGTGACTCCACCAGCTCCATGAGCAGCCTGTTCCATGCACCACTACTCTTTCTGGGAAAACATTTCTCCTAGTAGCCAACCCAAATCTCCCCTAGTGTAACTTTAGGCCACTCCCTCTCATCCTATCACCAGTTATACAGGAAAAGAGGTTAACCCCCACCCCAGCAGTCTCCTTTCAGGCAGTTGCAGAGACCAATGAGGTTTCCCCTGAGCCTCCTCTTCTCCAGACTAAACAATCCCAGTTCTCACAGCCACTCCCCGTAAGACTTGTGCTTCAGACCCCTCACAGCTTTGTTGCCTTGTCTGTGTTGAAAACAATGTAGGGCCTCAATGTCTTTCTTGTAGTGAGTGAGTATATTCTGTTGTATTTTTATCTGGTATTCCTGTTGTAATTATCCTTCTGGCTACACTTTAAAATACTTAATTCAATTAAGTATTGACAGATGAAGATACCAGGGGTTGTATAAATGCATGCAGCAAAAAGAGCGTGTTAGAAGACCTTTTATGTCTTCGAATATGGTTTTGGCAGATGTCCTGATTGCAATCACAATTTCTTTAATGTTCAAATGATCTCTCAGTGCTGTTTGCTCTCACTACACTGGTTGTAATTTATAAGATGTAAAGCTACAGATCCAGTTTTTGCTTGTTAGCGGGAGTATTGTTGCTCTATTAATACCTATTAAGTCTCTGAAATATATTAAAACTCACTTTCAACGCATTTGTCATGGAATGTTTCAGGCTAAAGAATATTAAATAAAGGAGCTAATAAGCAGGAAGCAAATTATACTGTCTGAAATTAAAAAAAAAGGAAAAAACAAAAATCTAAATGTGTTTAAAAGGCATAATTACATTTGCACCTGAGGAACATGCTAACAAGCTAGAAAGTATCTGTAGAAAGTCAACACTTAAAAGGACATTGCTACTAGTATAAGCAAGTAGTACTAGCAAGGAAACAAAATCCAAAGCAACTGGAAGGTTAGCATTTATATCCCTACTTACATTTATAGAAGGCATAAATAAAAGCTCATGCTACACCAAGCGCCGATAAAACTTAGTTACATCCTTAAATTCTGTGTAATGACCCTGAATTTTAATATGTATAAATGTTAGCAGGGTTTTGAGTCCATCTGATAGTGTTTTGGAACACCAATGTCTTTCTGGCTAACAGAGAACAGATCTTTGAGTCTGTAACATAAGTACGATACATCTAATTCAACCAAATAAACAATATTCCAAACATTTAGAAACAAGAATTATGCAAAGATTTTTACTGAAAAGCTGAGAAATAACCAATCTGAAAGTAATGGTAGGAAGCTTGAAAGGGAAAAGTACAGTCAGATGAGAAAGCAGAAGTGTGTATGCAAGAAACGCAGTATAGTGCAGTAACTGTGAATTGCCAAAAAGAGAGACTGAAATTGGAGATAGTTTTGCTTGCCTGTTTCACGTGTCATGCACTGAAGAATAAGGGTGAAAGAAAATCTGACATGAATTTTCTGATTTCTGATTCCAAGTATGACTAACTTACAATTCGTCAACAGAAAGAGCAAATGAGTGCAGTGTACCAATGGTTTTCCAAGTAGCTCAGGTAGAAGACAGCAGACCTGCACTCTGTGTACATTCCAGCACCACACAGAGTGCTTTTCTACAGTATCACCAGAGCTGAATGCTTTCAGGTGCCTCCAGTAATATCTCTAAAATTCTAACAGTTTCACACACGTACATACACCAAAAAAAAGAGAGAGAAAAAAAGGGAAATCGACCAAAAAAATGCCACAATAACAAAAAAAATTAAATGATGAAGTCAAGAAAGAAATACAAAAGGTCTTGTTAGTACACTAAATTTGTTGTCTTCAATACGGATGTGACTACCTTGCCGTTCTACTTCTGTCTTAAAAAACACTGACTTGGAAAAAAATAACATTCCTACTTTAGTCAGTCTTTAGCAGATCATGGGAAATATTTCTCTCTCTTTTACTCTGAAATGGTAACAATTCTATGTCCCTTTGCTGATTGTTTTCAGTTTCATAAAAATAAATCACCACCAATAAAAAAAAATCTTGATTATTAATGTTTTCCTCACAATACTAATTTCTCTATCAAAAAGTTTCTTAGGATATAATAAGCTAAAAAATTTTTCAGGCAAGTAAGTAGTTATAAGAATTCACTTATTCTTATAAGTGTTTTGTGAGGAAAAAAAAAAAAGATAATTCAATGGCTACAGTACAAATCAAAGAACCAAGAGCCAATCCTATGGCTTGGAGTGAAATAGGTTCACATCCATCACATTTGCAAGAATCTATGATACGAGGTATTTCACTCTACAAAAACTGCCACCACAGTTCAGGTGAATGGGTAAAAAATCTAAGTTATTTCTAGCTCCTCTACCTTGTATAAGTTTTGTATCTGTAAAACACAGATCCTAATCTTTACTTTGTTGGGTGCTGAGATTTACTTCATTACTGCTTGTAAAGCACTTTAGAGCCTTAGATGAAAAGTTGTACAGGAATGCAAGCTACTAGCAGGTTCTTTCGAATACCACAAAAATACAGTTGTCTTGTCCCATTTGAACAGAATTGATGCTGCTGGGTTCTCAGCTGCACAAAGAAATTTCAAATCATTTATAATGATTCCTAGTCTTCTTCCCTCCTCCTCCAATTCATTCCAGTGAAGATATTAATAATCTTCACCTTCTTCTAAAACAGAATGGGAAAAAAATAGTAAAAAACTTCCTAAAATATAAAAGAATAGTAAAGCACCCAACAAATCCAAAGTTCTTTTTAAATAAACGTTCAAATGAATAAAAGCTACAGGTGTTAGCCACTATTGGTAAGGATATTTAAACCAGATTATGCTTTAAATCATGGTGAAACATGCTTTAGGATACCTTTCAATTTACATATTTTTTCACATTTATGTGAATGCGATGCACAAATGCAGTGAGCATTTGTAGTATGCATTCTTAATAAATAGGAATGAGAGCAGACAGGGTGAACACCTTCTAAAATGATGAGTAATCCCTCTTCATTAAAGAGAAGATTCAGCATGTTGTCAAGGATGTTTGTCTGAAGAACTAAGAATACCCACTAGATCTTTCTGTAATGTATAAAAGAACAGTGTAGCTACAGAGAAATACACAAATTCAAAGAGCAAACTTTGGAAAGTGGCCTGAGGAAATGCATCTCTCCTCTACATATACGTATGCTCTCTGTTCTCTTCATGAGCAGATAAAAGCAATGCAGGAATACACGAAACAATAGAAACAAAAGTTGAATATTCAGAAAAATAAAAGATTAAAAATTGATTTAAAATGAGAATTAAAGCTCAGATACCACAACAGCTGAGCAGAGTTTGGATTTATATTGACATTATCCATTATTAATAATTCTAAGAAGAAAAGAAAAAAAAAGCCTTCCAAAATGCCTTTATAGCAGCAGTTTCAACAAAGCAAGCTCTCCTGAGTACTTGCTAGGGTAGTGTCAGCATGCTGGGTGTTTGCTCACCACTGCAGAAGTATTTCATATGTTTCTAAATTATGTTTGTAAGAAGAAACTGCTAGTATCCTTCTCCTGTAAGAATCCCTTGATGCCCAGATTTTAGAGCAATGTATCCCCATTCAGCGTGTGTGACCTCAGTGCTAGATCCAAGGCAAAGGCCACAGGGTCCAGAAAATGCACAAAGGAGAATAATACATTCCTATTCTTGGTAAGAATAAGGCTTTTCTCTTTCGTACTTACTGAGGATGGGAGCTCTCATGCCCTACAAAAGAAATTGTGCAAAGATAGCCTGATCGGATATTCAAAATTACAAAATCATAGAATGGCTTGGGTTGAAAGGGAGCTCAAAGATCACTTAGTTCCAACTCCCCTGTCATGGGCAGTGGTGCCATCCACTAGATGATGTTGATGCTTAGTCCATCCAATATGGACTTGAACACCTCCAGGGATGGGGTATCCACAGTGTCCATGGGCAGCCTGTGCAAGCACCTCATCACCCTTTAAGTAAATAATTTCTGCCTGATAGCTAACCTAAATCTTTTAAGTTTAAAACTGTTCCCCCTTGACCTCTCTCTATCTCCCCATGTAAAAATGTGTCTCTCTCCTGTTTATAAGTTCCCTTCAAGTACTGGAAGGATGCAATGAGGTGTCCCCCAAGCTTTCTCTTCTCCAAGCTGAACAAGCCCAGCCCCCTCAATCTTTCTTCTTAAGAGAGGTGCTCCAACCATCTGATCATCTTCAAAGCTCCTCCTCTGAACCTGATCTTGCAGCTTGGCACTCTTCCTGTGCATGTGGCCCCATGCTTGGACACAGTACTCCAGATGAGGCTTCATGAGGACATAGTAGAGGACAGTAATCCCCTCCCTCACACTGCTGCCCTCCACTCTTCAGATGCTGCCCTGCAGTTGACCTTCAGAAGCTGCAAGATTACATTGCTGGCTTATATCCAGCCTTTCATCACCTGGATCTCCAGGTCCTTCTCCTCAGGGCTGCTCTCAATGAGTTCTTCTCCTGGTCTGTACTTCTGTCTGAGCTTGTCCCAACTCAAGTGCAACACCTTGCACTTGTCTTGTTTAATCTCATTCAGTTCACATGGACCTACTTTTTAAGCCTGTCCAGCTCCCTTTTGATGGTATCCCTTCCTTCTGTTGTGTCAACTGCACCACTTAGCTTGTGTTGTTCACAAACTTGCTGAGAGTACACCCAATCCCATTGTCTGTATAATTGATAAAGATGTGGAGGAGTACCAGTCCCATGACAGACCAATGGGGGACACCACTTGTGACTGGCCTCCACCTGCACATAGAGCTGTTGGCAACAACTCTCTGGCTATGACCATTCAACCGATTCCGTTGGAATATCCACTGGATACTCCAGCCTTCAAATCCATATCTCCTCAATTTAGAAATAAGGATGTTTCATTATGTATAGTGATTTCAGCTGATTTATTATTGCTGTACTTTGCATTTACTGGACCTTTTCAATAGTTGTCCAACAACTGTGCTCTGTCCAGTAGACTCAGTTTCACCTAGTGAATCTGATACAATATTTATTTCCTAACAGAAAGAAAGATTCTATACCCACTGATTTCCACCAGCAAATCTCTCATCAGTCAATTTTAACTAAGAGCAAGACAAGGAAAATATATATGTTCATTGTTGATTTTCCTGTACAGGAACACAGTACCATTGTCCATTACTATTTCATATCATAACATCTATTTCCATCCATTGTATAGTTATTATTCAATACAAAATTACACTCAGTGTATCATCAATTAACAATGAACTCTCAGGAAAAGCTCTTTCTGCAGAAAATGGACAGGTCTGTGAAGGCAAAGTTCTAACTGACTGCCAGGGTTCCTCATTCAAACTGAAAGGATATTCAAACTGTATGTAAAGGAGTGTAGGGAATGTCTGTCCCAGACAAAGAAAGACGACAGAAAGGTCAACATTAATTTCAGACTGACTGAAAATATCTTTAAAAATAGCTGTCTGTAGTTACAGAGTGCTTCACCTCCCTCATTTATTTTATGCCTATTGTCTGCAATACAAACATAATTGAAGAAATTACTCTTTCAGCACAGCATAATTTAAGACTAAAAAATTGCATTGTAGAGCTTTACAAAAATCTCTGTGGTTTATTGTGCTGTTGGCTCCTGGAGGACTTCACAAGAGGACCGCTCATACCACCAACACTGCTGAGAAGTGAAAAATTGGTCATTCCTTATTCTGCTTGGCACATCCTTCCCTCTAGTTTATTTTTACTTGCTGGATTTGGACCACAAATGAATCACAATAGATACTAGATACATAACCCTCCAGGCAGATGCTGTGTCATCCGCTCTGGGCCAGAGCACTTAGACCCACTACATCAAGCTGACATGGCGTGCCAACATTCGTCATCCTGTATAATTCCGTTGTATCGTGACCTGTCTGAGAAGTAAAGAATGAATCATTATGATCAATTTAAAGAAATGAAAATCTCCAATTCCAGATACTGTTTATTAAAATGTTATTTTAAAAAATCTTTCTAAATGAGGTAAATTGAATGCATCGTTTCAATGAATTTATAGAGCTGAATTTGTAGAACAAATATGTGTTACACTGTTGAAGAAATTCAGTTAGAAAGGTATCCTGTAGGCCATCTCATCCCTATGTTGCCTGAGGACAGGTAGAAAAGATAAGAAGTGTAAGTAGGCTTGAAGAGTAGTTTGTCTGGCTTACTGCCCTCCGATAATATTTCTTCATAATCACCGTGCACTTTTCAGCAGCTAGAAGTTGAATTGTTTATTAGAGAGTCCCACTGTGAAAGAGCCCAGATGCCCAGAGGATGGCTGCAAGACAGCAGTGGAAGGTTGTGTTCTGTTCAGTTCACAAAGACAGTGCTCTCTTCCCATCTGTTAACACTGCAGCGCAGGCTGCACCAGATACACAGGCATCAAGTCCTCAGTATTCAGATCACTTATTTGGCAAAGAGGATCATTTTCTGTCCTGCACAATAGATCTGTTTTTAGCTTTTTCTTTTTTATTCTACCATAGCAGTTTGTTGCTCTGAAAGAAAACTAGCTCCCCACTTGTTCAGCCGCATAGTCACAGTCAGAAACAGCAATGCACATTTTGGCAAGTTCTAAAGCACTGCCTCTTTTCAAACGAATATTGCTGATCATACATCAGCCAGACCCTATTGACCACGCTTTTGTAACATGGCCTTCCTTTCAGATGCACAGGAATATTGCTAGCATGTTAAAAACCTTCTGGGTGCATTAAGAGCAGCATACAGGCTACATAGGCAAACATCAGTGAATTTCAAAAAGCTGTAATCCTATAATTCCAAAATACAGTAGTACCATTTCTAATTACAGGCCACAAGTTTGACATTGAATTTGCAAGGCTTATCAGGCTTGCTTGTTCTGAACACATCTTGATCTGCTTACAGCTTTATTTTACTTAGTGTACCCATGACTTCTTTAACTGACCAGGTGTGTTTCACTCATTTGATCAATAATTCATTTATAATGAAGAAACAGCAAAGGTATAAAAGCCTGTTAATGGTGAGTCCTAGAATGAGGAGGAAAGAGCCATCAATATGAATATCACGTTCCTCCTGGCATGGGGCTCAGATGTTGACAACTTGTAGTAACATCCCCAACAGAATTAAACCACTGACCCTAGGAAACACAGGAGCAGTGAAAGGGTGGCAGAACTCCCTCAAAATGAGAAGACAAGAAATATTTGCAAAGCAGTTTTAACTGAATTCTTATTCTTTCATTATTTTTTTTCTGTACCAGCTTTAGATTAACAATGATTCTAGAGTTAGATTGCTAAGATTTAAACTATACAAATAAAAAAAATCATGGCGCTCTCTCCTTACATATATACAAATCTCTACACAAACATATAAAAATGTTCTACTGCCTCTTTCCATAAACAAGGTCTTGAGCGTAGCAGACTACCAATTTCATTGCTGAGACAAACTCCCAACATCATCTGTATTTATGTAGTGTACAAATGGAGATGGAGGCAGACAAAAGAGCACTGTAGCTATGATACATCAAAGTTCTGAGCAAAACTGAGTAAGTCCAGTTACAGAATAAGTCAAGGAACATGTTGTAGTTGGTGAAATTAAAAACATACTGGAGCTGTTTTGAAAGTAGGAAAAGATTAGGGCAAAACATGGCAGTTTTGTTTAATCAAGGAATCAAAATTCTAATAGATGCAAGTTTTCAGTTTCATAGGGAATTTGAGGACTCAGATGTCAAATATTTTTAAATGTGTCGTTTCTTGTGAACCTCACCATCTACTGTTGAGAACAGCTGAATAAAGAGGATTTGTGTAATTAAGCTTCCTTCAAAGTTAAGAAATGAAATGACTCAGAAGACTTTTCTTTTCCAATTGCTGTTGTCTTTGTAGTCAAATTGAACAACGTAACTTTCAGATCTGAAGAATTTAAATGCAAATTCATGGCTACTTCATACAGTCAAAACGAAAATTCTCAAGTGCTTTTCTCCTTTCACCTCTCCTGAGATTCCTAATTGCCAGTTCTTCCCAAAAGCAGGCTACAATTTCCCACAAATTACAGACATGCTAGAAGTGTGCATATTATTGAGTTTCAGAAAGTCAACACAAAGAGCTTTCTTGGTTTTAACAATGACTGTGGTTGGCCTTTCTTCTTTAATTAGCATAATTCTGGAAGTCCATGAGCTAGTTGCCAAATTTCTTGATATGAAATACCAATAATGAGGCAGCAGTTCTGTAAGTTACAGTGACTATAAGAAATACAATCTTTTACATATGTTATTTTGTGACTGTTACCAGGAATTCCCATATGGAATAAAACTCATTATTTTATCTACTGTCAACATTTGATTATTCAGGAATATGACAGAGGACTGAGAAATGAGTCAGATAGAGCAAAAGATACGTAAATCAGGCTGCATGACATTCTGAGAGTGCATTCTCCTGAGAATGAATTTGCAATTAGATGACTATAAGAAGTAAGCAAAAGCATGAACAATAGAAAGCAGGACACTACATAATCTCAGGTACTTCACTGCAGCCAAGAAAATGGAAGGAAATGCCTGTGTAAGCCACAGTTTAGATTAACTCACAAATAATCAAAAGTTAGCTGTGTACAGTTAGTACAATGCCTTCAATACTGTTAGCAGCAAGAGTCATGGAAAATTTTTCAAGTAGTTAAATAATTACAGCTACACTTGTTTTTTCTCATTTTTGCACAGGTCACATTAAAGATTACAAGCATACAAAAAAATAAAAGATACACACCTTGAAGGATACAAGTTATGCATTGGATTGGAACTGGGGAGCTGTAAGTCACATTCTCAAATTTTTCTGCTGATACTGGGCAACTTGTATTTGTTTTTCATCTTTTCCTAAATATGCTATATGTGTATTTTCTATGCAGAATTTAGCCATACAAAAATTATTCATGGCAGAACTGCTCTTGCTAATTCGCAAACAACATAAAATACAACGTGCCCTGATTATCAGCAGAAAACATCTATTTATTAAAGTCATTAAATAACTAATAGTTAACACAAATATATTTCTTTGGCAGTTAATTGTCCTTTTTTTGTTGTTGTTTTCAAGCTAAAACAAAAGTTCCAGTACTAGAGATAGATGGGTTAGAATTTAGTGACACGCATTCCATGTATATTATTTTAAGGGCCTTAAAGAGAGATCAAGATGAATAAAAATTCTCTGAACTGCTTGCTGTTCTTTGCAGGTAGCATTGCATCACAAATACAATGTACTAAGAAAATCTCATTTGCAATGTATATATGGTTTAAATCTAATGATGCACACAGATATTTCATTTTCACAAAATTATGCCCAAACAATATCTGTAAATTCTTATTTATAAGAAAATGTCATAAGAGAATAAGAATTCACCGACTAGCCAAAATAGGCAGTGTTCTTTGTATTTACTATCACTAAATTACTTCTATAGTTCTTTGTGAATATTCATTTTTAATAAATCTACATTTCCACTTTGGAAGCAATCAAATGACTCATTTCAGCACTATTCAGAGCAATATAATATCCATATGTGTTCATTTAGCAACACTGACCCTTGATTGTATTGGTGGTATGCACAGTGATACACAGGGTCAACTGAGGTGCATTATACTAACAGTCTACCATTTTAATGCAGCCATTTTCCTTATCATTACACCAATTTGTCCAAACTGTTGGTTTTAAAATCAATAACAGCACAAGGTCAAAGAGTGGTTAATAGCTGTAGGTTTGTGAGAAGCTGGGAGAAAGCATTCTTGTCTCAAAGACTGTTCAGTGACACCCACCTGAGACCATGATCAAACTGGAAACAGGAAATCGTGTGGTTGAGTGACCAGAAAGAATTGATTCTCGGCTGATGTTTGCAGTTCAGGCTGACTTCTAGGGCTGTTTTGGAGAAAATGACTACCATGCAGTCAATATGCGTGCCCAACAGCCTGCCAGGTGGCAGACAGATGATTGCTGCATGATCACTGCAGATCACCCAGTGTGGGGATCATGAGCTGCTGCCCCGAGCAACCAGAGGTACGCAAGAGCAGAACAAAGAGGATAGAAACCTGAAGAGTTCAGAAGTAGAATGGGTACCCCCTCCAAGAAACTTGCAGACATACAGGTCAACAAAATGTTGCTGACTGACATGCAGCTCACTACAGACCAACATGGCACCACTGGACCCATGATGGTGATCCACTTGCTAGAATTTCTCTCTTTACCATTTCTAATCTCCCCACCTTCCCATCATTCCTTAACTGCTTAGAATTTGTAATAAACCAATTGGACAACATTTGACCCTGCTTTTGTCTTAATCTCGCTCTGGTTATATATATATGTCCCGAACCATCTCCAATAATTGGAATGAGACAAAGTTAAATCATTCAAAGAGCACAGAAATGTTGAAGTAAAAAAAATCAGCTCTTTTCTATGGTAGCCAGAATGTCAATTTAGTTGCAACCAGGGGAAAAAAATATGTCCCAATGAACTCCACAGAAGGAATAGAGAAGACCAATGATTCTCTGCTTTCATTTGTCACGGCAGGCCCAGCTATGTCGCACATCCACATCCAATTGTGTAGTTACTTGGAAGAAGTTTCTGTTCTGCTGACCACTATCTAGTACTTCATCTTTAACAGTTAAAAATGAACACAAATTTGCTTCAAATTTAACAGCACTCCAAATATATTAAAAGAAACAAATGGGAGTCATTCTGTTTCTAAAGAAAAATTATTTCATAAAGTATGAATGAATGCTATACTACCACACATATCCTGACAAAAATTTAACAATGCTAATTCAAAACATGCTTGGAATAAGATCCAGAGAATTTCTAGTGCATTCATTACATTCTGACAGTTTAAAATTTTCAGACATTTTAATGGTAACGTTGCTTGAAGTGCACCATCTACAGCAAATAAAATTATTTTGAAAACTCTAACTGGTGGTATCTTGTATGTCTTGGTCAGGCAAAACATCCAAGTACTTTCTTACATCAAAATATGAAAGAGTTTGCCTTAGCTTTCTAAAGATACATAAAAAAAAACAGGGGAAATTATACCATGGCTATCTTCAGGTTTGCCAGGGAGAAAATGACTGTTTTTGAAGATACCCAGACTAAAAACATTCATTTTCATTTTGGCCTAGCATATACAATGTTTAATTTTTGTCATTAAAACAGATGACATATAGAAGTTACTGGCTAAAAGTACACTTAAAAGAATATAATTTAATGTTGAGGTCTGTATTCAGTAAGATGTGGTGATAAAGTAGTAGGCATGTCACACTGTCACCATCAATCACTGTTAGGTGGCACTCTCCTTCAGACAGGCATAAGGAGATACACTCATAAAAAAAGATTAGAATAAACTGTGGCAGTAGCTACAGGGAGAAAATAAAGTAGGAGATAATTAAAGGACATGCAATGGTGGTAAGTACTAAAATGAGAATATTTGACTGAAGACAAAACAGTTTTCTCTCCTTTACATTAACCATTCCACAAGGACCGCATATGCTGTTTTCCTTATTCAGAACACTTTTATCTATATCTTCACCATAGAATATGTCATGACCAACTTTGCCTTTTTAATTTAATTTCTAAAGCAGCCATTAATATACCTTTGCTACCACAACTATACAATTAGGTAAGTGGAAAGACAGCACCTGATGACTTTCTACACATCATGTATATGAAAAGAGATTCATTTTTCTCAGCTTCACAATTTGGAATGTTGAAGTCATTCATTGTAGGTGAAATAATGCTCTTGAATTGATAGGAAATTAATGCTAGTTAGCAATTTATAGTTATAAACAAACACTGGAACAGGGAGGACAGGGGACGACTTTGCACCCTGTTAGAGTGCAGAACATCCCTCTGTATTTAACTACTCATTGATTGTTATATGATGAATATAATGTTAATCATTTTCAACAGAGCTAGCAGAACTAAGTCACCAAGTGTCTTCTGGTTATTTTCAACAGTTATGATTGCCACTGCAGAGAAAAAGCATTTCTACTTTATAGCATTCTTTACTTAACTGTAGACAACAACAACAACAACAAAGTTTCTCCACTACTGCAGTGAGATATTTTTATCTCATTTAATGTATAGTGAATAAATGTTGAAATTCTCAAAGTGCTTTTAAATACTACGGTTTTGATTAGAAGCAAAGCATGTATTTAATTTAGTCTGTTAATAATTGAATGTATATATAAAATGTATCCATACAAAATATGCCTAAAGACTGACATATAATAAACACAGTTTCAAACAGCATTAAAAACAACATTTTTAAAAATAACAGTCCATTCAGGTGCTATGCCAGCTGCAAATGACTATTAACATGTCATACTGGCATTAGAATTTGACTTTATCCAACTGTAAGCAGAAAAGAATTCTAAATATTGAAATCACATTGATGATGTTTAATCTGTTCTTAATTCTCATGTATATATTTTCTGTCTGGTGATATTAGAAACCTTTTTTTCTTTCCATAGAAGACATAAATGGACATGAATAAGGCTACAGGCTTTGAACTAGTATTCCAGAAACTATGCAACAACTATTTTTAAAAAGTATATAAAAACAGGAGATATGTACTTCTGGGAGTTGTGCTTTTCTCCTAATGTATAAACCTGGAAGCATTTTTCCCAGTGTTCCTTGTAAAGTGCTTATGCTGTAAACAAAGCTAAAGTTACAAGTATAATCCTCAAAAATCATGAGGTTTCTTGAAAACTTTCAACACTGAAATCCCTTCAGGTTGATGTTTGATGAGCAGAATTTTCCTCTTCGGTAATCAGAAGCATCAGCTGAAATACGGGCAGTTCTGAACCTTTTGGTCAGAATTATGAGTTCTCTTCTTTTGCTGGATAGTTCTTTGTTGGATAGTAAAAATACCTGGGGGAAAAAAATATTGGTAGTTAGTATGTGTGGGAAAAATTCCCTGCTATTCAATCACCTGGTCTGGAATCAACCTTTGCCCTGTCAGCAGAAAGCTATCATGCTGTGACTATAATGCACAAGCCAAGAAACCTCAGAAGTCTTCCAAATCAATGTTTTAGTTCAGAGTTTAGAACAGAGCTTGTTTCAGAAATCTCTGGACAAAATTATATCACTTATACTATACACAGGGAACTGGTTTGCCTAATGATCTTCTGACTCAAAATTTATGGATTTGTCTGTACTGCACACAAACAGAATTAAAGTAGCATGGTGCAAAGGTCTCCCACAGCTAATCAGTGAGGCCTGAGTACAACATACTGCATCTGTGGGCCAACTTTAACTTATGCTGCTGATGTAACGTCTCCATTTGAGCTTGCCTCCCTTCCTACATGTTTCTTTTCTAAGCCTATGATTTCTACCACCTTTCCTTGCTGCAAACCATTCCCTTCACCTGGTCAGTGCCAGTCACAGATTTTTCCTTCCACGTAGCAGTATCTCTTCCAGGATTCCTACATTTTGTCTCCTGCTTTTCTTTACTCTGTATTGGATTTATCTGCTGCTCATTTTCCAGTCTTTACCTTGTCAGTTTCTACTCCTCATTTCTTTGCTCAGATGTTACCTAATGATCACATTGACTTTCTGTTCTGATGTCTAGGCTCAATTTTATAGCATTTCTGTGATCAGTCAAAACTAGTGTTCAGCATGTACATACCATGATTTTTTTTCTCAAAATTACACTTGGTTACACTGGCACAAATGTCTAAGAGAATGGTGAAATTCTGACAAAAGAGGTACTTTCGTGGCCAAACTTGAAATCTTTGTTCTAATTCACAGCTTAATAAAGAAAATGACACTGGATTATTTTTATCATAAGCAAGAAGTGTGGGGCAAAGCTTCATATTTTTAATGCCTTCATCCAGTACTTTAAAGCTAAAATCTTTCAGTTCCTTCAGTAGCACAGATATCTATAGCTATAAAACTCCATGGAAACATGGAAAACTCAGGAGATCACAGTGTTTTTACAGGTAGAAAATTCCAGAAATACAAACAGCATTTTCCATAATTTTCAGATAATTAGCCTTAAGTAAAAGGTTTGAAACTGAATTTACAAACTGGAGCTGACACTTTGCTGAGATCTAAGAATTATCTTCAGGTTTATCATGAAGATCTGACTCCCACTTATCTGTAAGTGGAAATTCTACTAGCAAAAAGGCAGTCTTTAAGGGCAAGTGACACAACTACAGTGTTTAGTGGAACACTGTAACAGTTACTAACCCTACTGACATTCCAGAACAGCTTTGGTTGTATATTACACTGCAAAACAACCAAAACAATTTGTCTTACAGTCTTCCCCTAGCAAAGATTCCTTGATGCTATTAAAAAGGTTTTATCTTTGTATGAATGTGATTTTTAAACACTGAGAGCAATCAAGCCTTCTGTTTGTCAGAAAGCTTTCGGATCATCCCACACTTAACTTAAGAAGAATACAAGCCAGTCGCTAAAACTCCTTTCATTTGCATCTTGCTGCAGCATGGAAAAGTATTCCATTCTTCTCAGCTAAACTGTCCCAGCTGGAGCAAACCATCAAAGACTCAAACAAAATAAAGGATAATTCCTCTTCACTTCTACTCAAAAGTGTGTAGTTTATAAGAGTTCTAGCACAAGAATGACTCCAGACTACAATGAGTTTTCTGAGTCTCTGTGAGTGGGTAACTGCCTTCTTATTTGATGTTATTGAGCAGGCTTTATCTATGCTGTATACGAGAATTCTGCCAGGCAGATATCTCACAGACAAAAATAAATCAGTCCCAATGTAAATCTTTTTTCTTAAGCTATAGAAAGACCCGCTGCAGAAGCAAGAGCAAACCCTTATTAAGTCAGACGAACAAGTCTGAGATGACAGATGCTTCTAACAATACGCTCATACATGTATGTCTGAGAGCTCAGAGCATATGATCTCTTCAAGAGATCAGAGCCATCTGCCTAGTGTTGAAAACAGTCATTCCCACAGTCCAAAGGCTGACAGCTTCATAAACTTGTCCTATACAGTATGGACTTCAGACATTTTCACTGTTAAGAGACCACTTGATTTGTGAATTCATCACTGAACTATATCAATGAGCCAATACATAACAACAATCCAAAATTCTATAGTAGTTGAGACTCAACTCCTTTGCTTTTTCAATGAAAGAACCAAAATGCCCCTTCTCACCTGTTTTATTACTGAAGAGAATCTTCAACATATTGAGTGAAGTGAGATGTTCTGTATCAACGACAGTCCTACCATAAGATCTATTTTGGTACCATAGGATCTACTATTTTGGTAGTTACACCAGATGGATACCTGGCTCACTTCTCTGTTCCACCCAGCACAACCACAACCAGGTTCTAAATGCAAGTTATTTATACACAGAAGACCTGGCACTATCCAACTCCAGTACTCTTGATGCTAACTACTAGAACCATGAACAGTTTCTGTTACAGCTCCTATAGAGCTGGTTCACCAAAAACTGGCCTGAAATAAAGATCTTAGACTGACTTACTATCCGGATGGGTAAATGTCTTTTATTTTGATATTATAAGAAGAATGAAAATCTTCCCGTGTCATTAGGAATTGCCCATTCTTGAAGTGATAGAAACATTTGCAAAATTCTTCAAAGATCCAGTTAGCAGTAACTTTTCAGATTTGGCCATCTGATTTTGACACGAGCAACTGCTAATATCCTAGCATTTAAGGTATACATTTTTTTCACTTTATGAGTCAGTATGTCTTTAAAGCTTCACTGTACCATTATCATTGGCATTTCTCTTGTATCTTCTCTTTTGAGTATAGTCAATATTGATTCAGCTGTAATTAGTCAATAAAATTTATTTCTCTAGCAAGTAAGAAGTTTATGTCTAGCAAGTGCAGTGTGCCTACTGCCATGTGCAATGATGAATTCTGTCCAGTAAGTGTCTTTAATTCATCTCTTGTCCACATATTTTGTTGTCATTGGAACACTCTCTATTCACCAGTGTGACAAGAATTAATTACCGCCTTATCCTAAGAGTTGGATGAAATTATGATTCCATGTTTTCATGCTGCTTCCTTTCCTCATTTTTGTAGAATCTGTGATTTGGTAAAGGTAGGCCAATACTGCCTCTTAGTGGAAGGATAGCTTGCTTAAAAGATGTAGTCTTTGGGAACAGCTGCGTACTTACACTGCCAGGCAGACGCTACAGGGGGTTACATCAAGGACTTTTACAGATACAGATGTTTAAAATAAAATAAAATAAAATAAAATAAAATAATAAAATAATAATGACCATTGACCTTTTGCTTTTTTACTACACTGGGGAAAAGTGCAAGCCAACAGATTGCTGGTACAACTCTAAGAAACATTACTGGTGAAAACAATCTTACATTTGGTTTATGAGACATAATAAGTAATAATCAACATGGACAATCATTCAGAAGAAGAAAGCAACAGAAAATTTAAGGCAGCATTAACTGAAAGTGGAATAAAATGTAGTAGAAAGTGTTACATCTCCCAGACATCACGTAATAAAAAAATTCACTTCAGATTTCAGGAGTGCTGGAGCTATGTACTTTCATCTACTGGCTAGTTTGATCTGTTCTAGAACATTAAAAAATATTAACTAAGCTAAATACAAATCTGAATTCTCTAGTAATTATGAGCCACAATTAAACAGATATATTAATGTTGAAGAATAAATAGAAGACAGTGAGAATTTGCAGCTAGTAAAAGAGCCAGTAATGCATTTTTATTTTCAGATGACACACCTATGAACCATAGCTGCAGTACAAATGAAGATGCTTCAAACAGGCAAAATTCAGAATTCCTGAGTTATATTATCCTTCTGTGAGTAATACCTTGAGCTATTCTTTGAGTAGTTAAAAATGTATAGCAATCATTAGAAGCAGATTTGACACTGTTCTTCTTCATGAAATAGCTCTAAGTACATGAATGGCTATTTTTCTAATTGTAAAACCTCAATAATAATGCCAAAGATTGCACTGAACAAAGGCATGAAATTATAACTGACAACATATTAATGCATGCACTTAATTATGGAAACATTTTTCTTCTATTCTTACTTGTTTTGCAGCTGCTTTTGTCTTACAAAATTAATGCTGAAGCATTTTTCTCGTAAGTAGACCTCTCATATCATATGGGCTATATCACTCAGTTGAACCCAACCACTGTCTCAGACCATTGCTATTTTTATTTATTTATATCAAATCTTTTTTTCATATAATTGAGTTACAGCTTGGATTAAGTTTCTTATTGCAATTGATTAAAAATAGATTTTCCCATCAATTTGGGTACTACATGTCTACTCTAACATAAAGAAACATGCTGAAAGTTTGAAACCAGTATCCCTTTTCATAGTCACAAAAGAACTTGCAAACAACGAGTAGCCTACTTCAGGTGCAGTATAATATTAAATCAAGATAGAAAATAAGAAAGAATGGCACAAAGGGTGTGAATAGAATAATTTTCAAACGCTACCTTTTTCATGCATGTTTATGGAATTTCTGTACAAGTAAGTAACATCGTTGGAGTGCTGAGTAATTTCAGGACATTACTGATAAATGGGCACAAGTTGATTATTCAAGATAAAGCTGATGGTCATTATCCTCAGCTGGTCATTAATTCCCCATGAAATGACTGGTATTGAGATAGTAATTACTATTATAATGAAACTGGGGAGGAAAAAAAAAAAGCATGACATTTTTCTTATGAACCTGCCTCATTTTCTAAAGAATTCATGTTTTTTTCATCACTCAATCAAGTTGCCTGAATCATTTTTAACTCTTTATACAGTTCATTAATCTTGCTACAGTCTACATATCACTGACCCCTGCTGAAATTTTATGTTCCATCACATATTCTGTGAATTCTGAGATCAGAGCAAGGGGCAACAGTGATGGGAAAGAAATATTATACATCTCCCCTTAGAAGAATGCATTAGTAAGAATATGTCATAAAACTGTTTATTTAAATTTTATTGTAAAATATAAAAGCATGTTGATACACAGCAGCTGTAGAAGTTTTTGTTCCAAAGCAGAATTCTTGTAGGTTTGAAACACTAACACTGTCAAATTAAATTGCTCAGAAATCATGACAGAAATTGGCCCTAAAAAGAGGAAACAAGCCTTAAAAAATTTACAAATGAAGTCTGTGGTGTCCTGAAGTGTCTTCTGAGGAATCTTGAGCCTTATCATAGAATCACAGAATGATTTGGGTTGCAAGGGCCTTGAAGATCATCTAGTTCAATCTTCTTGCCACCAGACTAACAGGACAAAAGCCCCATCCAACCTGGCCTTGAAGCAGGGATGGGGCACCTGTGGCGTCAATGGGCAACCTGCTCCAGTGCCTTCCACTTTCAAAGTGAAAAATTTCTTCATTAATTCTAATCTATATCTACTCTCTTTCAGTTTAAAATCATTACCACCATTACCACTTGTCCTATTACTACATGCCTTTGTAAAAAGTCAGTCTCCAGCTTTCTTGTAGGTCCCCTTTAAGTACTGGAAAGCCACAACATCTCCCCAGAGATGTTTTAGGATAAATTTTGTCCTCCTGGATGGTTTAGATTCTTTGGAGAATTTGAGGTAAATCCTAATGACGCACAAGAGCTTGCCAAATAAATCTTTCAGCGCTCAACAGCTATTGAGACTGGATTGCTTGGTTACTTAGCCAGAGTATGAGATGAAAAAAAAAAAGTGCTGAAAGCTCTTAATGGCATGGAGTGAAGCATATTTTAGAAAACATGATAAATCTTCTGGAAAAAGAGATAGATGTTCTTGACAGCCAAAGCCAAAGCATGGTGTGTCAAATTTCTGAAAGAGAGGGAAAAATACTAATTTATTTGGGAGCAGGACATTAAATGAAGGAAGATTGAAATAACAGTGACAGGGGAACTAAATGTTGTTATGCATCACAACAGATAATAGAATTTGACAGTACAGTGAAAAATCTAGAGTCTATTGTTGCTGATGACAGATCAACAATTGAGTTGCAGCGTAGCTACTGTGTATCTGCCAGCCAAAGCCAGAACGCACTAGAGTAACCCATATGCAGTGGAGGAGGTCAAAGTTTATGCAACTCCATTTACACACAGATATTAACAACTGTAAGCAAGAAACAAAACAAAACAAAAAAGATCAAATTATACAACATACTCCTAAATTTCTAGATAAATTTCTCTTCATTGCTTTCTGTTAATGCAGAATCAGTTTGGGCTTTGCTACAGGTTTCGTGAACGAAGTACATATCAGCACTGTCTGTGGATAGCACATTATCAGTACTGCTGAAGAAGTTGCATGACTTGGGGAAAGACAGTGTGAAGAAGGATGCTAAGCATACACCAGACTTCTTCCCCAGCCTGTGTGTATGTGTGGAAATATATTTCCTGCTCTTCTTCCCCTGTAGGATAAACATGATGTAAGGAAAAGAATCTACATTACACTGTTAACCTGGGTGGCAATAAAGAACGTTCTCATATGTTTTCTCTAAAACAAAACTTCAAAAAATGCACAAATATGTCTCAAGATTCTAAAGAACAGCTACTCTGTGGGGGAATTGCAACAATGCAAAAAAATAAGCAGTCCTGAATAAATGCTGTCACCAGAAAAAAAAAACAAAAAAACCAATGTTAATTACTGCATTGCTGTTAGTCTCATGTGGCACTCCTGTATTATACATGGAAAGTACTAGAATGCTTTTGTGTAAACTTTAACTGTCCTTTACATTTCCATTAATAGGTATCTTATTTTTACAGAAGTTTGTGTAAATACTCATGCCCATATTCAGTACACACCTGCTTCTGTTACAGTAAATTGTAATAATATGCTTTCTGCCAGCCTGTAACTTAAATGCCTATTCAACACATTTCTACATTTAAGTAAGTCCTGCTGGATCTCAGCGTTAAAAGTGACCTGCTTTTCCATAGTTTTTTCATTAATCATATAATATTTAATATTTTTTCTACTGCCCCAAATATTGGGAGCATCTGATTGGCATAAAAATGTCCAATATCTGAGAACACTTAGAAACAAATTCATTACACCTCATGGCTGCAAAAGTGATTTGTAAACATGATGCAATTGTACTCTGAGAGTTTAAAGACCAAATTATTATTTTATTTAGGGAGTTCTGAATCACGATTTTTCAGTACTTACAGCTGGCAGCTGCAAGATATTTGTAAGCTGGAATTCCAATATAGTGAGAAGGCTATAGAAATACTCAGATAACATCTGAAACTTCTTGAGCAGGAGTCTATAAATAGTTTCACATTGAAAAAAATTAGCAGAGGTAACAAACTGAAAAATATCACTGAAACATCAGGACCTACAAATTCTTAGAACATTTTTGGATTTGGGGTAATTTTTTAATTATTATTATTCAAAACAAACTAACAAAAAGACTAACTAGGGTATTGCGGGCATTAAAATGTTCATTACTGCAAACACAAGGAACAGACTTGGTGGAAGCAGTGAACTTCTTTTCTACTAAAGAATACAGGCTGGCGGGTAAGAGAATAAAATGCTTAGCTTATGGACAGTATGGACATTTTTCAAATACTCTCTATTCTTGTGTTCCTCAAAGGGTTCTTGCAGCAAAGAGTTAATATGCCTTCTTACAAAGACCTCAGTTTTTTTCCATTCTCTACACTTCTGTGCTAGCAATTACTTCTGCTTTCCATTTTTACTAAGCAGACCAACTTCATCATTTCAACCCCGTAATGTTAGAGAATACCCCTACTAAATATACATCTACTAAAATGAAACTTTTCTTCATCTATGGCTTTATATAGGAAAAATTTGATGAGATTGCTGTCAAGCTTGTAGGACTCTATTGCCTGAGTGAAGAAAACCGATGCAGCTAAAACAGCTTAGATTAATTATACCCATACCAATTCTTCCTGTCTGTGCATCCAAGTATTATTATAGTGATGTATCAAACTAAGCTTCAATTGAAATGATGATCATTTAACCAGGCAGATGATACATTTATGTATAACACATCATAATTAAATAGTTTTTAATTTGAATATTCAAACTCACCTGTTTGAAGAGAAATTGTAATAACCACTTTCCTCTAGAACTTCCTCAATTAAGGTCTACAAGTTAAAAGAAATTCATTTCAATAAATTACCTTAATTACAAGCCATGAAATACATTAGTACATACATTTAAAGCTTACCTGTAACTGTTCATATGTCATCCCTTCTGCTATGTCAGAAGTGCCAACAATACCTTGAAGTAAGAGGCAAGTAATGTTATAGTCCTGAAATAGGGGTTTGTGTTATTTTATCAGTTTCTTAGCAATTCTTGATAATTTAGAATGACACAGGATGTTTGCTAATTTTGGTTATCAGCAGTTTATTTCACTGACTATAATCACTTCTTGCAAAAGCAGGAGGGATCTTACGGCATGATGTGGACATTTGAGTCACAAGATGTTTCCACATCATGAAAGTGTCTCAACTGATGGAAAATAGTGATTTCTTTTAACTATTTAATAGAAAAGAACATAGCAACATAATATTCTTATTCTTTTCCACTTACAGTTTAAAGTGAGACGGGCACATAGCGAGCAGCAAATTCTGACAAAAGTATTATTTACAGAATAGGGGATTAAAAAATTACCAATATTGAATGTCTCATCAATTTTTATTGTTGCCTCTGGGAAAAAAACCAAACCTTACATTTTAAGTTAATGTTAGGGGTTCATTTCTTATCCAAATGTCACCCTCGACACCTAGTATTATTCTTAGTTTTTGCATTAAGACTGGAAATTACCAGTTTCAAGACAAAGGCCAGTAAAACCAAGGTTTTTCACCATTCATTCTGGAATTATAGTTTTTAACTTTACTGTGACCTCTAGTCCATTCATAGCTATATGTTTTTCTGCATTTAGAAGAATAGAAATGGCACAAATGATGAAATGCGGCTGTGCATTTCTCTTAGGTTCCTTCAATACATTCTTTGCTTTGTTGAGGTGTATGACAGAACATGTCTCTGAACTAGAGATTGTGGTTCCTCAACATAGTTGCTGCCAGTTATAGTAGTTTTGACTAAAAATGGAGTTCATAATTTGTCACTGAGTATTTCTAGTCCAAATTATATTTGACTCTATTTTCTAAAATACGTGTATACACTTTACACTGTATAGGTATAGTATAATATAGAATCATAGAATTCTTTGAGATGGAAGGGACCCTTAAATGTCATCTAATACAACTCCTCTGCAATGAACAGGGACACCTACAGCTACATCAGGTTGCTCAGAGCCCCATGCAGCCTGACTTTGTCTCCAAGCAATGGGGCATCCACCACCTCTCTGGGCAGCCTGTTCCAGTGTCTTATTATCCTTGCTGTAAAAAACTTCTTCCTTATGTCCAATCTCCCCTCTTTAAGTTTGAAACCATTTCCTCTTGTCCTGTCACAACAGATCCCGCTAAAGAATCTGTCCCCTTCTTTCTCAGAGCCCCTCTTTAGATACTGAGAGGGCACTATCAGGTCCCCCTGAAGCCTTCTCTTCTCCAGGCTGAACAGCCCCAGCTCTCAGCCTGTCCTTTCAGGGGAGGCATTCCATCCCTTAGACTTCTGTACCATATCTTTTATTAGAAAAATACATGCCACTACAGAAATTTTGTTTCTTTACCTTTTCTATCTTCTGGAACTAACATATTGCCAGAAGATGAGAGAAGTACCATATGCCAATCTGCTGTAAAAAAGTTGGTATCGATCAATTCAGGAGAACCTTGGAGCAGCTGGGGGAAGGGAAAAAGAAAGAAAAGATAAAAGCAAAGGACACCTAAAATCTCCATTCTTCCTGAGATTTCTGTAAAACAGTCCAGCCTTCCCTACATAAATCTCTGATTGGGAGTCTGCCTTTTTCTGTTTCCTACACAATGAGAAGTCAAAGGAGATTTCAACACATTTTAGCTTAATGAAACAGTAGTGAACACAAGTACAAATGTTTTACCTTCTTCTCTCCAAAATCATCCAGTGAACACTGCAAGCTCCCAAGCTGCACGTTGCAGAATGCATTGAGTCGCCTCCAAACTATATTACTGTTATCCAACAAAACTGTAGTGGTGATTATGGTAAAATTCTCAAAATGTGCTTATGTATAAATACTTATTTGCTCTTACTGACTCAAAATACGTGCCATTTCACTCATGCTTATCAATTCCCTATCATTCTTTTTTTGCCGTTTTCTATTTTTTTTGAGATAGAAATGCCCAGAATTACATTCAGTATTTCTAACACCTTCAATTTACTACCATTCACTTTATAAATACTGCATTTCTTCCATTTTCCTCAATCATAAATACAGTAGTTTTGAAGTTAAAAGCTTTACAGTTGAGATAATTTGTAAAATTGAAAATTAGATTAAATTTTATAATAAACATTTCCTTTACATGTCATCTTTTTGGGCACCTTTTCCTGGCAACACTCACTCAGTAACACATTAATAGAAAACATTTTGTTAGATTCAATGTTAAGGTTAAAATACAAGAATCGATTAACATAAATGCAGGTTGATTTATAGAACAGCAGATATTCCTGAAACTGATAGCTCAAAGAAGCATCTTTAATTATCTTTCAGATGCACAATGTAAACCAGTGTAAACATTACATAGCCACTTTCCATGGAAGTTAAGCATTTCAGATTAACTATTTTAAAAGTAGTGAGCAGATTTAGTAATTGGGGTGAGTCCATCCATAGCAAACAGTGACTCAGAAGATTGCACAATCCATTGTGGATAGGTGACAACCAGATTAGGTTAGATAGGTTGTATTATGTCTCATATCTGAAAAGTATGTTAAGCAATTGTCCTTGTCACCAAATTGTCTGTACACTAACTAACAACTGATTTGTCATCAATTCAAAAATGAAATATCTTAGTTTCCATTTCCCACAAAACACAGAAGCTGAGAATGTGGCTTCTGAAACCTCTACTGACTACTGTCTTCTCCAGAGATCTTAAAAGAACATTTAGAAATTCTGATGTTAATCATTAGCTCTTTCCCAGTTGGAAAGTATTTACTATTCTACTGGAAAACATGTAAGCATGGTTCTTCAGTCACGCAATTCCTGCAAATCTGTAGCATTTTTAAACTGATGATACTACACTCATGCTGACACGCTATATCACAGTAGGACATTCTATATTTTGGACACAATGGATGATTTATGTGCTTTCTCAAAATTCATGTCATGCCAAAATATTAATAATAGTAGCAATCTAATTATAAATGAAGAAGAGCTTACAAAAATTAAAAGCTTACAAAATATGTTTCAGTTTTTGCCATTTTTTCTTCCTTTCCCTTTCTGAATTCTGATGAGATGAATTTTGTTTTGCAGGACCTCTTATTTACAATATGTGTTCTACTGATCAGAGACAAACTTGAAATCAATATGCAGCGACTGCTTACTTAAGAGAGCTCCATGTTTTCCCAATAAAGGATATGATAAATTTCCTTTGAAAAAATGCAATATTACACTCATATTCTTATGATATTAATATTGATAGCTTAATTCAAATAGAAGAAGAGACGACAGATAGTAATTCGTGTACTGCACCTTTTTCATTTCTGATTTCAGATTACAAGGATTGCTCTGCTGACTGAAGAGGGACTTCTTAAATCTCTCAATGACTCTCCTTTTCAAGTTGCACTGCAAAGCTGGAGGAAGCTAGACAACACAGAGAAACAGATGCTTTCACCACCCAATTACACTTCCCATAAACTGCTAATCAGCAGTACCATTACTGAGAAAGTAGCTACAGTGCAAGAAGAAACATTAATGCTTAATAGCCTAGTGATAGGCAACAGTACAAAACCTGATTTAAATATATATTAAAATAATTCTCCTTAGTTCGTTGATTCTGTTAGGCTTGGCAGATTATATAACTTAGTCCTTCTGGACTCAAAGGTAAAAGCCATTATATTAAGTGTAGTATAATTAATGCTAGATTTGCTTCCTTGATCTTTGAGATTTCAGAATCATTTTTACGCTCCAACCGTAATGCTGGAGCTTCAATAGCTTCAGCTGTTGGTCACTGCAGTCATATTGTTAGGCACATCTGTCACTGATCCATTTGGTCACCATTCCTATGCGCTACTCTTTGGAGAAAATCTCCTATACTGTTTCTCTGTAGTTTATCTTCAGACAGCGTTTGTAAAACAATAATTTTCTGTTATTTAGTATACACTTTATAATCACTATCACTGATGTAAATTCACATAGTGCCACTCCATTTAATTCAGCAAGTTATTTAATTACATAAGAAGGCTTTGGCCCTTGATGATTCACATTCAAAGTGCTGTCACAGTGTAAATTACAAAGACTGTTTTCCTTCTGAAACAAACTACTGTTCTTAGATAGTTATAAATTTGGAACCGATACATTGGCCTCACAGGATCCACTCCTAATTTCCTCTGGCAAACCACGGACTGAGTTTAAATTCTAAAACTTCATCAGACAGCTGGCTGCATACAGTTTTCTGCTGCAGATAAATGTTACTGTCTTTTCAGGCCTATACATGAGGGGAAGAACATGATGCAAAAGAAATGGCTGCAAGATACTCTATAGACTACATACCACTGCAATAAACCATGTGCAGTTAATGTACCATGGCAGTGCCGGGACATTCTGAGGCAACAATGATAAAGGACTAGTTCACTGCATGAGAAAATCAGCAATGCTCTAGGCAGTACTGTTCAATTTTAGCTTTTGTTTTAAGGAAATCAGATGTCAGATCAGTTAAAAAAAATTTAAAAGGCTGACGATTTACATTGTGCTTTTTTAAAAGCTTTCTCTTAAATTATTTTCCAACAGATCAGTCTGGCTCTTGTTCCCATGGAAACTGGATTGGGAAGGCTGCTTTGATTGCCAAGAACTAACAGCAAAGAACTCTGCCTTGTAAAGTTCAGTTTCAAATTGTCAGCTGAAATATGTAATTGGGAGTTGTAGAAACAACTATGTATTATAAAAAATATTCCACCTTATATCTGCAAGAATCTAAGCACTCAAAAAGCCTATTGCACACAGGAACAAGTACAGATTTGGATCCTGGTACCCCTACCTTCTAATTCTGAGAACAACTGACACTGAAAGGTGTTACTACTGCCTCAGTGGCCAATCTAGATAGAGAGCCTTTGAGTTACTGTTAGTTCTCAGTTATGAGAACTGGCATTGACTAGTAGGACACTAGAGAAAATCTTCTTCACTATAGAGGGTAAGTTCATTAATATGCATCTGGCACAAACGAGTAATATACGAATACAATAATATAGCACATAAAGTCTGAACTGCCTCATTTCAGTTAGCAGGAAATGGGCTTACTATTGCAATAAATTATGCCAAATCCAGTTATTTTAAATTACCATTTTTTCTTTGTTATGATAATGTATTTCCTGTTATCTATTTCAATAGATCTGACAGTTTGAAGAAAACACTCAAGACATGTCCAATGCATCTAATTTCAGTTATGATATTATGTTTTAAACAAGTTTGGCTCAGCAATCTGAAATGCCCTGAGGTGATAAACATCACTTCCAAATAGAAACCATTCATTTTACAAAGTGAGATGTTTATTTATGAACAGCGTATTTTGCAAGTAACTGAATGACAATCATCTTTCTGGTGAACAAAAGTCTTCTATCACATTTTTAGCTGAGAGTTCAATTCAGATTTATACCAACTCCATTTTTGTTTCGGAATCAGCATGAAATAACTTTAACATTCTTTCATTATTAAACATTCAAACAATTTTAAAATAAGTCTGAAACTTGAAAAAATATATATTGATATATTAAAATATTTAAAATTCAATATTTAGGATAGTATTTCTAGTGTAATATTTCTTAAGAAATTATTACCACATATTGATAATAGAAATTATTACTTAGAAAATATTACTATAGAGGAAAGAATTTTATATACTCTTCATGTCAGTGTGCAGTATTGTCACCTGAAATGTTCATATTGCTGACATGACAGAATGTTGTAAAAATAAATCACTGTACAATCCATTTTTCTGAGGGGAACCAAAGAATTTTTTCATGACTCAATTATTGCCATCCTCCACACACTAATATTTGAGGTTAGTCTTTATTTAAATGATGTATTTTTAAAACATCCTGCCATCTGCAAAAATGTCAAGTTCTGTTGTTTTTAACGAACAGCAACTAAATTAGCAGCACTTTGACAACAGCAAATAACTGAAATGGATAGAATGTCAGAAGCAACAGTAATGCATACTTGAGTGATGAAGATAATTTTGTGCAGCTGAATAAGAATCTGCTGAACAGGGTCACTGATCTGACGCACTTTCCTTTGCGATACAGCAATTCCTGCCGATGCTGTAGATGACAACACTAAAATCAGGACAGCTCATTTTACTGCCTTTACATATTAATAGTGAGCACTTTTTAAAACCTGTAGATTTTATTATTGAGTTCTTATGCATGACTTGCTTTCCTAGTAGCATTAGGAACAAGAACAAAAAAGAGTAATCTGAAAACTTAAAAGATTAGATAATGGACTTAATAATGGGTTTCAAAAGGAAATCCCTTCCTCTGATTCATTACACTAAAATTTACTTTATCTAAGAGAAAAAATATATATATTAACATACCTCACTAATGATAAAAGTTTTTCTATATTTATTCATAAGAAAATCTAAAGATACTATAAACAGAATATATTTTAACAGAATGATCTTTTTCCACAAAATAAAACTTTTTTTTTTTAAGTACTTTGATGTCATGAAATTAATTCTCCTTTTACTACTAAGAATTCCAAGATTATATCTTATACAAACAATTTGGAGAATATTAATATTTATTTTCAAATTGCCTTATAGTGTTGTGTTTTGTTTTATCACAGCTACTTTTTGTTTCCAATGCCTAGCAGTAGCTTATTTTGACAGAAAGATGTAGAAAATTTGCAAGAAGCTATGAATTTTCTGTGTCTTCTCTGTATTGCATCAGAAAATTTGCACTTTCTTTTCTTTGTCAGAAATTCCTTCCCATGAGAGATAACCCTACCTAAAAGGAGGAATAAGAATATACTGATGGAGATTGCTGGCTTTTTTAAAGTGATATGGTAACAAGAATGAAAATTCCACTGAGAGGGAGAAATACTAAAATTAATTAGTCCACCACTGAACTACTACCATTTCTTCCTGTTGAATTTCTTTCTCCATTGACTCCTCTAAAAAGAGGCAGAAGGGAGACATTCACAGGTTGAAGTTTTTAGGGACTAACCAGATCTGAGTTGAAGCCTGCCAGAAACTAAGGAAATATAGACAATGTAATTCTCCATGACACAGAGGCACTTCTGGTATGATCAAGAAGACAAGGACATCATTTCTATTGTCAGATTTTTTGTTGCAATGCCTTTTGGCAGATAAGTTGAGAGAGGCATTACAGTTTTGCATTTTTTCTGGTCTCCTCTTAACCACAAAAGAGAGAAAGAGAGCATTTCCCTTAAGCTACTTAAAGAAGAATTTAGCTTCATTTTTCAGCTAGGTAATGGTGAGAGCTATGTTGTAACAATCTGATACATGACATGCCACAAATAGAACAATTTTTTCTTTAGCTCTGTTCATCTCATTTTCAGTTATCTGCCAACTGTTTTACCAGTAATAGATTAAGTTCTCACAGCAATAGCATGGTCTTGCCATTACAGTCTTGAAATCTCCTGTTCTTGTTAGGACACCGATAAAAACTTATTTCCTCAGCAAGTTATCTTTTTCACTGGTTCCTATCTTGTGGTATTTGACTTTTTTGTTGCTATTGGCTTGTGTTAAAAAACAAACAAACAAACAAACAACAAAGCAAATAAATCAGTCCCCTTTCTTTTTATGTCTCTAAAATGCTTTTTTTTTTTTTTTTTTTTTTTTTTTGTTCTAAGAAAAATCTGCTTAATATGAGAATAGAAATGACTGAGCAGAACATAACATGTATTTCTCTGATCTTCAGTGGATAGAACTTTGTTCCTTTTCTAGTATTCCAGCAACAATTGGACTTAGTGGTCTAAGTGGACCAATTTCTATACTTAAAACACCTATAATGTCTATAATGTCTATGTGTTTCAAAGTCAGCTCTGAGGACTAGAGTTCTCAGTTTAGCTAGGAAATTCAGGAGTTTCCATAAAGTCATTTGTATTGGGCCACTCTATAGTAGTTGTTTTGTTGTTTTTAAATAAAGAATAGCATTATTTGGGCAATGAAAAAATGTGCCTGTGAATAGCTGGTCACAACTTAATCAACACTTTTAAGAGCGTAACAATAACAAAACTTAAAGTACATTGGAGAATTCCAAGAAATCAATATATTTATTTGAACTTTCATTTAACAAGAAAGTAAATTTTATTTAGAATATATCTAGATCCAGAAGCAAAGGCAACAGGTTAGACCTTATGTAAATTGTGTTGTTTTACTGAAGAAGAAAACATTACTGACAAAAGATATCAAAACTGCTTAAATTACCTACAGGACTAAAATCATTAGCAAAGGCTAATGTGTTTGTCTCTAGATCATTACAGCTCTGATGGATTATGGTCGGATAGTTGGTTTCAAGAGCGTGTTGTTATTATAACAGCACTCATCAGTAAACAGTACTGAAAAGTGCTAAAAGTAGAGGACAAATTTTGATTTGTACTCTGCAATCAAAATTCCTAATGCAACTTCTACGTCAAAAAGCTGTGAAATTGAAGTTAGCATGCACATGCAGTACTGTTTTCATAAAGATCAATATTCCAGCTACTCAAAATAATTTTATTTCAACTATTATTTAATTCAGAGAATACCGAGTTCTACAAAGTCAGAGCTTACCAACTTGCAGTATCTGAAGCTTCTCAGTATGAAAGAAAAGTATCATAACTGCAAAATTTGTATCATCAATGTTGATGGATAAATACATGATAATTTACAAGGGTTCTAATAAATATTCCTTTCATAGAAAAAATTCCAATTGCATTTAGAAGAAGCAGAGCTAGGTTAACAAACATTAAAATGAAGTCACACCAATGTCGTATTGAAATTTACTTTTTAAAATTCCATAACAATTTTTCGGACAACATATTTTCATCTGGAATGTCTCTGCTTTTCTATCCTTTTAAAACCCTCATATTAGATAATATTATAATTTTTCTTATTGCAAAGAACTAAGAATGGAAGACTATAGGACAGCCACCTTGTCTCTAATCTTAGTGCATGCCTTGCGCATGAGTAGAGACAGTTTCAGAAGTAGAGGCACTTTCAGAATGTGATCCAGTGGAAGTCAATTTGAAGAAATAAAAGAGTAGATATTATATAAGCAACAGAAAAACAAATTTTAAAAACTTGGGAATTATTAAGCTTAATTTCAGTTACAATTTTATTTTGTTCTAAGTGCAAAATTACCTGGTCGCAGTCTTGATCCCAGGCCTTCAATACAGTCTCTATTATTAAAATAGAATAAAAGAGGGACAAAAACAAAAAACAAAAACAAAAAACCAACACAAAACAAAGAAGAACTCAGAACAAAACTGTTATAGTTATGCTGGGCATTAGAGGCTGGAGGAAATATTAGTATTCACTGGATCTTTCTCATGTTTCCTCTAAACAAAGTCTACTCCATTTCACTAGTTTTTGACTGTTCATTCAGAACTCATATAAAGTTTACTCTACTTGTCCAAAGTAGCTTGACTTATAAAGTATATAAAGTATAGAATATACACACATTATTTTCCTATTATGTTAGACATATTTATTTTCCTATAGAATATACAATAATAAAGTTTCAAGAAGCTATGAAGACAGATAAGGGGATAGTGTTGCTAATGTTTAAAAAGGGGCAGAGATGGAGAAAAAATAAAAGTGGTTACTCCAGCACTCAACCACTAGAAGGTTGCCATTACTGATTGTAACAGGGCAAAAGCTGGAGAGCTAGTGAGTGATAAGTGACAAACTGGATGGTTATGTTCTTAGCAAGAACATCTTTGAAAGCAAAAATAAAGGACCATTTTTGAAGTGATAGGAAAAGCACAGCTAGAAAAAGGGCACACAGATGATGATAGGGTTGAAGGTAAAGCTATAGAAATGTTCCTTGTGAACGGGTTCTTAATGGGCAATTGAGTGACTAGAATGTGTGCATTGTAACAGTGGTACTGATTGCATGACAGTCCTATGAACTCAAGCATCAATTTAAGCAGACTACTCAGTAGGAAAGATTATATCTTAGAGGTGTAAAGGCAGAACAGCTAGATAAATATATTAATATATATTCTTATATGTTCTTATATAAATATATTCCTGAAGGCAAGTCCGAGAGACATACAGATTAAAGCAGAGGCTCAGATGTCAAGGTATTACTGGTCAGGATGAGTAGAACTAGAAGCACAGACGAATTTCCTTGTAGTTATACAGAACTCAACTGTAAGCTTCACGGTCAAAAAAAAGATCTTACAGAGATGAGCTTACAGAGATGAGCTGTGATATAAAGCTAGCTTCATTATTTGTAGCATGATTTTGCAGGTATGAATAACTACATGCAAAGAAAAAATTCAGAATTAAAGACAGCAGATTAGGTGATAAAGCCACGTGCAATCCTTGGAAAGGTCCTTAAGAATAGCTTCAAAAGATGGGAGAATAGAGTCAGAAAAACACTGTTTTAAGAAGATTAAGTTAGTGCCAGTGGTAAATAGCAGAACAAGAAAACAGACCCTGATTTGGAAGAGGTTATTAAGTAGCTTAATAAGAGATGTTTTAGTAATATTTTTTAAGTATAAACTGGCCTACGGAAACAGGCAAAAGGGATCGATGCAGTTATCATAAGGAAGTAAAAAGGAAACGATCAGGAGGTTTTTTCGCATGTGAAAGACAAACAGTACTTAAGCTATAAAGAACAGAATCTATGGACGAGGACAAAGACATCAGAAAAAATAATGCATTTGAGGCATTTCTGAATTAATTACATCAGGAAAAGAAAGATCTTTGCAGGGAGAATGGGAGTGGCCATACAATATTTTGTTTTGTTTCATTTATGTTTTGGAAGCAATAAGCAGGACTACAGAATTTGAAAAAAATTAATTTGTATAGAAGGTCTACATGAACTCAAAGTGATGTGATATTATTTGACAATATCAAACAAGTAAACACAATTTTGCATGGAAAAAACAGCTGTGAAAAAATTCAAAACCAGAATTTTCTAATCAACTTATATCATTTTAATGATGATGTAGCAATGTCCACTTATAAAACTTCATCAGTTTAATGCCAGTCCTTAAATTATTCATGTAAAGTTTCTGTGTGCAAACATCTTCAGGGCCTCAAAGCACTCTAATTATCAGAGGCTGATACAAAATGAAGTTGTAACAGTGAATAAGGAATTGTTTAAAGGAGGTAATTGTGCAGCTTTTCTGTTGTGAATTGACTGACTGTAACTGATCATAACAATGACCATTTTATATTCTATATTAAAATTATAAATAGTACGTACCTAATCTGAGGTTGTCTTTCAGAAGTACCAAGGCTTTGTTTTATGATACCTGAAACGAATGCATAAATATTGTCTCTGCATTAAAAAATAATTATAGATATCCATGATCATTCTTTCTATTTCTCAGATACGGTTTGAAAATAACTTTTAAAAATCAGGGGTAGACAAACTAAATTCACGTTTGCTGTTTGACACGTCAAAAATGTGCTTGCGTTTTACTTCCAACCCTGAAGAATTCACAGATTTTCACCGAAACAAAGAACACATGCAGACTGCAGGACCACAGATGTATCTGGGTTAGCATTAAGTACTTAACTCAGTTACTGCTGTCAGTATAGTCGCAACAGCATCTCTAGTCTGTGTAGGAAGATAAAATATTTACCCACTTTCTAGGAGGACCTTGGACGGGTTGTCTAAAGCTTGTTTTACCAGAGTTTTATTGCCACCAGTCTATTAGTTAACTATTTAAACTTACTGCTTTAATAATTATACTGATTTTAAGACAAGAGTATGATGAGGTATTGGTCAAACATCTAATCAGCAATAAAACTGAACCTGAACATATATGTCATGCATTGCATACTGCCTAAAAACGTGAAAAAGGTGAGTAATACTTGGTGAAATTGATTATTTATGCACCTGGAAAGTATTATCTTAAAGCAAGCATTTATCTTAAGCTACCATCTTAAGCTTGAGACTTAAAACATTGCTACAAAACCATTTATTTGACACTAATTTTGACATGAGGCCACTCTATCCTACACGGTATCTCACTTTGAAAGAGGAGGAATAAATATATGCTTAAATCAAAAGATATTTCATCTGGCCAAAGGTCTAACTAGAAAATGAGGAAATTTATTTTCCCATACAATCAATAATTTTCAATACAAATCCCCACCTTCTTGACTACAAAAGATGTTCCTCCACACTAATAATACCACAAGCATTCCTATAAAACAAGAATAGTGCCACCTAGTCATTCAAATAGTAGCTTAGAAGAAAAAAGATAACAAACTTCTTACACTATTTTACTTACTGTTGGTATAACTACTAAAGTCATTAGTTCTAGAGCAATAGTAGCTTTCAGAGAGCAAATATTTCTGAGAATCTTAAATCTTCTTGTGTTCAACCACATTTTCATCTGTGAACTGAAATATAGTTCCTCTATTTTTCCTACTTATCTAAGATGCTCTGCCTTAAATGAAAAAAAACTCTTGCAGAAGACTGGCTTCTGTCACACAGAATTCACTTAAACCCATCCCTAAATTATTTACCTTTTAAGTCAAACTTGACTTAACAAGACACAAAGATTGAAAGAAAGAAAGAAAAGAAACGTTATTTTATTCCTTGCTCATGTTTGCAAAACAGCCATTGAAACTCTGTAGCAGTTAGACCAAAAGTAGGTTTTGTGAGAGTACTTGTTATACACAATAGCAAACCATGTAGTTCCTTCTAGATGTAAATATATTTCAATTAACTTTGACACAATAGATAGGAAAATGCAGCATCTACCATCTAGAAAGCAAACAAGGACTTTCAAAAGAAAAAGCTATGACAGTTCCTATTAATGGAATACATAATTTACCTGTGTTGGATGCAGAAACCATAATACAAATACAAAACTAAAATCTCCTACTGAACCTGAATAACATTGCTTGAGATAAGCATTTTGAATTACACTCAAAAGGCATTTTGCCTTTTATATAATTAATATAATATAATATAATATAATATAATATAATATAATATAATATAATATAATATAATATATTTGGGAAATATATGTAGGAGAAAAACCATAACAGAAGGCACATGGCTAGAATGCTAAGTTTGAACACATCTGTTTCCTGAAATTTTTAAAACAACTCCCTTTTTTCCAGTATTCATATACTAAATTGGATCTGAAATACTATACTGTTTGTTTCAAATAAATGGTCTCTACCAGTAAAAAATTCATATCTAAATTTTCTTGATCAGTTACTTGACTCATAACATTTGATTTGCAAATCTGCCAGCTTATATTTACAAGCATGTGATATTTCACACCAAAGAGACTATCTCACCATTCACTGTACATGGCAGAGATGTAGTATTTTCTGATTCTGAAAGTTGAGAAAATACATATTAAAATTTACCAAAGAAAACTAGAAATCATGTTGCAGAACAACACTAAACACCAGTCAACACCCCTCAGCTCCCTTACTATCACTTATTATGCTAGAACCCCACTGAGCAGCTACAACAGGGAGAGAAGTCTCTTCATATTAGACACTATGAAAACACATTGGAATAATTTCTTCATTAACTAAGGACAAGGAGATTGAGACATCTAAAAGCCATTACAACACATATTCACATGTGTATATGTGCACCCATCAAACACTATAGACTTTGGTTACAATCCTTAGTCTTTTGTGTGAGTTATACTAATCAGACTAAGCCAGACAGAAAGAAAAAACAGATGTGTAGGAAACTTAACTAGCATAAGTCACAGAGCACATGCTAAATTCTGATGTTCAGCCCAGTGTGTTAACCGGATCATATTTCTTTTTACCATGGTTACTCCTTTATTATGGATGGGAAGAGTAAGGCAACTTATGTTTTTTTCAAATGCTTAACAAGAGGAAATTTCTCAGTTGATTATCTCCTGTAAAATGAAACATAGACCTTCTGCGTCTTTCCTGTTTTGTGCTCATCGTTGCTAGGATGCAGAAGACACACAAGAACCAAAGATTTTGATTAACATAAGTGTTCTTGTTCTGAATAGCTCTATGAAGATCCCTTAAGGACATTTTAAAAAAATCAGATGAGTCACAAAGAATTTTTCTGAGTGGTACTTCAGTATTTAATAGATTATATAATAAAAGTAACTTCATAGCATTCATTGACATCAGAGCAAATAATCAAGACACGTTGCACAATAGTTCAGTATTTTCTCATGCAGGCATCTTATCGTATAATTTCAAGAAAAGACCTTACAACATGATATGAGTTGAAAAAACTTGGAAAGATAGAAACTTTTGCTTTCACTGTGGAAAAAAAAACCCTCTGAATATACTTTTAAGTGTAATCATTGATAGGAAAATTAAATCAAGATTTCATCTTCCTGAATGACCAGTCTTAATTAAAGAAGCAGTAACTTCTGAAATCATGAAATTCACCACAAACTATAACTGTTCTGAAAAATAAAAAAACTTTGTGATCAGAGAACTTACAAGACACAAGGTAGCTGCCTCTTAAGTGCAGATTATAAATGAAACTACAGCTCCAGACAGCAGTTGACATCACTGAATAGGTATTTATTTCCCAACAAGTTTGTTGTTGCACTCAAAGTCAGAGCTAAAGGATGGCTACTTCAGCACCCCATCATTTGCTATGTACAACATGTAGGATTCTAATATTGGCAGTATCCTAGTCTTGGAAGTCTCCAATCACTGAACTGCATTCTTTTGATTGCTTTGAGCATTATCTGCACAAGTCTCAAGTTCTAGTACTGTATAAATAAATTGTTTTTCAGAACACTCAAAGAAATCCAAAGGAGAGTCTTAGAAAGCCATTCCACTAGAATATTCTGGCAGATCTGTGGTCTCTTGCATAAGAATTCTGAATACTATTTGAGTACAGAAATTTTGTCAGGAAAAAGGAGTCGTGAATATCAACTTCTTTGATTACTGGTCACAAGCCAGTTAAGATGAAGCATTCCTCCGAATACTAGACACACAAACGATATGAGGTAACAGAAACACTCTTGAGCAAGATACTGAACAATGACAGGACTGTGTGTTTTCTGAACCTCATGAAAAGCTAGGAACTGAGCAATTCTGAAATTGATCTGTTGTAGCTTATCTTTTTATTCTGAGGAAGGTCTGAGGACCGGCATATATACAAACTTGGGAAGTAGGATTTTTTAATAGCATATTTTGCAGCCAACTAGTCTTCCTGTGCCTTTCAGAAGCATTATTTACACTGTCCTCACTGCAGTGCAAGTGAACATGATTCAAGGAAAGAAATTTTTTTTTTCAAAAGGTCTTCCCAGAAATAAACACTTAAATTCTCTAACTCAACTGACATTCTAGCTTTAGTGAACTACTATTCATTAAAATATATCACATATTTTCTTGCTGTTTGCTTTTACCAGTAGAATTGAAGTACAGTTACGCTGTAAATAAAAGCAAATAAAGAAAAAGAATTATGGCTAAGTTAAGATGCAGTTGGGAAACTTCTTAATTTTAAAATAAGAAAAATTTACACAAAGAATGAGCTGCTACCATCACTATTGCTTTTTGACTTAATGTCTTTATCCTCTGTTCCTTTATCTTTTCAAATTATAGGGATTTCAGGGAGGGGGAAGAAATACCTGTTCCACTACTGCCTCTAGGCAGCTGAAGTGTACATAATCTGCTTCTGTAGAATTAATCATGTCAAGAGCATGTATATGTTATTCAGATTCTATACAGACTGCATCTGACAATTTTAGGAATTGCTAAAGAAAGCGATCTTGTGGAACTATGTTTTCTAAACTAAGAAAAAAAGTCTTTTTCCAAAAGCATAATTAAAAAGCAGAGGGTATTAAGTTATTAAAAAACAGTTACAATTTTTGGACTATAAAAAAAGTAAACCATCTCCATATTGGCTTCTGTACCACTGAACAGCATAGCACATCTTTTTTAAAATAGCACCTACTTCTGAACTAGAGGGATATTTTTCAACATTTACTGATTGTGATCACAATCAATACACCTGTAATTTGAACTCATATTTTCCTGTTAGCACTTTCTGAGTTAGTTAGATAAAGTTGGTCACATTCTCCCCTGTAATGTTGATATAACTGACAAAACTATGTCTGATAATTAATACATTGTTAGCCAACTACTAGCAATCAATGGAGCATAACCCAAGCTGTACTGGAATCTATAATAATTTTGTTAATGTTATCTTTTCTTTTTCCATGAAAAGAAGAAAAATTTGCCAGCATTTATTGCAATTGATCCATACTGCTAAATTCATTATATTAAACAGAACTACAGGTGATCTAAGATAGTATGACTGCATTACAATTCTTTTTTTGAAAAAGCAATCCTGAACTATCTATACACCAGTTAAATTGTATATGTTTGGAAGAAAACACGCAACAACTAGAAATGCTGACTTCAGTTAATAGGAATAAGTGGAGCTGCTTAAATCTTTTCATTCAAAATCTTTCATTAGATCAGTGGAAATCTGGCAAGAAAACACAACAAACATCTGACAATCTTTTAGTGTCCACATCTTAACAGAGAAAAATGAACAACAAGGAAATCATTACTGCTAAAACTTGGGGTGTGGCAAGTTATAAACTACATAGAGATTTCCAGTATCTCTGTACAATTATGAGCTAGCCCACAAAGAATTCAGTAGGCATCACACAATGTGTTATTCTTCCAAATAAATGCAAAACCAGAACAATTCAGCTGTAGGCTGCTGCTCCTGCAGATTCCATCTGTGCAACCTTCTCTGTGTCACACTATGTGTCTCTCTATCTGATAACCTTATGCTGTTACAGTCTTAGCACAGTAGATCAACAAAAGAATTCACCAAGAAAAATTTGGTAATTAACTCTGGGCTGAGTAGCCATGCAGTCTGTAGAATGTTAGGCTATCTGGTTAAAATTATAAAATGATGCTAATGGATTTTAAGTAGAATTCACTCATATGCCCTGCAGTAATAGCTAGACAGTTGGATTCATAGCAGTCATATTTCTTCAGTACCTGGGTCAAAATCTGAAGGAGATCCAGCTAGTAAATGGCACTACAAACAGATTAAGTTATTTCATGGTTTTGAAGCCTGGAACCCTGTACCAATTAAATTTGTTAATCCCTTCACACATAAGAGCACATTTTAAAGGATCCACAGATTTCCTCTCCGAACTTCATGGTATTAATGGAATTCTTTGATTATATTTAGTTCTAATATCATTGTTTTTCTAGTATAAAATGTTCTTTAATTTCTACTAAGAGGGTAGGATAATCAGAATCTTACCTCATTTAATAATTAGATCATGGATTTAATAATTAGATCATATTTTAGCAGGTAGCCAACAGTAACTACTGATGTCACTTTTTTTTTTTCGTATTTTGAGAATAGTCCAAAATCTATTACTTAACATTTGACATAGCTGACTCCTAACTTTTTATCCTAAATAAATTAAAGGCAGAATGAATGCCGTGTTTTGTCACATAACTCCTTCATAATTCAAATCTAAACATTAAGCATTCCTGCAATAGCATTCAATGAACAGCTAAATCTTGCCTCTATCAACTTTTTTTTTTTTTTTTTTTTTTTTTTTACATTACTGGGCACCCCATTTCTTCATATGCATAGAATTATTGTTACTGAGACAAAAGTTTTCACACTGTCCATCTTGTTTCTTATCCACTCCAATTACGTTATGCTTCAAATCTAAAAACAAATTCACTGTCAAGTTGCTCAATAATATTCCAGGTTTCATAGCCAAAATACAGGTATAAGCTACATAAAGAAAATGTGATGTAAAATGAATTATACTGGAAATGCATGCTATATAGGTATAATTGTTTTAGTTTTCTTTTACTTAGGACCCATAACAGATGGTGACCTTGCAATGAATCATAAAATAACCTAGCATTTTAGAATAAGTGACTATTTTGCTATTAGAAAGCATTGGACCCTCTCATTCTTAAAGTTCCTCACCAAAAGCAGACTCTTTCAACTGACTTGAACTGGAACTACTTGAGTTGTCCAATACATCGAGCTCATCATCTAATTCTGAGAACAAATCTGCAAATAAAAATTAAAGCAAAGTGTTTTTAATTCACTTCTGAGCAGCATAATACTTCTGATGCTTTTTTTTTGCTAGCAACTACCTTTCTCAGAGTTCTCTAAACTGCTGTTGTCCTCTGTCAGGATTTCTTCATATGTTCTCTTTTCATCTTTTCTACATGTAGAATGACAATTCTCTGCCAGGATGCCAAAGTTTTCTGAAAAATCACTTTTGCAACTCGCTGTTCCAGTGGTGCTTCCTTGAAGTCTCAACTTGTCATAATGGTTCTGACAACAAAGAGCAAAAAGGAAATGTTAGACACTGTTCTTATATAGCACCCACCAGAAAACCTGCAAATGGAAGAGTCATGAGTGTATCTACACACTTAGGAATTCACTTTTAGTTCCTACTTAGCTACGACTAGATGGTGTCATGTTCAGTCACTAAGCTTAAATTTGGAGCAAACCTTTCAAACTCTTAATCTAAACAAATTATTTTGAGCCTTCACATAAAAGGCAGCTCTGTTTCTAATGAAGAAAAATTAAAAATTGAAACAAATGCCAGGACACAAAGAAATTCTGAACATTGCAAAAAATATAAGATAAAGATAGTAGGATCTCATATACAACCTATGGGAAATTAGCTTTATCTTATCTTAAATAATAATAAGCCACTGAGTTCTGGACAACACAAAACCTGCACAACAGTAAAGCTGGTAATAAAATATGAAGTGAAGTTGATGTGATGGGATATAATGTCACGACAGAGAGATTCCACAAGGCTGAAATGACCAAAGGCTGATTGGCATTACCAAAGCACAGCTAAGAAAATCAAAATATGGAATACATGTAGGTCACTCCAAAATAATGTCTACTATTTATTTCCATGGAAACCACAAGAAGATTTACAACATTATTTGATAGAGCAAATTCTCAGCTACAAAACACTATTTTTAACAGTCACTACCATTAGCTGTGCATTTTGACCAGCACTGAGCAAGAGCCTGCATGCTGTGCTCATGAAAACCTGCACCAGTGGAGGTGAATGTCAGTGTCACTGTCATTGTTGAAATGCATCACCCATCACCTCACTGCTCTCTCATCCACTGTTTGGTCTCCAGAAACATTCAGCAAGCATCAGTGGATGTCAGTGGGTGCAATTGTTTCTGCGTGGAGAAATTCAGTTCTACCCTTCTGTTTCATCTGCACTTCCATGTCAGACACCAGTTTGTCAAACTGCCCCTCTGCTGCCATCTGTCACATGGCAACAAAATGTTACAGAATATTGGTGAGAAGTCTCAACCTCTACTGCTGTACACCAACACATGCTTCTGATATCATGGGCCAACATAATAAAACAGGAGGCATTACTTTCAGAGCTGCTCTGCCTGTCACATTTAAGTATTAAGTCTCATCTGTAGCAAAGGGTTCTTTAATGAATATAAAATTCGATTGCTGCTGCTCTCTTTGTTTATAGCTTTTCTGAAAAGAATAGAGATAGTTGATCCTTGTTATTTCTCCTATTTGAATGCAACAAATTTTGAAAGCAGACTGCTTTTATGATCTCTCTTTATATCATTTCAAGTCTTCTCATATTATTGCTGCTGTGTATCAGTAAATCATGTTTCTTTTAGTATTGCCAGCACAATGTGTGATAAAGAACAAGAGATAAATTATGCAAATCTATCAGGCATGAATCCATGGCAGAGGAGTTGAAACTAGATGATCTTTGAGGTTTTTTTCAACCCAGGCCATTCTGTGATTCTATTATTCTATATCCTGAAATTACCTTAATATTAAAGATAGTCATTTGTTTAACCTGATAGATTTGCATAATTTATCACTTTATCATACTTTGTGCTGGCAATACTAAAAGAAGCATATAATACATTTCTAAATAAGTCTGTTCTTATTAGGTGTGTCAATAGCAATTTGGACTGTAAGGCAATTTTCTTCCCCAGTCAGTCCAATGAAGAATTTCTTCCTTACTGGAACACAGCAGAAGACACATCCTGAAAACCATTGTTTCTTATCTGCATCCAAGCCAGAGCTCATAAATATATATAACAGAAAAGTTGTACTGAACTTGTTAAGTACTTCAAGTGTTTATTAAACTGAAAATGTGTAGTCAGCAAAATTTTTCAGGATCTCTTTTGACCTAGGTCTAAAACTGTTGAGCACAGACACTGAATTCCAATGACAGTCTAGATAAAATGGTGATTAAAAGTGCATACAAGCATATCATGTCATATTACAGCATACATACCATATACAAAGTTGCATCAGGGCAAGTGACAGATTTTGAAGACAAATTTGGCATAAGGGAGAAATTGGGGGAAGAAAAACCTAATTTTAAAGATGAAAAATGTAAAGATCTATACAACGAGAAACAGCTGTGCACAGGCTTGGAAAAGTAGTGTCCAGACAGCATCTCTACATGAAAAGATATGGGGATTTTGATGGATAAGATATAAAGCATAAAGCATAAATCAGCAATACCATGCTGTTATGAAAAACGATCCCACTGTGATACATGAAGAAGAGAATAATCTCTAAGAACTATATAATCTTTCTACTCAGTATCAATAAGGTTCTCAGTAGGAGTAAAGGAGTTCAGTTTTGACTAAACTTAAAAAAAAAAAAAAAAACATTGAGAGATATCAAAGGAAAGACATGAGGATAATCAGAGGTCTTAGAAGATACAAATTAGAAAGTCAGACTGATGGAATTTGATTATTTAGCCCAAAGAAAAGAAATGACAGAGGAGACATATTTCCACTGTTGAGAGAAAGTATGCAGCTTAAACTGTAACAAGTGCAATTTAAGTTAGATTTTAAGATCACCCAACACAAAGGAAGAACTTAACCGTCTGAAATCCTGCAAAGAGAAGTGGGCACACACTATGTAATAGATTTAAAAGTGCTCTGTAAATCTAATGTTCTGTGGACTTGCTGAACTTACTGCTCTCAGAACAACTGTATGACAGTTAAGAGTGGATCTGGAAATTTCAGGATCATACATCCCATATATGCACATGCTTATGTCCATCTAATACCTCCCGGAAACAAGACAAAGATAGCAAGTGTCAAGCATACAATGTGAGACTAACATTTTCTTGAAAAAAAAAAAAAAGACACAAACTGCAGATACAACATATAGCACAATGTAGATGTGCTATGGACATGACCAGGATTTCCAATTACTTCAGGACAGTTCATAGTTTCCCACACATTACCTTTGAATGGCATAAAAGATTGAGAGGGATATACAATCACTGACAGTAAAGGCAGTTACTCTTCATTCATTCTGGTTCCAAACTGTTCCCTAACCCAGGATAATCTCCTTGGCATGACAGAGATTTTCTATCACTAAACATTTTTATTACTGAAGGGTGAAACACCTGTCAAGAGTTACAGGTAGCTTTAAGGCTTGCAGACTTGTCTCAAATTCCATGATTCTATTGACGTACTTTGGCATATACATTGAAGCTGAATTAAACATATAATATGTTCGTCCTTAACGGGATTGTCCTTAAAAGCAATAACTATTCCTACTTCCAATACCTGCTACATCAATTCCAAAACAGAAAGCTGCCAGAACAAAACCAATGGAGTGAAAGGTGGATGAAAAAAAGACTTGTAGATTGCTAAGCTTCCATGACATCCCTGTGACTTCACCCATGATTGGGCCATATTGCTGCAACATCAATAACATGTAACATTCTAGGTGAATTAAAGTCAATCCCTCTCTTTGCTTCAACCAATACAAAAACAGTCGCTATGTTCATGCACAGTTGTTTTAAGAAAAATTAAAATAAAAAGTATGCATTTTCATAGGAACACCGAAGTTGGAAAAGACCTCCAAGATCATCCAGTCCAACCATCCACCCACCACCAAAGCTTCTCCACTAAACGATGTCCCTTACTATAACATCTAAAAGTTTCTTGAACACCCCCAGGGACAGTGACTCAATCACCTCCCTGGGCAGCCTGTTCCAGCACCTGATCAGTCTTTTGGAGTAAAAAATTTTCCTAAAATCCAACCTGAATCTCCCTCGGTGCATCTTGAGGCCATTCCCGCTCATCCTATCTCCAGTTTTGCAGGATAAGAGGTCAATCTCCACCTCGCCACAACCTCCTTTCAGGACGCATTGATTGACTGAACAAATAAAATATACATCCAGAGAAAAAGGAGACTAAAATGAACATAGGTCCATTTTTTCTTTCTGTATCTACACTGACAAGAAAAATAGATGAATTCAAACTAAACTGCTAATTAAGTACTACTTTGTAATGCAGGTGGTGATGCTTAGAAACTACCAACATCATTATTAGCAGGGTCAAACTGCCAACAGTGCAGAACTGAACTTGGCTGTGGAGAAAAATGAGTAGATGAAAACGGCTGAATCATTTTGATCTTCTTTGCCTTTCAAATAGCTGTGAGCCTGTCCTCTTGTTTTTAAAGTTGGATAGATTGATTACTGTTTTTCTTATCACGAGAGTTGCTAGTAGGCTGCAGAGTGGTTACAAATGTATGTATACTCTTCCTCTTTGGCCACACATCACTGTGAGTGAAGAAACAGATTGGGATAAAGAGAATTGATTCCTATGGATATAGAAAAATGGGAGCAGTAACATGTTCTGCATTTAGAGTTATTCATACAAAATACATCACAGTTATTTTCATCGTGGTCTTTCTGATATAAGTGAAATACAAAGAAGACTCAACTTATTTGTAGACTTTAGATATGCTCTTTGTGTTTCTAAACCAGTCTTGAAAAGACATAATACAATATTCTAATTATCCACATTTGGATTATGAAGGTAGATTACTCATGCCATGGATGACAGAAAACTGCCTAAGCCATTATCAGCTCTTTAATTTAAATGTCTTGCTGTATTGCTTCTTCCATTATTTCCAGACAATAAACAGACAGTTTCTCGCAAGAGAATAAGTCAGGTTTCTTAGTATAGCCTGGAATCAAGCTGCTGCAAGTAGAATAATCAAAGTATGTTTCCAGGCAGTGACATCTTAGTCTACCAGAAATATATAACCATGATATCTGCAAATCTAGGTCTGAAAGGACTGGTGCTTACCTGAAGATAAAAATTCTATCTAGAGGTAAGATTACTCATCTTAGGTCTCTATGCCATGCTGTCTAGCACACTGGATTAGGGAAGACCTATCAGTTAAAGTGTGAAACCAGGAAAATTAATATAGCAAACTTTTATGTTGCTAATGAGCATTCTTATGCATTTGAACCTTAGGACAAAGCACACAACTAATGGTAATCTAAATGGACCAGCTTAGATCAAACACAGTTAATGAGTGATCCCCTGCGCTGCATATGGATGTACATCGATTGCACTATGCTCAAAACCCCAAAATTGTACATACTTATTCACGGTTAGTATCCCATTGGTGCATAATGCAGAACTTATCTGCGTATATGAATTTGTATCTATGGATTGTAAAATAAAAACTGTATTCAAGTGACATTACTAATACAAGTAGAAGTCAGCTTTACTTCCCAAAGAAATATTACAAAATCCTGCTATAGAGAAAAAATGTGACAGACCTTGTATGCCAGATGCACAAACCATAACTACAGAAATGGAGAAAAGGAAGCTACTCCTTAAAAATATGTTAAAAATGGGCAGACTTGATAGATTACCTGGCTGCTGAGAGTAGCAGGAGGAACAAGCGGTTTTCATTTTCTTATATACATTATAGTTTACAAGTTCCTATCACAAAATTTACTGGGTTTTTATTCTCAAAAAATGCTATCAAAATCATATTTTGTTACTCTTCTTTGTCTTTAAAAGAAAATATAAAAAATATACTTTTATTATTAATTATTGGGGTTTAGATTTGGCTTGGATGTCAGAAAGCTCAACTTTACCACTAGTCTATTTGATCACCTTGCACAAACTACCTTTTTCCTCTCCACCTTTTCCTACCCAGGGTACAAAAATATAATATTGACTACCTTGAAATGAAAGGTACTATCCAAGAGACAATTACTACTATTACAACTACTGTATTAGGTCCTCTGTACCCTGTGTTATGTCAGCAAATTTTCACCTTTCAGAACAGAAAACACTAATTATATTAAACGCTCTTTATCCTTACAACTGCACCCATTATCGCATAAACAACAATGCCTATGGAAGACAATGAAAAATAAAAATATATAAGTGAAAGCTGATAATTATTGCTTATTTTTAGGATTATTTTCAAGGATGGATTTTATGCCATGCTTGTCAGGTGAGGTATCTATGCTTCTTCAGCATCATCTGCTGATCAGTCTGTCACACTGCCTATTGATCAGTTTCTATACTGGATTTAAGCTATGTATGAAAGAGATTCTGCACTGGCTTTAAAATATATATGGTGTATATTCCATAAGCAAGGACACAGAGCATGCTCTTTATTTCAGAAACATTCACAACATGATACAACTGGGATGAAAAAGGAGGCAAAAAGTACATTTTAGTAGAGAGAAAACAAAGTATAAGTTAGCTGGCTTCAACAAAGCATTGAACTACATGGCAGAAACACCGAATTCTCTGACACCCTGGAAAAATGACAAATTACCCAGCTACAGACTTGCTGGAGCCTTGACTAAGATTAATTAGGCTGTCCATACCTCACAGTTTTTATTTAAGGACCAGCTGCTTGAAATTCTTCCTAATATATGAAGTCAGGATATTGTCCTTTTTCATAAGTAAAAATTTTCAGAAATAATTATTCTTTTTATTAGAAATCCTCCAACTTCATAAAGTGTCCCTTCAGTGCTGAAAGCAAGGAAACAACTTGGCTCCTTCTAATTATAAGCCCTGTAACACCCCTAAGAGATTTGGAAAAATCCCATCCTGGTATATTCCGTCTTATTTAAAACAAGAACTTACAGCCAGGTCTTCCACTTATCATTAGTGAGCCATATTCTCCCAGTTTCCATGGAGTTCTGGATCTTTCTCAGATTCTCCTGTTGTATCTGTTTCATTTATTATACAAAATAAAGTATCCACTGGTGTGGAAATGAAATTAATGTATTCCTTCCTTAAGAAGACTAGCCATTTTACCCTAGAATACAGAGGGACTTTCCTTCTCTTTTTGTACATAAGTGTATCTTTTTTTCATTTATTTTGTTGTGTATTTATAAAAAGCACATATTTTATATATGTAAAGTTATTAGTCATATCATATCATACAAGTATCTGGATAAGCACTCTTCTCTAAAAGCCACTGGCAACATTTTATTGAAAACAAGGTATAATACAAATAAAAATTTTGTACTTTTAATAACTATTTCTACAATCTCAATCAGACACATGAAGAAAACATATTTAAAAAAATCCATGAGTTTGGGACAAAGGTGTTCCTGAAAAACTTTTTACTACACAGAGGTTCTTCAGTGCAAAGTACTGACCCATGATCAAAGAAGTCAGTATTTCTAACAGTGATACAGTAGTTGGACAGACAAGAGCAGTGGTGTAAATTCTAATTTTACTTTATAACTGCTCTTAACAATAAGAGGTTTTACTACACAAATAAACTGTGCTTGTATTTTTTAAGTAAATTCTCCAGGATTACATAGAAGTTTGGTTCATCGTGTAAAATACTGATTTCCTTCATGAACAGCCTGTTCTTTCAAATAAAAGAACTTTAAGAGGTATATTCACGGAAGTGTATCAGACAGTAAGAAATTATTAACAAATACCAGCATCAATGCTCTTTAAATCTGTAATTTAAAATTTTAAAATTATGTGTGTGTTTTCCATTTTCTAGATTCCATTGTTTGAGAATCATACCCAAAATTATCAGTGTTCCACTGTAGAGGGATCTTATTCACAAGTGCAATTAAATATTTATTAGTAATTAAATATCAGTAACTATTTATTAGTAATTTAATATTGTCAGATTCTATCAAAACTGGAAGCACCTCCAAAATAATTTCCAATTCAATTTTCATTTTCCAATTGAAATGAAAGTGCTTTTTAAGATACTGTTATTTTTACTGTCTGAGGATGCCCACAAAAAAACAGTGAATGAATATCTAGTTGAAAATAAATTAAAAATCCTGCATGGAAAATGTTTTAAGAGAATTGGTCTTTTCAGTTTGATTTTTTCTGCCTCCTTTTTTTTTTTTTTTTTTTTTTTTAAACCTTATTTTCTCAGAAATGACAAACAGTGATAAGCAAAAATAAAGCTTAATGCACGTACTTACTTGTGGTAAAATAGAAAGCTGATGTTGACAGGCTGCTGCATTTCGGTTAGCTTCCGTGAAGTACCTCTGGGTTCGTCTTCTCTCCCGATCCAGTTTCTTCTCCAACATGAGATGGGAGGTAGATAAAACATCCAAATATTTCATCATCTCATCAGACAACAGCGAGCTGACCTCCACTATGTCTGGACGTGTCTCTGCATCAGGGGTCAAGCACCTATAAAAAGAAACATTCTCTCATGAAAGCTAATTACTTCCTTCTAAAAACTTTGCTACCACTGCTTTCCTCCATTGGTAATTATCAAACCATGGCAGCCAGCACTTGGGACAAAACAGACATTTAGCAAGGGAACAATTTTCATTTCTTACACTCTCAAAAATTAAAAATGGATGCACTTCAGAAAGGCATAAATAATTTTACACAAAAAGACTGAAGAGAGAACATCTGCTAGGTTATAAAAATGTTATTTCAAAAGTCTTCATAGTGAGAAATTTATCAAGCAGTATTTTCCCATTTGAGATTGCAACAAATACAGCAAGATAACAGAGATGCAGAAGTTGTCACAACAGATAGCACAGCAGGTGCACATAGGGGCCCAGAAGCTCTGCGCAAGCCTATGGGGGACAGTCTGACACTGAGCAGCTTTGGTGTTGACGCACCAAAGGCCACAGTGGAAAGACTACCAAGACTGATCTGACCCTTGGGTCATTACCCCCCTTTCTGCTCATCCATACACACACCAATTTATCCCTAGGGCTAATTCTGAAAATACCAAATGTGACTTCAGAGCTCTGGGATGGAAGAGAGAAGGACAGTGAGCTGAAGTGGTGATCTCCTCAATTCTTTCAATAAGGGAGAAAATGTCGAGTCAGGGAGGAAGCAGCCTGCCGGTCAACAGCTGGCTTGATATAGTCAAGCGCTTATGGGTAAGAATTAGAGGAACAGACAAACATTATTTTAAATACTTGCTATATCTACGACACAAAAGACAAGTATGTGACTGGGAACAGCTGGAATGGATTTATTGTGTTCCAGTCATATCTGACTAGTGTGACTGTTCTCTATGATAAGATAGCTGCTCTGTAGACAATGGGAGAGCAGTATACGCTGTGGATACCTCTACTGCAGCAAGGCCTTTGACATGATATTCCACAGTACCCACAGGATTATAAGTTAGGTAAATAACTGCCTGAAATTATTGGCTCAAAGAGGTGTTATCAGAAGTGCAAAGTCCAGATGATTGCTGAAAGTAGCATTCTTCAGGGACTGGGTACTATTTAACATCTTTATTAATAACCTAGACAACTGAATGAATTCTCAAAAAGCTTATGAAAACTAAATTGCTGGGAGCAGTTGATACAGAGAGAGATAATAAAACTTGATCAGTGGGACCTGAGCAAGACACACAGAGCTGACTGCTATTTATTTAATGGGATAGTATAGAAACTAAATAAATGAATTCTGAAAGGTGATAGGGAAAGAGGTAATATACACAAGCTGCAAAACAGGAAAGTCCAACTAGATATAAGGATGTATTACTACTTCTAATCTAAAAGGTGAAAAAAAACTGGAAGAGGATCTAGGAAAGTTGTAGGATCTCCATCTTTCAAGACATTCAAAACATTGACTTACTATATCTAAAGTCTCCACTTTAAGACAATTGAATAAATGACTTCTTGGGGTCCCTTTCAACCTAAATTAATTTACAGTTCTATGCTTTATGTTTCAGGAATTCCAGATAGCTCTTCAGTAACCGTAATAGGTCAGTTTTTAAATTCCCAGAATATTTTATACTTAGAAGGCATGAAAGCTGATAGACACACTTCTTCATGTATTATAAACTGTCTTAAATCTAATAAATCTGGTGATCTGATGATTTTCTATTATTTGCATGCAGATTAATATTTACCAGTTAACATACACTGACCCAACACTCCTTCTTAAAGAAAGTATCACAGAATGATTTTATTATTTCTAAAATATTATTTCTAAAAAAAGAACTCTTTTAAAGTAGCTTAATCCAATAAAATTGGATCTTAATAATGACCATAATATTGAATAATGACAATACTGAATGCAATTTTTCAGTTATAAAATGAAGTTTTCAGTGTTTTCAAATCCTTATAAATAACCTTTTTTAAAAAATTTATTCCTTTTATCTTTCACAGGTATTGTGTTAGAGTTACTCAGAAATTAACTTCTTCATTTCTGATAACGTTTTCTCATCTGTACTATCAGTAAGAATTCCCCATTACTGAATTTCTCTCATGTTCTCTATTCTATCTAAATATCTCACACAAATAAACTAAAAGTTAAGCATTTAGTATTGAGTATCTCATTTAGGGATTAATCCATAGTAAGAGAATAAACAATTTTTTTAAAAAAACTTTTCATGCTTCCCACTGCTTTTAAAAAAAGCTGGAAAATGTTTACATTACAGGAGAAAAAATAATGTTAATTTTACTTGCAGATATCTATTTAATCATCTATTTAAACCAGCTAATCTTAGTAAATAATTAATATATCAGCCAATCTCATAATTATATGGGACTTAGAATAGACCTATTTAATACAGGTACCGTATCTATAATTATAAAGAGTAAATCAATAGCTGACTTTCAAAAAAAACTTTAAAAATTTCCACTATAGAGTTTCTTTTCATTTCCAAGAATGAAAAAGAGAAGATAGAGGGACCAGATTCTCACATACATCCAAGTCATTGATAAAGATGTGATAAAAATTTATGACAATGTAATACGTGTCAAAACTGATACGTATCTTGACTTGAAGGTATTTTCTGGAAACATTTGGGAATACTACTTTATTCTTAAATGGTGAACAATTAATTAGTAAATCCAGTTATTCCAACTACAAATACTTGTAAATATTCAAAACATTTCATGACATCATCTTAGTTCCATTCTACTAGTTCCTATCCTCTTTGTTGTTCTTCATCCTCAGGGTCCTTAAATAATAGAAACCTTTTTGTGTAGAAAATATAATACAAAAACGTTATATTCCTTGCACTATAAAGTGCTTTTGAGAAGTGGAATTCAACATCTGACTGAAAAAGAAAGCTATTAAAGCTATTTTTGGAGTTTTTCTAAAATGGACAATGAAGGGAGCTAAATCTCTTAGTTCACCAACTCACTTTCTGTACTCACACAATGTGCCTCACACATTACATTAACACCAGGAACATGTAATCGTAGCTAAACGAAATACATGATGAGTGAGTGGAACAAATACAGGTTCTTCTTTTCCTCCACTACTGTGTTCTCTCTTCATTAACAGGATTAGAAGGTAGCAGGAAATGTATCAGTCACTAAACTATGAATGTGATCATACAGTGATCTACAACTGTACTTGAACATTACTTAAAATACTGTAATTCTATGGAAAAAAAAAAATCTGATGTATAGTGGATTAACTAGAGCACTGGCAGTATTAAACTTCAGCACTGAGTCCAGTCTGCTAAATGTGGTCCCCCAGGGGCCCATACTGAGACCAGTGCTCTTCAGCATCTTTGTCAATGACCTGGATAGTGGGATTGAGTGCAGTCTCAGCAAGTTTGCTGACAACGCTAAGGTGAATGGTGCTCTTGATATAAAAAAAAAAAAAAAAAAGGAAAGGATGTCATCCAAAGGGACCCTAATAGGCTTGAAAAGTGAGCCCATGTGAACTGAATGAAATCAAACAAGTCAAATGCAAGATGTTCCACTTGGGTCAGGGCAATCCCAGATATGGGTATAGACTGGGAGAAGAACGCCTTGAGAGCAGCGCTGTGGAGATGGACGTGAAGGTCCTGATGAGTGAAGGGTTGGGCCTGAGCCAACAGTGTGCGCCTGCAACCCAGAAGGCTAGCAGTATCCTGAGATCCCTCAATAGAAGGGTGGCCAGCAAGGCAAGAGAGCTGATTGTCCCCCTCTACTCTGTCCTTGTAAAGCCCCATCTGGAGTACTGCATCCAGGTCTGGGGACCCAAGACAAGAAAGATGTGGAGCTGCTGGAGCCGGTCCAGTGGAAGGCCATGAAGGTGATCAGACAGTACTTGAAGGGAGTTTATAAACAGGAGGGAGACCTACTTTTTAGACAGGCAGACCATGATAGGACAACGGGGACTAAACTTTAAAATAAAATAGGGGAGATTTAGGTTAGATGGCAGGAAGAAAGTCTTCACTCACAGGTTGGTGAGGCCCTGGCACAAGCTGTCCAAGAGGCTGTGGATGTCCCATACCTGAAGGTGTTCAAGGCCAGGATGGATGGGGTCCTGGGCAGCCTGTTTCAGTAGGTGTCAGCCCTGTCCATGGCAGGGGGGTTGGAACTGAATGATTGTAAGGTCCGTTCCAACCCAAGTCACTCTGTGACTCTCTGAAATGCACTGACTTACACTGTCATGCAGTTGTTAGATTCACCTATACTGCATATGTTACTAGCATACGCCTTTAAATCAGCAGACATTTCATACTCCGAGTCAAATACTGGCAGTTGCTGAAGTCAGCAAAAGTCAGTGTCACATAGTCACCGTTGGAAATATATAAAACATTTTCAGCAAGAGCAAAACAAGATTTACCTCTTAATGGTAAATGACACTTTTTCGGAGTACAGTCCGTCCGGCACAGGTTCATACACAGCCCCTACTATCTGTAAAATAAAATATCTATAGTTAATCGAAAAAAAATTCAATGTTTTATTTAGAAATCTCATACAATAAATACTTCTTGAAACAATCTGATGGGCAGGCATTACATCATCAGTTTTAACTTGCAAAATAACTTAGAACACATCTTGTAAAATATCACTTCTAATCAGGTTTCCACATTAATGTACATAACCACTATAGTTCAGGGGGCTACAATAGCTGAATAAGGGAAACAGTTACAAAAAACAATGATTTATTTTTATTTTTAATCATATCCAAACGTCCACACAATTCTATAGGGTAATACACAGCCCTATAGAAAATGCAGTATTATAGTAATAAGAATGTTTATAACTAAAGATCCTATCACATAATGCAACAATAAAAATACATCAGTCTGAGAAGTAAAAATATACTTAAATTTACAAGCAATTTTTGCAAGTAGAATGGAAAAACAGTAACTCATACTGTGAAGAATGCTCCTGCTCATTCACACATCAGAGCAGAGAGCATTTTGTGCTTCTACAGCCTTAAACATGAATTTTCATGGACCTTGTGATCACATGTAGAAATAATGGGTGGGTTGATCTGGCAAATCTGAATACCTTAGTTGCCAAGGAGAGCATATTGGTGCTGTAAAACGGTGGGTTCAGAGTTGCCATCTGATAAAGGATACATCCTGCAGCCCAGACATCAGCTTTCTCTCCATATGGCTCACTCTTTACAACTTCAGGGCTAAGTGAAAAGCAGTGCAAACCACAAGTATTTAATTAATAGTTTTCACCTAGCATTAGCCTCAATTAAAAAATAAAAACAAAAATAAAAAATCACTAGTCACTGCAATATATCTCCAGAGCATATGCAGCTAGTTTCAAAAGGTTGCATTTCCTTTACTAGTCGAATTCTTTAAGTGGAAGCACAAAATTATAATTGGAGTTAAGAGGCACTGTGCAAATTCAGTTACTGATGCAGTCTGGATATGGTGCTAGAAGGTGTGTTGCCAGTTTATACAAAACAAATGCAAAAAATAAATTTTAAAACAAAGTAGAATGACATTCCTTAGATAAATTATTATGTGGAAATGATATTAAATGATCTTAAGAGAACATAAATTCAGAATGGAGGTCACTGCGGGGAACTGATGTAGTCTGACAGGTCAGACATTTTTGATGAAATTCATCAAGCAAGATAAAGATTCCTATGTGAAAGTCATTAGGTATTTCCCTTTAATTTTGCTGCTGCTATTGTAAAAACATGGAGATGAATAAAGGGTACTGAACATAATGTTAAAACATAACACATTCTCTAGAGTTGGACTGTCATTACTCCTCACTGCGATACCAGATCTTCGGAGGGCCTTGAAGAACTTTCATTTTTATATATTAAATGTCTATTAGAGTAAGGATCAATGTGGCAATTTAACATACAGATGGTGATAGTATGGTTTTGCATAGCAGTCACCAAAAGAATATGTTGAAGACAAAAGGCAATAGAGACATACAGAAGCAACCATGATCTGCCCAGCAGAATCTTGTATTCATGTACGAGGCAGAACCTAGTTTGACTGTCAGAGTAAACAGCAGCCCATTGGGGTGGTGGCTAGCAAAAGCATATTTGTTGCCTCCATGAATTGGAAATTACAGAAAAAAATACAGTGCCAATAGGTTTATGAAGGTTGTAGTTTTAACATGGTTCCACAAGAACACATAATTGATTGAAATTATTGAAAACATTTGGTCTGTTTGTTCATGCTGAAAGATTTCCCATTCTAAATACCTATCTAATCCTTTTTTTTTTTTTTTTTTTAAATCAAAAGGAGGACATCCAGAGGAATACTACCTGGTCATTTCTTCCAGAACAAAAATCTAATATTTAGCACATGGAGATGGCCAGCACCTTAATGTATATGCTGTCTCATGCCTAAGAAATACTGCAAATGACTGAAGTAAAACTTATATAAAGTGACCACAAAAGTTATACAGAGGATCTAAAATCCTAAATGTATATGATACTACGCTTTCATAGTTAATGAATTCAATACTTTAGAATTTTAAACAGAAATTTTGAATATTATTTATTTACTTTTACGAGATGAAGTAGTGAAATTCCTCACCATGTTCTAAAGGCAAACCTCACCATCTGCTAGTTAGAAACGTGGGTGGGGTACAGTTCTTGTTGACTAGTAAAACAGTTTTGCAGTCAAGCTGCACTGTTCAGATCTGCACTATTGAGGGATGTCAAAGAGAAAGATCCCGGTTCTGTTCCTGTGCTCTGCTGCCCACAAACAGGAGGATGGTGGGAATACATACGGTTTATCTAATTCAGTTGACAACTGTGTATAAACTCTTATATCCGGTCAAGATCAGAAAGAATGAGTGGAACCAGACTGATATTTATTCCATAAAAATCCTTTAAAAAGTCTGTCTTAGTAAAAAGTACAGAATAATGATTTAAGGGAGTGACATTGGTATGGTCTCTGATTTACTTGTAAAAGTGAGCCTTTAATTCTTAGATTAAGAGATCTGGATTGGATGAAATAGAACAGTGGCACCAATTAAATTTCTAGCAAACAGATGTCCACATCATAAAATGCATTCAGTGTAAAAATAAAACACTTAAAGGGAGAAACTCTGAGAGCTGATACAGAATTACCATTGGTTCAAGGGCTAATCATACTGCTGCAAAGCAGCAGTGCAAATGCTATGCTCTATGTTACCCACAGTCTCAGATATTAAGAGAGGCAGCAAATACTTTAAAAATCAGTCACTTTGTGACTTGCAATTAACTTATTCATAATAATCACTGCAGTTTTCTTCTAAGTTTACATACCACTGCTCATTTCCAAATTATATATTCATGCCAAGAAGCTTACTTCTGTTGCATTGTATCAAGGAGAGTCCTTCACTGAATGAATGTCCACAGCAAAAGCAAGGCTAAATTTTTCTAAATCAGAGACACAGAAATATATCCACAGAACAATTTTCTAAATTCTCAGCTTCCTTGAACAGACTGATTTATAATTGCTTCTCAGAAAGCTCACTCTCGCTCATCATATCACATTTAATGACAAATAGTCTGCACAAACAGCCTTAAAATGAGTCTTGAACTTGATTATGTTATCAATTGATCCAAAGAGTTATCTGTTTTATCTTCTGAATTATTTTTGCAGAATTAAAGACCTAATTCAGAAGCTAATTTAATATTGTCCCATATTTTTTTTATTAGGGTAAAAAGCAAATAAAAATTAAATCTTATCAAAATTTGTTCTATTTATAAAACAGTACCATTTCAGCAAATCATCTCTATATAGCCTCGGAGACATTTTTATAATCAAACTTTCATTTATAACTTTAGCCACAGATGCTATTTTGTCATGGTATTTACTGTAGAATACTTACAATGTCACAAACTGATTCTGGATTCTGCTACGCTAATACTATCGCATACCTACATGAAATATGACTGTTCTCATAGGATAAGCTCATGGTCACATTAGTTTTTACTGGATAGATATTCCAGTATGAAGGAAGAAGTCCTGAATTTGAAGAGAAAGGGAGGAAGAAACTGAAAGAATGACTTTTTCAAAACAGCATTAGTTTTCTAGAGCTTCTAAAGCTTGTAAGAAATGTTTTCGATACTATCAAGCTGACTTTACAAGAGACACAACTGGTGAAGATTTCCCATGCTGCAGAGAACTTCAGTAAGCCAATTTTCAGTTGTTTTGGTACAGTGTTCACTGCTCAGTCTAACAGTGTTTCTGACAGATGTAAATACAGGTCGTCGTATTTGACTCTATAATACAAGGCATACTTCAAATAAGACATGATTTCCACTAGACAGTTATGGATTAATTAAAGAGTGAATCCTCAAGACTAACCTCCCAGCAAGGTGATTATGATATAATAAAAAAGCTCAAAGAAATAAAAGCTAATACAACTGCAGGAGATTTTAACAGTGAATGATAATTATTGCTTTTATCATAATAATTCTTTCAATTCATTCTGTACAATTTGATAGACATTTCTGCAGTTATTGGTATAAATACTCATAGGTACCATATGTGGTTCAGGAAGCTACCCAAGCCATAAAAAGTTGGAGGCTAGAAGAGTACAAAATATGGTTACCCCATTCTTCCTTCCCTATGGAGATATACAAACTGGCACTAATGGAGATGGGACGAGAGGAGAGATGACAGACAAGTTTGCTTTACTTTTTTTTTTTTTTTTTTTTTTTTTGTCCCTTCTAATGAAAAAATATTTATAGCTTCTATTAGCTTCAAAAATTCAGATCTCTTTATTAAGATAGGATCTATAAAATATACTTGCGTGTAGTGGATTGCCTTTTTAATTGTTGTTGGTTGCTGGTAGAACTCATTACAGCAAAATAGAAGGAACTTAAATGTAAGTTCACATGAAAGATCCTGCTTTTTACTAAACTACTGCAGAATGCTTTGTGAGTATTTGGAGAGTAGTATGAAAAGAACATAGCTTCTCTATAATCAATCCTCTGAATCACAGAAGAGTAGGTGGTGAGGGAGAAAAGCTACTCATCCTAGCTTTCATTTTGAAAAAGTTGCTCGTAATAATCTTTTCTCTGGATATTTTTCTGTAAGCTATAAGTCACAGTACGTATGGTAGGTTCATAATCACTAGAATAGCAACAAAAGAAGGAACAGGAGCCATACAACTGACAATTCAAAAAAGAGGTTCTGTGTAAACCATTAAAAGCTATTTGTTTTTCTCATCTACAAGAAGCAGCTTTTTGGAGGTAGTCTATTCTGTCTGTCCCTGGAGTGACAAAGCTGGAACAGCATTTTCAGTCTCTAGTTTTTTTGCCTTCACAGTTCTCTATTTTGAAATTTATTGCCAAAGAATTCTATAGTAATTTCCTACATTATCTACCAACTTGTATTTATTTTTCTCATTAGTAATTCTTAAGTAATTATATTTGTAAACTATTACACACAGCTATTACATATATGCTTTTTCCTCATAAAACACACTCCTTCAAACATTCTAAGCCTCTATGACTACAGAAAATTAATCATTTCCACCAATTTTTATAATGTATAGAGGCAGGGATGAAATTTGCTATCTTTGGCTTGCCATTTTACAGTGTAATAAATCCTGCCACCAGACAGTGAACGTAATTTCAAAATGGATGAAGTCAGCTAGGAGAGATAACTTTCACATGTATTATCGCTCCCCTCAGTATAACCTCAATAGTTTAATTTTCTAGAGTAAGCACTACCTTTCTTTATTAAGAAAGCTAGTTTATTAATTTTTAATTATTTCCAGTCAAGTAAGCTCTCTAATTTGGTCTATCAATGCATATTTACATGTTTGTGTTGACCTAGGAGTGGCATAGCTGATTTTATTTCTCCCGTTATTTTTTAACTTGAATAATTTCATAATTTGTATCACAGTCTTAAAAACAACTGAAGCTGACAGGCCCCGTTTTTTTGTTTTGTTTTGTTTTTGGTAGGGAGGGGACATAATAAACACAACTGCCAAGACGTTACCGTGATAGAAATAAAAATAGCTTCTCCTGAAACAACTGTCAGGTTTAGCCTTAGTTCATAATGTTCAGCTGAAACTTTTTTTTTTAAATCCTTTTCTAAGTAAGAAAAGAATAGTTAATCAAAATATAACTAAACTAATAAAATATGTATAAACTTTCAGAATATTTCTTCTGAGCACAAAATCTATATAAAAATTTGCTGAACAGAGCAGAAGACTTTTACATTGAGGGCTTCTGTGTTCTTCTTCAAGAGTAGACTAGGGAGGTACATCCATGTGTTCTACCATCTTTGTACTTGTCCTACAAGAGTATACATATCTGACAGTGAAAGATTCATGTATTTATCTGATAGAATCTTTTATCTTTTTCTAGCAACTTTATATTTTCACTGCTTTTACACATATAAAACTTCATTACCAGTAAAAGGGAGTTCTTTCTGAGTCTCACAGAGCAGTAGCAAATAAACACTTCATTGCTTAAGCACTTATTTTTAAAGTATCTTTAAAATGGAAGGATAAATCTCACTGATGTTCACCGTTTCTGTTGCCTCATGCTGTCTAAACTGAATTAAATCTCTACATGTACAAACACTTCTTGTTTTATATATAGAGATGTGTGTGTGTATATATTTGCACATATCTATACAAGGACAGCTCTGAAAGTAATGCCTCCCATTTTATTATATTGGCCCACAACATCAGAGGCAGGTGGTGATGGTAGAGCAGTAGAGGTTAAGCCTTCCCACCAGTATTCTGTTACATATTGTTGCCAAATGGCAACAGGGGGGCAGTCTGACAGAATGGTGTCTGACATGGAAATGTGGACAAAGCAAAGAGGTGTCACTGAATTCCTCCACACTGAAAAAATTGCACCCACTGACATTTTTCGACACTTGTTGAATGTTTCTGGAAACCAAACAGTGGATGTGAGCACAATGAGGTAATGGGTGATGCATTTCAGCAGTAGCAACAGTGATATGAAAGACAAGACGTTCTGGATGGCCATGCATAGCTGTCACCCCATGAAACAAAGAGCATCTCGGTCTACTCATCTGTGCAAATTGGTTAATAGTGGTGACTATGTTGAAAAATAGTGTTCTGTAGCTGAGAATTTGCTTTATCAAGTGGTGTTATTGTTTTTGTACCCGTTATAGTTTCCATGGAAAGAAATAGGAGGCATTACTTTCCGAACGATCTATGTATATTTGCATCTATGTACATATGAACACTTATGTACAGTACAGTGTACACTTATGTACATAGTACACTTCTACATAAAAACAAATTCTGGGCTTCTAGAATTTTCCAGCCAGAACAGTATTCTGTGCATACTGTATTTCAGAAACCTAGTAGGAAAACGATTGCAGTATGATTTACCTACCTTGGGAAAAAAAAAGAAAAACTCTCAACACAGTGCAAAGGCAGGGTTATCAGTACTTAAGAACCCTTTACAAACTGACCAGAAATATTGGAGCTGCATATAAAAGCCCATGAAATTGTGTCCAGCTGAAGAGTTTCTATTAGCTTTTTAAAAGTTAAAATGTATTTGCAATCTTTTTTCCTCTCATCATGATACAGACACAAATACAATGTGTGGATATATTGGCAAAATATTTTTTAATGATCCAATTAAGTCTGAATTTGACCTTCTTGTTTACATACTGTATCTGTTTATCTGTTGATCTGGAAAAAAAGTTTGCTGCCAGTTTGTAAAACTACTACATGTTTCTAGGCTTTTTTTTTTTTTTTTTAACTTATTTCAAGACAATTTTAAAAGCCTTAAATGCTCTATCAGAAAAGGCGATGTTTCTATTACTAACATACATTATAAAGAAGCACATTTCACATTAACAGTAAAAAAAAATATATCTAATTAAGCTCAAAACTGTATAATTGTTTCAACTGGTTTTATGCTTCTGAATTTTCAAGATCATCATATGTATGTCTGGGTAAATACAAGGAAAAATCAAAGTACCATCCATATGTAGTTTAATGTTCCAGTATTACATATAGAGCTTCTGGGAGACATAAAACAGAAAAACACATTGAAGTGCTAATTTATACTGACTCTTCCTTCAGATGCATCATGGTACAAAATCTAAAACAGCAAGAGGAGGTAAAAGTCAGATTCTGAAACCTGAAAAATAAAAATCTCTTTTCAATGTACTTTTTTATTTATATTACTGAAGGCAAGCATCGTTTCATGGACAACACATCTAGTATTCTAAAGCATATAAAAATAACTAGCAGAATGTCAGGCTGTCAGTTTTAACAGAAATGCTGTAGATAAATTATATTTGTAAGTTGTGGGAAAGTGCTACCCATGTACACAGAAACTGAAACATTCATATTCTAAAAGGTGTTGGTAATGTGCATCATCGGTCTGCTGTAACAGGACAAGGGGAAATTGTTTCAAACTAAAAGAGAGGATATAAAGGATAAAAAAAGGATATAAGAAAAAGGTTTTTACGGTAAGGGTTGTGAAGCACTGGAACAGCCTGCCCAGAGATGTGGTGAATGCCCCAGCCCTGGAGATATTCAAGATCAGGCTGGACGGGGCTCTGAGCACATTGCTCCAGCTGTAGGTGTCCCTGTTCACTGCAGGGGAGTTGGACTAGATGACATTTAAAGGTGTCTTCCAGCTCAAAAGATTCTACAGTCCTATGATTCTATGACAGATAGTTTTCAGAACTGATTCTTTCTGACCAGATACAAATTTTCCAGTGAATTACAACAGCAATTTCCTACAAAATGCTTTAGGGAATGGTCTCAAATCTGTAACTTTACAAACAGATCAACAAAAGGAAAAGCCTTTTGTCTTCTCTCAATTTAACAGAAATCTGAACACTTAAAAATGGTAAATGATTTTGCTTACTGAGCTATATGCCTTCTAGAATAAATTTTATTCAGTGTACTTTGTACAAGACAGCCAAGCCTAACAAGAAATCACATGAATATTTAAAACTGAAAGGGAGATATGAAAAAATAATTATCTGCAAGAATATGACTACAAGCAGTAGCAAATCCAATTTTATAACAACTCAAAAATAAAACTTAAATCTCAAATAACCAATTTCATATAAGATGTTAATTTCACCTAAAATTAAACTCCTGAAAATTAGATTTATGATAAGTTAGTGTTCCAGCTCCCTCTGTCGCAAATGAAGAGAGACAAGCACATCGAGAGTTTGATTCATCTCACCCTAAAATAGCTGCTCAAGATAGATGGGATGAAATTCATTATGGAAATGACAATTTTTTTTCTGTTACTTTCAGTAGTCATCTAAGTACTTGACTTGAATTAGATGTCTAGTTTTTGGATGGCAAAATCGAAGCAAAATGAAATCCAGTCACATAGAGATTACTTTCTGACAGCAACATATCAATTAGATAACTTTAAGTATTTGGATTTCCTGGAATCTAACATACATGAGAAAGTGTCCAGAAACAAAACAGGACAACTGATGTAAGCTGAACTGTCGCATGATCCTATGAAGACAAAAATATTTAAGTCCACATTTTTCTTCTCTACATTCCCACTAGAATTTCTTCCAGGAATAAACTAAAGCCTTGAGCAACTCATTTTCAAGTTACATCTCTCAGTTTAATAACTGAGCATCTTGACCTCTATAAGATTATACCAATTGCTTGCTTGCAAGTGAGGGCGTATGGCAAACTCACTGTTACATCTCTAGAGAACACTGTATTACCTCTTTAGTTATAAAATCATTGAGTTCTGTTCATGGAGCTGAAATAGTGGAGAACCTAGACTTGATCTGTAGTCCAGGCAAAAGAAACTTTCTTAAGAACAGATGTATTTTTCAAACACAAACATACATCTGTCTAAAATCATGGGGTATTAATAATAGTCATTCTCTTTATGATTCTCCTGTAAAGAATGGCTATCCACAGACAAGGTGTTTGAGGATTCTTGGTGTGGAAAATTTGAACTGCCTCCATGAAAAATATAATTAAAGGCAGCAGACCTAAGATGATTAAACCCACCAAAGCTATTCAAGTCCTGCAGTTCAGATGTCAGAGTAATACTGCTCATCTCAATGTAGCTTATTTGAAAGACAGATGAAAGAGAAATAACTCTTGCAAACAAATACCAGTAGCATTGGACTACAAGATGTTTACAAGCTCATAAATGAGTTTGATGAAAAGTCCAATATTATTATAATAAATAATAAAGTAACTAAGTTTATAATTATAAAATTATAACTTATTATAATAAAGAGTTAATCATAGTTATCTGTTCCAGAGTGATTATAAACCCAGAATCTTAAGTCATTTAGTCAAAAGAGGCAAATATATACATATTAAAAGAATTGTGATACAAGTCCCATAGAACAAATAATTTCCAAGAAATACATATTGCTAGTTTACAATACATTGTCTTGGTAGAATAGAATAGTACTTATTCTTTCAGATTGCAGTTTAAATCTATCACTGAGTTTGTAAGATCATTACATACTCTACTCTTTTATATTTTTTTAAGTATTAAAGTAACTCTTTAGAAGCCATATCAGCAGCACTCGCTTGTCAGAATACAAGTATAAACTAACCTGCATGTTTTTACATGAACTTTCATCAAGAAAACCTATGCTTTGACATTATGAGATACTTCTGAGCAAAACCCTTCCCTTCTTAGGATCGATAGACAGAAAAAAGAAAAAAAAAAAATCTGTATGAACTAGTTCATGTCAATTCCAAAGTGGCTTTCTTTCAGTCCAAGAATGTAGCATTCTCTCATGTTGCATTATGTTTTAGGTAGGGACTTCTATCATTTCTACTGAAACATTTTTCCAGATGTCAATACAGAGGTTTTCAAGCTTTCTTACTATATTACACATCATCTCCCATGTATAAGTTTGTTTAATATTAGATGTGGTGTTGTCTATATTTCAAATATGAACTTCCAGTTGTTATTTAGTCAAACTTTATAAAAATTGTATAAACTTCAGACATTTTAGGTTTCTTTTTATAAGTCAATCACTGTCAATTACTTCTATTGTTCTTCCCTGAGGTTCATCTAGTTTACCTTTTTTGGAATGGCATGTCCCACCTCAAATTGCACAGAGCTTTTTGCTGACATATCTTATTATAAACCAATACCTAAACTAAAGCTGTTCTATCACAATTACGTTTCACTGCTATGTTTCATTATCAGTAAATACTTCTATTAACTGCCTTTCAGAAGATCCTCTTATAAAAATGAAGTATTCATATACTGAAAGGATTATTCAACTTCTGTCACTCTTTTAATCAAACCAAATGCCCTCTCCAGGAGCCAGCTGTTCAGTGAAGCTTAGGTAATATAACACAGTATACAGACTGAATGCGTACTCCACAAAAAGAAATTAAGATCCAGGAATCCTCTTTCACAGCCACAACAATAATGGAAAATACAAAAATACAGTATTACCTCTAATTAAAAGGAAATACAATTTTCCTCAAAACACCAGGAGAAACATTTTGTATTAATTTGAGTACCTGGTCTCTGACATTTTAGAATAATGATGTTTCAGAAAGATCGTGTTAAAACCACAACTAGTGGGGAATGTTGTTACCTGCTTCTTAATGACACCTAAGAGGTCTGTTCTTCTTTAAAGTTTTTCAACAGCTTTTCACGATCATTTAAGTTCTTAAGGAATTGCATGCCAACCAAACTCAAAATTTACAATGTTTCCCAGATTTTTTTCTAAAAAAATTCTGTATGCTTATATAATTATAAAAGCAGTTACCGTAAACATGACTCAACAAATTTTTACTTACATCTCTTCACCTCTTCACGGAATCACAGGTTGGAAGGGACCTCAAGGATCAAGAATCTCCAACGCCCCTGCCACTGGCAGGGCCACCAACCTCCCCATTTAATACTAGACCAGGCTGCCCAGGGCCCCATCCAATCTGGCCTTGTATACCTCTAGGCATGGGGCATCCACAACCTCTCTGGGCAGCCTGTTCCAGCACCTCACCACTCTCTCTGTAAAGAACTTCCCCCTGACACCCAACCTAAATCTTCCCTCCCTCAACTTAAAACCATTACCCCTTGTCCTGCCGTGATCTACCCTTTCAAAGAGTTGATAAGGTTAGATAACCTCTTGTTTTTGATACATCTTCTTCATAAGTTACAATCCATTTCATGAAACAAATAAGTGGTGGGGATACATGAAAATAAACATTGTTCCTCTGTTCACTCTTGTTCTCTCTCTCTCCCTCTTTTTTTTTTTTTTTTTTTTTACAATGCACAATTTGCCACCTCTTTTGGGTAGGTCTTCAAGACAGCTGGATAATAAAGACTCTGTCACCATCAACTTGGAACAGATTGTTTCTGATGATTTATGAGCCGGAAAATCACTTCAGTGTTCATTACCAATTCCCTAAAGCAGTCATCTCCACTATTTTTTATGTATTAAGTGTAAACAAATCCATCTGATATATTTTGTATTCTAAATGGACACATTGGATTTTTTAATTCAAGGACACAATCAATTAAAAGGAATTTAATTAGTGTGATATTAGAATAAGAATAGTATGAAGTAGAATTTGAAAATATTACAATTGCAAAAAATAATTTGTAAGCTCCTCTCTAAATATAAAACTGTCTGTTGTTATTTGTGATGACATAGTTCTCAATAAAATAGATTAAGAAATGGATTCAGTATTTTCTTTTACAGGTCATGTTTGGTACACAGAGAGATATGTTTTTATCTAAGCCTGCCTAATGACGTATAGTGAAGTCCAAAAAATAAGTATCAGCCACTATTTATTTTGACATTTATTATTTTGTTTCTGTACTTCTCCAAGAAGGGTAAGTTGCAATTCAAACTCCCCAGAACCATTTTCCTGTCAATTCAGAAGGAACCAATTTCTGCCACTCTAAAATGACAATGCTGTCTTGTCACATAGCTCTTTCTCTCCATCCTTCCCTTTTTATCTGCAGGAACTAATATTGCTGCTCTTGCAAGGTAAGTAATCCCAATATTTTGTTACGTTAAAGCCATTCACCTCAATTTAAATCATCCAAATGAAAAGAAAAAAAAAACTAGTTCAAGCACTGATTAAGTCTATATTCTGACTTCTGCCCTTCAGCCTCATCGCTTCTGTTAAAAAAAACTGTCAGTTATTTGTGAACAGGTTTCTATCTCAAAACAACCACAACAACAACAAAAATTAAAAAAAAAAACACTCTCTATCATGCACAGAACCAGACAAATACATCAAAGGTGGCAATCCATGCATTCAGTTGTTTGCAAAACCTTTTAAATATTTTTAAATGGCCATAGTATTGGAAAGACTTTAGTGCTTTACCCATCACTTCACACCAGTATACATTTTAAATACAAAGACATACACAGCCTCTCCTTGTTCTGTCTTCTGACTGTGTGCAGGCAGGGATCACTGCCTCCATGATATTTGTGTGTGTGTGTATATTTAAATCTGTAGGATATTTGCAGAGCTGCTATCAAAGAGTAATTTCCTACAAAAACATGGAAAGACCCAAAGACATCAGTTACATTTCGCACATAAGTGAATAGGAGGGAAAAGAAGTGAACGTAGACAGGACAAGAAAATTACATCTTATGACCCAGATGATGACTGGGGCAGGGTTTGTAACCTGAAACTTCCAAAGATTGCTGTAGCTTGCAAACACTTTGCAAATAACTTGTTTGAAAAAGCACATTAGGTACCCATCAACAGCTGCCCAGGGAAAAGTGAACAAAAACCAATTTTATTAAGAAGCTACAAAAAGATGATAAGGAGATAATTACACCAAAATCTTACTACTCTTAACTACCCAAACCATCAGTCATGATTTCTGCTATACTACAAGAGAATTCAGGAGGAACAAATTAATGCATCATTGCAATTGCCTTACCCAGTTTCAGGTTATGCATTAGTCTTTAGGGTATAGACTTAAATATTTAACACATTACAAGGGCTCATTTCTGGAGCCCTTAACTTAAGAGTTCGTGACTTCTACGAAATCTCAAGTAAAAAGTCTCAAACATGGCAACATTAATTATTTTCAGATGGCAAAAGTCTGAGTTCTTGACCTTTCCTCCTAATTCAGAAGAACCACCTAATAGCTCAAAACTTTTAATAACTTATTACAAGGACATGAGCCAAGAATTTGGGTAGGTGTACAACCATCACATGTGGTCATCAGAAAAGAAGATTGAAGATCAATGTTAGAAAAGGTTTGTTAACTTCTGTCAGTGCCACAGACACAGTGCTGATCTCAGAAATGATTTAGGATGAAGCCGTTTCCAGTTTTACTTAGGATATTATGTTGCATCAGGTTTTTCTCCTAACTGGCAGATACTTTGTGAATGAAAAGTTCTGGTAAAAAGAGTAAACATATTATAGATATATTAGATAGATAGATTATAGATAGAATGCTGTGCAGTATTCTTGGTTTGTTTAACTGTCATTGATTGTGGTTTACTTTTTCAAATTCCTATGTCAAATAAACTCCACTTTATGGGAGCTGGAAGTGGCAAAATACAGTAAACGGAATAAGGGCAATAGGAAGTTCCTAGAAGAAGAAGAAGAAAGCCAGCTTCTGACTTGAGAAAGCTAACTGCTGAGCAGAAGAAACAGGAAGTCACTGAAGAAACAGCAGCTTATGTAAAAAGGTGTTGCAAAGAAGCTGGAACAAACTTGTGTAGGAATGAGAAATATTTTTATCTGCTCTGGCTGAATATACTATAGACATATTTCTGAAATAAAACACTAGTAAGGAGAGGCAAAGATTAACCAATAATCTTACACAAGAGAGATCTGGAACTATGATGCCAATGAGCAATTCCCTGATTAATTTCAGATGTTAGAATTTCAGTCATCAGGAATTCTGAACATACACGACGTGCCCAGAACAGACCAACTGTCATTAGATGAATACTGGGATTAGTGCTTTCCACTAGTTAGATTTTTACCTTGATTCCACTTCTGTTGGCAATACAGCATCCTCAGTTAAATGGCATATATCCATACATAAATAACACAGAAGTCTACTCTGTGCTGCTCACAGTTAACTGTGTTTGAGAGAGTCCAATATGCATCTAATGCTCTCAGTTACATACACTATAGACATACTGAGGTGAATTCTTTGGACAGGAAATGCTATCTATTCCATGAGAACAAAACACAAGGCAATAGTCATGTAGGAACATAGGTAGCTATATCGGTAATGCATTTTAACATTATATGGTTTCTCATATTGTCTTGCCCACAGATGGGATGCCAAAGGGAACTGCAGCTCATTCTGCAGACCGAATAAGGCACTGCCTGAAGCAAAGCATGAGAGCAGTCATTTATGCATTTACTAAATGTAAATTGCAAACAATGTCTGTGTTTTGGTTTTCCAACTCTGAAATCTTGAAAAAGCAAAAATATTTTAATTTCATTATTAAAACCAAATGCCTATTGATACAAAACAAACTACAAAAAACTTCAAATATTTTTCAGAAAGTTGTCCACATGTACAATGTAACTGAATAATGTAACTGAATATTGAAGCCTCAATTACGCTAAGAGTCATTAAAATTAAACCTTATTTTTACTTACCTTTCTTTTTTCTTGAAAATTCATTTCTTTATTCTTAAGGCTATAGGTAGATGAATAAGTTATCTCAGAACAGGAGACATTTAGTTTTTCTTCCAACTTAACTCATTACTGCTAATGCACAAGAAGGGGCAAGAGAAAAAATGGCTGGCAAGCAACTACATCAGAATATCTGTAGGTGGGCAACTTGCACTTTACCTTACTCTATCGCAAACTTGTCTGTTTGCTCTGAAAAAAAATCCAAAAAGAAACCAAAACAAAACACCCTGAAGATGAAATTCATTCCACAATGCTGTATGCAGTAGTACTTACCAAGAGTATAGAATGGTTCCCACTACTGATGCAAGTTTGCAGTTTTCTTGCTTTTGCTTTGCAAGACCAAAGTCAGCTACAAAAAAAAAAAAAAAAAAAAAAAGGAAACAAAAGAATATATTCACACATCAATGATTATCAGTGGAGGGGTGATTATTAGTCGATCTTTTTTTCCACATTTCACAGTATTGCACTGTTTTCCTGTTTCCACATAACACTTACTTGGCTCAGGCCTACCACCTTTAAAAATGTTATAAACACATCTCTGATCTTTTCAATCCAACCTACATGGCCAACACCATGTTCCAATCAAATGTATGACAGTGGAAGTTGTATCTAAAACGTAGTGATCTAATGCCCAAATTAATGGAAAAATAAAGTAAAGACAATGGAAATGATTTGGCCTTCCTTCAGGTTATAATAAATAGCTGGGAAAGACTTTCTCAGAAATTCAACTTCCATGGAGTATAAAAGATCTAAAAGTTCTCAATAAAAGACTGCTTTTGTTAAGAAATAATGGTGGATCTTAACATTACTTTATGCCAAAAGCTGTAGGTAAATTGATCATGCAGTTATGTTAACATAAGTGTCTTCTGGCTATTATCAGTTATTCTTTCACAAAATTGCCACACTATCTTTAGAGATCATACTTTTAAGTTTTTTAAGTGCAAGTAGATTGAGTTTATTTTTTTCAGTTTGGTACTATACCATTGTCTCTGTGCATGATGCAGGTAAGATGCAATGTACTTTACTAAATCCAAGCACAAACAGCAAAGGAAAATCACTGTACTTGTTAACAGTTTATAATAAATCCTTCATTTCAATTCTACTTCAGAATGAGTAAGATTTGCATGGTAAATAATATCATTTAGAATATTTTAAGGCTCCTTTTCCACATAGATACAGAGCACTGTTAAGACAATTATGACAGAACCCATTGCATTCCCATTCCAGTTGTTTTTACAGCAAGGTAGGTAATAATGATTTTAAATCAGAATATTCCTACTCAGTAGGAAAACCATATCTAGGTACCCAGGCCACAGATGATTCTTATTTGAATAAAATGCTTAAAGGACTAGCTCTGTGGTGCTGAGAAAGCATAAACAGAAAGAATACTGAATTAACAGGATCAGCAATAGATCTCCCGTTTCCCTCAAGTTAGATACATCTTGGATATTTCACTCCAAGGGATATTAATCCCAATAGAACCAAACATGTTTGCAATGTTGAAACTTCTCTCAATTACTTTGAGTAAATTGTTCTAAATCTCCATCTTTGGAACTCTTCACATAATTTTCCATCAAAACAGTATTAAGACATCAGAGCATTCAATGAGTTCAGGTCCTGGTGCTTGAAATATTTAGGAAAAAAAATGGGAGAGTTGGACATCCCAGTTCTGCAAGACTTAGTGCACCTTAATACAGCATCAGTGGTTATTTATCTGGAAAAAAAAGGCAGGGGCTTAAGTCCTCAGAAATGAAGGAAAGATACCTCTTTCACAGGTAATAATCTTTTCCAAACATTACTAAACTGTTTTAACACCATTAAGATGCTCCAAAATACAACTGGTGCTGCTACAACTACAGAATGGAATGCACAGAACAATCTTCTTTATGATAAACATAAACATTAAATCACTGAATTTGTCAATTCAGTGCCCTGAATTGTCAATTGTTGCCCCCTGTATCTTTGGAATTAGAAAGGCCTCTCCCTCGTCACCAAAAACTAACAGTCTTCATTTTGACCATTAGATTGTCCCAACTTCCTGAAAAGAAAAAATTACCCCTCTTGGACCAAAGATAAACCAAACAGTGGTTTACAGAACAGTCACAAGAAAACCAAAATGCTACTGGATGACTTATTTTCATGACCTTGGAGTTTTAATGCCACCAGTAGAAAGATCCACCTACCTGCCCCAAGAAGAGGAGCTGTCTATTTCTGCAAAATAATGTCTTTTCATTGGCATATGATATTTTAGAAAAATGCCACTATTTCTGATTTTAAGCAACACCTGAAATATCTCAGGTTCATGTGAACTATATTCATTGCAACTTATTTTGCCATCCTAATACAATATGACAGTTCGTAATATGACAGAGATTGATAGATACATTGATAGATACATCAATCTAGCCACTAAGTTTCATAAAATAATTATGTTTCAGTAATAGTCTTTAGTGCTCTGTTTAGTAGGCAACATGAAATAATTTGATTCCTTTACCACTACTTTCTCTTATGCCTGAAAGTTTGGTATTCTTCATTGAAAATTGAGATTATTTTTAAGTATTATTTTTAAGTATTGTATTTGTATTACAAACTTTCACTGTTAGATAAATCTTAAATTATGATTAAACATACAATTTCACCAGCAATTCAATACATATAGAGTCATTTCTCTCCAATGTATTATTATATTTTACTAGCTTTCCATTCTGATTGTAAAACTTAAGTGTAGTGGTGATTTTTTCCCCTCTATTTGCATGTATATTAGGAATCAAGAAAATCAAGTGTGATTCTATTTCTTTTTTTTTTAAGTCATAGGAAATAGACAAATAACCATGCAAGAGAGTCTTTAAGTGGGAAGAAAAGTAAGCACAGAATTATGCAATCACAATCTCTTTGATTCTGAAACACTCTTCTGTAGTTGTTTTCACACATTTATGTTGTCTTTAGGGTAGCAGAATAATTGACACTGAAGTCTTCTAAATAAGACTGTTCCGGAAAATATTAACTGTCATGGGAAAAAGTCATAGAATAACTATTTCTAGAAACTTAGAAAGACAAATGAGTTTCTTTTCTATTTGTACACTGACCTATCCTTACATTACTAGAAATAATAATAAGTTATCCAAGCTCCATATCCTAAAAATATAGTATTTGCTTTTCATCTTCTCTTACTTCTTTCTTCAAAAGCCTGAGCAAGATACAATAACTCAAAATATACACTAAAGTACTTATCTACTGAAGATCAGAAGTGATCTTCATAATTATGGATATTTGTCCTTCAAATTTTTAGTTATCAAGAACTGTGTTTGCTAGCAGAAATTATTGGCAAAAGTGAAACCAATAAGTAGCCAGATAAACTGGCTCTATGTTTAAGTTACCATGTTACAGTGATCTGTAACATAAAGATAGAAGTTTATTTTCCATAAAAGCATGTCCTACAGTCAAGATAAATTTAATTAACATTAGTACAAACTTATTCTACTCTTCTCCATCAACAGAATGGGAACATAATTCATTTCTCAGCATTCCCAAAACCACCTTCCTGGCTATTCACCTTTCTGTGTGGTAATGTCAATGCTTCATAATCTCAGCCTACTGTCAGTTTTGTGAATTTTTGTAACTTCTGCACTAAGAACACTAGCATTGCTCCCCACATAGTAAAGGGACTTGTGGAGAGCAATGCGTTTGTGCTTTTAATGCAACCAATAAATGACATTTAGAACATTTGATTTATGGTGTGAATGTAAACAAACTGATAATTTCACTGAGGTTATGAAGGAAGCTTTGAAAACTAAGTACTAGAAGCACTTCCTCGAATTGTGCTATGAAGAGTAGTAATTCTGTTAATGAAGACAGGTTAAATGAGTCATGTAATTACAGAAATATTTAGCATTGTTCTAAGCACTTCCACAAAGTATTGACAAACACAAAAAATTCTAGTTGTATCACTTTACTTCTTGGATACTGCCTTTATGGCATAGAATCGGGAAGCAATAGGTCTTTTAAAAATTGCGCTCAACAACCAAGCATTCTGAAGTAGAAAATTAACAGAAAGCTTTCTTCCAACAACTGGCATTAGTGGAACTCCTGAAGTTTCAATTGTTCTGACACATCCTGACTGCATGCTAGAACAAGTACATCAGACAGATGATTTATCTCAAACTTGGTATTCCACTGCTATATAATAATAATAGGTTTCAAACAGCTTCATGAAGATCCTTTCTGCAAACAGCAGAAAGAGCATGCCACTCAAAAGAGCATACAGAGCCCTTCACAAATCTGGCAGATAACAGATCTGAAAGTCATTCCACACAGACCCCTTGGACCACCAAGATCCAAACCTAACTGAAAGTAGATGCTACTGAAGAAAAGTGCGGTCTTCTGTTTTGTCCTATAGACACAGCTAGGGAGATCTAAACAGAAATATGCTGTGCTAGAAACAAAATATTGCTGCAGTAATATAGTTGCAATAAAAACAGATACATGTTTTAAATTCAGAAAACTAGCTTCTAAATTAATAGAGAAAGCAGAGCAAACTGAACTAAGAGCCACAGTAAATAAGGGTTCAATCTCTAAAATCCCGTGCAAAACACGTACAATACAATTTTGTTCGGGTTGCATTTGAAATTTTTCTAGATATGTTTGTTGCATTTTTTTAAATGAAAAATTCAACCTGATCAGAGGAATACAATTTCAGCAATACTTTTCTACCAATTTAGAATGAGATGGTTTATGAAAATACAAGTTAGTATGAGGGCTGCTCCAAGTAATTCCTCCTATTAAATTGAGGCAGATGTTGGTGGTATGGCAGTAGAGGTTGAACTTTCCATCAATATTTCATTACATGCTGTAGTCATGTGACAGATGGCAGTAGAGGGGCAGTCTGACAGAATATAACATGATACAGAAGTACAGATGAAGCAAAGGTGTGTCACTGCAGAAAAAAATTGCATTCATTGACAGTCATCAATGCTTTTGCTGAATGTGAATATGACCAAACGGTGGACATGAGCACAGTGAGGTGGTGAGTGGTGCACTTCAGCAATGATGCCATCATAGGAACCGTGAAACAGCAGGTCATTTCCACTGGTGCAGATTTTCATGAGCACAGCACACAGGCTCTTGTTCATCACTGGCAAAAACACATGGCTAATGGTGGTGACTGTGTTGAAAAACAGTATTCTGTAGCTGAGAATTTTCTCTATCAAATAGTGGTATTGTGCTCTTCATATCTGTTGTAGTTTCCGTGGTAATAAATAGGAGGCACTACTTTCAGAGTGACATATCTATATATCAACATTTGTATTTTTGTGGTATTTGTAGGTCAGTTAATTATATTCAAAAGCTGCACCAACATATAGAAGAAAACCTGACTTTTATTGCTGAAAAACCTGTTGCAGTGATACACAAAGACTATCTCTAGAAAAGTCTCCTTAGAGCTTAATCTTACATAGTGTGAGAGAAGCGCAGTGTCCTCTATGTAAGATCTAGCATTCAGATTCCTCTCACCATAGGTCCTTGCCTACCAAGTAATGCTGGAATGTTTACAAGCACCTCCTCTACGCAGCAGTTTCTCTGTGATTCTTAAGACATACAAGCATAATTCTTCACCAGTTTTTTTTCTTTGTGTGTGCTAACAGCAAGGTAGAAACATCTCCAGCACTATGCACTCCTTTCCTTTGCAACCAAAATAAACTCAGAATCTGCATAAAACATCTTCATAGAATTTGGAACACGAGCATCTCAGATCTCACATACGTTAAAAAAAACCATGTATCTGTGTGTTCCACTACTTTTTTAAAACCTTTTGTGGTTGGGGTTGTTGCATAGCCATGCACAGTATGGAATGAAAATCTCTGTGGATAGAAGCACTTTGCTCTACTTTTAATACTTACTTTTTTCTTATACTTTCGTTGTCTTTTATCATAATCTACCATGGGTGTCCAAAATTAAGGCTAAGCTACCGTACTGTTAAAAACAAAATAATGTATCTGAAGAATTCTAGTTAGAAAGGAATAAGATGCCTTTTTTATATTGTCAGCCTTGTGATACTCAAAGCGAAAGATTAACAAGTGATGTTATTTCCAGAAAGACTTACTGAGGAGGATGAAAAAACAGCAGCATTGTGAGATACACAAGCTTATTTTATGAAGCAAAATAATTTGGACTGTCACAAACTGTACCATAATTACAAAGTCAGGTATTACTCTAGAAAGATCAATGCAAATTTGGGACAGATTTAGGATTTGAAATACTCCAGAAAAACAGACTTATTTTTCAGGATGACTGTGCAGCTTGTAAACACAGGACTACAGTTCTGAGCAGATCTGTGGAGAAAATCCTCTTATTTTGTAAAAACTGATAGTTTGAATTCACTGCAGAGGTAGATCTAAGATTTTGCAATATTTGAGCACATGCTTCCATCTTTGTTTGGCAATTGTATCAGTTTCATCTGAAATCATCAGTAATCACAGATAATGTACACAAACACAATACATAAATGCCCAAGTCTTTGGACTTCATGTGTCAGATGTAATACAGCAACATATCATATACATTTGCTATTAATGAAAGGGAATTTTTTCTTATTTTCATTATGGCAGTAAAGCAAGAAGTACCAGTAAGTAATAGAAAGTACCAGAAGAAACAGATAAAAGTACTTCAGCTCCCACTGAAAATTCAATAAAAACTGTTACTAATTAAAGTATGAAATAAAATGGTTATTTAAATATTGCATAATAGTTTTGAACCAATCACTGTAGAAAGTAAGTTTTTTCCATTTCTTCAATATCTATAAATCTTTCATAGCTATATAAAGTTTTTCAAAGTTAATTTTGGGCTTAAATTTAAAAATATATTTATGCTTTTATATATTCTGTTCAGGCTAGACCTATGGTAAAGGTCTTAAACTGAGACAAGAGCGCCCCTCAGTGGCAGTGTCTTGGTATAAGATACAGCAACATAGTATTTAATATTTTGATAATTTATTTTTATCATTCAGAGAGAAATGTTGCATTAAATTACCTTATTTCAAAGTTATAAGATTTAGAGCTTTGAAGCAATACAAATTAATCATGAATGAATTTAAATGTGTAACTCATCAGGTATAAATACTAAAAAACGACAGCTGCTAAATAGATTTGCTTATTATAGATCATTAATCATAGTTTTGTGGTTGGTGTGTGCATAGATCTACTTTTCCCCATTATTTTAGAGGAGATAAATTAATTTTTGCATCAATAATTCTCATAACAACTCTACAATATTCAAATTGTTTACTTGGTTCTGTCTCATAAGCATTAAGAAATCATGCAGGAGTTCTTTGAGAACATTAAAATCTACAGTATCTCGATTATTTGTAATTCTTGATGTAAATTCCTAGTTGTATTAATTCATTCAAAGAGTAAAATTTTGACATACAGCAGAGCACTGCTCACACACCTACAGCTTTCAAATCCTACCCTGACAAGTCTCTGAGTCACTTTCTCCACAGCACAGAGATTATAGAAATACACAAGAATATTCATTACTATAGCCTCAGAAATAGAATCTCACTGCAGCTGATCACAGAACAATTGATGGATACTAACAGCTGTATGGTGAGAGTGGAATAGAACAGATGGTCATTTTACTCTGCATGCTCATTAGCACTGGCTATATAATCTAGTTATCTTGACCTATATAACTATAAGGTTGGGGGTTCTTTTAGGATTAAATCATCTCCTTGGTCATATTTGATATACACAGCTGCAAAAAAACATGGCTGATAACATCTAGAGGCAATGATCACATGATCACAAAATCTGCAATAGAAAATATTTTACAAAACAGTATTATAACACAATAATTTACTAGCTTCCAACTATGGTGGCCAATCCCTCAGAATCCAAAACCTTTTGTGAGTTTCAGTAAAGAAATACTACTCACTTTCATCATGGGAAGTTCTCTTCAAATAAAGGAGTTCTACTTACTAATTTTAACTTTGTCTTTATCCCCCAGCATGACATTGTTTGGAGTGAGATCTCGATGAACAATCCTCTTCTCTTTATGTAGATAACGAAGAGCTAGGCAAAGCTTACAAACAAACAGAAAGAGCCTTAGAAAGATTCTTAATGACAATCTAAGTGAAGTCACATCAAATTACATTCATATCAGGTATTAGTGTCTGATATAAGTATTATTTTGCTTATTGTTAGCCTAACAAACATAAATGGAGTGAGTAACTACAGGTAGACAGGTCTTGGTGAAAAAAAAATGTGTGCCTCTTACTTGGATAAATATATTCCATATTCTTTCTTCTGTAAATTTTTGTTGCTTTTCCTTCAAAGAGTGAAAGTGTTCTCCCAATGGCACCCCATCTATGAGTTCCATGACTATGTACAGTCTGTCATCTACACAAAAGAAACTTCAATTTAAAAATACATTTATACAGAAGGCATTTGATAATGGAATATTTGAGGCAAAAATATATTTTTAAAGCTGTTCTTTTTTGATTTTTAAGTTTTCTGTACATTATAGTTCTATAGTTCCATGTTTTTCCAACTTTTCATAAAATCACAGAATCATTAAGGTTGGAAAATGCCTCTGAAATCATAGTCTGACCATCAATCCATCGCCACCAACCATGCCACATCTACACATCTCCCAAAAACCTCCAGGGATGGTGGCTCCATCACTTCCCTGGGCAGCCTGTTCCAATGCCTCACCATCCCTTCTGAGAAGTCATTTTTCTAGCTCCAGCACTAGTAGAGCTCTGAGTGCAATCCCTCCCTCCTGCACTGCACTGTAAGAACTGAAGCATTTATATCACAGTAAATATAAGGAATTTCATGCTTGTTAATCACTCAGTAATAATCACTCACTGGGCAGGTGTAGGTAGACAACTCCTTAAAAAGAAAAAGGAGACAATACGGCTAAGCCATACTACCATTCATTCCACTAGTCACCAAACCTTTTCACCCTACTTAATATTCCAACTGTAAATTAGGGATCTTTAGCTCTATAGGACGATTTTCTACATGTTTACACTTTAGTTTTACTAATAGATAAACACAATTATTATTTCTCATCCTTTTTCAATTTTAAAGAAATATAAGCCTGTCCAAAGTGTAGAATCACAGAATCACAGATGTAAGGGCTGGAAGGGACCTTACTGCTCAAATTTGATACACTCTTTCCAAAAGGTAAGTACTCCTATTGTATATTTCTACTTCTTCATCATTCACAATATAGTAATTATTTGCATTTATACTTACTTTCCAAGAAGGTTCTATAATAACGTACAACATTTGGATGATAAAGCTACAATGAGGAAAGAAATTCCGTTGTTTAGAATAGTTAGACTGATGGAATGGTTTTATAATGCTTAGCTACATAATGGAAGAAAGAATCCCACAAGCATTACAAAAACTTGTTTATGAACTGCAGTGCAGTAGACTTCGCTGCCACCCCCAAACAATTTTTGTAAATATATATATATGTATATTATATATATATAATTATATATATATTATATATAAGTATATATAAGAAATATATAATAATATATAAAATAAATATATAAAATAAAATTATATATATATATATATGTATGTATAATTACACTCCTGTTAGCAACTGAAATAGAGTAAAGGAAGTTTGAAGACAACTACACCTGAACCAAAGTATTTTCTTTCACAGCTAAAAAACATTAATGATTTGTCTATATTGTTATGGGTATCTTTTAATATTTATTTACAATTACAGAAAACAGCTATCTTTTAAATCCAAGAGTTTGTTTACAGTATTCCTGAGAAAATTTCATGTGCTTCCAACAACAAAAGAATCATTTGTATCAAACATCTTGCACTCCTGGTAATAGTGCAGCAAGAAGTTTTGTAACATTGACAACGTTTAGGTAAAAAGTAGCAACATTGTACTGAACAGATGAAAACAGTAACAGCAGGTGGAGGCCCTTCTGCAAGAGAAGAATAATGTTAACAGAAGCCAGTATGTGAATCTAGAGTCCATGAGACCTACCTGCTCTTTGATGATGGCTAATTCAGAGACAATGTTCTGTACTCTGCTATCTCTGTCTTTTTTGTCCTTTCCAAATGCTGGATTGTGTAAATTGACTTCTTTCATTGCCAGAAGATTTTGCCCATTATGTTTTCTAACCTACCAAAAAGATAAAACCTTTGTAAAGTTGGTACAGGATGGGAATAGATAGGATATTATTATAGCTATCATATCAGTTATCTGAGTGCAAAACCATCTCACAAATATTACAGTCATCGTCTTTTCTGTATGTAATGCAATTAGCCGAAAGAACTGGAGAACTCAAAAAAGCTTTACAGTGCAGGTTAGAATCATAGAATCATAGAATCATAGAATTACTCAGGTTGGAAGAGACCTCAAGGATCATCAAGTCCAACCGCCGCCTAACCACAGTACCCCAACTCTAACAACCCTCTGCTAAATCATATCTCCAAGCACCACATCCAAACAGCTCTTAAACACATCCAGGGACAGTGACTCAACCACCTCCCTGGGGAGCCTATTCCAATGTTTAACCACCCTTTCTGTAAAGAAGTGTTTCCTAACATCCAACCTAAACTTACTTTGGCGCAACTTGAGGCCATTTCCCCTCGTCTTGTCACCTGTTACCAGTGAGAAGAGACCTACCCCGCTCTCACTGTAAGCACCTTTCAGGTACTGGAAGAGAGTAATAAAGTCTCCCCTCAGCCGCCTCTTCCCCAGCCTAAACACCCCAGCTCCCTCAGCCTCAACTCAGGAGTAAACTGGTAAACTCCTCATGTCTAAAGAAATGCTACTGGTACCAAATGTTTTTTTTTCTGAAATAAAACATGCTTGAACTCAGTTTCAGACACAGCAATAGACAGATACATGCTTTGTAGTGAGAAATCAATACAAAGTAAAACTAGTAAATCTAAGAAATATACTGATCAATCCTATAAATACAAGAGGTGACAAACATGATCACAGCAAACACTAAAAGAAATGGACATCTGTTAACAAGTTCAGAGGGATAACAGCCTCCTGGTAACTACGCTCCCCTACTGAAATTCAAAGGAAATTTGTGCTTAAAACAGGTATTAGACCCTCTTCATGAAGGTTTCTCTCCAACCTCTACACTAGAGCCAAAAGGGAAGCTTACCTTATATACATTTCCAAAAGCTCCACTGCCAAGGTGTTCTAAAATTGCATAATTGCCTATATGTTTTGTAGGTGCTTTATTCTGATTGACGCTCTCAATACTTTCAGCAATTTGCTTCAATTCATCCTCCTGGTTATACATTAAATGACAATTAAGTAAATATAAAATATTTCAAGTCTTTCTTGTGCTAAGAATATGCAAAGAATACATCTTCTTAAAGCTACAAAGCTCTTTACTTACCTTTAATAAATTCAGCTTTGATACCAGCTCTTCATAAGCATTAATATCACGCACATAATGTCCAATATCAATGAAGATTTCAAACAAGTCAGTAGGAAAAAGTCTACAAAAATTTAACATTTTTACGTATCTCAGAAAATGTTCACAATAGCTATTAATCTACAGCAAGTGATTATTATTACTTCCTACTCTAAAATCTTCTAAATAACACACTTATTCTTGAATGATGTATTCAGTTATTAACACTTTTAACTCAACACACACATATAGAAACTGAAGAATCTTTCAAAAATTAGGCTTCAGCCTCCATGAATTGGATATTGCTATAAATGCCAGTTCTCCAAACACTATAAGCCCTTTTACAGTCAATGCACTTTCCAAACTTCCAGTTACCTTTGTATTTTTTCTTGTAGTATTTTACACTATGCTCATAGTTAACTTCTCTGCGCTCCTTCTACCTTTGATAGCTTTAAATTTTTTCTGCATTTAAAGAATCACAATATGCATCTTAGAATTTTTGTCCCAGGAAATCTAGTCTAAAGTATGAAAAGAAAGGTGTGTAAGCTAGTAGATACAATACAGTATTTTGATTACTGATATGTTTAACTGGAGGTCAGTTTCTTTTTAACATTCTGACAGAAGTGAAAATATGGAAAAGTAAGTCATTTTGGGGCTGGGAAAAAAAAAAAAACCAGACAGATTTATCACTTTAAAAACTTGACACCAACTATCAATATTGATTACAAACTGAAGTCCTTTTTTAGTACAAAATCTTTTTTTTTTTAAAAGTAAAAAATGAGATACGTTTTATTTAGAATTCTAGGAATATATAATATAGAATAAAATCATTCAAAAACACTGCTGCCAGGTAGTTGTCATAAGCAGCGTAAGTGCTACCCTAATCCCAAAAGTGTTAGATTTTATGCAGCCTTTGTAATCTACCTGGTATTTAGAAACAAATGGCTAATTGATGAAAGACATTTTCCACTTATTGATCCAAGTCTTTTTTTTAGCACTCTTAAGTAAACTGTCTTGATGTAAAATCCTTCCCATGTGAAAGACTGGAGGGTTGAGCAGCAAAAAAATATAATTTTGCCCATTAGTTGCCACTATCCAGGGCTGTCGATTATATCTGATAATCTTAGATGAAAGTATGGTTTATCTCCAACAGTTTTAAACGTCCTCTACATATTTTAAACCTTGTTTCACAGGGGAAGAAAGAGGCCCTACAGAGCAAGGTTCTCTGGCATGCATAGCAATAGAAGTCCCCACATTGAACGTGTACGTCTTGTAGGCTGGCACTAATACAAAGCAGCAAAATCTATCTGTGTCTACAGACTGGACAGAAGTTGCCTGTAACTTATTATTTTTGCTGAAAATAACTGGCATTTAAAAACATTATCTTTCTGATTGCAACGATACCTTCTGAAAGCTATTGTAAAGGAGTTTCACAAAACATTTTTTTAGTATACCTTCTGAAGATATGTCTATTTCTTTCCATACTGAAGAGAAATCTCAGGGCTCTGAAAGCATAGCACTACAGTAGGAAAAGCTAAAATTAATAACAAATCTATACATAAATAAAAAAGACAATGATAAACATCAGGGATTGTCAACAGTTCAATAACCTCTTTCCTTAAATGTCTAGGTAGATTTCATCATTAGCATGATAATGAAAAGAGTAACAACAGTTTTTTAAGTACATTTTATTCTTTAAAAGTAGGCAAGATTATTTAGGGGGAACAAAAAAAAGATTGGAGAAAAGTTTCTAAATTATCTCTACTGAAAAAAGTTTGTTTGTAAAACATCCACTGACAGGTTGTTAATACGTACACCTTTATATAATGCATTTTGAATTCTCTGCATCAAGAATCATCAACTTTACTTGCTATACAATATGGCTGACTAAAAAAATGATTGTCAAATAAATCAAATGGAAATAAGGTATTGATATCTGAAACAGTGGAAGTAAGGAAATGCCTCTAACTGAGAATTAATCTCTTTCAAAAACAAGAATCATTCTACACTTACTTGCTATTTTTTTATTCTACATTTAAATTTGCTCTATTTCATGTGAAGTTTTCCTGTATTTAACAGCTGCAGTAGGATGCTCCAGAAAGAAGCAGATAGTAGTACGACATCAAGGCTTCACTGAACGTCAATGAAGACCAAAGCACACAAGAAAAGGATTTAATGCTTAGAAGCCTGAAGAAGTAGAGGAGAGACTATTGAAGGAAAAATATTAATTTCCCTTCGCACTATATAAAGTGCAAGAAACAGAGTAGATCAGAATAAAGTACCATAAAGTGAATTACAATTGAGTTTTTACTTCTTGGACTATTTGTTATTACTGATTTTGTCCTATTTTCTCTTCAAGCAAGATGTCTACTGAATTTTAGAATAAACTTTTAAACAACAAAACAACAAAAAAATCTCAGGGACTGTTTTGGAATTTCCACATGTAGTTATACTAAAAGGAGTTACCTGTAATAAATAAGCTTTTTCAGCATTCTTTTCTTTGTCTGGTAAAACCAGTTTTGCTATTATATATACTCCATTTGCCTGTAAACAGAGAAAGGTCAACATTAATAGCATTCCTTCACACAGAAACCATGAATAAAAAACATTGTTACTTCAGATAAGTCAGAATCTAATACTGACTTGCAAAATCTCAGCCTCCTATTCCATACTGGATTTATAAGCTGAAATAAGGTAAATGAAGTTTACTTCATTTCTTACTTACGTAAGCATGAAACCGTCCTAACTCTTAAACAGACACTACATAACAGCTTACAAACATAAGTGAAGCAGTATCATAAGCTGGAGAGACACCAGACAAGATAGCTTTAGTGATTCTTCAGTAGGATTCCCAAGAGTTGCTATGTTTTCAAAATATAACAACTTTAAATAAGAGACATTTTATTTTTATGAAATCAGACTAGCTTAAAACATGTGAAGCTTTAAAGTTAATGGAATTTTATGGTTTAATAACAATTTTAATGTTTTAGATATATAGATAATATTTTTTCTAGACTTACTTCCATTCCATTCTGCCTGAACAATATTTTTGTCATATACATGAACTTCTTTACCTAACATATTCAAGACTCTCTGTTCTCTCAGTTCGTTTTAGGAATATCTCTGGCTGGATTTTAAGCTAATATGTAGGTGATGGATTACAGCTGGAATTACTGTTCCAAATATTTTTGTCTTTGGCAATGCATGCAATACAAACCAGAGATTTAAAAGAACTGTTTTCAGAACCATAGCCTGAACTGATTACAATGTTACATTTTAAAATGCTGTCCAGAAGCACAACCCTGGGGATGGAGTGCCAGGAATTTTTCTTAGAAATACCAGACTCTGAGGAAAATGGAAATTTTTCTGTGAAAGAACACAACACTCAGCTGCACAGCTGGGAACTAAGAGTTTGTATTTCTCAGATAATTCCAGGATGACACTTACTAGTCTGCAGCAAAATTGCAGCAAAATCGTGTCAGGAGATGCCTACCAAAATAACCCATAAGAAAAGCTATCTATTATTATTCTAAATACCTAGATACATACATTGGTATCTTTGAGTATATTTGTGTGTTCATAAATGTGTGAAAGAAATATACTATTATAGAAAATGTACATGAAAGTTATATAAAGCAATACTGTCCAATCACATTAAAACATATTCTGCTTGTTAATTAAATTATGGTGACCAATAAGAACAAATAAGTCAAATCCTAAACTACAATGCCTTACTTAACTGAATGAAGTCTTCCTACCTGTACTACTTGGTAAGCGTTAGTATCATTGAGCACCAGTTCAGTAATTGCAGCACAACAAGCTAGAACAAAAATTCAGATGTAATATTTAGGGCCAGATCCATAAAGATATTTAGATGGCATAGCAGGTAAGAGCCAAATGCTCACCACACCATTCATTTACTCCTCCTTCTCAACAGAAGAGAGGGAGAAAATAGGATAGAAAAGCTCATGGGTGTAGATACTGGGAAATTGCTTACCAGTTATTATCACATCATCACAAGCAAAACAGAATTAATTTGGAGAAAATTAATTGAATGAATCACCAATTAGAATACATTTAGATAGGGAGAAACAGAGATTGAAAAAAAAAAAAAAAAAAAAACAAACACTTTCACTCTAGTTCCTCCTTTTTTTCCCCAGAATCATCTTCACACCCAGTTCTTCTAACACTGCATCCCTCAAGCAGCACAGGGTGGATGATACATGAGGGTTTTAGTCAGTAAACAGTTCCTCACTTTTCTCTTTCAAATATCACTCTGAAAATATTCCACTATAATCAATTCATTACTGATATATTACAGCAAGTTTCAATAGAGGAAACAATACAATGAAATAAAATGAATCTCAGGCTAAAAACAAATAAATAACAAATTAAGAGATGTTTATACAGGGAGGGGAAACATTTATGACTTCTGTGTACTTGAAATTAAATCCTTTGTTTCTTTCTTATAAAAAAAAAGCGGTGTTTAAAAACATGTGCTGATATTGCACATATAGAAAAAAGCAGAGCTGAATTGGTGCTGCTATGCGAGGTGGCAGTACAAATACTAGCTGGTATAAATGTTTATAATTTCAATTTTGAAATAGTTTGAATCCCTTTGCACAAGGTGTAAGTGAACACATGAGAGAGAACTATGTCTTGTAAATCAACCTGCTTGAAGGGAGAAAGTATTTTCTTGTATCTCATCAAGACTCAAATCATCTGACAAATGAAGATGTTGAATTCTCCCTGCTGCATTTGCACTAGATAAACTTCCAACTGAAGAGCGATCAGAAACGAGACTTCTATCCCTGAAAAAATAATTTAAAAAAAAATTAAAATTAAAAACATGAAAAACACTGTAAGAGACCAATGAAATATGAAAAATGAAAAAAAAATCCAGATTTTTCATTACATTTAAAATTGCTTTTTAATTTCTATAGACATCAGACACAACTGAGCAAGACTATTAGATGCAATTTTTTATTAGATAAAATGAGAGTGGTCAAATGTATCTTAAAAGATGGCACATTCTCACATATTGGCAAAATGTCAGGAAAGAAAACCTACCCCTGTAATACATGAAGTAGCTGCTTGATTCCACCCCAAATCCGGATTTCCACGCTAGTCTCAGGGTCTTCACAAACCTGTACAAGAATCCAAACTACACTCCACAAAAGCTTGATATGATCAGAATGGAGTAAGCTGAGCAAAACTGGAACTCCTTCATAAATTTTAACTTGTTCTTTGACTTGTGACTCTGCACAGAGAAGACGTAACAACTCTGCTGTAAGCCTAAAAATTTCAGTAAGAGATTAATTTGTATTGTCGGCAAAGAGGAGAAAATTCAGCAAATGTTTAAAAAACAAAATAGACCACATACTGAAAAAAAGAAAAAGAAGAGTTTAGAGAAAACTTCTTGTCAATGGCATTACAAGTAAAACAAGTAGTACTGCACGTGTAAAGTATGTGTACAAGTGTAAAGTCCATCAGTGGAAACTGAATAACCTGAATCCGGATTCTTCACCTGTATGGTTTGGATAAAATGTTTACAAAATTCTATTGGATTTCAATTCATTTCAATGTAATTAAGATGGATTTTCTAGAGCAACTATGGTTAGGGATTTCCATCTCCACTTGAAACTAAGAAGCTGCATTCATGTTTGATGAAACATGAGAATCCTTACCTGAATTTAGAATTATTTGTAATGAGCAATGAAGTTCATCAGTATCCTGCTAACATTCAAATTCCAATTTTTCTAAAAACCCTTTTGGTTTATATATGAACTATGTAATTTCAAATGCAGAAATGAAGTAAAAAGATGTTGGCATTTTCATTATTTCTAATCATATGCAAAATAATTTACATATGTGAAGCAATTAAATTTACATATGTGAAGTTTTTAAAAAAATTTCTGACTTTTAAATGTGGATAGCATATGTGAAATGTCAGCTTTGAAAGTCTGTATCTTACTAAAGATATGTTATGCTCAACTAACAAGTTCAGCTGAGCTTAAAGGGTGTTTAAGGATCATAACAATTTTTTTATTAGTGTGATGTGGGTTCTGACACAGCCTCTGACATAAACTACAGTAGCTACACATATTGTAGCTTTTTACTAATTTATATTCAACATCTGAACTGAGCTCAATATGCTTTCCATATAACCATTCAGGTTTCAGCAGTTAAGAGGAGATATATTAAAAAAAAATCATTTTTCTATCACTCTATAGTAACATTACGATTTATTTGCACTGTAGAACATCATCAAAAAGTGAATCTATAACAGAATTACTAGAAAATATGTCACTAAATCAACTATTTATCATTACTGTAACTGACAGAAAATACATAGGTTTCAGAATATTAAAATGGCACATTACCTAATTCCTCTAAATAAATATATCTCTAAATGAGAAAGTCAAAAATACTTCAACATAATTAACCCATAAGTGAACTCTCACCTTTTAGAAAGCAAATCGTATTCACGTAATATCACCAGCAAGTTCTCAACAATGTTGAGCTCACATATCTTCTCCCTACATTCTGGACTGCAAATTGATTATTCCTGGCATTTATATCAAATTAAAGTATACTAAAACCACATTGCTCTTTAATCTCGTTCCTTATACATTGTATTGACCAGTATCTCTTCCTCCAATCTTATCTAATAATATCACAAATACTTAGAGCCACAAAGATACATTATGTCAAGTCTGTCACTACAATAGTTTCTGACTTAGAAAAAAAAACATAAGTGAACATCTGAATGCATAAAAGTAAAGATGCAAACGTATTTAATTTGTTTCATGCTAGAAATCAAGCAAATGGGGTACATCAAGACTGGAATATTATTTCAACTATTAAAATGTATGTATATTTTAAAAATCCATAAATTGAAATAGAAATAGAATGAAATACATTTGTGGGAAAAAAAAATAGAAAAATTAGTAGTTAACTTTTTACTGATCTCAAGGAATTGTATTACTCTTTTCAGTTTTACAATTTTCCTTTTTTTTTTTTTTCATTTAAATCATAAAATTGTTACACAAGTCTGGAATACATTAAGAATTAAGTTATTTTGAATGAAAAAGAGAAAAAACAAACATCTTTATTTAAAATGGTCACTAGAAAAGAGAAGATACATGTACATAGATGTATGTATTCATTATGCATAGGTTCTGAGCACCTCTCAGATGTGTCCCTCTTCATTGCAGGGTGAGTGGACTATATGAGCTTTATGGGTCCCATCCAACTCAAACAATTATATGATAATTTACTATATTGAACAGTATTAGTTTTGGTTATTGTGGAGTACTGTTCTATTGAGTTTAATATAAAATATTTTTATACAGGTGTAAATCAGTAAGAATTACAGAATCCTGCACAGGGATAACAGAGGGATTCCCATGACTCCAGTCTTGCAAACTTCTTCACACAAGTGAGAAGTGTAAATTAATGCAAGGACTGAGGTTTCTACTTAGAAGCTAGTAAAGTCTTTTCAACTTCTCTTTCCTATTACTTTAATGTAAAATGAAACACACTTCCTAGACTTCTACAGAACGTACAGAACAAGATTTCTTTTTTTTTTTTTTAAAGAAGTGTTCCACACAAGCAGCAGTTTTAATATTATATCAAGACAAAACAATAAAATGCTTATTGTGAACTGCATGTGAAGTTGAGCCTACCTTTCTGCTAAGCTAATCAGGGCAAGGAGAGCACCCAGAAGCACATTGCTGTCTCTGGCAGATAACAAATTCACTAAGGTCTAGAAAATGAAATATGAAACAAGATAAATGAATATAAATTTCACATTTTTCTTTTATGACTCAAACAAACAAACAAAAAAGATGTACTGAAAAGTCATAAATTTTGAAAATTAAGATACAAGTGTCTTAAAGAATAAAATAAAAGTTTCAGGGACTTTTAAAATATGCTCCAGGTACGTATAAATACAAAGAGACTTAGGACAAACAAAGATGTTACACATTTAAGGATGTATCTCTCATGACTGTTCAAGTGTCTGTCCAATTTAATGTAACTTTGTAATAAATGTTCCCCTGCAGAACACTTCAAAACTCTAGATTAAAATCTTCTGATGTAAAAAGCTACTTTTAAGCCTGTATTTAAATTATGCAGTACATAATTTAAGACCTCATATACATTTTGTTAATGATGTATATCAAAGAAAAAAATCATATTTGTCTAGATCTTCTAAAAATACTACCTATTCATAATCTCCAACTGCAACATAATAGAATCACAGATCACTAGTTATACTGATTTTTATCTCTAACATTACTGAGTTTGGCCAGAAATCAGCAATAAAATACATTAAGTGTAGACCTTATGTTAACTGTAATCTCTAGCAAGGCTGGCACACAGTGTTGTCTACGTAAATAATCATTGCAGAAATTTAAAAATTAGTTATGTCATAATAATGTGTAGTTCAGGGCAGTGTAAACTCGACTACTGGAATTGGTTTATTTGAAACATTTAGGATTCAATTACCTCGAACAACTAATAACCATGCATTAGATCAATTAAGTCAAATACAAGAAAAAAATATATATATTATGCTAAGTCATACCAAGAAAACAGAATTTAGATTATCTTACTCTACCAACTTAGTATTATTAGGAGTTCAGTGTTAACTAAATCTGAAGTGGATAAGTCATTTAGTTAAGTAGCTAATTGGTTTTGATAAGTAATTTTATAAAGCACTTACTTTATGTGCTCCACTAGCTATAACCCATTCTCTTTGATTTTTAACAGCAGCAACCTTCTGAAGAATGTCTATGGAACAAAGGGAGTCACGTTTTATGACTTAGTATTTTTCATTTTATTGATTTCATAATAAAAGAAGAGTAAGCTATTCAAACCATGACTAGCTCATTTTCCTCTGTTATTTTATTTCATAGAGCTATTAATTTCTTAAGACATATTACACATGCATCAAAACATGACATGCTGTTCCACAAAAATTTCAGTTATCTTCATACATTTATGATGATGCCTACGACGAATCTAGTAATATATTAATTACAGGCATTTCAAGTATTTTCAACATTTTTTAACCTCATAGAAAAGTATCATTAGAGTGCTGTATTATGCTTTTATTAACTACTATGTTACTAAAAGTTTATTAACTATCTACGTTAGCGAAATCACTTACATGTCATGTTGACCAACTTGTCTACATTATGTTTCTCTTCTCCACAATCTAGATAGCCATTTGCTACCGTTTCCATATACTACAAGAAGGGAAACAAATTAATTAATTATTTAATTCATAGATCCAGGGCGTTATGCATGGTAACAGCCGGTAGATGGTGCATCTGTTTCATAAAAACGTATTTGTAATGTGACTCATATTTAGCTGTAAAACTTGTCAAAGTACAGAAGAGGTATTAGAAATACAAGAATTCAAAATCAAATGAAAAATTTCCACCAGTGGAATATCTGTTAAAGAGCAACAAATACAAAAGCATTACTTCTAGAGCCAAAATTCCTTTTTTACAAGCTAAATGAGTTTGAAAAGAGTTTTCTGTAGAACTGAATTATCACTTGATGTTCCTGTTCTTGTACTTTTCCATAAGCATCTTATTGGCCACTGTTTGGAAAAGCTAGTCCACAGGTTCAGACTCAGCACAACATACACAGCGGTGATCAGCAGGAGCTGTGGGGTTGGTTGAACATATCCAACAGGTGGGAAATGATGGCCCAGCTTTTTATATTTCCCTAATAGCTACCTAGTGAAACATAATCATCCAAGAAATGAAAATTATGACAAGGACGTATTTCTGTTAGCACACAAAATCATGATGAGATTCTCAGCATCACTTACATGTTGGTCTTTTTATATATCTATAATCCCTCAATATTGGACAAATCCTTAATGTGGTGGCATTTTGCAGTCTCCAAAACACTGTATAGGTAATCTAAATTGGTTTCAAGCACGTAGTACAGAGAGGCTAGAATTACAGTAGCAGTACACTATATAAAGTATCATCAGTAATAATAATTTAATTAGTGCTTTCTATCAATATACTTCAAAACACTTGAAAATGAAAACAGTTACGTGAAACCATATCACCAAAAATCATCAAACTACTTGAATGAAAACTATATTAGAAACAATCTTTGACTCCCATAACATTAAGAACATTTCAGGTAGGCGCTATAGGAGCTATAGCACACCACTACTCATTTGAAATACAGGTGGCACGGTAAATACGAATGAATGATAGCTGCATTTCATAAAGATACATTTGTTTAAACAAAATGTACAAATTCTGATTTTTCATGAATGCAAACTCCCAACCATCAGTCTCAATTTCAAGCATATTTAAGATATGCCATATTTCACTGATACATGGGCAGCTCCCACTCATTGAAAAACAAGTATTAAAATTCAGAAGTAAAGCAACGTTAACATAAGGCAATAACAATGCAGCATTTAATTAGTGATAATGTTCACAAATTTCAATCTGTTCAACCATTCTATTGCTATGCTTTTACCTTTGAGAAGTCGTTTGCCTAATTTCAGGGGGCTTTTAAACATCTTTCTTCAAAAGTCTACAGTTTCTTTTGAATGAATCAACTGTGCTGACTTCTGTAACTCTTATTTCAGCTCAGAAGGCATTTGTTAAGCCTTCTATTGAAAAGTCTTGGGTTAAATACTGCTAAGTTATAAGGACAGATCCTTTATGAACTAGTGAAAAAGCACACCAACTGCTTATATGCAAACAGAGGAATACACTTATTTCTTCCCAAAAAACAAGAGCATACGTACACTGTTTTTTACAGTGTATTTCATTCCACTCATAATAAACCAGCATACAACATTATAGACAATATTTCCATGAGGAATTTTACCTGAGCTAGATTTTCAATCCCACCCAAGCTGTAGAGGATTTCCTAAAAGGAAACAAACAAATGAACAAAAAAGGATCAAACTACAGAAAACATTGCAGTAAGAGATACTTGAACATAAGTACCCTGATTGTCACGAGTGCTGAGAAACCTTAATTCTAGCAATCAAAGTCAATGGATTTTGGATATACTTAGCAATTTCAGAGTTTAGAATTACTTACCATAAGTAAATAAATAAATTATAGAAATGAAATTTGAAAGGTTCTAAAATCAGAACAGTAAGTATAATCTTTGGTACACATTAAAACGAAATACATGAAAACAAATATCCTAACAGATGTCTGGGGTTTAGTCTTATGAATAACAGCTGTAATTGTCAGAAAAACATTTTAAAGCTTTAATGTTTGTAACTCAGAAAACTGGGCTGCTAGAAAAAATAGGCAGCTTTCAGTTTTCTTCAGTTGCTACATAAGGTTTACATATCTATACAGAGAGGTAAAGTAAATATGTAGTCTAGGGCTCTGGGCAATGGCCAAATCATCTGTTATGGAAATTTAAAGCTTATTTATTAGGGTTAGCAACACCAAAAGCTACAAAATATATATCAGAAGTTGAGCAAATTACCCAATAGCAGTTGTTCATATGTGCAACCTGTTTGCAACTCACTTGCATCTTCAGACATAGAAATACAGGTATATATGTATACATACATATATGTAATAAGTAGGCATTCACAAGAATGTACACTTTTATATATACATTTAACAACATAACCATAAGTATGCGTAAATACATCCTCTTACGCAAGAAAAAAAATACTTGGACATACAGACCTGATAGTGTGGATCTCTTATTAATAATCTCAGGCAGATTAATACTCTAAGAAAATGGATGGATGGAGCTTGATTAACCCATTCCCTGTAAAATAAATATCCTAAGCATAAAGCAAATACAATAAACAAGTACAAACACACTTATACAAAAGATTTTGATACAGGAAGCAAATGACTATAAGATTATTGGCCTGTAACAACTTAAGAATATACAATACCATAGAATTCTATTCCATTCTGTGCAATTCTTTACCATTTATATTCCAACATAGTGACAAAATGATAAATTTAAATATTCTCAATACAGGATTATACTTCTTAATAGAATTTCCTCTTTTTTGTTTTGGCATACAGTTCAAGACCAAGACTTGGAAGAAAGCACAAAGCACCCAGGGACAGCAGCCCTGTATAAATACCAGCAACAGAATAACTATTTCCATTGTCTGTTGAAGGTATATATCACCATTTTCCCATCTAAAATAAACCTAAATTCAGATATCTTCAGGGTTTTTTTTGTTGTTTTAACTCAGAGGACAGAATCTGTATCTGGGCAAGCTTCCAAGGAACAGAAGTCTACGTGATATGGCAGTTCTCAATTTATCATTCGCAGTTGGGAAAGATGCCAATGGCTAAAAATATTTTGATAAAAATAAATGTTTTGCAAACAGATATTAGCAAAATCTCACCTCTTCTATGCCAACATTCTGCCCAAAATAATAGTATTTTTCATTATGCTTCCATACTTGACCACTTCAGAAAAGTGCATAATTTTCATGGGCAGCAACAATATACTGGCAGGCAAAAGTTAGTATGTCAGATTGGAAAACTATTTTCAGCTCACTTTAAATGGTGGTTCTTCAAAGTTATTCTTTCAAAACATTTTGACTCTTGACAGTTAATATCTTCAGTGGAGCAAATAATTTGTCACATTTCTGTGCAGAGACAGTAATTCTCTGAGCCTAGTTGACATTTGGAGGCCTCTTCTACTACTGCTACATTTACATTCCATGTTACTGGAGAACTCAGTAATATTCAACATATGCCAGCAGGATTTTTTTCTGCCTCCTTTGTTAAACTTCATATCCAAACAACTTCAGCTAAGCTGATTGCACTTTCACAGTTTTCTTGCCAACAGAACCATCTCCAACTTCTGCCAACACAGCAATGTTGGTAAGTAAGTGTGCTGGATTTTTTTTGGCATTCCAATCAACATAGTTACACTTGCAAAAGTGTGTAATGCAGGCAAGGGTGACAGCTTCTACAATTCTGACTCACTGCAGTGGCAGTAGTTCCAAATACAAGAAACCATCACATCCACGATAAAATATTCACAAAGAGCAACTAAATCACCTTTGGAATCATACTTAAATTATCAAAGATAAGATGGTTCCTCAGTTAATTCTGCCAAGGGGTCCAAGCAAACTATGCAAATTTTGTGGTATTTTTCAAGTACATCTGTAAAATCTATTTGTTATATATTAGCAGATTTAAATGCTCTAGGATTCCTCCTTCAAGTTTTTGCACTGGGAATTCTTCATAAGATGTATTTGGTATTCAAAAAGGAAAAATACAGCATATAGCTGTGGTATATGTGGTATATATGTGTATATAGTGGTAAATATTAATACAAATCCTGAAATTCTGACATTCTTTTCAGCAAATGTTCTTTACCCCTCTGTTTTTGAAGATCTTGCAAAATTTTCCCGCTCATCCAAATGAGAGCAGCCTAAGAAAGAGCTTTTTCTATAAAACGCAAATAAAAAAATTGAAATAAGAATGAAATGATTTAGAAAAACAAACTACAGATTACAAACTATCAAGGGAAATACAGCAGTTAGAACTTTGGTCGTTCAAATTTCAACAAAATAATGCATCCTTCCTTCTTCACTCCCAGCCACCCAAGCATTTTGACTTCAAAGCTAATACCAAAATCATTTTAAAATTATAATTCAGATTATGTAAAAATACAAAGCTACTAGTTTCCACACAGACATCTATTGATGAAACATATATACCAGGCCTTATCCATGCACGTTCATTCATTGATTAAGGCAAGAAAGAGTGATCTCTCCTCATTGGAAATGAATGTGTTTAATATACTGACCTGCAGTTAAATCTATTCTTAACTAAAGCAGTAAAAATATCTTCAAACAGCTTATGTTTGGGATGTTTGCTAAAATTTCTCTCATTCTTGTAGGTCACACTAATGACAGAAAAAAAAAGAAAAAAAAAAGAAGGAAAATGCTGAGCTGGTAATTATGTTTTAACAAGTCAAAACTTAACACTAATAAGAAAAACAAAGAAGTGTCTGTGAAACAAGCACTTACAATAGAATAGCATAATTTCAGGTTTCCAGACAGTAATAATTTTGAAGAACAGTCCGACTTGCATAATGTGAGTCTATTATAATGGTATAATAAAAGCTTTCCAAACAAACCATTACTTTATTTAAATTGAATATATTAACTTTCAACAGTTCACTCTACTGAGTAGGAGCACATGTCAAACTTAGAAAGCAAAAATATTCACAGTTAGGTTTAGAAAAAATAAAATTGCATCATTAACATCTCAGCAGGTTGACATGAAAGTACAAGTAAGAGACACAAAATATAAATGATTTCCAAAACTCAACAAGACTAAGACACAAAAAGATGTTCAGAAATATGACACAGTGTCATCATACTGGCTCTTTCTTTTACCTAAAGTTTTCAAGCTCAACAGCTTCAGTTGACTCTTGCCATCGATGATGTAGTTTTTGTCCATCACTTCTGACATTTTGCAGAGATCTTGTTATGCTGATTTGACCATTTTCAAAATGTATAGCTGAAAGCTAAGGAGGAAAGAGGAGGCACTGATGAGGCAAAAAAGTTTTACAAAAACACTAACAAGAAAAACCACCTTTTCTCAGTTTTTCACTTGAACTATAGATGCTGTTAAATCTTTGATCTATAACTGCCATTGTAAAATACAAACACATACATCATGTGATACTGAAGTGGTAGAAAACCGATGCAAAGCAAGGCTGGAAAACAAATACATGGAGATATATGAAAGCCCTTTCAAATTTATAACAGCAAAGCTCAAGAGAATCTCCAACACACACATTATCTATGTGCACAGTCTCCATATTTCTTTTAGGTCATAGAAATTGATGTTTCAGCTTTCGGCTCAGAAACAATTCATGTCTCTACTCAGGAAAGGAAATGAATAACTCCTGTATTCCATGGACAGTTCCCTAACTTCTGTCATATCCTTGTTACAGAATAGAAAGAGATAAATTGCTTTGGTATTCCCAGGACTCACACCCATCTTCACATGTTGGCTTTCATTGCTTCAAATGGTAAGCACAAGCTCCATCAAATGATTTGAGGTGAAGATTTTACAATATCCTAGAAGTTTCAAGCACTTATATTTATGCCCAGAAGAGTTTTAGCTGAATTATTATTCTCTGAAGACAAATTGCTTATGGTTAAAATGCTGATTTTTAATTTTCTGTTCCTTATTACTCTTACTTTATTACATGTTACTTTATTACATATTGTAACTAATAAATCTCTAATCCTACCTTCTTCAGAAATTTTGGAAGGGCACTGAAGAAAATAAATCCACAAGGCTACTTGACTATGTCTGTTAATACCTGAATACAACCTGTTCAAGATTATAACAAATAAATTTCTTTCCTGTTTAAATAAAGATTATGGCAGAGGACAGGAATTGGCTCAGCTTCATTCTTCCAACCTTTCTGACTAGGATTTATCTCACAGAGAAGCTGTAATATTGCCAAGGGGGAAGAAAAAAAAAAGGACACCACATACACTACACAAGATTTTACTAACACAATCATAATGGAACACAACAATATCACAAGCATGTGCTACAAACCGTAGTCAACTGTATTTGTGATTATACAGTTATACAGCATGTTTAATAATAGTTATTATTATATAAATATTATTTATATAATTATATAATTATTTTATATAATTTATTATTATATGATATATATATATATATATATATAATACCTGTTGTTTGCTTGATGGAGCATTTAAGAGAGACTGAAGTCTTTTAAGGTCAGAATAGTCCCTAGAATAAAACACAACAGCATAGTACATATATTAATAGTTACATGAAAGTACTTCTTATGAGTACAGAAAATCAATAAACAATGCTACTGACAGAAAATAAAATTGTCTACTGTCCTCATTTTGCATGGAAAAGAATTTAGAACCTCTCCAGAATGCCTTAAATCAACAGAGGTGTAAATAAACTTTGCGACCAGAGTAACAGTTGTCATGTTTATACCGCATTTCGAATTAAAGCATTCTGCTTTGGCAGCTAGTACAAATTCCACGCGGGTTCTGCTGAAGTTCAAACAAAGTAAGACATCAGATACTATACCTCATAGAAATCCCATGAGGTTTTTTGTCTGTTGCTTTTTCCGTGCTCTTCAGTTTCTTGTCCTGATCAGGCATTGTGCATCAGTCTCATCATCACACGGCTAAAGCACTCATTTCCTTAAAAATAAAAAAGATAGAGTTATGTCATTGCAGCATTAAGCACCAAATGTCTACCTACAGAACTAAATGAAAAGGAAAAGCAAAACAAAAAACAAAAAAACAACCAGAAACAAAACAAACAGACAAAAAAAAAAAAAACAGCTCTAGCATTTTCTCAACATGAAACCTTAGGCATTAAATGAGAATACCTTTTAGAATTCCAGATATTAATGAGAAATTTATAAATGTAAAATACAGAAGACTTAAAGACTTATTTTCCCAACAAATTTTTGGTGAGGGTAAATAATACTATCTGTCTTGCTACTGTTCTTCCCTTTTATTAGGATTTTTCCTCTTCTTGCTTATTTTTACCATTATTTCTCACAACGGCTTGTTTATATTAAAGTAGTGCTTAGAGACTGGCATTAAATTTGTGTCATACAAAGTATTGTTCAGACAATATAGGAGATAACACCTTTACCATGTAATTACAAAAGATGGATCAAGGATAGAAAAAGGAGGTATCTGAAAATCATATGCGATGTAATTCCTCATGCTGATGTATTACATGTCTAGAAAACAATCAGATAAATTTTCTGTAGAGGTTGGAATCTGAGTCTTCTGAATTTCCGTTGAATGCCTTATATCCATTGCAGTTAGCTTCTCTTACAAAGTAAGACATAAAGCTTATTTCAATAGGTGAACATAGCTGTAATGGTTTGGCCTCAGGAGAGTCAATACCATACATTAGATCCACTGCAGACAAACATTCAGACTATTTGTGTCACATTCAATAGGTCTGACTTCCCACTAACACCCACGGTTTGTTGCTTGCACGTATTTGTTCAGAAAGACGTAGAAAGAGAAAATAATCAAGTGGAATCTCCTTCTGCTATGAGGGTAGTTATGCTGGTGCAGCATATTGGTTTATTATTCATTTAGTCCAAGTGGAAAAAAGGAGATGATCGGAAGCAGGCTAGAAGTGAAAAGTTACTCAGAGAGCTACATACAGCCAAATCATATTGATAGAGCACACATGATTTAAAAAATAAAAACATAGCACCACTGTCAGACTCCATTCCACTACTCACTAAATATGGATAGATTGGGTGGTCCCTTTGGTGTGTCGTTTTACCAGGGCTTTCCCTCTGAAATCTGACAGCTTTTTGTTGTTGTTGTTGTTGTTGTTTTCTCTTTTTGGAGTGTAGAGTTCTACTATTGAGTTTTATTCCTCCTCCTCATAAAGGCAAAGAAATGAAGACAACCAGGATGGAAACAAAAGGAATACAAACAAACCAGAAGATGCTGCTTCCTATTGAAAAATCAGAGTTGTTTTCTCAATTATACATTCTCACATTAGACACAAAACTAACTAAATTGCAACTGCTGACAGCATGAACCCGTGCATTATATTAACTCACTCTGGGAAGTGTCCTGTAAGATCAGTTCATCTGTTTCTGTTCTATGAAAAAAGCCTTTATCCTACCAATGGTAATCCCATAGAGAACAGTGTATCTTGATCCCCAAGAAATTCCACTATTCTCCTCCATGCATCCCCTTAAAAACATTATTAAAAACACTTCAGAACATTCCTGTGGCACCAGCTATCACTAGGGAATGAATATAAATAGAATCCGTTCTACCAGTAAGTAGACAAAACCCTTCATCTCAGATTAAATGAAGGCAGCTCAATTAATTCATTTAATTTCCTGCAAAAGCAGTGAAAGTAATGAGAAGTCAAGTACATTGTTAGGCATGTATAAGAAACCTCGTGAGTACAGATTTCCACAACTTGATTTATTAATATTTTTGCTTCTTATCCTCTCCTCAGTATCCCAATCCATTTAGCACATTGCTAAGGCATGGCATGATGCAACCATCACCTCAGAGTTACACACCAGTATAGTGACACTCCCAAATTATCAACTTGCTCAAGAATACACACATACAAAGAACAGGTTTCAATCACTTATCAAATAATCAAACAACACAAACCAACCATGAGTAAATACAGATAAATCCTAGAAAATTTAACATGTAAAACAGCAGGATTCCAGTACAGCCAAGGTTACATTCAAAATTGTGAGGTCTTCGTGATTATCTACGAAATACCTCACAAATGTGAAACCTTACAACCACAGATCGCACTCAACCTTGCCTTAGGGCTGCCAGTCCACTGATCTTGCTGTTGCTGGTGCCTTAGTTGAGAAGAAACAGAATAGCACCTGAGTTATATTTTAGAGGCTCACTGCTGTTATAGGTGCAAATGTTCAACATGAAGCCAAATTTCATTCACTGCTGTCTGAGAAAGAAGGAATGCAGCACACCCAGGGACACAGCCCTCACCCAGCGCAGAGGGTTCATCCTGAGGTTGTCCCTCTGTTTCCTGGAGGACACTGAGTGTGCACAAGTCAGTAAATACTTGAATGAAAAGTGGGCAGCCCCACAACTGCTGAATGACCCTGCACAACCTCCATCTGCCAGCACAGCATCACAAGGCTGCACCGTCTGCTCGACTGGGAAAGCTGAATCAGGTTACAACTAATCTTCTCTGTGTTAACCCTGATCACCTTATAGCTTGTCCCCAAGTACCGCTGGTGTACAAGGGCAGGGACAATATGCAGAACAGAGAATTTATCATTGTGGTTTAAAGTGTTTGAGCCCTTCAATTTGCCTCCAGGGCTAAACCGATGGAACAGCCATCTGCTGGTGAAAATGGCGGCTGCTGACCCCTCCCAAAATCTGCCACTCCCCTTCACTTATTCAGTTTATCTGGTCCAAATCCGAGAGTTTAGAGAACTAAACAGGCAAAGAGCCACGTGCTTTTGTTTGTACAGTCAGTTTTCTACAAATTTAGGTCACCGTTACAGCAGCCCAATGAGCTGCTGGCAAGGATGGAAGGGGGACAGGAGTGCACAGCTATGAAAAGAGAAGCACAGAAAACCCTTTCATCAGGAGCCAGTCATTAAACCATGAGGGTGCACAAGCACCACACCCTGAGTGATAGGTACCACAGGAAACAACCCCTTGTTTTCCATGTACCAGCCATAACCCTGAGAGAAAACAGACCTGGAAAATGTCCTTATTGATTCACACAGTTACCTGCCTTTCTTGAAACCATCGAGTACATTCCCACCCCTGTGTTTCGTCTTTACTTGTGCCAGAAGAAATTTCCATGGAGCCAGACTATTAACTATCTTACTAGCTAGGAAGCTGGCTTCATGAGTAATGCATGCAAAACAAAACAAACAACACTTGCATCTCACTCACTCAGTAGCACCAGAGAAAGATTGAGACTGGACAACTTTCAAAAATAGAAATGTATTAAGGAAAATGTCCTCACAGCACAGACAGAACCTTATTCAACTTCATTTAAAACAATGAAATGAGAAAAATATTAACTAATTTATTATAACTAGTGATAATTACATTTAATTAGCTATGATAACACAATTACATAGGAAGAAAGATGCATTCTAACAGTGTTGGTGTGCAGGATAGGACAAGGAACGTTCCAAGAACCCTGTCAGAAAAAATCCACATGATGAGAAACAGGAGACAAAGGAATCACCACAACAGATTTGATCTGTGGCCCAGTCTGTCTCAGATGACACAAGGTCATAAAGCTTCAGAAGGTGAAAAGAAAGCCCCAAATAAACAAAACCACAAAGACATATTGGAGAATAAATTATTTCCATACTACAGTGTAATGTTTAAAAACACAAAAAGATATCTTATGTTCTACATAATATTATTAGCAATAACTACTGAATGTGTATAACAAACAGCTTTGTGATCTAACTAGCTGCTTGATTGATCATGAATTCCTTCCTTAATCACTCTAGTGGCTGAGTTCCACTACATAACTATATACAGAAGTTTAGCTGGCTTGAGCTGGATAAAGGAGGAATAGAAGACTTTTGATGTCGTTGTTAGATAGGAATTTATCTAATGCCATAAGCTGGGTGTGAAGTCAGATGAAAAATCACTCCTTAAAAGAGCAACTATCAGCACACTAGAAATGCATTTCAAATGTGGTTAAATGTCGGCTAAGGATACACCAAAGAAGACTAAAAAGTTCCCAAAATGTACTTTTACTTCTCCATACACATGAAAGCAAAGGGCTGGACTGCATCCCTCCCATTCTTGGACAGCATGGCAGTCAGAAGAGACACCATGGGGCAGTACAAGCCTAGGAAAATCCCAACCCATGAAAACATACAGACAACATTTGAAGAGTTCTTCTCACAAGATGTATCAGCTGAATCAACATAGAAATCTGCATGTTTATATGAAAACTTTCATATGCGTATAATTTTTTCTTAAATTTAATTCAATCACTTCTTAGAAGATTCTCTGAAGATAAAGTAGGATTCCAAACAAAGCTCCCATTTTCCCAACAAATGGAAACACAGTCCCCTGCTTTTCACTCTGCACCAAACCAGTTCAAGGGAAGCCATAAAAGGCCAGGCTTGTTTCACATTCTTGGGCACACACAGTGTGAGACTCTGGGCTTTTTTCCAGATCGTATCTTGTATCTGCATATTCTGCCTAAGTCCACAATGCCAATCTGCAGCTCATAGACGAAGGAAAAGTAGATTTCTGAGGGGTTGATAGCAGCCTTATACCAAGGCAAGAACCATATTTAGCTGTATGAAATTCATGCTGTTTGTCCTGCTTATCAGGCAGCCTTTGGGGGACTAGAGATACTGGGAACTATGAAGGAGGGTTTAGTGCCTTCTGAACACACAGATCAGTGAAGGTTCAAGGCTGGGGACAACAGTGTTAGAAGAAAGGTGGGAGAGTCCCTACTAACACCCTTCTCTACAAATTGAAAGATAGAGATCTGATAAGTAGACTGTTTGACGGACAAGGAACTGGCTGCAAGATTGTACCCAATGGCCAATGGCTCAATGTCTGGATGGAGATTAGTGACAAGCGGTGCCTCTCAGGGGTCAGAACTGGGACCACTGCCCTTTAATATCTTCATCAGTAACATAAACATCCTCTGTAAGTTTGCAGACAACAGCAAGCTGTGCGGTGTGGTTGACACACCTGAGGGATGGGAAAGAGACCATCCAGACAGACCTGGACGGGCTCGAGAAACCTAGTGCAAGATCTAGCACCTGGGTCAAGGCAACCTTTACTACAAATACAAGCTGAAAGATTAAAGGATAGAGCACAGCACCCTGTCAAAAAGCATTTGGGGTTACTGTTGGATGGCAAGCTGGACATGAGCCAGCAATGTGTCCTCACAGCCCAGAAAGCCAACCGTACCCGGGGCTACATCAAAAGAAGCGTGGCCAGCAAGTAGAGAGAGGTGATCCTGCCCCTCTACTCTGCACTGGTGAAGACTCACCTGGAGTACTACATCCAGATGTGGAGTCCTCAGCAGGGGAGAGACATGGACCTGTTGGAGCGTGTCCAGAGCAGGGCCACAAAAATGATCCCAGGCATGGAACATCTCTACAAGAACAGGCTGAGTGCTGGGGGTGTTCAGCCTTGAGAAGAGAAGGCTCCAGGCAGTCCTGAGAGCAGCCCTCAAATATCTAAAGGGGGTTGTAAGAAAGAAGGGGACAGATTCTGTAACAGAATTTGTTGCAACAGGACAGGGGGAAATTATTTCAAACTAAAAGAGGGGAGATTTAGATTGGACATAAGGAAGGAGTTCTTTACAGTAGTGGTGATGAGGGACTGGCACAGGTTGCCCAGAGAGGTGGTAGATGTCCCATTCCTGAAGAAATTCAAGGTCAGGCTGAACTGTTCATTGCACAGAGTTGGACTAGATGACCTTTGAAGTTCCCTTCCAACTCCAATGATTCTTTGACTCTAGGGCAGGGACAAAACAGCCCCAGAGGCATTACTTCAAACTTGCCGGGGAGATCCAGGGCTGGATATGACCTCAGGCTGGTGGATGGCACACAGCACAAACCGGTTCCCCACACTTCCCATGCGTTACTTACGACTAGGCAGGCCCGCCCCAGCACTCGATATCTTTACTGCGTTTCATACCACGTAGCACATCTGCATGCATTCCCAAATGCTAACATCACTTTTCAGATTGTTTTTTTTTTTTTTTTTTTAAACACCCTTGACATCTTTACATCGTACCTCTCTGCGACTTTAATCACACAACGGCCGCACCATCTGACTCCCGATCTCCCCCGCCCTCCCCGCGGGCCGGCTCCCTCCCCGACAGGGGCCTGCAGGCGGCCCTCATGGCTCGGCCTAACAGCCTCTCCCCCCGCGGTTGTCATTGGGGCGCCCCTGCCCTGCCCCACTCACGCGGCAGTCCCCGCACGCAGCCTCCGCCACCGCTTCACCCGTCGTCGGGAGCGCGGCCCCAGCCGGCGGCCAATCGCACGTCCTCTTCTTCGGGAACGGACGGCACGGCGACCAATCGCAAGGCGCCGTGCTGGGAGGCGCGTGGATACCCTAGCGACCGCCGACGCCGGTGGCCGCTGCTATGGAAACGAGGACGCCCGGCCGGAGCGGCAGCCCGGCTCTCCGGCACAAATACAAGAAGGCGAGATATCGTCCAGTAGATTTTTATTGCTTTTGCCAACTTTCTGAAACGTTACAAAAGATAATTTTATTCTACCAGTAATTAAAAACAACGAAGGCTGGATCTTTCACATTGAAGACAAGTCTGAGATCGGCGTTTTCTATACAAACTGAAGATCGATTCTACATTTGGGATTCCGTTACAAAGTACGAAAGCATCGCTGCCGTTAGAAAAGCGGTCATACAAAGTGGAACCGTACGGCGTGTGACGGCGCCTCCGACCAGCGGCACTGAGGTCAGAGCGCGGCTCAGCTGCGGGTGCTGAACCTCGGAAGACAGCGCTGCGCGGAGCAGCCGCAGCAGAGGGGCTGTATTGCAAAGGGTGTGCCTTGCCCCAGCGTAGAAAAGGACTGGTTTTCAAACTCATTATACTAAATTCAGTATGAAAAATGTCTTTTAGATTAACTTCAATGCCAACTAAGAAGTTCCTATAAGTTCCCCCTAAAAAAAAAAGAAAGTTACAAAATAAAACGGACTTAAAATTCTAAGCAATTTGCTTTGTATTCATAACACTAGTCTTACATTGACTCAAAGCTGTGTGCTTCTAGTCTCAAAATTTGCTGTAAAATAAATTAGTTGGTATAAACAAAGTATTTCACACGTTCGTACTGTACTTTATAATAAATTTTACCTAACTGAGTAATTAAAACATTACTAATCACAGAAAGCAAAAGGAAAACTAAAATCATTGTGATGCTCATCTAAGAGGCTACACTGTGAACTGAAAATCATGAGTCATTTATCTTAGATTTACAGAACGTATGTACAAGACAATCCTTTAAAACTGTGCAGGCTCTGTGACAGGACACCACAGGTTTGTCACAGGTGTATTTTACAGAAGCTGAACCTGCCTGACACGAGGCAGGAAACTACCACATAAAGACAAAGAAGCAAAGAAGCAAATGAAAAGTTATGGGAAAGCTTTCATTACATACAGAGGAAAAAAAATGGCCTGTACATTTGGTTGAAAAACCCCAACAGGGCACTGAATTCTATCCTAGCAACCTTACCACGACTAACTTGGCAATTTGGAACATTTCTCTAAACAACAACATATTCTGTTGTAGCTGCAAAATTCATCTAGGAAGGTATAATTAACTTGGGCATATGTAAACAGAATGAAAGCATGTCATTGTTATATGTGACAAGTACTGAGAAGGAGTTTTCTAGAGTCTAATTTAAACAGAAGACTGTATTTGAAGTGAAATATTTTAGATGATAATTTAAATGGAGTGGTCAAAATTAAGACCCACACTTTATGTAAACATTCATATTTATAAATAAATTAGAAAAAGGGAAAACAAAGTAAACAAAAACAAAACAAAACAAAAAAAAAAAAAAAAAAGACTGGGGACTTCCTGAGGTGGCTCTGCAGCCAGATACACAGTAGCACTAAGCTCCATTCCGGGAAACCAAGGCATCTAAAAAAAAAGTGCAGGACTGTTCATTTACCTCTAACTGTTGGAATGGAAATATATTGGCTTAATTTTTATAGGGCTTAACCCCTATGAAAGAATCAGTGCACAGTTATTATCACTGCTCTTTTGCACCCATTAAGGCAAAACTTATCTATATACAGTCCACGATAATCTTAGCTTTATTTCAGCTATGCACAAATTTAAAGCAAAAGTGGCATACAATGAGCAGTAAGTTACTTAACCATAAGTTATTCATGGGTTTTTATGCCCAATACCAGGTTGTCTTCTATTCACATGGGGAAAAAAGTGCAAGCAGGACACGCTACTAACAAAGAACACTGCAACTAAAGGTCACTGTAAACTGCTTTGCAAGTCAAGGTATTTCTGGCACTGATGGAAGTATCTACAGAATTAGAATTAAAGAAATACTGCAATTAGACTTGTGGGCTTTGGTGGTTCGTTTGCTGTTTTTAAACTTCACAAGAAAAACACCTGCTTCCTGCACTATTGGCCATTCTTTAACCCTTCAAAAGCAGAAGCCAGATAAAAGTTGTATAGCACCAGGGAACCCTGATTTCTGGCACTGAAGAGTTAAAAATCTAAGAAGCTTAAAATCATCTTCTGACTCTTGGAAACAATCATGGGGTTCTGAATATGATGTATAAAATACTACTAAGAAGAGCGGTAGAAAAGTAGCTTATTGTGGATAACACTATGTAAACTGCTCAAAATAGAATTTTCCTTCTTAGATACACCAGCAGCCAGCTAATAGCCAGTAACTGATGAGCAGACGAGTTGATTTGTTGTGGTTTTTTCTTTTGAATAATGCAACCATCTGCCATATTTTCACTGTATCACAGTTTCATTAGAGGGAAAATAGCTATTTACTGAAAGAGCAAATACTCAAGCTAAGGCACGAGCTACGCCGTTATCTAAGGATAAATGGGCATCACCCTATAGAGGTCATACACAATACTAGTCAAATTAGTAATGCAGACCTCACTTTCTTTTCCACTGAGCCTTTGTCGTGAGAATTTGGGTAGGATCTTTCATACTGCTGTACACTATTATGTATTTTCAATAAACTGTCTCATCAATTCAGTCAAATGGAGAAAACAAAAAAATAAACTATTAAATTGTGTCTAATGGGAACAGTTAACAGCCCATATAACTTAAGCATTATTTTCAAATATTTCTTCTTATTCCAACTGATGGGTTTATTTTCATAATATATAATTATCTTCCATCTCATTTTTACTTGTCTGAAGAATACCAGAATTCCAATTCAGATGGTACTTCCAGAAGAACTCTGCCTTCCTCCAAAGCTGCTCCTTTGCAGTCACTGAGAATTTTACCACGAAGTCCACAGTAAAACTGACAAATCTACCAAAACAGAATTAAGCTAACAGTACGTTCTAGTTTGAAATGTGCACAGATTCTAATTAAAGCCTTTATAACACATCCAGAAAGGGCTGGTAGAATCTAAAAAGACCATTTCAGAAATTTAAGCCAAAAAACAAAGGCATAAGGCAAAAAAAATATTAGTAATGGAAACTGCAGCAGGTAATTGATCAAGCTTTTCATTTACACATAAAATTCTCGTCATCTCAGATTTTACACTGCTAAACACTAAACCTCAAAAACATAAGTACAATAAATGCACTTTTTAATCAATGCATTTTTAATCAATGAACCTCCAAAATCCCATTTACTTCCATAAATGAATATTTACTTTTTCAATTATTCTAACACGATAAAATTTTATACTAATTAAAATAAATAAAATGCTTAAAATAAGTTGGTGTGCTATCATATATGCCCTTTACAATGAAGAGAATCAGAACTGTACACAGAAATACCACAAGCAATTTGTAATCCATAAAATAATACTGATCATAAACCTATTACAGAATTAAACTGTGGCTAATTTAATCAAATATATAATAAATTTAAAAAACGAATTGAGCAAGAAAGATATTTTGACGAGGATGTGAAACACTCTGAAGTGTCAGTCTTAGAGATGAGTAAATCAGTTTTTCAAAGTCAGTGGAAAGTGTAAATAAAAACAGGTAAAGAAATCAAGAGTACTAGTGTAGCAAGTATAACTTCCTACAGAACAACTTGCTGCCTATAAGTTCAATTTATATTGATTAAACACAGATTTCAGAATGGCAAATACTGACTTGGGACTGTAACTACAGTTACTAAAATCATATGGCTAGTGGATGAAAATGAAAAATCAGGGGTATATTTAAAAGTAACAGAAGAGGATATTTACACGTATTTCAAGCCATCTGACTTAGGGCTCTAGGACTCCTCTGTGTGGCTCTGAGTGACAGAATTCAAAACACATTAGCATGTAGTGGAGACAGAAAACACAGTAGTTCATGTTAACAGTACATTAATATCTGATCTATGAAATCACAAAAAAAGTATACCCTGCAAAAACAAGCAGTAATTTCCTGCATGGAAAACAAACTTCTGTAGCGCACGTTATAAACAGAGGTAATGGGAAATTCTAAGCGATGTGGACCAGTAATCATCAGCAAAAGCTGATTGAACTTTATGCACATATTGATTATTGAAAATAATATGCATTCATTACAATATTCCTATTTAAAATGAAAATAAAATTCCCAATAAAATAAATAGCTGAAGTGTGATTACCACTCAACTGATCTGTAAGCAATCTTCTCATGTCAGCATATCTACAGTTCCCTAAACAATGGCAGAATTAAATACAAGTTACTCCTTAAATTGGAAATCACACTTCAGTGGTATAATATCCTACAATGATATATATACACACACACACAAATACACACAATTTCCCCTGGTTCAGTTCTATAAAGATGTTTCAGCATCCACGTATTTCACAACAGGTGAATCTTCCACATTTATTTTCACACTTTCTGGTTTCTCAGGGCTGTTGAAAGCAAAGATAATCATTTAAGATATTGTTCTTTTTTCTCAAAGCTAGTCATCAAGCATTTTATACTCAAGAGTCAAGACAGTACATCATTCAAGTATATTTTATATCCAATAAAAATATTATCTGAGCCAATTTAATTTTTAGAAATCTAAACTAGGTTGGGCAAATATCCAAACCCACCAACCCAGTGGAAGATCCAAGCAGCAGTGAAAATGCTGTACTTACCTTTTATTCTCTCTGGCATTTGTAATATTCAGGACCAAACATGCTCATATACACTCTAATAAAGCTTTTAGATTCCCTAAACCCATCAGAGTAGCATACAACTGTATGCAACTGCAAATTAAAAGTAGCATTAAAATAGTAATATTGCACTTAACAACGTCCTTCGACATTGTTTGATTTCAGAGCAGAGAGCAAAAATTAAGCTCAAAATCAAGTTCCTCCCAAATTAAAAATCCATGTATAAACCATGTATGCTTATCATCTGATATATACTTCAATAAATATGAGTACAGTAATTAGCTACCAAAGACATGACAAAAGTTAGAAAACATGTGAGTAATTATAGCTACCTCAGGTTAGCTCTGGTTACTTTGGCATTCTCAGTACTCATGGACAGAGCCTTCCACTGTGCAGTTTTGGCCATTTCATCTGATATGTTTACAACTGAGGGATCAATGCTAAAGAACAAACATACTTTCTGGTTAGTATTCAATGCCCTTCAAAGACATTATACTTGTTGTCACTCATAAATCACATCAGTTGTGCCTTCTCTCAACGTTTACGCAGCCACAAGTTGAATTTATCACTTAGCACGGTACTTCAATGAAAACTTCAGAGTGTAATAATTCACTAGTGCTACCTTAACCTCATGATATCGTCAACAGTTTGTCACAGATAGTCACAGTCTGTTAGTGGTATCTCATTTCTAAATTATCTCTAACTTCAGAAAATTCTTTTCTATATTTATAAATAATAAAATGAATCATACAGTTCTGTTAGGGCATTCATACATCAGAATTATTTTAAGCTGTTTCCAGTAAACAACCAAATGTTAATAAAATTCTGGAAGAGGTAACTCAGTTCAGATTAAGTAGCAGCAGAAATTTGAATGTCTTGACTTTTTTTTTTCCCCTATTAAAGTTCAGTCTCACAGGCAGTAAGCTTTCAAAATCTGTTTTTGACCTTTGCCTTTCACACATTTACAGGTAAAGCAGACTTAAACATCCCTACAGACAATGCCTAAGCTTCAGAATCTACTGCAGATGTATAAGACAACATCAAAGCACCACAGAAACACTTCAAAGCCTATTTTTCACTGGGAATCCCCACAAGTTGCAATACAGTGAAATACACAGTAAATACACATGCAGACAATTGACGAATTCATAGTTCTATCATGAGAGCAATTAGCAGTTGCTCAATTTAAAAAAAAATTTTTAATGTTTTTGCATAGTCTTCACTTCAGTCAAAGTTGAATTGAACCTGCTCTTAGAGTAGACGATAGGACTGAGCAGGAATATATGTCTAAACTGAAAAGCTGCCTGTTCCCAAGACAATTTAGACATTATACTAAAGGACGTGGTTTAGTGGAAAAGTATTGGTAGATGGACGGCTGTACTGGATGATTTTGGAGGTCTTTTCCAACCTTGGTGATTCTGTGATTGAATCAGGGTAGACCCAACATCTGAATTTTAATGTAGGAATTTTTAGTATTGGACAAAAAAGTTGGCATGCTATTCATTTGTCACAACTTCCAGGTGTGTTGAAAAGCTGTAAAATACCTACAACTACCCAGAATACATCTCTAGTACAAAAAACACCAAACAGTGCTACAAAGGCAAAACACCTTCCAGTGCTGCGAAACTGCAGCGCTTCCTTTTCTGGAAGAAAGCTGATAACCCTGATGCCTTCTAATGTAAATTCAGAAATTAACCTCCTTAAGCAAAAAGACTGCCTGCAAAACAATTTTTTTTTAGGTCACAGAAATTAGCATTCCCTTAAATAAACCATCAAAGAATTGCACCACGTTTAGACTACCACTGAAAAATCCAAGTGGCTGGTAAACACATGGCTCAACTGATGCTATTAGTTGCTTAAGACTCAATTTTTCATGCACAGTAGCACACAAATATTCCACAAAAACTGACCAAGGAGGCTTCTTCACCTTGAGAACAGCTGGTCGAAATTGAGTCATCAGATCTGTTCAAGATGGTCATGTAAATTTATAATTAAAGACGTTTCCACCAAAAAAACCCCAAACAAACAAACAAACAAAAACAAACAAACAAAATCCCACGCTGCCATAGCACGAGGGCATATACCTTAATACTTGCTAATCAAGGCTGTTACTAGCTTGAGGAAAAAAATTAAGCTCACACATGACCAACTGAATATGAAGTAAATTATGACATTTGATAGAAAATACCAACAAACTATTATACCTGTATTTTAGAGTTTTTACAGGAAAATTCAAAACATTTCCTTCTCCATACTGAAGGTGTACGCTCTCATTGTCCTCTGTCTGAAGCATTCTCTCTGCCTCCTGTTAATTTTAAGCAAATATTTTATAAAATTTTTCATACAGAAGAAACCAAGAAGTTTACACACTGACAAAGTATTATGTTTATATAACCCTATAACAATAGGGTTATGGAGCAAAATGCTTCTCTGTAGGTACTGCAGTTGAAAGCACGACATCTAGATAAGATCATAACATTTTTAAGCTTAAAAAATTCAGCTAGTTGGTGTACAGCCAGTTGATACTTTTACTGAGAAGTTATGCAACTATTACTCAGTTATACATTATTACCAACTAGCAGTTGGTTTTAACCATCATTCTGCATACACACACAAGGAGAAGGTCCTTTGTATGGTAAAATTTTTCTACTACTTTAAAGCAGAGTCAAGATTCCTACTTCAGTTTTTCTTTCCCATCCATCCATACCTACCTTCAAACCTGATGAATGACAGAGATAACAACATGCTGTGCTAAGAACCACTTCATTCTGCTTTGCTTGCTAACTTCACAAAGAAGTCATAATTCATAACAACATCATCGAAATAGTGACTCGTCCTTAACAGCCAGTAACTGTTGCTCAATCAGTAAGTTCCATTAGTAAAGGATTTCAAAATGTATGTTTGGGTAAAAGAATTTTAAAATGTCACTAAGTGTTCTTCTATTAATTTACAACATGTTCAGTTTGAGTATTTTTATACTTACTGCTTTCTCTTTTTTCTTTTTGTCATCCTCTTTCTTCTTTTTACTTTCTGGCATAAGATCGTCGAGCCAGCTAAGCTCTCTTTTGGTAAAACATAAATCCATGAGCTTGCGAATGAACACTAATGCTAAAACCTTAAGAGAACCATAAAAGAATCACTGATATGAAACCATTGAAATAAATATTATCACACACTTTCAGTACATTCAGTGTTTTTAACCATAGCCTTTTCTCCTAGTATCAGTTTTATCTTACTGCCAAGTTAGATCATTTCCCCTTTTGTAGCTTTTCACAGCTGAACTGCTTTCTTTCTGGAGTTCTCATGTTTCACAAGTGAACAGCTACTGAAGTTTGTGTCTTTTTCAGTCCCTTCCCTCATAAGGTAGCAGACACATTCTGAAGAGATGTTGGATGATGCACACACTCTTGGCAAATGATTAACTTGTAGAACAGATCACTTACCATCATAGGGAAAACAACAGCAGCTGCAGAAGCTTTAATCACCCACAAAAGAACGAGACAAGTGAGCTGAATAACTGTAAAGATGTGGACCTTCCAGAGTGGTACATAACGCAGATATATCAGGTCAGGTTGATGCTTGGCAGGCATTCCAAACAATTTTATACGGTCAAAAAACTGCAATGAAATATAAAATCATCCTTCAGTTAATTATTTTCTTCCTCTCCAGAAGGAAATATTTAAATAAAAGAACATTTTTTATGAAACTCTAGAAACAAATTAATCCTAATTAATCCATGAAAATTCAAGGTCATGGGGTCTCTATTGTTTGTGTTCCTTTCAAACATTACTACTATGACTTCTTAGAATATTTCAGAAAATTTACTATTCAGCTACACTACTGAAGGAATAAAAGCAAAATAACTGAAGACAGAGGTAAGAACAAACACTGAATGTGATACTGCAGAAATCAGTCTACATCCTACTCGGACAACATTGGTTAACTTTATTGATTCTGATGTAAAATAACATCTTACATTTCCCTTTTCATTTAAACAAAAGCAAGTTGTTCCACAAAGTCAGATTTTACCTGAATGCCTTTTAGTGAAGACACTCCCATGTAAAGAAAGACACCATACAAAACTGGCATTGGAATAAACTGCAGAGGAAAACAACACCAAGGGAGTTACTTGTAGAATCAACATGATACAACTTAGCAGTTCATATTAGTGAAAGATGTGAACCAAATTACTTTAATTCCTATTTTACTTATGTGAAAATCTACAAAGGTTAATGCTCTATTTATAGAAGGAATAAATGCAGCATCGAAGAGCAAAAATAGCTGGGAGCTGCAGAAGGACCTGTGTCATTTCCCTAGAGCTAATGTGGCTGTCATCAGGATTAAAAAAGCAGTTCAGTCTTGCCTACCCGTGGATTACATTTTCTAGGTTACAACCACTGTTTCTGTTAATGCTAACAATATTGGTTTAAGTTGCTATTTGACAGGAACTATACTGACAACGAACTTCAGGGAAACTGTCATATGAAGTTTAATTTTTTCCTCACTAACAGAGTATTTCCAGAGCACATGAAACAAAACGAAACCGTAACCACTAATTTATTTTTTTCAGGGCTAAGTTTGCAGTAAAATCAATTTAAAACTTATTAAGATAATGAAGTTGACCACTGATTTCGGCGGCACCTGCATCAAACATGTGCAGCTTACACAAAGCAAATGAAGCCTACTTTGCTACCAAATTGATTGAAATTCTGAGTAAAGAAATCTTAATACAAACTGCTGCCATCAAGCCTGAACAAAAGCCTTCACTAAAACTTAAAATAGCATGGAATAAAACTATGCCTTAGGGATTAATTACTGCATGTACATGTATTAGATGGTGTCTTTACCGTGTGCTACGTAATTTGACATGCTAGTACTTCATTAGCATTAACTTCTACTGAATTAAGTCAGCGTACATTCATAAATGAAACAAAAGCACAGTCTGCAGTTCAAGGTATTGTCCTCCTTTCTTCTTTTGAACAATAACAGTCACTGACAGTGAAAAACAAAAGTATTTCACAGAACGAATTGCAGTAATCCCATTCATATTACCCTTGATCCCATAACAAATGCAGGTTTTGCTTTCCAAGAATCAGCTGCTAAAAAGAGGGATAAACACCAGGGTCCAGCAATCAGCACCTTCAGCTTGTGACCAATAAGAAATTCATTTTAGTATTCCTGATTTTGATTCTGATAGTCTCTGTTATACAGCTAAGCTCCTGGTGGCTTTTTTTTTTTTACCTGAGATTGCTTAATCTAAATATTTGTTTATAAATATCTCCTTATTGTTTTCAAATACCTAAGGTCTTTAACCTGTACAAATGGCCAGCTATTTTATATTATACTTATATATTTACAAATAATAATTTGTAATTGGAATTATTAATCTATGGCTGTATGTTCACAGGTTTATTTCCTACCACCACCTATTCTTGCACAGCTTAGAAGCTATCTGAGAACTCAGATGTGATCTGTCTTTGAAGAGACTTTTATGAAGTTCTTTAAAGATATTAGCAATTTTGCACTTTATGGCATAACTGCTATTTTGTCATTTAAAAGTCAGTTATGTTTTGTTTTGTTTTTTTTTAATTTATTTCTCTCTCCTAATTGCTGGAGTTCAAGCAATGGAAGCCCATTGAACTGACAGAAATTTAGAGGCCCTAATTTGACTCGCAAAATCTCTATTTCACCTCCATTTCACAACACTCTGAAAGACAATCTTTACATTTTAGACCGCAAAAGCAGCTTAAAAAGGTAAAAAAAGAAAGAAAAAGAAAGAAAAGTAGGCAATGTCATTTCTGATTATCACATCTTGAACTTGATTTCTGCTTCACTGGCCACATTATATTACTTCTGCACAAGTAATTTTAACACACTCCTTTCCTCTCTCCGTTTATATATTCACGTAAGAATTATAGAACTATTCTTGGTAATAGATTTGGGAAATTAAAAAAAAAACCACTAGCAAGAAAATCATGCAACACAGACAACGGTTGCTTTCTTTTCTACTCACTATACTTTTAGCTTGTTCAGTTTTCCCACACCTCCCTCCACTGGTTGTTTCTAATCAACCAACACCAAAACCATAGTTTGATAACAGATCTAAACATGCATTACTTTATTTAATAAGATGCACTAACAATACAAAATATTATATCCCAATAAGAAAATCAAAAGCACAAAGAAAATCCAAGTCTTTTGGTAAAACTCCTACCTTTAATACAGAAGTCATGAACACTGACAGCCCCATCAGGACAAAAATCATCAATCCTGTCACTCGCTGCTCCCGGATTCCCAAAAACTTTGGTTGCTCTCCTGGTGCAGAACACTCAGATTCAACTTTCAGGCTGTTAACATGACTTATAGACAGGACAGTTGCTGCGACAAACCACGGTAAGCCCATTATGGAACATACTCCCAACATAATGCCAACCATGAACAGATCGAGATGATAACCACAGCCTTTCTGTGAAATCAAGCAAAGAAATGAATCATTCAATGAACTTTCTACTTATATAACGTGAGATTTATAACTTATTTGGTAAATGACATTTATATGGAAGTTATAGGTTTTTAAATTGCCTGCAAAATTATAGTCACTCCATATTAGTCAATACACCCATCTATTTAGTAGCTGCTTGTTTTGCAGACTTAGACTGGATCTGATTTAAAATAAACATGTCTTATACAAAACTAGAGTTTTGTGAAAATAGATAGACTTTCACCTTCAGCTTATGCTCTTTTCTGTTTATAATAACAGCTGTTATTTGCTGATCCATGAAAATGAGAATGGTACAGAGTAAAGCAGGAACAGCAGCTACCAGGAGCGTCCACCAAGGATTGCCTCCAAGAGGGTCTATGAACCATCCTCGGTCCTTATGTGTGGGCTGGAAAAAACAAACGAATACTCACTAAAACAAAGTACAGATTTTGTTGCTACAAACATTACCTGCAGTGAACATGTAAACAGTCTCTTAAATATGAGCTTTGATTTTTTTTTTTTCCTCTGGTGGCTCTGACCTAAAGACTGACTCACTGTTAAATATGAATGCGATATGGGAAAAAAATACAACATCCATTCCATTTCTTCATTTCTGCATGTTTGCAGTTAAAGACTACATACTCTTCTGTAATACTACTGCACAAAGCAGTGTTTTGTCAGGAGAGACACTATTCAGAACAAAAAGGGGAGATTACTTTAACCACAACGCAAGTCAAAAAGTTAAATTCCTGTTTTTATTTAATACTACTGTTCTATTGTCTATGAAGCTGCAAGCATTTAAAGGCATTTTTTTTTTTAAAAAAGGCTTTATTTCTTACTTCAAATTTCTCTGGAACATGAAGCTTAGGAGATGGCACTCCTACTAGATAGTCGATCAAAACCATGATTACAATCGTCAGAAATACTGCAAAGTCACTGATAGTAGAACGCACCTATAAAGAAAAAAACCCGTGTTAACTCTTGTTGTTTCATCATTATAGTTCACATCAGCAGAAAGAGAATCTACTTCCCTATGAATAGTGAAGTCTATTTATATTATACTACATCACTGAACATTACATGCATTTTATTTTTATTTTTAAATTTAAGCTGCCTGCCAGCATAGCATGAAGTTGAGTATTCTGTACAACAGTTCATCTGATAATCCCATTTAAAGTTATCTAGTACAAAAAGCAGACTGCTTCACATTAACTTCTTCCTCATTTTTCTGTCCATTCAGCCCAGCTGAGAGGAGGGGTCATCACAACTAATCTGCAGCTTAATTTAGTAAAACCACTGAATTGTTCAAAAATCAATAATAATACATCTGATGTTCAATTCGTAGGGGAAGGATATTTTCTAACAAATTCAGGTTATCGAAGGTGACTTTGTTAAGAATTAGGAACACTCTGTAGGTACAAGGTGAGGTCCAGAGAAGATCTGCCCACTTTATTTTGCCTAGTAAAAATATATTGTATAGATCAGCCCAAGGACTATCATCATACTGTCTTCTATTAGAAACAGCAATCCTCCTCAGGAACAACTCAACACACTTCAGACATCATCATGTTGGAGAAAAGCAACCAATTATTCTACACTACTACGCAAGGGAACCGGGAAAATAATCCTTCCAGATGCCACTAGCTATTAGTATGAAACATAAGCATGCTCAGATATTCTTATATTCAGAACATTTTGTTACAGTGACAAGAAAGAATACTAAGTACTGAATTTTCAGCAGTTGATTTCTTTAATATCTTAATTTTTTGAATTTAAAGAAAGTGTTACTTACCATTTCCTTTTCTATCTCAGAGGAAATACGGTTAAAGTTATACTCTCAAAACAAAGTTCTGAAGCAAAATAAACAAATTCAACCCTACTAAGCCATATTAATGTATTCTGTACTAATATATTTACCACAAAGTAGCAGTCACCTCTAATTGTAATTACCTTAGTTGGGAAATAGCGTTTGGTCTTGAACTGCTTAAGGAAAGAGGAGAGGAAAAATGTTGTAAAGAATAATATGACAGACCAAAAGAGAACATCTGGAATATATGGTCCATGATGGCCACAAGCAGATCCATGAAACACACCATGAAATTCTAAACATTCCTGCAAAGAGAGAAAAATCTTTCAATTTCTAAATTTTTAGTCATTTAAATACTCAAACTTATAATCTATCAATAGCAAGTACATATAAAAACTTTCTTTTGGAGATTGTGGCAATTCTTTCCTCCATCAGTACCTCATCCTGAAACGCCAAAAAAACCTGTCTGTTCCAGAACAGTCACAGTAGCAATTATTCATCTTTTTTAGGATCTCAAAAAACCCCAAATAACTTTTTTTATTTTTTAATTGCATTCAGCTCATTTCTATTCTATTCAAAAGACTGAACACACAAATTAAGGCTGAGAACTATGTTCAGGAAAAGCAGACTATTCACCATCAACTTTCAACCTGCTGAACATAAAAATGAGATGTCCTCAGTTTCACCTCTATTCTTGAGTTTTATACTGATATGATTAAAGGAAAAATGGATTCTTAGAAAATTAGATTAATCCAAATGACAAAAAAAAATTCTAATGTAGCGGAAAAATATTTTAAGTAACAGAACTGAGAAAAAGAGAATAACTCAAATCATCCTTATCTAAAAGGCTCACTGAAAGGCAAAGGGAAGCAGACACAGAGCACAAGGAAAGATGGAGCCAACAAAGCTGGAAGCAATATTTCAACAGCCTAATTTTTAAACAGGCTTGTTTATGAAAATAAGTAAATTATATCTATGTAAAAAATTCTCCCATCTAAGAACTGAATTTGATGATAAGCACCACAAAATTTTAGATCAGTTCTGCCTGAGAAAAATAAAATTGTTCAAGAGAAAGTAAAGTTACATAAAATAACAGAATATAAAATAAGTTTTAAATACTACATTCATTGCCTTTCTGGGTAATTACAGTAGATGAGGAGCAGACAGGCGACATGCAGAAAACAGAACAGGTAAAATTCTGTATAACACTGAGGCTTTTAATAGTATTTTTGCTGTGCAAAACACATCCTAATTTCAGTGTAAGCCCCCAGATTCAGACACCAGCAGAGCCCACACAGATATTTACTGCCATTTTAATATCTGGAGAAGGCTTAAGGAGGCACATACAGGTAGCAAATTCAACACTAAATCTACAGCCAATGCAAATTACGCTAAATGAATGTGTAGATCAGATGCTAGGATATACAAAGTGGCTGCAGATATCTACGTTTAGGTGACCAATCACACCCAAGGGATAAACCAGATGTGGCTGCAAAATATCCAGCTCAGAAAGTACTGCTTCCACGCTTATTCTTGCGAACATGTTTTCTTTTAACCTTCAATTTTCCAAAATATTATTTATATCCAATCAAGTTTTAAATAGTTTCTCACACACTTTTATACCCACGTCTAATGTGATCTAAAGACGTGTACCTGCTAGTACATTTTAACTTCAATTTCTACCTTTGCATTTTCTTAAAAATATTTATCCATCCTTTCCAGAAAATAAAAGGAAATTATCTCCTGTTTATTCTGCTCATCATATTCATCTGCACTTCAGGAAGAAGACTGCTCTGTCACCAGTATTCACTTGGCTATCTCAAGCAACCATTTATGATACTAGTATTTACTGTCACAAAATCAATTATCCCAAACAGTACAATGACTGCTTAGCATTATGGGTGCAATAAAAGAACTGCAAATACAGTTTTAAATAAAACACTCCATGCTATGAAAAAGTAACCAGATAAGAAATATTAATCCACACAAGTATTGTGTGTTGTGAGATTTAGTTTTTGTTTTGGATGTATGTATAAAAACAAAGAGACAGATACAGATATCTGTCTTTTAGATACTCACAGTTACTGTAAGGTTACTCCACGCGATAGTTTCCACAGATTTATTCATCTTCCCCCAAGCCTTCAAGGTTTCATTGCTGGGGTTCTGAGGCTCAGAACATACACATCTGAGGACATGGAAGGAAAGAAAAAAAAACAAAACAAATGATATGCTTTTAAGTGTAGTCTTATTTTCAGCTGGGACAGAGTTCTTTTATTCAGATGTCTGGTATGATGCTATGTTTTGGTTCTAGGAGAAAAGCAATGTTGACGACACACTAATGCTTATAGTTGCTGCTAAGCAGTGTTGTACAGAGCCATGGCCATTCACAGCAGAGGACCCAAGGAGCTGGGAGGGAATGGCCGAAAGGATATCCCATATCATATGGCATCATGTGGAAAGTTTTCAAGGCAGGGGAGGGGAAAAAAAAGAAAAAAATGTCCTCAATCAGAAGGACCTTGGGCCCCTTGGGAGCGGCACAGAGGATGGAGGTTTCTGTACACCACACTTCCCATGCCCCACTGCAGGGTGAAGATTTGGTGCTGCACATAAACTAGAAATACATTCATAGCCAGGGTTTATCCCAGTATTGTATGAAAGAAGCAAAGTGCAAGTCTTCTCCTAGCATAAAATGAACTATGATTACAAGTGGGGAGGTGGAGAAGAGGTGCTGAGAGTCACAAAGAAGGGACTACACAAGACATTTTACAGATGGGACAAAGAACTTGACATATATCTTTTAAAGAATTAGAAGAAATAAGATATTGACTAAAAACTAGCAGATGAGTTGTTAAAACAGACTAACACCTGAAAACAAAGTGAGCATACTTTATTCACATACTGTGAAACAGTTATCATTTGGATTTTTTATTTGATTTCATTCATCGCATGTGAAGCAGTATGTGAAATAAGACAAAAATTCAAATATCACCTTATAACAACTAGGGACAAAATACACCATTATCTGACAGTTAACTATGCATTGACAATGAATCAAGGAACAGCTTTGACTGATTTGGTTTTAACTGTGAACTGTGCAGATTTTTCTCCGTTAATGGTCATCAGACTCTCCTTCTGTCAAGTGTAAGCTCTCAATTCAATTTAATGCATTTCATAAAAGGACATCCTAAGCTTGAAAAATGTACACTGAGATGCAAAAGATAGCAGCAGATCATCAAAAAATAAAAAAACACTGAACATGGTATGACAGTTACTTAATGCTGATTTCATGGTGTAAGCAAACTACTTTAATTCAGAAACAGAACAGCTATACATTAAAAACGTAGATAAGATGCACAACTTCCACATCAATCAAATATGAAAAAAGATGCATCTAAATAGCTTGCTTACTGCATTCCTTAAATGAATTGATAGTTTTACTGCTAATTATTAAGATGAAAAGAAACAGTAACTCTACTAAGGCGGGAAATTGTTTAAAAGTGGATGGTTTTTTTTTGTTTTTTTTTTAATAATAGAATGGAGAAAAATAGAAAAAGAAATTCTAAAAAAGTCAAATATCCTTCATAATTGCAACAGAAAGCAACAGTGTTTAAATATGTTAACTCCTTGTTTCAGCACAGCTCCATGCCTCTGCTGCCTGGAAATAATCCCCACCCAGGCAAGGGAAGCCGTCATGATTTCCTGAAGAGGCAAGGCAAAACTGCCATACAGCTAATGGAACGTAAGCTGACCTTTAATCAAGCTGCAGATAAATCAGGCATTGTCATGACCCCTCATCCCTTTAAACCACACATAGCTAACAGAAATTTCAATTCTACAGCACCCTCAATAGAATTTTTCAGAGATTTCTCATGCTCCTGCCACCCCCAGCATTCCTCCTGCCCTACCACTAAGAGGCACACACTGCAGTTTCATAAATGATATGCCACTACACAATACACATTTTCCTTATGTATTGTACTAACAGATATGAACTTGATACTTACGAATATAAAGTCAGTCTATCCAAATTATTGTGCATATTGAAGGCATACACTTCTCCCAAATGAAAAAGCTTTTCTAATGCCTCATAAATAAATATGATGCATATAAGCGCTGCAAAAGCTTCCTCAGTAAACCGAGTGATGTAACAGACAAGGCTGCTGGCATCTGTTGCTACAAGCACTATGCATAAAAACGCAGTCCACAGACCAATGCTGGTTCGTAGGGAGAGGTAGGAAAGCCCATAATCCCTGCATAAAAGAAATTAAAATAAAGTAATTAACCGAGTCTAAAATCATTTATTATCATATTCTATTTGAAAATGGATATTGAGGCCAAGCTCGGCAGGTGTTCACAACTTTACTCATCCCTGATTCTAGTTTTGAAGAAAGCGGAAACTTTTATCGTCCTCTGGTGCTGAACAACACTGCAAAGTATCTCTAGGACTGAGGGTGCTGCTGCCTTTCCCAGGAAGCATCATGAGGATGTTCTGTCCAGAACAATTTGGATAGTTCTTCCTCAAGGGCAGATCAATCCCTGTCCAGCCCTGCAGAATCAAAGCCAGCATCCCCACACAAAAGAAGAAAACTAAGTTCTGACTAAGTCCCACCCACTTCACCACTGGCTTTCCCACCAGGCAAGTGCTTCAGAGCTTTGCCAAACCACATGCACAGCTCAGTTTCTTGCTGCTGCTTGGTATCTTCATGGTCATCTATTTACAAAACATATGTTTTCAGTTACGATTATCTAACAGTCTCTTAAGTTCCACAGTTCATAATGCCAATGTCACTACTCACCTGCAAAATTTAAATAATATTTTTTCAAATACTAGAACTGGTCCGGTACTCCCCAAAATAGTAAGAGGTTGCCCAGCAAAGAGAGAATAGGCAATCCCAGTTAACGAGGCTCCAAAGAGGGATTCTATTGCACTCTGTTCAGGGGAAAAGAAACCGCTTTGACTATGCTGTCTTTCAGGTTAGCACGTAGCATCACATCTGCATAAATACATTTTTAAGATGCATTTACATAGAAACAAGACAAGATGTAAAAATATTACAATTAATATTAATGTTTGAGACACTGTTAACACTGTTCTGTGGTAACAATACCAAGGACAAAAGGTTTGGAAAGCTTTGCTCTTGAGAAATATAAAGCCATCCAAAACCATGAGAACAAGTTACTAGTCCTGCTAACTAAGGAGGAAAAACATACCAACAACTACTACCAATTGAAAAACAAAATTAGTCAATACGTAGTATACGGAAAAAGTTCTCTCTCCCTGTAAAAAAAATAAATATATCTAAATATATATACATATTACAACACACCTGTACTAAAACATGGCACAGTGTGCTGCATCAAGCTTGCATCAGTCAGCCAAGCATTACAAAACGAAACAACAAAACAAAACAAAAAAAATCGACAAGGTGGTGCAGGGGAAATTACTGAACAATACTGGCTTTTGTATACATGACACCATAAATAGATGAGCTGTAAACCAATGTCCCACCTGGTAATGCATTTCTTTTAATCGAAGAAAGATATGTATTTTAGTTCTTGATTTGCATGTTTTACTATAAATATTATTTTTAGCAGGAAATGTTATAATGTACCTCAAGAGAAAGACAGGGCTTTCTAGAACCTACAATGATGTTGCTGTAAAATATCTAAATATACCACTTAGAACTATGAAAATTAATACATCACAAATTGTGGGGTTTGCTGTGGAATTTTCATTCATTTGCTACTTTGTAACAACATGAGCTTAAGAAAATAAAAATTATGCAAACTTGAGCCCAGTTCAGAAAAACATCTAAAATAGGTCAAAGGTGTTTGCTGAACTGGGGCTATCAAAAATGAAAAAGCACGCATCCTTTTTTCATTATGTTAGAAATATATATATATACACATATATAAAAATACAATCTCTTTTTTAGCTATTGCCTTTCAACTACTGCTTTTGGCATAGTCAATGCATTAACCTGGGGGCTGTCAATCAAGGTGGCAGGGACAGGAATACTGTGGAGGTGATGACCTCTGGGAATGTGAGGAAAAGTTTCAAACACAAACTGTGTACCTTACAGTGTCAGCTACAGTGCTTGAACATGTGTGTGCAGTAACTAAGTTTTATATTCAATGATGCACACCAAGAATCTGAAGGCAGGAACAAACCCGCAAACAATTCCAGATAGCTAAAAGAAAGAAGGTATTTAAGAATCAAGCTTTAAAAGGAGAATATTTTCATAATTATATGGGGTACATTCATAAATTACATCAACATTTAGATAATCACAAGAAAACCCATCCCTACATTTACAGTGGCAGAAATAACAAATGCAGAAGTAAATCACATTTTTTCTGTGCACTATCAGCTTGAAGAAATACATCAATAAACAAATATTCAAGTCAGCTACATTACTTGAAATTGATAAAGGTTAACTAAATTTTAATTGAGTACATGTTTAAAAATTGGTCTCAGTACCACAAAGAATTTTATAGCATTGTAAACTTTACCAGAATTTTAAGTTTGTAAAGGGACATTTCTGAATTTACCCTTTCCTTTCCCCAAAAGGACAGAGCCTTATTTCTTTGCAATAGATTTAGAAACAGAAAATACACTTCAGACTAGTTTACTCACACGCCATTTAACACAAACTATAAGTTATTAACGTTGCTGATATAAGTACTCTTTCCTCATTCCAAAACCTGAAGTGCAACCGAACATTTTGGTTAAAAAGGTGTTGGGTGTTACACACTGCCAATGTAGCAGTACCAGAAGTTTATTGTTAATATCCAAGTTACTTTCAGTGAAGAGTATTTTCGGCTCTTAAGACTTATCTCTTTTTTATTTTTATTGATAACATACCACTGGTGAAAGTAAATACATATCCTGTCCATTGTTTAAATACAGAATTGACTGCTACCCATAAACACTGTAGGCATTATCATCCTCATAGGCCTACTACTCAAGGCCAGTACATATTCTTGGCTATCCACCTTGAGCTTCTGACTTTGCCTAAAGTAGGCCTAGTGGGATAGTGCACCTTTACTGCTATTCATTCATTTTATTCAAGTAGCCAAAAAGAAGGCAATGCCCTTTCTCAATTCATGAAGATACTCTCCAATAAGGCAGGATAAACATTTTTAAATTTTATTTTATAATTTTATTTTATTTTTACCTCCACTGTGCATCTTCTCCTGTTCACATGGGTTCCCCACATTTTCCACAGCAACTACCTTTTGGGGAAGATCTGCTTTGGGGCAGGCTAATCAAGTGCTGTGGGTAAATTCTTCAAATACAAGTATAAATAAACGAGACAAATGCACACAGTGACTTGCCTCTGAAGGTCTAAAAGCCTGGCCACTACCATTTTTTTTGTACTCACTATTCTGCCTTGTGTAGCTTCTCCCAGGAGCCCTCCAAAAGTGATTACAGGAGACATACAGGCACAGTATAGGAAAAGAATCGAGGCCAGGCACTGCAGGCTTAATGCATCCTTGAAGTCACTCAAGAAAAAAGGTGCTTTCCTTTGGATGTCAAGTATCAAACCACCAAAAAGCCTAAATAGGTGAGATGAAACTCGTCAAACTGTACACTAAAGGATTCTAGCTAGTTCAAAACTATGGGCTACACAAAACTGCCAGTGCCTACTGCCAGCACAAATTAGCTATTTCATTATCCAGATTAAATCACAACACAGTTTAAATATACACAATAATCTTATCTATTCTGATTCAGTATTTTCAGTATTTTTCCAAAATATAATCAAACAGATCATCCACATTTATAAAAGCTGGCTAGGTATGCATATAATGGGCTAGATACTGAAAAGATACCTTTACAAATACATTTATCTAAGTAATGTTTAAAGGTAAACCTGGTTTATGATACTCAAAACAAAAAACAGGAGTTATATGCTAAACCTCAACCAAGACCACCATACTGATAATTATGTTTCAATATCAATACTCCAATTGGTAGCTGTAGCTCTGTTTTTGATCCAAATTCTGTACATGAGTATGTTTAAGTCCATACAGATAATAAATCTGAATATATCTAACAGTGAAAAATTTGGGGTATGGAGATATTTCTAAATGGTACAAATACGAGAACAAATATATATCCATCAGTTGAACTGAGAAAGTTATTAACAAGAAATAAAAAATGCATTTTGCTTTTTTTTTTTTTAATTTCAAGAATAAAATATTAAGTAAAAATTGTATCTGCAAAAAAACTGTATTTATTGTTCTTTGTAGGAATTCTATTTTTTTTTTTAAAGGTTTTGTAATACACAATAGTTTTAACTAGAGATAACTGTGAGTAGAAGTCATTTAGCTCCATATACTGTATTAAAAAGGAAAGAAATGACTATAATGAAGCCAAAATGGATCTTCCTGCAAAGGTATGAGAAAGATGCAAATCACTTGAAACATTTATCATTTTGAGGATAAAAACTTTTTACATCTTTTCCAAATCTTTTCAGTTAGTATAATTACTCATATGACATGAGACGAAGTCTTATCCAGATGCATTTCCAGTGTTTGAAAGTTTTTTGGGAAGTACTGCAGAACTAATAGAGAACAATAATACAACTCAACTCAAAAATTCCTTCTGTTTTATTTCAGATTTAAAAGAAACCTAAGCGAAACAGGTTATTTTCCCACCACTTTGTATTCTTTGTCATTTGGCTTCATATGTGTTCAATAAAACAGGTTTGCATTAATGGAAATTTTTAGTAGCTAGCCCAATATTGAAAACTGTACATTCCTACTATAATTACAATAATTGCATGCTCTTGATAATTTTAAATTAAAAATACTTAAAATTCAGTTAAATTAGGCAGCATCTTATACAAAATCCTTCACAAATGTGTTGAGAAACATTGCCATGGGCTTGAAAATGCTTCAAGCAGATTTCCATTTACAGGCAAGAACCCAACACTTGAAAAGGAAAATGGATGCGTACTGTATTTTTTTCTGTTCAAATCTCATCATTAAAGGCTGTGAAGGTTTATCACTTCTATTTCTTTGTGGTAGCTAGTATTTAGGAAAGAGAACACACCTTCCAGTTCTCTCAAGTTCAGGTCCAGCATGATGACCTTCTTCTTTGAGAGTCTCTCCTGTAGGAGTAGATCCATTTGGAAACTTAGGTATCTTCCTTTTCTCCTACAACAACAAAACCGAACACAAACACATTTTGAAAAGATTGCTTTTGAACTAAGAATGATTTAAATAGAGTGTTGAGAAACTCCACGTCTTCCAAACCATTTTCATATCCCCTACTGATCATCAGTTTTTCATTTGCCAAGCCCATTATTTATTAAATGCAGATGAAAAGAGACGTACAACACTCCCCCAAAGATCTTATTAGTGGCTTGCACAATGGTGTAAAACTTCCCTTTCTACAACAATTACCTCCCCTGAGATATGATGAAACAAAGTCCGCCTTTTCAAAACACAGTAAAGACTCAGCCTTGAAATCAAAGTTGTTGTTTTTCCCTCAGTCATTTCCAGAGCAGAAGCCTCCAGCTAGTATCAGAAACTGACCTCAGTTTATAACAAATACAGTATTTAGTGAAGTATAAATGAGAAATCATTCCTCTGTTCAGCAAGCTCCTCGTATGTTTCTTAGCCAATCTTGCATTCCCCAGAAACAATTTAAAAAAAAAAAACATCACCGTTTGTATTTTTTTTGTTTTCTTTTTGGGGGGGCTTTTTTTGGAAACACATCAAGAGGTAGGCTCGCACTACTCATGAAATAAACTGCACTGCTGCTCCCTCTCCATTTCACTGACTCCTCAGATTGCAGTTTAACAGCAGCATCAGCCTTCTGGATTAAGAGCATCAGTCTCCTGCTCTACTTTTGATCCCTGCAGCAGTTGTAGACAATAAGAAAGGGAAGAAGCCACAGCTCCCTAATGTAACACCTCTCCATTGCTCTCAATTCTAAGCCTTGTGGCACAAGGGATCACTCTTGACCTACATTTATCTATACCATAAACATTCAGTAAACATTATTTGTTAGCTGATATACATTAAAATTTGTTTTCAATCAATGGCGCACGCAAATAAAGTTTTTATAAGAATTACAATATTCTTACTAATCATTGTTAGATTAATAATAAAATTTATAGTATGAACACAGGTACAATGTTACAACTCTTCTTTCACCTCAGAATCTCATTTCACAAAGGAAATAAATTAAATACAATTTTCTTAAAAACAAAGCTGGAAACTGATCCAATATTTTTTTCATAAGTGAACAAATGATCTACTTTTTCTTACAAATTGTTGACAGCCTTCTTGATACTTTACTGAAGTTAATACTCAGTGAACAATTAACTTGCATTTGGAAATGCATGGGGGCTCCCTGCTAGATTATTTTCCATTTTATTTATTTATTTACCTGGGAAGGAACACTTTTTGGTGGTTCAATTCGTATAGATGGATCCCATTCTCCTGGAGGTAGTACTGTCACTTGGTCTAAAAATTCATCAATTCCTGATAATAAATCATTTCTGTCTTTAGCTTTATAGGCAACATCATGGAAAACCTACAAAGAGAAAGCACCCAACAATCATTTTTTATTTCTTTAAATTTTTGAATGAGAAATGATTATAAGGAACACTTGATTGTTTTTAAAAAAGCACGGAAAATCTCTAAAAGGTCCTCGGTAGTAAGACTTGCATACTTTCACATTAAAGACAATGCATATGCAAACCTTTATGGATCATAAAATAAGGCTGTTTCATCTTCAAAACCAAAAACTTCTAAAATTTATTAAAATTATAATCTTCAATATCCGGTAAATCAAATTAGTGTCGTATTGCCCTAAAATTTTGCCCTACTGTCACTGCAATGCTATACTGTGCTAAATGAGGACAAAGCAAACAAGAAAAACTAACAATAGCAAAACTGTAAACAAGCTTTAAACAGAAACAATTTTTCTTGAGAAATTTTGTTTGTCCCTCCTCCTGCTCAATCCAACCTTAAAAACCTCTAAAGAGGCACAAGTAGTCAATCTTCTTACTGTTAATAAATAAATAAATGAATAAATAAATAACCAAACCCCACCTAAGCTATACTGTTTCACAGGCTACTACAACACAAACTCTACATTTTACATGGAGGAAAAAAAAACCTGCTAGTTTTGCTATTAAAAACCACCTGCAGAAGATGATCCTAAATTGTATCTGCACATACTGAAGCCTGAACTATTAATCTCTGAAGACCTAACAATTAAGATTTCCAACAGTAAATTAGATAAATTAAAGCCTGTTTGTATTTTATATGTCTTTTTTAGCCACTGAATATTTTTCAGTGTTCTACAATATTCCTGAAAATCAGGCCACCTAAAAATTAGAATCTGCAACTAAAGCGTGCTGAACAAACACTGTATCACGGATCAGTTGCCCACTGTAAAATGACCAGTCTGATTTACATTTCCAAACTCGCAAGAGTGAAGAATTATTAGGATATTTAGCTTTAGTATTTCTCAATTCAGTAGATGGCGCTCGATACAAGATGAGTATTAAAACACCCTAATTTTGCTCAGTAAAATGACTACAGTTGAGTCACTGTGCACTTTAAAACTGTCCACCAGGGCTCTAAGAATATGGCTACAAATTCTTAGTAAAATACCCATATTAATTATTCAACCCTGCTTTAATAGAAAATACCTGCTATGACTTAAATGAATGCACTCTTAAATTTCGTCTTAAACACTCATGTAGTTTGCTGTCATTTTTGATAAGGCCACTCTTATCAGATGCAGCTCTATTTAATAGCTTTATTTCCTAATATGAAAATAGAATACATTAATCAAACATAAGATAGCTTTTCTGAAATACATTAGGCAATTCCACAAGAAAAGCAGGAAGAAAAAAAAAAAAAAACATTATTATCATTTAATTCACTAACACAAGAAAAGTTTTTACTATTCTTCATTTAGCCAGTCTGATTCCCTTTCTTTAGTATGCCACTCCCTAAAATATTTATTAACAAGTCAGTAAATACAGTATTTGAGTCATTAACTACAGGTGTTTAAAATACATCACCCACATCATCTGTCATAAGTGTTGCTATTGATCTTCCAATTTCATGATACTGCGGAGCTTTTCCTGCTGGTCCCAGCAATAAAAACAAAAACCTGTGAAGAAATCAGCCAACAAGATTTGGGATTACTGATGTGAATATATTTAGAGGCTTCTTTCAAACTAATGTTTCAAGAAAATCTGCTGGTCTTCTTTACCATTTCAGATCTTACACACTACCACAAAACTAAGAAAAGACTTCAAAGTCAATACTTTGAACTCAAATAGAGAACAAAAATTATTTTGAAATCTTAATTAGATATAATTTTTCAACTTTTTATAACAAATAAATAAATATATAATAAATAAGTATATATTTGTTGTAAAAGGTTGAATATACATATTTATTATAAGCAGCTAAATATATATATATACATACATATTTACAAAAAAAAAAAAAAAAAAAGAGTAAAAATCCACAGGCTGCAATGCAATGAGTATTTCTTCTGGCCTTCTCACTGGCAAAGAGCCCACAGTCAGGGCCTCAGAGCTTTAGGACATGTTCTCAGTTTTGTGATGATAGCCCCTAAATGGGAGACAAACCCCTCTCAATTTCTGACAATACATAGATGTATTTTAAGCAATGCATCAGACATACTTATATCCTATGTCAGCGGAAGGGAAGGGATTCTACATTTTGGACTACTTTTACCTAAAAAGGTGAAAGTGACGTTTTAGGAGAGAAATCCAATCTGGGGGTGAGACACAATACATGTTACCAGATAAGCTCCATTTCCACTCACAAAAATCAGAACATCACTAGCAGAATTATTAGTTGTTTTCTGTGATTTTTTTTTTTAAACAATGCTAATATTTAGAAGTTCAAAAAGATATAAAATGAACAGTAAACTTCAGTAAATGTTTTTACTGTATTCCATGAAAACAATGTTTCCATATCGAAAAAGTAGCACTCTCATTTCAAGGCACAAAAAGCTCAATGTTATTTTTCTTGACTACAATAACCAAAACTGGGATTGTATCTTCAGAATAAAATATGCTATTCCATATAAGCCAGTCTGAAGCATTCTGAAAAATTTAAGACAGCAGAATTTTAGCTCCATTAGTACAATTAGTTTGAATTTCCCAAGAAACATTGTGAGCTCCTTTGGTAACTACCATCTAAAAATTCTGACATGTTGAAGAAAACACTGCTAAGATTATTTTTACCTGCTGCTATAGCGTATATGCTGAAAACAAAGAAGACAAACACACACTTTGGCAATTTTTTAAATAAGTAAATAAAACCCACATATTTACAGACTTCTGTCAAACACCATATTGTTTCATGCAACAATGCATCAATGCTTACAGAAAATGAAGTTATCTCCTCTAGGGCCAAGGTATGACCAAACAACCTGTTACACTGATAAACATAAGTCTAGATTTTCAAAGCTGATAGTCTGTGATTTTGAATGTATTCTATTTGAGATCTGAAATATTATTAAACTTATACTACAAGTTTACTTATATAAAAAGTAAAGCCAGACTTTCCAGGCATTTATTTACCGTGTAGGTACCGGAACCTCTGTGAGGCCTGAGAGAAGCACAGCAGGAGAGAGCCTCACAAAAGCAATAATAGGTCTTTCTAAAAAATCTACTTCTCCCACTAACACATTTGATGCTTCTGCTCCTGAAGGAATTTTCCTCATGAAGTTCATATCAACCTAGTCATGTGAAAATGAAACAAGTGCATTTGTTAACATAAACTCTATAACATAAAATTTTTGCTATCAGTTATTTACTAGACATAAAAGCTACAAAGAAAAATACAAAAGCAAAATAAATACTCCAAAATACGGAAAGGACAGACATATGCATAAAATATCAGCCTGCCAGTCACTAACAATAAATTATTTTGTGTAAGACACGATTACTACTTCCTACTATATTCTAAAAGACTCCAGACTGCATAATCATCTTTCTAAGATTACTTATCAAGACAGACATACTGAGATAGGACATACTTAAATTAAGCATAATTAGCTACGGAGAGTTCATGTAATTACTCATGGTTTCTGGAATGCAGTTAGTTATTTACACAGTTGTGTATTTCAAATATATTAGGAAGTTGTAATTTTGAAAAAGAATTTGTATATTTACATCTCATCCATGAAGAATGACAGTTGAGAGATCTAAGCTTTCACTTCTGCACATAATTTCAGAAAAGCACATGAACTCTTTGTCCACACACATACATGCACAAGTACCAATTACATTGCTATCTAGAGAACTTACAGATGGCCTCTTGAGTCCCACACCAAGTGTGCCACAACTACAGTGCCAGGAGACTGACTCCTGTCCAACAGGAGACAAGGCAGGTGTACAGAAGGACAGGCCAAGCAAAAACACAAAAACTGTGACAGAGAAGCAGGAATAAATAGCACCTGCTATCATCAGATGAGAACTATGGTGCAAGTTCCCTCTGTTAAGCATAATTATTTAACGTGGAAAACCAATGTTCTTAATGTTACACAATGCAGATGACACTACAGACTGACTTTTATAGTAATGGCCATAACGCAACTTACCCAGCAAATTTTAATTATCAAAGAAGCATGGAATTAATTCAAAGTAGTACAAAAGATTTGATTCAGAATGTGACATTATACACTCCTGAAATGAACAGTAATTTTTATATAGCAAACTTAAAGAATGAATTCCCTCTAAAAGCCACGTGCCTGTCCCCAAATAAAAGCACCTGGGAGAACACACTTCAACATTATCTATAAAATTGCTGTTATACACCCTTATAGCAGACCTGAAAACACCACCTTCTACATGAGAAAGTACAGAGGCTACACTTATTAGGTTACCAAAATATCAAAAAGTTCACCAACCACCAAACTAAAAGTTCAGTCCCATAGAGTTAAGAATATTTGACATATACAGCATACGCCACATTCTGATACTACACACAACTTGTATGCAACTAAGACTGCAGTAAGAGCTAATGCAATTTTTGCTACATAGCTCTTGTGCTAAAAACAAAGGCATTTAATGTGACTTACCTTACTAAAATCAACGGTGCTGTTTTCTCTGCTTCCACCTGTCCCAGTACCTTTAACATCTCCACTCTTCCCATTGTCCAAATTTCCAGGTGCTGACTGAGGAGATGCTAACAGCCCTAAGTTCAAATAAAGGAGGTAAGTTCAAAATGGCATTGAAAGTGAACCAAGTATGCAACATATTAAAACTAGATGTGGCAGCTCACTTAAAGCAAATGTGCAAGTTATTCAGAGTGCTCCACATTAGTATCAAAAATGCAATATTAACAATTCACTGTGCTCTCAAAGTAACAATATGATTAAAATAAATAAAAAGTAAATATTGCCTTAGGCAATATGATGGCCATTTGTAGAGCCGTCATGAGAAAGTAAGAAAGATTCTGATGGTAGAAAAATCTAACAAATGCTGACATTTTAACTGTAACCACCCCAGTAGTTGTTAGACATCATCTTCACTATATTTAGAAGACCTTAAATACCAAACACCTGCTAACTATAACCTTGCTGTGTAGCAGGTATTTCAGTTGTAAAAAGACTGGCAAACTTCAGGCTACAACTATAAGCAGCAATACCCTGGTTGTAAACTAAACCCATACAAGCAAATAGCTTGTACATACAAACCGTGACTTCAATCAACACAACAAAACTCTTAGTATTAATCCAACCAAATGATTACTGTACTAAATCGTCTCTTCAGCGTATTAGCTGAAGAGTCATGTACAGTGAAGATACTCAAGTTAAATGTACAACATCCCTCTGATATCTACACCAAGACACAATAATTTTGCATAGCTTGCTAAGCTACCACTGAATTGCATGTTCAGTGAAGAGTGCAAAAAATAAAGTGATCCAAGTGTTTCAATATACTGACTCTCACGCTGCCACGGTCAGCCCTACGTAAGTAGCACTTAAACTGGTCTAAGGATGTGTAACTAAACCTAAATCTTATTTTTTTTATTTTTATTACAGAGTGTTCCTTTGTTCAGTTTAATGTGAATTAGAAGAGCATTTTGCATTAACTGTCTAAACTAGACCTTTCGGATGTGGTGTTAAGCTTGCTTTAACATGCTTCCAAAGCAACAACTAAACAAAGCCTAAAGCCTAAGGCCTTTATTTTATGAAGAAAGTTTGTATTTAGATCAATCATCACTCCAGTCAAAATAAAACCCAAGTCCTCACTGGCTGCCTTCTGGCTACTGTTCTACTCTAACTACTGCTGGAAATGCAAGGTTGCTTCCCTCCATGCTTATTATTTAGCAACTTGATATTATTTAACATTTCAAAACTAGAACTGAATTCATTTTATTAGTTCCCCAAATTTATTTCCAAAAAACTCTTTCAAAGTGCCATCATCAATCAAAAACATGCAGGTCAAAGCCTTAAGCACTAATTTTCAATTTTATAGCTTATACGAGTTTAAGTGGTGTGGTCAGTTTTTCCTGAAGCAAAAAAGCAAATGACATTAATTAGCTGTAATTTCCTTTGTGAAATCTAACCATGCACAAGTAATGAGTTAACATTATAAATACTATACTCAGTTAGTTCAACTGATAATAATCACTTTCTACCCTTCCACTCTGAGCTCAACACCTAAGCATGACTATTCCAACATAATTATGTCCATACAGACAACAGTTATTAAATAGAAAAGTTTTAAAGACAAAGTTACATCACATTTCTCCTTGAAGAAATATTTAGGTTTTTTTTCTTTTTAAATTAAAATGCAGTGGGTGAAAAAAAAAAAATACATACTTCTAGAAATCAAATATGGAAAAGCCTTCCGACTTATTTTCAGTTAGTAGACTTTCACAAAAGTTGTTCAGAGCATTATTTTATATAGCTTTATAACACAATTAGTAGTGAATTAAGGGATCTCGTGTAACAAGCTCCTTAGCTGTTACTCACAGGGATTACAATTCACTAACATCACTAAACTTTTAAGTGTACATCTTTAGCTGTGAGACATTTGCCCTCCTAGCTCATCCCATGAAATTCATAATGCAACCATTTCAAAGTTTGAAAAAAATAAAGCTGTTCTTGAGAGATGACAAAAGAAAAGAATTTTAAAGGGTATCTTTCGCCTGCTTTACTTTATATAAACTGATGACTGGTTGATAAAAATCAAGTGGCAGTATGAGAGTGTGCCCATCTTCCTGCCTTTTACAGTAAATCACAGTTTCAGTATCCTTCCAGCTATTTACAAAAGAGTAAGAAAACATAAACTGAATAGCACAAGGACAGAAGAATGCTGAAAAGAAGAAAGCCATCTATTAGCAAATTAAAACACTTCACTGAGAGAAGGCAACCTCAATCATCAAGATGTGGAAGAAGTATGCAAGCTGCAAAATTACAGACCATGATCCCTAAATGGAATGAACTCAGACAAGTGGGTTTTTCTGACAATAAAGATGACTTTTGCTTCAGAAGTCCCTTCTGAGTCTGTCTCACAAGACAAAGATTAGTTCAGTTACAGGCCAGAAATTACAGTCTAAGAATGTCCTCCAAAGCATCTGGAAGGAAGACGTCTCTCTGTGGTCGGACAATGTCTCGAATTAAAAACTGGGGGTGGGGAGAAAACCAACAGAAAACAAAAATGTATTCCATCATTATTGCTGTTCATCTTTCCCTGGATTTTTTAGCCCATTTATTTATGGACTAACTGGGAAATCATCCCTTTCAGATTTTTCAGTTACAAGAAACAACCCCTTGAGGGACAAAAGTAATCTGAATGTGACTTGGGAGATTCTGGTGGAAAACTTTAATAGTGATAGTAATAGTTTCAGGTATTCAATCATTTGTTTGCCTCCTGTTGGGTTCTTGAGATCTTGGGTCTGGCATTCCTGTCAGACAAGTAGAAAATAAGAGAACTGAAAATTAATTACAGCTGTTAATTAAAAACCAGAAGTAAAGTATCTTAGAAAAGTCATTCATAAGAGAGATTGGTCTTCATGTGAATTCTCTTTTTATTTTCCTTGATGGAGGCAGAGAGGGGTTTTAGTTCACTTTTCTGAATTGAAGTAAGGTTGGACTCAAGATAGTCTGTAAAATAATTTACTCTTTCCATTCAAGCAGCTTGGCTGCAAAATGTGAAAAAACAGATAACCACAGCTTTTTCTGTTAGCTTATTTTTACTGCTCTACGTAGCAGTGTGCTCTGTTTTACCTTGAAACTAATCCTAGTAAAGAGATGAACAGATAGAGTTGGAAGGGTAAAAAAAAAATAAATAAAGGATACTTACACTAAATACATACTAACAACAAAACAGACTGTATTTTTCAAATACAGTCTGTGCACAGCAGCAGTTCAGAGGGAGCTAAGTTCCAGTAATCTTTCAATCTAATTACTAAATAAGAAAGGAAGGAAAGCAAGCAAAACTTCCCCAGTGAAAGACTTGGGTGAAATCAGCTTCTCTTATTGTTTGTTTTAAATACACAGATACAAAACAGAAAAACCTAAAAGCTAGATTATGGCAGGAAAGAAGTTCTGAAAGAAAAAAATAAATGCAGCAGGAGCTTGAAGGCTAAAAAGCAAGATTATCCCTTTAAAGAACAAGATTTATCCAGTAAGTAAGCCAGCTAATAAATTACTGAGCTCTGACCTAGGAATGTTCTGAACTACTTTACCTTACTGTTGCATATCAAACAACAAAATAATGTCTGATGTTGAAACACTTCACTAATGGAAAGCTACCTGGAAGCAGGTATAGATGCACTGAATCTGCCAGTTCCATCAAACTGCTACATTTTTTAATGGTCCTGTTTTTTAAAAGCACAAAAGCAAAAATAAATCTGCTCAACAACTTCATAATAAAACTAATCTATAGATACAATTGACTACTGCATCCTTCCTAATTCTTTTGATAGTACTCTCTAATACTTCACTGCTGTTGCTAGCTCTGGATATCAATCACTTGTGTAGAACATTACTTCATCCACTGACAAAAATACAATAAAAACAAAACCTGGCATGGACTGTAAGTGAGTGGTAGAAAAAGGCCAATATCTTTGACATTTTGCTTACATATTATGTTTTAAAACCTTATTCCTTTCAACTACGCCAACGAAAGTTAAATAAATAATTTTTTTGCGAGCTTTTGTTAAAAAGCTAAGAAGTTAGAAGTGCTGAACAAGAAAACAGTCACAAGTGAGAAGAAATAAAACATGCAGGCAGAAGTAACTGTTATCACAATCCCTTGTGCCCAAGTTATGTGCCAAAAACATCACAATGCAGTGATCCTGATGCACAAAGCATCACACGTGGATAGTTTAAATTTTGATAGTTGCCTGGTGTTTTGCCAACATTCTCCTCTGTCTTCTCTTCCTGGCTTTCCTGCACTTCTAAGTCCTCCTCAGGTGGGTGGATAATTACTGAAGGAATATCCTTGCCCTGAAGAGGATTTGGATGGGCACTTGTGGTTGGTGGGTGGCTGCAGGTAGGACTGGAGGGTGGTGTGTTTTGAGGGGTAGTTACAGGGGTTGTACACCTTGAGGTTGCCGGGGTTCCAGCTCTTGAAGAGGGAAGAAGGTAATTGAGAAGAACTGACAAACGGTTTTCTCCTCTCAGGGAAATATTTGAGGCAGAGAGACCTCTTCGCAAAGAGTGGCGGGAGGCTGAAAGGCCTTCCCCTGAGATAAAACAAATGAAACACCATGAGGCTTACAACAGTGACATACTAAATCAGAGAAACAAATACGGATTAACAATTTACATAGTAAATTGCAAGCTGTATGGGCCAAAAGTGTCATCCTCATGCAAGTGAGACAAGGTAAGAGCAGACCTGATTTTAGACATTAGAGAAGTCAGAAGTTACTCGAAAGTACCAATCAGTACACCAAAGATATGTGGGAGAAGATATTGTTTTAAAATCGGCGAGAATTTTTTTAATGTAAGAACAAAACTAAAAAATGGTATCTCTTCAAAATCCTTATTCCAAATCACACAGCAGCTACCTCTAATGCCATCAAGAAAAACTACCATAAAAATCTTTAGTAATTAATACATTACAAAAGTTCACAATTAATTCATTCATTATATATAATTAATATTTTTATGAAAATATTTTTAAAAACAACACGATTGAACTATCAAATTATGTTACATGCTACTGTCTTCCTATAGAGGTCTTGTTTAATTGTTAAGTTTTCTAGCCAAGTGTAGTCTCAATACATAGTCTTAGGCCATAAAGAGAAGTTTAAATGATTCCTTACTGCGACTTACCAAATACCCCCAAATTGCCTAAAATCAAACACATCTCTCCAAAATTCACTGTGACTTTTCTTCCCCCATCCAGTCTCCACTGGATTCATCCCCACTACCTTCACGTTAAAGAGAATATTCTTGTCATAGGTCCTTCAAGGTTTCAGTTTGTCATGGATTCTAGTTCTTTCTAAAGCAGGAACAGAGACTGCATCTTCATATTTCCATTAGAATGTTTAGTTCAATTCACAACAATAAAAAAGGAGAGAAAAATACCTGGGATGTAAGTCACCTTAAGAAAAGAAACAATTACTTCTCCTACAATCCAAATCAAAGCCATGCTATTTTCACATGATATGCCATCAAGCAAAACCAAAATACCAAACTAGACATATTTAGTCTCAGATTTGTACTAGCCAAGATTACAGAGACCAATACACTTGACAACTTCAGAACAACTTGCAAGACAGAGGCACAGAAAGTATACCTAGGTAAACGTCACACACATTCCCCTGCAGCATGGAAAAGTGGATCCTACAGATACAAACGATTTAAAATAAGAACTGATGTCTTAGAGTTGAGCAATTATAATGGCAGTACAGAGAAGTCAGGAGGGCCAACAAAGCAAATTGGTTGATTTTATCTGTATTAATCATTACGAATAACAACTACACTGGACTTGCAAGGATGTCTGAGTTACGAACATCAGATGTCCTAAAACTAAACACATGTGTACAAGGTGTCTAAAAATTATTATACATGTGTTTGTTTTACCAGTTTAGTAGAGAGTGACTATATGATGATAAAGGAAAAGTTAACAAGTGTATGAAAAAATCAATCCTGGGGACACAGCTGTTAAAAGATGGGTAAAACCAAGTCTGTATTTGAAACTTTCACGTTTGCTAAACAAAAAAAGAATGAGTCAGAAGTTATATGGAAGAAATTGTACTTTTAATCAGTCACATTTCCTTTCTAGGAAAAACTGATTCTGAAACTATCAGTGAAAAGTATGCATTGTTTACTCACTAGCTAAGAACATGCATCAGAAAGTTCAGGCTAGAGAACACTCCACAGACATACTGAACCTGGACTCAACCCAAAAAGCACTTGACTAAGCAGAGCGTATGTTCTAAGAAATGAGACATTTCCAAAGACTGGAAAGGAACTTTGTTGCACAGAGTGACTCATGAAATCAGTATTAAGTTTTCACTGTACTAATAACTTTAGCTTGAAATTTCACATGGCTTAGTTAATGCAAAGCGTAAAAACAAACAAAAAAAAAAATCAGAGAATGGAAACAAGCCATAAAAACAGAAGTAAACTGCTCTGCAGTTTAAAGTCTCTAAAAATATTGCATATACCTTTCTTGTGCATTTTTTTTCCTCCCCCAGACAGATTGTTCTACAGAAAACACGGCAAGAACTGTGTCCTACAGAAAAGTAATTTCTTCACCATTAGAATAGTGAGCTCTCTCACCATGTAAAAATAACACCGAATTAAAAGTCAGTAATTGGCAGCATCACTGAACTCAAAACATGATCACAAAGCAAATTCTCTTGCATAAACTAAATAAGCAAGCAGTAGCTACCTGACAAGCATATGAAACTACGCCACAACGATGAAATTCCTCAAACGTTACATATTTTATTCAAGCGTACCCTAAAAAGCATTAGGGCTAACGTGCATCTACTTCTACACTTCAAAATAATAATGCATGCTATATATACAGGCAGGAGTGAAGCATTTGAGTGAATTCAAAAATATACAGAAACATCATCCACAGCTATGCATGGCATACACTGTTACTATTAGTTCATTGCTTATCAAGAAGAAAACACTTATCTGCAACTATCAGCTGAATTTTCCTTCATCTCCCAGTGAAAACATTATGTAACAGGTTAGAACAAACTGGACACTACAACTTATCTCACCATTTCGTTCAAGCAAGTGAGGGTCAGAATGTTTCTTGCCTATATCTGCGAAAGACCGAACCAAGGGAATCCGATTGCTGAATTTCTTCTCATTCTGATGATGGTGCCTTTTTAGAAGTGCCACTCTCACATTCTCCCGTATGGATTCATCCAGTTGGCCAGAAGCTATCATGTTGTCCAAGACCATATCTACAGAACAGTGAAAATAGAAAAATGAAATGTTTATATATATATAGCTATTCTTCCACACACCCAAACACTGTAGTTGCAACAAATCATATGAAAAAAAAATGAATTATATGATAAACAGAAGTGTGTTTTCAACATCAATGCCATCTTCAAGAATCCACAGGAAATTTTCAAAGATGTCATTAAACGAGTAAATAAGCAAAACAGAGAATGTAGATCCAAAAATACTAGTAATATAATTCTAAGAAATAAGCTACTTAATATTTTATGGTTTACTTTCAATTACAACTTCCTTTCAAAAAAGAAACACCTGTGTATTCAACTAAAAGTGAATACACAAAGAAAGAAAAAATGCAGAACAGACACCTTAAAGCCTTAATCTGGTGTTCCCTGTTTTGAAAGTATACAACTACACTAGAAGGAAAGTTGTAAGATAACGGGATGAATTCCATAACTTCTGTTACTCTCAGATGACTCGAGCTCCTGAGGCTTGTAACGCACACACTTTAAAAAAGGAAATGTAAAATGAAAGCTAGTTTTATCAGCTAAAACTGATAATCAACTGGCAAACAGTATCAAGTTTCAAAGGTGCATCTCATCAGTATGCTCACACAGATGAAAGTCCGCTGTGATTATGTAGTCATTTTTACTTAGAAACACACACACCTGCACAAACCAACATTACCCTATGTGACACAGAACTTTTCAACGTATTTTTCTATTCTTAATTAGTGCATCAATGAACTACAATGATAAGCTGTAATCGCATAGAACTTTTCACAATGAAAAAAGTTATGGCTCAAAATGCTTTACAAGCAAAATTATATGCCATAAAGTCTTTGCCAGTACAGTACAACCTCCTTTGGGAATCACTGGTAACACACAGTCTTATGCTATGGCTTCTCAAAAGAAACTCCTGGCCTGTTTAAGGGAAAACTATGAAAACTATGAACACCTATCCAGGGAACCGAGATAATACTTTATAGCCTTGTGTAGGATAATAATCCTTGGCAGAGTATACTTTCATAATGGCACCAAAAATTAACTTAAAACTAATTTATGCAATCTCTTCATATGTTACAGACCCGCCTAAAATATTTGCTATCAAAAAAAAAAAGCACTGTTTACACAGAATTAAGCAATAGCTATCTTTCTTATAAACTAAGATTACTTCTATATTTAATTTAATAAAACTCAATTAATGATCGATTGCTTTTACAAACCATGTACATTTTTCCTTAGCAAGTCAGGAAAATAGGAAAGGAACGCCAGTTTCCTAAGAAAAAATTGAACACTTAAAAGAAAAAAAATTCAAGTTATGCTAACTTTTTTATGCCAAAACACCTCATCCTTCTCAAACTTGTTGGGCAACCCTAAGCCTAGCATGATTCCTGAGCAGACATACCACTGTGTGGCACCTGTAGCAAGAGATACCAGGAAAATTAAGTGAAACTAGTTCGAAGGCATTCAGGCTAAAAAAGTATAACTCTGATTTTAAAAAAAGATGATTCCAAGATGATTCTACAGTACCCAAAATGACCATGTGATTAGTGAGGCCATACAACACAGTAGGTCAAACGTATAAAAAACAATAGATGTGCAACGCTCAACTGCACTCATGGCATCAAGTTAACATCAGCCAAGTTATGATTAATAATTATGGTACTAAAGAGCACAAATAAGTCCTAAAATGCTCTGGAAAATATTTATATTTCATCTGTAAAAACAAAGACAAAGAACACATTCAGGAATTAGAACAAAGGTAGATTCTAGACCTCATCCTAAAAACATGTAAATAAAGGAGGTGCTACTCAACCAGCAGAGTTCCTTGTAAGTGAACGACCAGCTTTTTCAACCAGATGAAGAAAACTACAGATGTACATAACTATTTCTTCAATACTTCATTTTCAAGAATATTTTTAAAAAGCATTTCAAGTAGAGATTAAAATTTAGAAATAAAGTGTTTCAAAAAAAGTTTTGCTGCAACCTGCTATCTCATCTAGTGTGTTTGCTCTCATGTCCAACATGACCGTCCCATTAAGAATACAGCTTCGCAGTTCAAAGAGACTATGTAGAGACAGAGTTGCTACATAAGGCTTGCTCCACCGATCACCACCATCTTCAACATCCTCTTCGAATTTTAGCCACCTGAAATGAATACACATACAAATATTTATATTTCTCCCAGAAAACAGACAACTTGGCCAACCCTGCCCTCTGTGGCTCTAAGCAACACTGAAGAGGAAGATACATCAGTACATGCTGACTTTCCTTTCTCAGAAAGCTGAGCAGATTAACAGAACACTTACCTAGCTCTTTGTCCAGACTGAAGTCTTTTAGTTCTAGTCCATTTTGTTTAATCAGGTTTAAACAATACCTATCTATTCATAAATTCATAAGAACAGTGTAGGATTGTGCTACGTTATTTGATCTGCATGTCTTAGTTTCGTCTGTATTTTAGGATTAAAAAACTGTCTGAAATGCATTGTATATAATGTTGATTCTAGGGTGCCAAGTCAGACACTCAAGAGTTAAGTAACATTAATGTTTAACTATTAATTGGCTTTTATTCTAATTCACAGGTATAATAGAAGCTGAATTTCTGCAACAGTCAGAATGCAATAAGGTAATCGGAAGCAGTGCATATTACAACACATGTAAAAGGAAAAAAAATCAACTCTGGCCTCCTACAAAGGACACACACACAATCTTTGAAAACAAACAAAAAATTAAAAGACCTTCCTAAGAACAACATATGTAAATACCCAATATTATTTAGATTTGAGTAAAAAAAGACACTATTATCAACAATAATAGAGCAAAGTTTTCTGAGACAGTAAATTCTGCATTACATGGTTAAGCACATGTATTAATAAACAAACGTTGTAGCTTTCACAAAGCTACAGTGAAATTCAGTGTCTTTTGAGAAGCCATATTAATTTCTCCAGAATTTGACAAGTAGAAGTTTCAGTCTTCTGAGCCTGAATTAAAAAACTCCTTCAGTTCAAGAAAATTCCAACTCAGACCTAGTCTGCAGTTCTTTCAAATAAAATCACTAGAAGATACACCTTGAAACGATCTACCTTTGGCTTACCTTGCAGTTTCTTTCCACTCATACTCTTCTCCATCCCTGAAGCAAAGTTCATCCATTTCAGTGAAGAGGTCATGAGGAATGTGTTCATCATCATCTTCAGTACCCAGGATAAACTGCACTCGTTGGGATGGCGTGTCTTGAAGAAAAGGAGAAACTCAACAACTAAAGTAACTCACACTTTTATTATAGAAGAAATAAAACATAACAGTTACATTTTCCAATCCCAGCAAGAAGCATGCAGCACAAAATTATCTTCAAGAGTATTTTTAGATTCAGATGAAAGATCTGAATTACTAATAAACTCAGAATTAAATTCTGCTTTTGCAGTGTTGTCATCATCCGATAAACTATTTCTGAAAAAAGCTCATGAAAACAATATTTATTATCTATGAAGATCTACAGTAGATCGTTTCTGTCCCAAATCCAACATATTCAAAGAAATCCATAAAAACTAAATCTCAGGAGGCAGTACAATTCCTTACTATCAGACAACTGGAAGACTCAAGTAAGTATTTTAAGATCATGGATCAAGTTACCATGGAAATGCTGCTTTGTAGCTCTATCTATATTTTTTAAAGTATTGAGTGACAGAAAATACAAGATCACAAAATCTGAGAAATTGAGTTTAATGCAGATAACCAATATTTTTATGATAAAAGAGTATTATAAACCCAGTCCAATTCAGTGCAGGCTGCTGAACGTTCATTTACACACCTGAAGCCCAACACTTCATGACTATATAGAACACAACAAAATGATTGAAGATAGAAACGCAATTACAGTAAGAATAAAAGAAACAGTGCTTGAGCACAAAATAACTATTGTAAGCTTATTTTCAAGAGACACAAAGAACTCCAGACAAATTTCTTACCATATGATGGAGATTCTCTGCCATCCTCTCTATCAGTTTCTTTTTCTTTTTTTCTTCTGTGATGTCTATGCCCACGATGTCTATGCCGTCGACGACCTTGCTTTCCAAATGGGACATGAACGCCAATATACACAGCTCTGTGGCCTGTCAAGAAAGTTGAAAAGAAAACAATTACACACACGTGCACAAAAGGACCTCCTCCCCAAAATTTAGCATCACTGTGAAAAAGACAGTATGGTTATTCTGCAGTTGAACTTGATGACCTTAAGGTCTTTTCCAACCTGACTGATTCCATGATTCTATAAGACATGGAATTTGACAAAGCTAAAAAGAAATCCAAAAGTACTTGGGAAAATGATGTTTACTGAATTACTGTTGCCATTCGCCCTCTATTTTTGCCCAGTGTCAAGAAACTAGTGTTATACTCATTTCCCAAGTAAACTGGGTAAGAATAAATTGTGGCCCAATTCAAGAACTCCTCTGTGAAACATGTAATGTTTGTCAGTTGCCTGATAAACACCAGGGAGCCAGAAGCACAGTAAAAAAAATTACAAGATATGCCTTTTGTTTACTGAAAATCATCATACAAACTTCATTAAGAAATTACCCATAGCTTATAAGTCAGAAGTAGTTTTCTACAGTTGAGCAAACTGTCAATATTTTTAAATATCATGTGACACACCTATGTAAACCTGATGTTCAAATAAACCATTAATTTAGTATGAGGAAGGTAACAGAAACTTACACAAGCAAATTTATGCCTAACATATCACACAACTGACAAAAAGTTTTTTGTGGATTTTTCTCTCCTCTCCTTTTTTGATTCTTGAATCTTTTAATAGTGCAAACAGCTCTTTACAACATTTACTTTAAACATCTTATTTCTCTTTGGCCTTTATATTAAGGCAATACTAGCATCAACAGCCTGGCAGAAGAAATGAATCCAATTGTTCTGAACAAGCTACTGCCATGTTTATTCTAATACAGTTGGCATATACAGTAATCTTTTCAATTTCTTCTTCAACAATTTCAGGAAGAATCACATTAACAATAAGCCTGGAGGTTAACACTGAATACTTGATTACACTGAATACAGAAGGCTGACATTAGCAAAAGGAAAAGGAAGTGGCTTTCCACCTCTTAGAGAAATGTAAATTCAGCAAATTTACAGAAGTCAAGCAAGTCCCCAGGAGTTGTGACCACACACACACACACACAGACAGAGAGATTATGAGGACATTGAAGAATCTGTCCATTACAGAGCTTTGAAAAATAATGTGCTAGTATGCCAAATTTGCCTTCCAGTAGAATCTCTAAGCCCTCCCCAAAATATAAATCTTTTTTCATAATACATTTTAAAACAGTACTTTCATGGTTCTGCACAAGAGAGAAGACTAATAAAAAAAATAAAACCATGAACAAACTCAATGCTTGTTTCATCTGTTGAAGATTGCTTTCCAAATTATGAGACTTGATTGTTGATGCAATTTGAACACTGAGCTTTAATTAGACCTGACTGACTGGGACTGTGACCAAATGTGAAATGAAGCATATTAAAAATAATTTGTTTCCATTAAGAGTGGAAAATTGATTAAATTGTTGACGCATTTATTACTTCTATTTATAGACAGAGAATCTTTCATGAGTTTCTTACAAAAAGAAGCTGAACCTCACCCTCCATAACTACTGCGTGAGAGATCATTTCAGAGCAATTATCACCTATGCAACTCCTGAATGTTAATCAATCAACCTGGCATGTAATATGGCTAGATGGCACCATTAACAGCAGTCAGGTTACTAATACCACAGCGATGCAATAACTAAGTACAGAGACACCCGACAAGGCTTGAGACAACAGACTTACCAGGTCCTACTCAGATCTGCCCACTGCAACCACCACTAGCAGCAAATGCACTAACCATCCCCACCACCATACACTGTGAGGGCACGTTATATTTTACTGAGTCAAGTAGCATGTATTAAGCTCTAATTAAACATACAGTTAAACAGTCAACAGTTCATTGATGTTTGCTACTCTACCTTCAGGGTATCACAGCTGAATGACACTGAATGAACCTTCCAATGGTTTATACTACCTTTCAGCCCTCACTGCCCATAAGCAACTTGTGTGAATGGCTATTTGCTCATGTAGACACTGTTTGGCAGGTAAGTGTGAAACAAGAATACTTTCTCCAATTACCTTTGTACCTGCTTTATACTTGCAGAGTGAGCTAACAGCTAGATCTGCACTGGATTTCAGAACTAACAAGAAACACAGACAAGCCCGATGACTTTCAGCAATTAAGTAAAACACATCACAATCCAGTGTGATCCTATCAGAGATACTTAAAGAGAAGAAACAGTGAAAAAGGCCTCTCAATGTATTTATTTATAGGAAGATGGAAAGTCCAATACACTAATCAAGTTTGGCCATTGAAGCCAAGTGGTTTTTTTTGTTTGTTTGTTTGTTTTTAAATCATGGACATGCATGAACAAAGAAAGCTCTACTACTACCTAGGAAATCAAAAGTGCTGCCAAGTACATGAACACAAAAAGGCAGGGCAAAAGCGCCCACGAATTAGACAAGTTTAACCTTAATTCTAACTTCATAAAGAAAAGCACTAAAAAGTCCCTGAAAATAAAGACTTGTATTGAGTAGGCCTGTGTTTCCTTGGTTTCATTATTTAGATAGCAGTAATTAATGCTGGAAAATGAACATATACTAGCACAATTTCCAATAATTAACAAGATTTTCTTCCTTCAATCCCAATGAACTGGGTAATGTGACTAACAGTTCCCTTCACCCAGGCCTTAAAAAAAAAAAAAAATTAGATAAAGACAGGTAAGTCTAAAAGGCCAGAATCCATTATTGGGACCATGTTACTTAACAAGGAACACAGCCTTTTACCTGAATATTATTTTTAAAAGCTTAAAAGGTACAACTGCTTGACCTTCAAAGCTTAACTCGCACAAACATATCTGTACCACAGTACCACTCCCAAGTAAATCTTGTTAAAGAATTACATTAAACCTACCATCAACAGAATTATTACACTGCCTGATACTAAATTTAACGATACAGAACTCAAGAGATAATTGTTCATTTTAATCTAACATGACTTTATCCAAGCTTAGCTGTTCAAATCCACCAAGGGTATTTACTATTAAGGCCTTTATCCCTGTGAAACAAATTTAAATATTAGGAGTTTGCTGCACATCCCAATTAGATGGTCTTACTCTGCAAGTCAGTTTATATAAAGTCCTATAAAACTGACAACAAAAAACACTGTGTTTAATTTCCTTATTTCTTCACAGAGCTCTATGTAAATGGTGATACAAGACTTCTAAAGTCAAAAACATACATCAAGGATGCTTTGATGTGGCAACTGTGTACACACGATTCCGTACAGGAATTCCTTTTTTCTAACCATCACTGATAACTAGATGCCTTTCAAGATTCATACAAAGGAGAACATTCTTCTCCATGTTACCAATAAAAACCAAGTTTCTGTCTATGTGAAAAGGAATGTGATACATTCTCAAATCTTGATCCTTCAAAATCTGAACTGCAGAGATGTTAATTAATGTTGTATGGGCCACGTGTAGATTCGCTAGCTGTTATCAACTCTCAAAGCAGGACCAACTTCAAAGCTGAAGCTTCTTTATGATCAGGTTGCTCAGGATGACAACCAGTCAAGTTTTGAGTATTTGAAATGATACACTCTACAGTCTCTCTGGGCCACCCCTTCCAACATACAACCAAGCCCCCTATGAAAACAAATTCACAACGCAAAAGCTGCACTTCCTATCCCCCATCTTTGCATCTATTCCCCCTCGTCCTTTCATTGTGCATCTGGCAAGAGACTGACTCCACATTCTCTATAAGCTCCCCATAGTCACTTGATGACAGAGACTTCAAAACAGAAATTGCTATTTTTCAACATCTTAAGAAACTGGAAAGGTCATTTATTTCACACAGAAGCCTGTTTGTATGTGATCACCTCGGTTTTCCAAGCATCAATTTTCTACAAAAAGTGTCTTATTATAACCAAAGGGTCTTTTTTTGTGTTTTGTTAAAAGAATTATTTGACAGAGATTATCACTTCCCTTGAGAATAAAGTATCTGAAATCAATTTTTTTCTCAACAGATTTATATAAAGGAATTTATATAAAATAAATTATTCCACAAAGGTTTATGTGCCTTAGCTAGAGGCCACAGTTCAAGATATTTTAGAATCTATTAAGCCTTCTGGGCCCTATTCTGAGATTTCCTGTTGCTCACAGTAATTAAGCATATCTGAGAATATGGTCTTTGTACTGAAATATCTGAGCAGATAAGACTGAAAAGCATAACTGAAAATTTTCACATGCACAGTGTATGGTAAAGCAGCTCAGTAAGAAAGAATGTTTTCTCACTACACAATGAAAGCCTGCATCACATTATGCTGACCAACAGAAGCAATAAATTCCACAACTCTCATTACGCACAGAAGTGGTTTCTTCTGTAGATTTAAAATCAAATATGAGTTGGTGCAGCAGTCAGAAGAGAAAAATGCTCTGAATGTTGAAGGCACTGTCAGTAATTACATCAGACATGCAGGTAGTAACAGTAATGGGGAAAGCCTAGTGCCAGCTGACAGAGCTGCAAAGAGATTCTGGCACCGTATGCCCACAGGTCTGTCCCAGGGCTTTGTGGCCTGTAGCCAGCACCCATCTCTGTAGCCTGGGGAAGAAGCCAGCACTGGGTATCCAAGGGAACTGCCTGCCCTCGCACCACACATCCAAACCAGACCATAACTGAGTGCGACACTCTGAGTCCAAGGACCTCCTCCAGATCAGCCTCTGTAGTGACACTCAGAAAAAAGTATATAGAGTAGAAAACTCAGAAACTAGTCAATTCAGGCATAAGTTTCATTAAGAACAATGGCTGGAGTTCCCAAGAATACCAAGCTCTATAAGGATGTTGGCTTACGCAATCATCACACTGCTCTGGTAAATGGCTTCAAAAAAAAAGCATTTGCCAAAAAAGGTTTCTGTATGTCATTAATGGTCACAAATACATTCCTGTTACAGATCTCTTCTCTCTTGTACAAATGCTGCAGAATGTCTTTAAATGAATTAACTTGCCCCCCAGGCGCATCTATTTCCTGATCTTTGTAAGGTAAGAAAAACATTAGAGGGAATCCTGTCCCATATAAGGGTTACACGTTCTTAGGAAAAGCTTTCACACTTGCTTTACAAGATAAGTATTCAGAAATCAAATTTAGTAAAGTGTGATGTTTTTATGTTTCATCTAGTTAGAAACATTAACTTTAAATGAGTTTCAAATGGACTAAAAGTAATAAACATTATGAAAAGCCATCAAGAAACAATAGGCTGCAGAATAGCATAATTTCCTGCATCTTCTGCCTCATTTCAAAAATCTTTGTTTGAGCAATTTTGACTCATCAAGTTTATTTTAAAGTTTTAAGTTTCAATTGTACCGTTAGATAAAACTTCCCTTTCACAGCTCTAATGCTTGAGTAACATTTTTAAATGTTTCAGATTACAAAGCTGCCACCTTTTCACAAAACTTGCGACGCTCATGTTCTGACTGGATGTATCAAAATGCTCCCTCAGATAAAGTAAGTTTGCAAATAAAAACACAAATACACAACTTATGCCATAAACTTTTAAATGGCATTGTTTTCATCTCAGTGCATTTTACATTATATATTTATCTTACATCTTTATGCTATGTAAAAGGCATTGGCTTGCTTTCAATGGCATCTTAAAAATAATTTTGTTTCAAGAAGAAACACTAAAATCTGCATGGGAGTTTTGAGATTATGCAGCAGTTATTTAGCTGGGAATATGAATTTCGGAGCGAGACAGTTCATGCTTGTTCCATTCACTTCCTGTTAAGCTACTATCAGTAGTTCTTATAATGGTTTTTGTTGGTTTTTTTTTTATAAATAAATAAACCTTATTGCCTCAGGCAACTTCAAGAGCTCCAGTAACACACAAGTAAATTCCAAAATTTTCAGTCTGGCAGAATCAGAAGCAGATTCCTTAAAAGACTGTTCTAAAATTTAGGAATAGTTTTCTGCCTTCATATCAACAACACGAATGCTGAAAATTGTGTCTAGTCAGTTTGGGTGCTCTATTGAGTTTTATATCTATACAATAAGGTTGCCACATTTCCTTCTTAACAGGCAGTCTGAAAATAGTTTTGACAACATTTGTTAAGGACTTACCTTTGCAATTAGTACTGTAAGTAACAGCATGCTTTAAGAAAGTTGAGGAAAATTATTCTCTGCATAGAAGTCTGAATACTGTAGAAATGAACAGTAAAACAAGTCATGTGGAACTTGACTGTGGACTGTAAAATGCAGAACTCCCACAGAAAAAAATGTAAGTGTAAATTTCAACACACGTGTTACAAAGATGTAGTGACGCAACCTTACTCCAAAGTTTATTTAATCAAGACTGCATTAGAAGTCATAATAGGAAAATATCGTCAACTTTTCTGACTTACAGAGCAGAGCTAAAGACAGGTATCATTTATTTATGAACAAAATGAACATTACTATGCAAGTCAACTTCTGGTTGATGCTGCATATGAATCAGAGCATGGCTAACATTCCTGACTGGTACTATACATGAATAGACTTTTTTTTTTGCTTGCTTTCAGTTAAATTTAAACATTAAAGTTCAAGTATATCACAGAAGAAGATGAATGAAAGGTGGTCTGCAAGAACCATTAATGATCATCCTACATTTCTACTCTCAGAAGTAGTTTCACACCACTGCACTGTACTTTTGATCACATGAAAAAGTACAACTTCACAAAAAACAGCATTTCAAAACTCTTTGCCCCTCTATCCGCCTTCCTCCCTCCCCCATCAAACAGGGCTCTTTTCAAGATCATTTTTAAGTCTTCTAAAGGCTGAAATGTTTACTCTGTAGTTTGAGGACCAAGCAGAAATGTGTTCTGTGCTGCCTGTCTAAATTAGTTCAGCTTGCTATTACAGAACAGGACAACATTCCTGTTACATCTTATGTTCAACTGCTCCTGTAGCTGCTCTCCTGAAACATTTTACGGAAAACATTCATGGCTTCTTGAATACTTGCAATTAAGATGCACCTAAAAGTTAGAATATTAAACCTACCACCGAAATTAAAAACTAAAAAACCACATCAACATAGCAGTGCATTCCACTAAAAGTTACAGAATAAGTTCTCTTAGTTCCCCTAAGTCTTTTTATAGTACTGAAACAATTTCCAACTGTTCCCAACACACTAAACTGCAAAACATTTGCAGAGAAAGTTTTCCACTTAGATACACAATGTTCACTTCTAAAGGAGGAAAAACTGCAGGATTATTTATCTACTTAACAACTAAGATTAACAGAAAAGCACAGCTGTTTTCTTAGAAGAAAAATACGACTTTAAGCCATCAAGGTATCAGAGCTAACAGGGTCACTTCAAATGTAAACACTACTTACACCTGCCACGGGATAGTGTTAGAGTAGCTAGTAAATCATCTTAACTCCTGAAAGCTGCTTCTTGGATTTATGCCACAGAATACTATTCTGCTGAGACGGATACTCAACCTCAGATTTTCTACTGGAACAAAACCTCTGTTCTGTGTAAACTCCTTATCTTTGCTATGCCTGTAACCTGTCTTCTGTTATTCTTAGCAGATACCTCTTTTCCATTAAGCTAGACCTAGTCTACATATCCAAAAATCTACTTGAAAAACCATCTACACATTTGAAAAGATGAGACCTAATAATACCAAGCCAAACATAGCAACTCAGGTTTAAGAGAGCTTTCCTTAGATATGGCTCTTAATAGAGTAGTTTTGGTTGTGGGTTTTTGGGTTTTTTGTTTTTTTTTTTTTTGTTTGTTTGTTTTTGTAATTTTTTTTTTTTTAAAGACAGGATGAAGTACCTGTGCCACTACTATTCTTGCCTTACCTCCTTCTGCCCTTACTTTGGTGTTATTCTCATTAAGCCCATTCTTTGCAGCTCAAAGAGTTTAATGTCAAGCTAAGAACTTTAAGGTTCTTAAAGATGCTGTTTTAAAATGCTATTGTCCTTTCTAGCTCTTCTAAAGCAACAAATACAGCTTCAGTAGAAAGCGTTAACATTAGTTTAGTATTGATTTAATCCAAACATAATTGCAGTTTATCATTTACACCCATTTATCTTTTACAGGAAGAGTTATGAAACAAGTAGCCATGTTTAACCTTTCTAACCTAAATACTTTCACTCTGGATACGTACCAAACTTTCTCAGCAACCATAAATAGAGTACAGAACCCAGTCTCCAAGATTTATTTTTGTTTTCAGCAACTAGACTTCTTTCCATTAAAATTTCATGTCAAAATTACCAGAAAATAATTATCCCATAATGACAGGACCAAAATTTAGTACTAAGTTATACCTTCTGTGGCATCAAACCAATCAGCATCATTTTGCAATGGCTTTAAAGCTGTTGAATATCCCCTGTCATTGCTGACTCTCAAGATTTGGTGCTTCACACCATAGCTGAACACAAATAAGTGCCTGCTGTCCCTCCTTTAAAATGAATCAACACACATTATTTCTGGAGAGGTTCCAAATTCCTAGAACTCATTTTCAAGTCACTTGAAACAGCTTCAGGTCTTGAAACACATTACTTAATGTTACCATAGATCTTTCCAAGACTACAAGAAAATTTTCACAAGTTTGTAATGAAAAATAATACTATCTGGAGTTTTCCACTGCTTGTAGACAACAATTCTATTTCTCTCCTTGGCAGATTTTAATTCCAGAATTAAAAACAAAGCAGCCCCAAACCTTCAAGTCATTGTAGCTTACAATTAGTGATCCCATAATAAACAGCTCTAAGTTCACATAATTTATTATCTAAAACATCCTAAATCTAAACAACTTCTTTTAGTAAATCTCAGAGAAGTACACTACTCAAATGACTGTATTTACATAAAAAGAAAAACTTACTGTTCTTTCTTTGGAACAGTTACCATTGACAGAAGTCAAAAAGTACAGTCTCTGCCTTTCCCTATTCTACCATTAAAAAAAAAGGTCTGATTTTCTTACAAAACATACGTAATTGCCATAAGTATTTTAATACAGAAGTGGGAATACTGCACCTACCTGAAGCTTCAGATTTGTGATAATTCTGTCAGAACACATTTTTCTCGTCAGACACTCCTTATTACTTGCTACTCGTTTCATCTCGGCACTACCAGTGCAGAAAATTATACTGGGCCACTCCAAAGAGAGGGTGAGAAAGCCAAAAAAAAAAGAGGGCAAGGCTGCATGGCAATGAGCAACCCCTCATCTCTCCTTCCAGTTGCTATTGACTGAAGTGTTCATTAAACACAAGCATTGGTTTCACCTTAATTTATTCTTTGGCAGGAAACTAAGGATATTTTCACAGTCAGCAATGCAACTGCTAAAATTGCCTCAAGCAGCCTTAACCCATCTCCCCACCCCTGCCCTGTACCCCTCGCAGCGCTGTGCTGGCTTCAACATTCCTGTGCCTCCGCTATCAAGGAGACTGGGGAAGTGATCTGGTTGCTCGTTTGTTCCCATGCCATTTCTCTGCTGAGGCATTCCAGCTGTTGGGTGCACTGACAAACTGCTCCAGCTGAATGTCTGCCTCCTCTTAACCCCTGCCTCTCTGCAAAACACACACAGACTTCTTTTGGGTCTTGTCCCAGATAAAAACAAGAGAAGGAGATGAAGGAGAAAGCTTAAATCTGCACTGAAGATTTAACTGCAAAAACAGACATGACAACAGTTTTGCACTTGCTTGACTCTATGTGAAGTGGCATTGTTGCCATCTCCACCTCTGTACCTCTCAACCTTACACTCACAACACACTTCCTTCCTCCCCTCAGTATTGGCAGACTGGGCAAATTGGTTCAAGGTGCTCAACTGATAAGATCTCATTATTTTCCTTTGTAAGGTGTGTTTCTTTTTCCGCTGGCTTAAGATATTTAACAAAGGTTACTATACAGTTGAACAGAAAGTATCAGTTCAAGATAGAAAGCAGAAAGAGAAAAGGAAACAGCAGTATGTCTGTAGCAACACACAATCACTATAAACTGTCTCATTTGATATAATAAAAGAAAAGCAACCTAAAATCAATTTTTCTCCACTAGAAACTGCTGCTACAACGTCTGTCCAGTATTCTGAAGCAGCAAGTCACTCACAAAATACTACTTAATTTTACTACTGATAGCATTTTGACATTTCACAAATGTTAATTAAGCTTCAGAGCACAGGTAACTAAATAAGATTTAAAACACTGCATGTCCTCTAGCTTTTTCTGTTTGAATCACTAACTGGCATGCATGAATTTTCATGCCAATTTATTTCCTTTGCAAGTCATCAAGAAATTATTTCTTAGAAAAAGTATTTAATTTTGCACTTTTCAGTATAAAGTTGATGTATTTTCTTCCTTTTGGCCCTAAATGCAAAATTCGGCATTAAAAAAAAAAGAAATTAAAGAAGATTCCATAATATTTTAACTGATTGCAGACTGACAAATGTGCAATTCAGTATGGAACTAAAAAACTGACCATCTAAACAGATACAGTGCTTAAAGGCATATGACCACAGTCACGAAGACAGTAAACTTCCAGAAAAGAAAACAAACATCTTCCCCAAGATTCCTCTAAGTTTTGACATCATTCATGCTGGGATCCACCTGCCAATAATAATCATTTATCCAAGACAACATTCTAGTTGATAGTCTCATAAGCAAACATTTTCCTTGGAAATCTTCATGAATGTTTTTAAAATATTTTTTTCCTGTGACAGATTCAAAGAACACTGAGGATTTACTAGCATGCACAGAGATCAAAAAAAACCATAGGTCATCTACAGTTTCCAGGTTTTACTCCTAGAACTGCGTGCCAGCCATAAAATTCATGTTCCTTTTAGCAATACTGGTTGTACTTGAAGGAAAATAGGTATTTTATCTTGAGGCAAAAAAATATGTATTAAGCAGAAAACCCCCATAAACTTACTCTCTAGTTCTTCTTTCTCAAAGTTTGTATTGATAGTAGAGCTGATTTTGCCCATATCCACAACAGCTTCTTCATCATGGCCCTGAAGAAGAAAAAAAACATGACCTTAAGTTAAGAATATACAAATAATACTAACTTCTTCTAAATTCCTAAATATACTCTTCAATTCTGAACCTGATGGCCAAAGTGATCTAAAATAATAAAAGTTCACCCCTTAGAAACTGAGAAAGAAAATGAAACTGAAAAACTGCTCACACAATTCCTCTAGAAAATATTACTCTGTACTGAAGGAAAACTTCTTACTGCTGGTAGAAAATATCAAAATAACAGTATGATTAAAGCTACAAAACCATGTGTCATAAAATAACGAAGAAAAACATGCCAACTGTTTGTGCAGAGACAAAAGGGAGGACAATTCAAAGCTTCTTGACTATTATTTACTTTTACAAAAATAACTGCTACTGTACTTTGATGTTCCTTCAAGTTTAAGAGACTTAAGTGCCTTGGCAAAAGGCAAAAAGATGGGACAAAATTTACACCAAAGTCCAGCCAGTATCACAGTAAAGATAAAGAGGTGAGGGACACAACACAAAGCTGAACAGATTCAAGAAAAAAAGGAAAAAGAAAGGAACCCTCAGAGCAAATGCTGTCTACAGAAGTGTAAAACCATTTAAATCAACACCCAGAGAACAGAATTAAAAGCTGGGAAACAGGAGAATAAATCCACAAATATACTAAACATCATGGCATTTCCTTTGGAAGGCTACTGATTTCCTCTTATCAAGGATCAGGACATGCATTCCAAGAGTGGAATATTTTTTTAGTTTTATATTCAACAGTAGCAAATCTCCTTCACCAAAACAGCTGGCAAATTTTTAAAAGTTACAGAAGTTCACATTCAAAGTTTTTTTAGGGAACTAATCCTATGTGAGATTTCCTGGCACAGACAAGGAGCTTTTATGAACCAAAGGTAATATAAGGGGGTAAAACAACTCAAGCGTCTCTTCTAACCAAGGATTCATATAACGAATCCTTTCCCCAGCATTCAGCAGGTCATTCGTATGCTACAGCTCTACCCAATTCATGCTGCTTACGTACAAAGTTAGACAACAGCAGTTGTATCTTCTGTTCAGGTTCCTTTACTTCTGAAATGTTACCACCCATAACACAAAAATGTGATATTTAAAATGCATACAGGCTCCAGAATAAGTTATACTCTGAATGCTTCCTCTAATCCCACACAGCACTGGAGAACATGCCTAATGCAGCCCTTTGCACACTGCTTTTGGCTCAATTTGACAAAGAAAGCTTAACATAACTGTTACAGCAATAAGTATCTCCACGTCATCTCAGAACTGATGTCTAAACAACTTGAAATTCACCTTTTTCCCAGCAGTTTGTATTTTGCAGAAAGCAACTCACTCACACCAGCTCACCATCCACAACCTGCTGGCAGAACCAGCTGCCTGCAGCCCTGCAGCCTGCCCTAAGGGCAGGGTTTGGCCACGCACCTCACTACCTGCAATACAAGGCTACCTAATGGAGAACGCTGTCCCTTGCTCTTACCACTCCCCTGGGCAATCACTTCTTTCCTCCTCCAGAACCACATTTATCAGTCATGAAACTGAATGTAAAGAGTTGAACCATTTACTTATTTATTTTAAATAACTGACTCTGTTTTTCAACTCGCTAAACTGACTTCTGTCGGGGACATGAAACACCTTGATCCACCACAAGGCACAGGGCTGCACCTCATCCCTGAAAGCAGCCCAGTGGCACATTTACATAGCTCAGTGCAAGATCTGCGATTCTGGTTTCGTGCTGTAATAATGCAAGCTAAATCGTGAGTCTTACAGGGACTGGGTACCCAAACAGTGTTGATGTTCACCTAAATTTTGACTTTTGAATTACTCAACAGCACAGTGCTGTAGAAGAGGTCTGTTTTCTCACAGGGAAGCATTGAGAATGAACATCACCACACTGTATAGCAGACATAAGCCAAAACAAGCTGTAACACCCCACTCACCACCCCCAGAAACAACCAAACACACAACTCCTCAGTCCCTCCAGAGCAGGTACTATCACAGCATGTCACCCACACCAACACAAATCCAAATCATTAAGAAATAGAATGAATAAAGAATATAAAGACAACTTATGACCCAGCACACAAAGGAAAAAATAATTTTCAGATGAGATTTCTAATGAACCCCATAACAAGTGTCCTTCCATTTCTGGGAAGGCTTTAACAGAAGCAGTTAGACCACATGAAAAAGGAAAGCAGCTGGCACCATGTAAATAAGGAAGATGTAGAATAAGGAGTAGCATAAGACAGAATAATCTCATGAAAGCTAAATAAAGGAGGATTCTGTCCCCCTGAGATTAAGGATGTCAAGAAGGGTGTTAGTAATTTCTTTTTGTCACTTCAGCTGTATTGAAATGGCAGAGATATGCAAGTATGCCAGAAAAATCAAACTCCTTTACAGTCTAGACCACTAGAGACAATAAATTCCAAGTGATTAAACCAAAGTTTTGTCTGGTGTGCAAATCTGGAACTATTACAAAGACAGGAATAGTTCATTAATAAAAAAGAAGTGGTAGAAGTTTAGAAAGAGTCACAGTATTAAGATCAGAGGGGTGAAAGACATTCCTGCCTCCTACATATCAAAACAGGATTAAAGAGCCCTCCAGGAGATGCCTCCAGAACGCAATAAATCAATCTCTGCCATCTCTAGTAACAGTTCTGGAGGTAGGAGAGAAACAGTGCCAGTAGGAGGTCTTAGCTCTTGATTTTACAGAAGATGTATTTTCCAGTACAAATCTGGGGGGAAAAAATTAACATACAAAAAGCCAGTAACAAGAAGAGCTCTAGAAGGAAGCAGCAACATTAAAATGTTTAAGTTAACGATCTGTTGGAGCCCCAAATAACTACAGAAAAACATCTAACTGCACTGGTATGTTGGTACGTTCCTAACACTACACAGGAAGCGTCAAGTGTAACCACTTTCCAGTTTATCTCAGTAACACAAAATAGAAAATTGTAAGTCTGTAGTACCCATCTCTTCAACCGACCTGATATACAAGTAAAGCCAGCATATTACCAGAAAACTCTGAAGCTAGAGATGGAAATGAAGATAATTTAGGTGACCTGTAATACTTCAGTCTGTTAAAATTTGACATGCTTGCAGCTACAGAACCCACTAAAATATCATATATGTAACTTTTTTTTTTCCTCCTCCATTTCTCTTTTAGGATACTCAGAAGCTTGCCAAGCAGTTTTCTAGCAACACAGGAAGACAAGACTCTTCTCGATCTCATTACACAGACCAATGCATACTGAAAGAAAACTACACACACTGGAAAATTCACATGGAAGAAAATACTAATCTTCTAGCAATCTTTTCAAACTGTACTTGTTGAATCTCTTATACTCTGATATTAATATTTATCCTTTTCTTTTAATAAGATGCCAAATTTATACATACAGATGCAGCCTTCAAAACCACACCATGTGAAAGTTACGTCTTTTGAGATTAGATTACAGAAAGGCATGCATGCCCTTGCAAACCATTCTATCACTATCTCAAAGTACTCAACATATGCAAAGACTCTTCCAAGAATAAACCATTAGCAACCACAAATATCATACATGAAAAAGTATATTATTTATAGCCTTTGTATAGAAAGGCACAAAGAATCATTTTAATTCAACTATGTTGCCAGTAGCAAGTCCTAGGATACTTTTGCCTTAGGTCAAATAAAAAAAGAAAAATTTAAACTGATTCCAAGCTTCAGCCTTTCCTTGCTAAAAATAAAGTCTGTAGGGCATAGGTTTCCAGTAATTATAGAAGATCCACCACGTCAGTTTAAGGCACGAGCAAGAAAAAACTTTCAGCTGGTGAATCAAAATGCGTTCCCATTTCAGTTGATCTTTTACTTTATAAACTGTTCAGGACGTAAAAAAGTCCATAGAAAGGTAGGACCATTTACAGTTTGTCAGCTTCCCCTTCTAAGGGACCTAAAGAGAACAGCATTATCTTAGTAAGCATTCTTCTGCAGTTCATCATTGATTCCACACAAAACTTAAAGCACAGTGTTCCCACAGTTGCTCAGAGACAGCTGATGAAGATAAGCCAAAACAAAACTGAAGACTCACTTCTAACACGTGTAACTCTTCTCACTGAAGAGACAGAACAACTGAGATGAGAAGGGGTAGCACAAGCAGATCCCAGTCAGCCTCCCAGCTTTTCCCAGCATGAATATCAGTCCCCTTTAATGCTGCAGACCAAACACAGCTTTCAAGCTCTGTGGGCAATTCTAGGTGATCCCTACTAGAATTCCTCTTGCCACCTCTGGTTTTCAGGTGTCTCTGTTCAGTACAAGAGAAGACCTTAAACTCCCTTTTATTGCAGACAACCAAGTACCCCAAAATTGCCCATGCCTTCCTCACTTGCCTTCCCAAACACGTGTCTTCATTTTGTACAGTACGCTTCCAGATCTAAATATCAACATTACAATATCAAAGTTACTCCTACATTGCGTAAAGCATGAAGGAAAACACTCCAGTTTGCAAGGATTAAGCTGTCAGCCTCCGGCAGCATGTGTCAGTTACTATCTAGCAAAAATATGACGTACTGGCTATGAAATGTAAAGGAAACTTTCCACTGCCATCTGCACATGCTCTTTTCACCACACAGCTCGTCTGCCCTCCTGCACTCACACAGACAGGACAGGCTTCAGAGGGCACACAGCACTGCTGAGTAGCTGCATCCAAGAGATGCAACTTCCTAGCATCAGTTTTAAGGCGCTTACAATGTAGTTCACTCATATTCTGGTGATGAACAATGATCATGCAGATGACTGATCAGTTAACTTTTGAAATGCAAGTACATAATCTAATAATGTAATAAACCAACAGTGTTGAGAATCATTAAGGTTGGAAAAGAGCACTGAGATCACCTAGTCCAATCACCAACCCATCACCACCATACCCACTGTCCATGGTTCTCAGAATAATCTTAGCAAAGTTATGGTTGAACTCAGACAAGGCTCATCTGCTCCACTTACATCCCTTCAACTGAAGCCCTCCAAGACAGCACAACTAATTAACTGCAGCACCAGAAGAGAGCACTGGTATTCATGGGAAGAAGGACATAGGAAGCAGAACACAAATGTGCACACACACACACACACAAAGACAACAAAAATTATTCCCAGCAGTTCTGGAGATTGTTTGCCTTTTTGTCAACTCAGGCATACAATTCCATGCTACCAGAAACCCCCACTGCAGAATTTCAACTAGATGCATTTGCTAAAGGGGGATGAGGGCATGGTTATGTTATTTCCCTCTGTCCCTGGCCCCAAGTACAAAGCTCCTCATTTTGGTGCTGTCCTCCACAGCTGCCAGCATCATCACATTGGACCCACATGCTGCACTGATGGTAACCCCTCTCTGAAACCCCACAAGTACATTGTACTGCCAGGCCTTCTTTTGCTGGACTTGTACTCAGAAAATAGATTCTACCTATCAAGGTTCCAGCATCAGAAAAATAAAATGAAATACAGAAAAGTTGCCAATGGTGATCTGCTTTAAGCCAAATAAAGAAATGAAGAACTCTGTTTTGAGCACTCCTCACAAAAAAATAACTAAAAAGAGACTACGAAAACTGATTCTGCACCTATTTTCCAGATGTGTATACAAATGTGTGTACATATAAAAATACAGAAAAAAGACTTTTAATAGATAGATACATATGCATTGTTTTGTCACACTGCTACTGAAAATGTTCAGAATAATTAAGAACTGGTAGGGTAGTTCACAATGCATTTCCTAGCAGTTTATTTTAGAAGCCTATGTTTCTGTTCTAAGCACACACAGTACTCCACAGAATCAGACATTAAAATACATCTCCAATTCAGAGAATGCATGTACAGTCTCTTAGCCAATCATTCTGTTTCCCAGAACTGTAAACTAATAAGCAGTAATGCTTCAGGGGAAAAAAATTAAATTAAAAATAAAAATAAAAATCAGATACAACCAGTACTTCCTAACTTTGTAGAACAAATCAAGTAGCAACAGCAAGTCTGGAAGTACATAAGATTAGGAACCTTAGAAATAAAGCTGCCTGTGACTTCTCATAAGAGATCAACACCAATCACTGGCAGCCACCAGCACCAGAACTGTGCCCCAGCTCTCTTCTACTACCTTACAGTGCACTGACCAAGCCTTATGCAAAGGACTTTTGACCTGATTCCCCTGCAGGAACCAGTAACAGCAGCACTTGAGAAGTTCTAAATAGATTGTTTTACTTCTGTCAGAATGATTCCCCTTTAAATCAGAGGTAAGATGAGACGACAGTGGGGAGGAGGCAGGCATCTCCAGTTGTTGGCGCCTTGAAGGACATGCAGGATGTGAAAATCACAAGTTCTTTCTAAACAGTAATAACTGAAGACATAGGTAAGAACAAAACTAGTAGAAATTCACGAACAGAATACTTGCCAGTTTTAAAACAGAGATCATACTGTACTGATGGATTCCCTTGGTCCTATTTGTTACGTTCTCATTTGCTGGAGAAACAGCTGTTTTCCTGATATTTTCTTGTCCCGTTATCACAGCAGTAGCTACTTCACAAGCACTGCAGGAAAGACACAATACAGTTCCAGGGTTTTGGGTCCCCCCACCTTCCTCCTTCCTGTGGATTTTATCTGTGGTTATCCCACAGCTGTTACACAACTATCCTCACAAGTCCATGGGAATCCCTCCCAAAGCAATATTCAGAGCCACAAAGGGAAGCTGCACACTTAGATTTCAGTAAGACCACAGCTATAGAAAAGAGGTTAGCAATATTTAAAGAAGTTTTTCTAGCCCACTAATCCTCTAATTAACTGCTCAGCTTATCCTACTAAATACTGAACTCTGACCAATCCGCTCCTAGAATTCTCACAACAAGCACAGGAGCTACACAAGTCTTCAGTTTGGATAAATAAGACCAAAAGACATCAACAGAATTCAGCTGACTCTCTGGATGCTGCATTTCACTTTTTCAAAACTGTACATGGAAGAGAGTAAGGAAAGAAATGTACACATACTAATCTAAAAACAGCTACCATTTTTGGAAGAAAAATTAAAAAGCAGCTCTAGAAAACAGTAATATTTTAATATCTTTTCCTTCCTGCACAGTTGAACATATAAACTAGTTGTTTATAAACATTAAAAGTAGTATCATTTTAGTGGTTCTAGCAAACATTAATCAGGTCACTGTCTGGCTGAGCACCACAACCTGCAGGAGAAGCTTTGGCTCTGACCAATCACACAGTAATCTTTATAGCATAACCGCAAGGCCTTTTACTAATCAGAGCGCAAAACAAAGTGAATTCAACCCGGGTGCTCTGTGAGCTCGGAAATTTACTACTGCGTATGAAGTTAGCAAATAATGTCACCACTCCAACAGAAGGTGTCAAGTTGCATATTTAACAGCCCAGTCGTCATTTTACGAAGTGCATTCTATCGCTGCCTCACAGCAGTGGGTTTCATTCAAAAATACGTGGCTCCTTTCAGTTCAACTATTTCTAAAATTACAGTTTAAAAAGCTCAACAGTCAAATAATGAAAGAATCCGTAAATACCTATAATATGCAAAAGTGCAGTCATTCTGGTGCACGCACACCATTCAAGCTTTCCATCAGCTTTAACCAGTGCCTGCCCCTACCAACACATGGACGCCTGAGACAGCCCTGTGCTGAGTTCAAAGCAGCACCACAATGAAAATCAGAAAGCAATTGCTGCATGAAAGCACCGCAATTAGATGTATGCCGACACATCTAAATGAAATACTTGTTATGTTCATAGAATAGAAAATTTAGCAGTCTTAGACTTCTCATAAAACTTGCATTAAATAATTGAAGGATTTTTAAAGGCTTACGGCTTTGGAAAATTCCACCCCATAGACGTTAGTTTCCAGGGAACTATAAAGTAGCAATCCCCATTACCTGCTGCACTGCAGGTAAATATTAGCAATAAAGACTGCCTATATGAGAACAAAGCAAAGTTCATAACGCTGGCATTCATGTTCACTGCTTCACTGCAGAAATCCCCACAAATGCGTTTTTATAGTCATGCTGCTCAAGTCAGAAGAAAACACCCAGGAACATTTGACTTGTAACAGAACTCATTGCATTCACTGCCATGGCATTTTTGGGGGGGAGGAGGGGTGGGAGTGGTGGCGTGAAGAGGAAAAATTAATTCACTATTTCAGGAATAGAAACTCCCCTGCTACCTTTGCACAGAATTACTCAGAGCCACAGTTGGTAACCTTCAGATTAAGGAAAGTTGACTCGAAACAACACACACAAAACAATCCACTCTCAAAATCTGCTAGTATGCAATTGTGTTTGTACAAGCAAATCTTCTTTCAGTATTAAGCCAGTTACTACACTTCAGCAATTCTAATTACACAGAAATCTCTCCAACAGCACAGAAGCACCGCTGCTTCCAGTCCGTCTTACCCCATCAGACCTTTCCTTCTCTATCAGGATAACACACTGCACTCTGACAAAGCAAAGCCCTGCACCCAAACCCACTCACACCCTTCGGGAGCCACGCACTGCTATGTACATACATGTTGCACTCTCTTCCCCGGCGGAGCTCCTTCCATGCTACCCGCAGTGCCCTCGCACAGCGCTCCCGGAGCTCGGTGGCCGCACACAGACAGCTGCACGTACAGGACTGCCGCACGTCTGGGACTCACGGGAGGGCCCAGGGAAACGGCTCCCGTCCCGCAGCCAATCACACCTCGCAGGCCTCCCATCTCCCAGGACACCGAGGGTCACAGGGCAGCAGAAGGAGCACAGCGGTGCGGCTCTGATTCCTGCTCACAGAATACCAAAAAAGGAGCTGAAATGGAGCTCGGGACTTTGCATTTTCTGCAGCAGCCACAGCTGAGGACAGCTACAAGGTTATACTTTCACGTCGATCCAAGCCTTCATTAGCACTATGAAATGAAACGTACCTTGGTTCCTAGAAGGCAAAACATCTGCTAAGCACGTTTATAGCTGTGTCATCAACCTCCACTGAGCACTCATTCCAAAGCAGTTTTTTTTTCTGACATAAACCATATATTCCCAATCTTCAGAATGAACTAGGGATTACTAAAAAATCCTCATGCAGTTTGTTCCCATTCCCATTCCAAAGAGATGTTCACAAACAGGTATGTGTGTGTGCAAGCCTTTTCTCCTCCAAGCTGCTGAACGCCCTCTTTGCTGCTACACAAATGACTGAACCATTTAACAGGAAGAACAAAGGGAATGAAGGGAGCAGACGTTCTCACTCCTAGTTAGGCCTTCTCAGCTGAGCATCCCCAGCCACACCTATGCTGTCCTGGATACACAGTGCAGACATACACAGTCCTTCAGCTACTCTGCTAGTGACGTGGCGATGCTGAACTGTATTTTGGGGTGGCTCTCCTATATTTTAAAGCAGCCTTCCTTAGCTAAAACCTGTAATAAAATTATTTTAATTTCCACAAAGAGTGCAAAGTAGGTTTCCTCTGGGTGAAGTGAAAAGCCATCTACTCCTTTGGGGCAGAATACTTTTTTTTTTTTTTTTTGAGGCAGAGTGGTTGGGCCAGAAGAGGTGTTGGCCACACCTTTAGTGTTGGAATTTTGTTAAACAGAAAGAATACTCATTTGGTTTGGGAATTTAAAAAAAAACAAAAACAAAAAAACTGCTGCAGCAGTGTACTGATTTTTTTTTTTTTTTTTGTCTGTAATCAAATGGTTCCCAGTTAATAGTCACTCAGTCTTGGAACAAATTAAAAAACACTCCGAATATTTCTTCCTTTAAAAAGAAATAGAAAACAACATACATGTAGATCCATGCTCAAAACCCAACTGCTGCAAAGATTAAATGAATCATTTTCAAACAGACTCAAGTTTTCATGTTTTAAGCCTCATAACAAAATACTCTGTGGATAAAAGTCTGCTCTCACCTAGAAGTAAATACCAAAGTTTTACTTAAGATGGGAAGTTATGCAGTAACTCACAACTGCAACTGCCTCAACATGCTTAACTACAGAAACAAACTGAAGCCGACTACACTTAAAACTATCCTGTCCTTGAACATGTTCAGTGACAAGATCATGAGAACTCAGAGCTAAACTATTTGTACTACAGCAACCTTTCAACCACATATTTGATGTTCCATATGATTCTTAATGAAGTGTACGAGGGCTTGGTAGCTGTAATAAACATTTTGTACATCAGTCTTTCCGCCTAATTTTCACTTTCAGACCTGTTCAAGGTGCATTTCATGTCACTTGTTACAATCAGCCTCTGGATCAATTATCACAAATATCCCTTATCGCATATTATCATTAATACATCAGCCAGTAGGTCACATCTATTATTACAGCCATAAATTCTTCTTTTCTAACCCCCAAATTTTGCTCTTGAGATGACAGTGCAGTTACCAGCCCAGTCTGCCGTGCAGTGCCAGCAACCTGCTTTCCTGGGCTTCTGCAGCATCTCCAGGGCTGTGCTCTCAGCACAGGCTCACACATGGCTGTCACACTTAGCAGATGGATATGGGCACAAGGAAATTGAGAGCTTGTTGGAGGCCACAGTAACATACACACATCTAAACTGAGGAACTGGTAGATCTAGGGTAAGGTTTGTACCGATACTTTAAATTCCTCCCTCAGAAATAGGATTTTTGAGTTGCATCCAACTCAGTCCTTCCCTGGAGAGATAAGCCATACAAGGCCAACTCTATAATCTTCTTGAATGCAGCCCATCCATGAAAGAGTATCACTTCTCCCTTTTCAGTTGTACCAAGTACCACTAAAGATAGTTTTGTTCAGCTTCTTTATTATATGGGAACGTACTAACCTATATTAAGCAGAGTTTTCTATAACACCAATTAAATACGTTATTCCTCTTAGTAAACATAATTCTCTTAGCAAAGAAAAACAGAATGCATGGTAGGCAGTGGCTCATCATTTAACAAAATGAAATCACTCATAAGAATAAGGGCATGATTGCATACAAGAAATTTTTAGAACACAACTTCCACAGAACAGCTAGTTCACAAGAGGTGCATCTACACAGCACATGTCAGCTTGCTTTACTTCGTATAGGCACGTACTCACTATCTGCGTGTTTACAAAACGCAGCAGTGTTCTGCGCTGATACTCCCTGGTGTGCTGCCCTACTGGTGAATTCTGGGATTTCTCAGGCTGCTGTAAGCCACTGGGACTGAGAGCATCAGGCAGGCTGAACTCTTGTAACGTTGCACAATAACACATCATTGGGAGAGTTGCAATTCTAGTACCTAGAAGACAATATTGAAGGCTATAGGTCGAATAAACACCAACGGTGAGATTACTATGTATTCCATCACACAGATTACTTTGTTACTCATCCTGAAGTTCTGACTTGGATACATCACATGGAATCCTCCTGTAGAGATTGATGGAAGAAATTCCTGTTCAAACATAACTCTGTCAAGAATTTTGCTTTCACGTGTATGAGCAAGTGGTCACCATGCAAATAGCTTTGAGCTAGCTAGTGCTTTTTTGTTATTTCTTTATTTTCCAGGCAGGAGGATGCTTTCCAAATTCAAAACTACTCCCTGTACAACAACAATATGTCTCTCAACAGCCGCTTTTACATAAGTTTGTCTCTAGGCCTTTTGGCAACATTTTTGACAGATGTTCTAGTTTTCCTTATCTTAAAGTAGTCTTAGATTGCCACCTAAATCTACAAGAAGTACAAACCAGAGCTGTTTCAACACCACTAAGACAACCTAACCAAGCTCACATATTTACATGTTCCATAGTCACTTGTACAAACATGAAACATTCATCCCCTAGAGTAATAGATGGCACAGAATGAACACTTATATGTGTTCATGCAACTTAATATGGGACAGATAAAATTAACTGGTTTGTACTGACGTTATTTGAAGTACATGCAAATCAAATTCTTATCCTGACAGTAAATTCTCAGGCAAGAAAAGAAAACAACAAAACGAGAGAGGGATCCATGCATTCAGTTATGACACGCTCCAAATTCCATCAAATCGAAGTGCACCCACATAGAACAGCTCCTGTACAAGATCAAACAAACATCAGCAGATAACACATAAAATATTACTGTAGGAATGTTGTAGAATTTGACTAATTATTCACCTACATATCTCTCTCTTGCCATAGAAGTAGATCAGGAGTCTCACCAGCTCCTAACTCTTCACCTTCAGCTTTCCCTGTCTCTTGAATTCTCCTTTATTTGTATAATTGCATCCCAAACAAATATCTATGTGACAATTCACTGATAACACATTTACTCTTACACTGATGAACAATTATTACCTACAAATCAATGTACAGCAAGCTGTAGCATGAAGGTAAGGCAATGATTAGAGATTCTGATAAAGAGAGAGGTAACAGTTCCAGCAATCCATGCGCATCTTATTAGCAAAGAGGACAGTAACACAACGCTCCAATTCCCTTTCTTGTGCTGGTAAACATGGGAGCCAACAACATACCAGGCCAGGGTATCCAGCAGAAAGCCAGCCCTAATAATATTTTGCCACTTCAACTGTGAAGCTACTGCTGCCAAGTTGGCACTGATGGCATCAGAAGGGTGTCTGGCTCAGGTGGCAAAGAGCAGGACCATGAGGGCATTTCCAGCTGAGACAGACATGCCCTGCAGAGGAGCTCTATCCTAAAGTTGGGTAAAATCAACTCAGCTCTTGATCAGGGTGGGTAAAATCAACAGTTCATTGGGCAATGCTTAAGAGAAAAAAAAATCTGACAAATCTAAAAAATTAGTTAGGAAAAAAAACCCACACCTCTTTTGAATCCACACCACCCTTTTTCTAAAGAACAATCATTAAAGCTAGACTTTTTAATACTTAACTACAATATTATTTTTTCTTTCTTGAGTAAAGACGTAGACTTATCTACACAGTAGTGCTTCCAAGACAGATGCACACATCACTCTTTTGAAGAGCAAAAATTAACACTGTAGGACTGTTACTGAAAACTCATGACTTGAGTGCTATTTAATAAAAACCATCTAATGCGTCCAACAGGCAAATTATTTGTTATCTGATTTGTTTAACAAACACTTGGTATTCTCTACTTCAGACAACATTACCATTTAAACTGAGTTCTAACCAGCCTACTACCAAAAAAAAGGCGCTTTCTGAAAAAGTTACCCAAACCACGCAGAGACGTTTTTCATTATTTTGGATAAGCAATACGAGTTACCTGTCTTGTTAATACAGCAGTAAGATCACAGTACCATGCAGCTTAATCACTGTGCCACCACCCAGTGGCAAAAACACGAGCTTCAAAAAGACAGATTTCAAGTCAAGTTAGAAAATGGAACAGAATTTACACAAGCTTTTATTCTGACTTCTGGAAGACAGGCTATTATCTAGTTTTGCATAAGGTCTACTGGTGATTTACCACCATAATTTTCTCATATGGCAAATCTGAACTTTCAGAACAAGCCTGTGCCAGGCCTATGCTTTCCGAGATGCAACCATGGCAATTCTGATCCAGCCCTATGAACCCTAAAGCTTCAATATATCAATACACACCCTTTGGTACACACTCTCCTTCTGTGTTCTCTCCCCAAATTGGAAATGAGTTTCAAAAGCTTTAGGATGTCCTTACGAACATGAACAATCCCATCAAAAGTCAGAAAACTAAAATGCTAACTTAAATACATAGTAAATCAAACATTAGAGAATCAAATACATAATTCAGATTGGAGACCTAAACAAAAGATCTTCCATCAATACGACTCAAATATGCTGCATCCAATGGCTTCAGCCACTTTGGCCCAGACATTTGTAATTCAGTAGTTTAGAGCCAGTATAAAATTTTTAAATATTATCAGGAAAAATGCAAGTGTTTAACTCCACAATGGCAACTGCATGTCATAGCCAAGTCAAATTTCTACAGACATTAGACAAGGAAGAGCAGATAAAACAAAAAAACTGCATGGCATTTTCTAACAACTTAGATACCAAATCTCCAAAACAAGAATGTATTTCCAGAACTATCAAGTCTGTAGATAAATCATCTATTTGCACAGAAACAAACACTTTTACTGTGACATACAAAGAAAAAGGTTAACTACAGCTTACAGCCACAGGGACGTCACTGCAACAAGCAAATTTCTGCCAGCAGATAACTTAATTGCACATGCACAAACATCAATGTAAATGTTTAACAGTGGTGGTAGGTTTTTTGTTTTTGTTTTTGTTTTTTAATTGGAGAGAGCAGGAGGGGTATTGAGGGTACTTACAGAGACATCTTCACTTCTATTACATGCATTATATGAAATGAAATTTGAGATATATGAGAAACAATAGTTAAGAGTAGAAATACTGAAACCTTCCCACCCAAACCCGAAATCAACACGTAGAGAAATACTTAAATAGAAAAAAAAAAATTGAATATTCCTGCCCTCTGGGCAAATCCCCATGTCTCTAATGATAATGTTTTCATTTGCCTAGATTATAACCATATTATAAGCAACTTCCTACTCTATTTTTTTTATACAATGTTATGTTGCCTAAGTTGCTTTTAAGTAGCCCCAATCAAATGAGGTTGTACCAACAACATGGCACCCATCTTTAGTGGATGTACCTTCTTACTGAAATTTTAGTCACCCTTGAAGAAAATTAGATATTTTGGGAAAGACAACATCACAGGTTTTTGGTGATCTTAATGTTCTTTTCAGAGCTCTTGTCTGCGATGCAATTCATTTAAATAAAAGCAGTAGATTTCATACTCTGACTTTGGGAACCATTTACAACATTTCCTCAAAAACAGGCTTCTAAAGGATCTCAGAAATTTCAGTGTTTCCTTCCTTGAGCATCAAAAAAAAAAAAAAAAATCAATACTAGCAGATGTATTACTAAAAAAGGAATATGAAGAATAATGTGTATTCAAAGCTTGTTTCAATTTCTAGCTGACCCCATATGATAAATGCTTTTTTTTAATAGCATGTAATGTTATTAGCAGCTCATACACATTCATACATGCACACTCTCCTAATCAGCATCATCACTAATGCAGTCGACAATGGAGCTATCTGTACCACAATGCCAGACTCTGAGAACCACCACGTCAGCATGCTTCATCTCCAGTCTGGGTCTTAGTTTGAATTTAGAAGGTAAGCCTGCATGGCTAAAAGCTCTGAAAGAATTAAGTAGCATTAGGGGACAAAGATAGATACACGGGTTTAGAAGATGCCATTAGCAGCACTCACAGATTGTTTATAACAAAGAGGGTGGAGGAAGAGGGTGGAAGAGAGTTCAGAAGTTTCCTGGAACTCACCCCTTTCCTTTTTCTTTAAATAATCATTTGCCTACTTTTATAGCCCTACATCCTTATTGGCATTTTAAAGCAGTATTACATTCCACAGCAAAGCTTACTCAAGCAAAGAAACAAAAAAAAAATCCAGTTAACTACTCAAATATTTCCTAGAACCCAGAAGGTTATCAAGACACTTATCAAACTATGCATTTAATAGAAAACACAAATACAGGAAATGCATCTATGCTTACACTGAGAAAAAATGAAGTATTCTTAACCTTCCATATCCATTCTAAAGCACTGACTCAAATACACTTTCTCAATTCTTGTCATCATCACCAAGATTTTATGGACCAAAAGCAACAAAGATGCAACATAAAAATATCCTCTCCTCAAGTAGTTTTTATCGTAACTTTAGGAAACTACAGAAAATGTTATATCAATACTTTTAAATAAAAAAAAAAAAATCCACAGCTGATTCTCAGAATTTTCTAAAGAGATCAAATCCAGAAGCCTCCACTTATATATAGTTCTGTTACTCATAAATTGTGACACATAAGCATTCAGAATCTCTGTATCAAGGAGCATGAAGGCTGAACATTAAGGTGATGAAAAAGCCACTGAAGGAGGGCAGCAATCAAAGGAGTTATAATTTGTATCTGCATGACACTAACAGGTAATCTAAAAAGAACATAAAACTCTCCCATCCTATACTTGTCAATTAGAGACCTCTTTACAAACGCATCGTGAGCAGGCCTTCAAGTACAGGCTCGCTCTACTATGGTAACAAACAAACTCAAAAAAAAGTATTAATTAAGTAATTAGCATTTAAAACCAATCCTCAGCTGGAAGGGAAGACAAATTGTGCTACGCTCCAGACTCCTCAGTTCTGCAGTAGCTATATGCTGGGTGGCCCCTTCTGAGTTGAAAAGAATACTAGCTCATTGCTCTGTCCCTCTTGTAGGGTCCTGGTTACAGGAATACATCCAATTATTCAGTTTAAAGCAAGTAAATCTGGCACTGCTTCATTATATCTAGTCTATGAACAACTTTGAAGAAACACTGTCTCCATTAATAAGACTTCTGTCAAACTACACACTACTAATAAGTTTAATATGTTTGCTTACATAATCAGTGGAGGACACTAACAAAGAACAGCTTTCCTATTTCGTAGAGTCCCATAACTAACACTACCAAAAGCTTTGCTGCTTTAGCATGATGTGAGCTCTTTTAGAGAGTACCTTTTTGTTTGAATCCAACTAACTGCCCATTTTCAGGTTTAAATTTCCCACGTCTTGGATTGATTTAAACTATCAGGTATGTTATAAAGCACAGAGCCTGTTTCAGAATATGTGCCCACACTGGTAATGGTGATGCAAGTTTAGAACTTCACTGCTGACAACTGCTGCAATGCGTGACTGCTATGCATACTAAAGACAAAGGGAAAACAGGATTGTTTTCATAATTTTCTGATATTTCTCCTAGCAAAACTGATCTGTTGGGATCTAAGGGGTTTAGAAACACTTTCTTCAGTAATACAGACAGCACAAACCAGGGAAAACCAAAACTTTGAAGAAGAAAAGTTTACATCCAGGAGATCATTTTACAGTTCAGTTTTCATTTCTATCTGTTTAACATCAGGCCACTGGAAAGCTGCTGTGGGTCTCTGTCTAGTTACTAAAGAAATAAAGCAGGCACTTCACCAGTACCTTAGCAACCCGTGTGAAAGTGAACCAGCAGAGTAACATGGTAATACTATGTAGCTTGAAAGAACTCAGTGTTTAGATATATACAAAACAGTATGCAACACCTAAGTAGAGCTGCAAGCACCCTCTTTCCAACTTAAACAGAGGGGCATTTGTCTGCAGCTGCCAACGGAAACTCCACTGCTGCAATACAAGTCACTGCTGATCCTTGCAGGTATGTGGAGAAAACACCAACTTCTCTGGAGTCCCAAACCATTTTCTAGGGGAGACATTCCATAGGACTCTTTCCACATCGCTGCATACAGACTCACTGCTCACACATAACAGTACATTTAGTGACAATCTAATTCCTTTGAGGCCATCTATCAACAGGTCAGGTTATGGATAAAAGCCAAAGTTTTTTCCTAACAAAGAAAAGCATTAGATATTTTACGCCAAAGCTGGAAATCAAAACAAACGGGAAAGTAAGAAAATATTCCTTGCCAAGGCATACTCCAAAACTTACCTCTGTTTCTAGCTGTTACACATGAATTTCCCATGAAACTCTTGAGAAGGGCCATGAAGGGCCTCTCATGGAACTCTCATGAAGGACCACAGACAAGCTCCCCATCACCTGATATCACTTTTCACAAGTCTCTTCCTCAATCATTATCTTATTTTAATGGTTCCCATAAAAGCAACAGGAGATTGAAAACAGTTCCTCAGTTCCCTCCTATTCCCTCCTGTACTTCGCTTCAGGAATACTACCAGATTCAGAAGATGTTTATCACAGAATCAAAGAATTGTAGGGAGTGGAAGGGACCTCTAGAGATCATTGAGTCCAACACAACTGCCAAAGCAGGCTGCCTAGACCAGGTTGCACAGGTAGGCAACCAGGAGAGTCTTGAATATCTCCAGGAAAGGAGACTCCATAACCTCTCTGGGTAACCTGTTCTAGTGCTCCATCACCCATACTGTGAAGAACTTCTTACACACATCTGTGCAGAACTTCCTACGCTCCAGGTTGTGGCCTCCCCTTGTCCTACCACTACACACCACTGAGGAGTCTGAGCTCATCCATTTGCCTCCCGCACCTGAGATACGTATAGACATTGATCAGATCCCCTCTGAGTCTTCTTTTCTCAAGGCTGAACACACCCAGGTTGTTCAGCCTTTCCTCATAAGAGAGGTACTCCAGGCCCTTTATCATCTTCGTGGCCCTCTGCTGGACTCCTTTCCCCGTCCATTTTGCACTGGGGAGCCCACAGCAATCAGTGATCTGTAAGCAAAACAGTAGACTTGCACAATAAAAAAAAAAAAAATTGATATTTGTATTTTTGTAGTGACACTTGAGACAAAAAAGTTTATCCTGTCTTTGCCCCAAGCCCGTTTTATACTGCCAAATGACTGAAGCAAGAAACAGGTTCTCCATATCATAACGTTGCCTTAATGTTCACATTCTTGTGCCATATCACCACATATCATCTTGATCCTCAAGGCTTCAAAACAAATAGTAGCAATGCAAAAGTCACAAGACTCAATATCTCATCTTGGAAGTATGTGTTATTTATTCTTAAGTGAAAACGCATGCACGTTGTACACATACATCACACTTCTTGAAACAAGCACAAATACAGACATCCCTTCTGTCACTTCCCCGTGCACTCAGTTCCACTGCCTTCCCAAGCCAGAACCCAGCTTGGGCTTCCAGCAGCATCCACAGCATCTTTCTCAGCTCTGACGCCTCTATTGCTATTGTTTAGACCTCCTGCCACCTCTACAGCATCTAAAACAAACTTATGTCTAGAGACAGTGACATCTTTCTCTAGCAGCCATTTCTGAAAACAGGTACACGTTTGCCTGGTTCCCTGGTGCCTCTGCTGCCACCAAGTTCACTCTGGTTCTGGTCCCCCAGCACCTGGAAGTGGCACTTGTGACTTTTCCCTAATTGCAGTAGCTTCTTATGGCAACAGATCAGACTGCTCCAATCGCTTGACTGAACTACCTAACCAGTGGTTATCAGTTCTTACAGACCTTTTCCAAGGGTAACTGGTAAAAAAAAATTAAGCTTCTTGTCAGGAAGTTAATTACCTGTGAATGCATTAATCATCACTATATGATTTTGAAGTCTTGACCTATTCTCCTCCCTCTCCCCCACAAGAAGCTCAACCACAGAGCTGCTTGATATGGACAAGCAGATAAATCTTCATGCTTTGTACACACTGAAGAATAATATAATCTGGAAGAAGTCCACCTGGTCTGACAGCTACTGTTAGCGTACAGATTCTCACCTTATGTAGTCTCCAGGACTGGTACATCATACTCAGACACCTGGACCACTGGTACCATAGCGCAAACAAAGTAAACATCTTGTCATATAACGAACCACTGACTGTAACAGAGACAAATTAGTCACCCTATTTAGCAAAACAGCACAAATCTGCCAATACTGGACTGAGGGTTCAGCATTGAGTCGTACCTCAATGCAAAGAAAGAAGAGGCTCAACTATTTTGCTACTACTCACTAACAGAACCATAAACAACCGCATTATAGCACAGATATCACTAACTATACATTAATACATTTAGAAATAGCACAAACTGACTATAATTTACAGATAATTTTTTTGTGTTATGGATTGAAGCTCTTAATCTTCACTACGCCTTTACAACTGGGAAATGGGATTCACTTCATTAAGATATTCTGAAAACTGGTATGTTATTCTCATTGAGTAGATGGGAAAATTTTGTTTTGACTTGCTTTACGTCAGAGAACTACAGGGAGAAGTAGAATTAGTAGTAGTCAATTTGAGACATCTAACAAAATTTTAGTCTATTGTATGCATTCAAAACTCAGCATTTTCTTTGGTTTGAGGCACATGAAGTTTCTTCAGCTCCTTATTTGTATTTTGGCTTTCACTTGGGTCTCCTTCACAGCAAAACTAACTTACTCATGCTCAAGAATTAAAAATCTCAGACTAGCACCATTTGTTAACACCAAATAGAATACTGCCATCTTATTTCTTAATTTCTGCAAACAAACTGGCTACCTACCAAGCAAGAATGCATTATACAAAAGTTGAGTTAAAAAACTGTGAAATTTAATTGTCTATAAATGGATCCCTGATTTAAGTACATTTAAGCATGCCAAACAAATGGTTGAGAATCACTTGGGCATAGTGTTATCCCATAAAAAAAAAATAGTTTAAGCTAGCACTCTACCAATATTTAATTTGCTCTTTCTTGGAGATCAGATGTTTATTTAAACTTTTTTGGGTCCACTGTTCTGAAGCTTGAATCTGTAATTTCACGTAGTTTAAATTAATGGTCATCCTAGTAACTTTAATGAAAAGCACTCTCAATTTTTGAATAAATTGATCTTCAGCTGAAGCACTACCTGGACACATCTGAGTATAAAGCAAGACTCAAGAGCATTTATCCTTCCCATATGCACATATACATATATACATATATATATATATATACATATGTATGTATGTTACAGTAAAAGCAAAGTTAATATAGCAGAGTACATTACAAAATAAGTACATCAAATTGAAACTGGTTATATTTTTAAAGAATTTAAATTGCAATCTCTTTACATAGCATCAGCAGTTAGATGGCAAGACTGACGCCAAGGAAAAAAAGCTGGCTGATATTCCTCCTTTTTTTTTTTTTTTGACATGTGTACAATGGCAGTTTTGCAAGCTCAAGGATTTGCACACACACACAAAAAACCATTCAGAGAAGTTTTAATGATTTTTCTTGTGTTTACAATGTAGCTTTCCAGTAACTCTTATGAACACTTAATTTAAGCTGAAAAACATTTCTCCACCCTACCATTATATAACTACTTGCAAATCAACCAAAATTAGTAACAAAAATATATGTCTCCTTAAATTCCTTTCTGGTATCTGACAATGGCAGGCAAGCCCAGCAATGTTAATAAAATCAAGTTGAAAAAGGAAAGGACTGCTGCTGCTCTTGTGTTTTATCACTTCCTTAAGTGAGTCATAACAATCATCTGATGCTATCTGTTTGTTTTTATATAAACAGTTTTAAAATGCATGGCTGGTGGAGTGTAGTTATTTGACAAACAGAAAACGAAGAAATTTACCATCAACAGCAACACCAACTGCAGCTATTCACTACAAAGTTTCTCACTTCCTTTTTCGTACACTAGGTCTGTCTCAAAATATGTTTGACACGTTAAAGAAACGTGTATGCTTACACCCAAAATAAACACACACTTACACAGTAGTATATCCTCACAATAGCAAGGTACAAGCCAAAGAGGAAAAAAGCATACAAAACACACTATCCCTAAAACAAACAGTTTAAGTAGAATCTTTCAATTATTTTTTTTTTTAAGAGAAACAAAGAAGCAATAAATCTAGCGATAGTCTAAATAATAATCCCACCTTATTGTTTAACAAGCTAATTAAAGAACTTGCAATCAGTCCTTTGACTTCACAAATTAGTCAAAGAACCCACAGATGTGTAATACACTCTTGGTTTGTTCCAGAGCAGCACTGAGAAGGTAATTTGTAACCCTGTGGTCCAAAAAGCTTTCTTCCATCAGGAACATTAATCATCTTCATATTAACAAGATACACTCCTGCTCTTCTTAAGCTTATTTTAACAGCCTTTGGAAATTACATAAAGACATGCCATCTGAGTCTCAAAGCAAACGCATACCACCTCTCTGAAAAGACAAAAAAGAAACCTTTGAAAGAATACACCTGAAAACCAGAGCATGACAGATTATTAGGGAGAGCACATCTCTCAGAAGCTACAGTTGTGTCCAAGTGAAACAAATACTAAGAATCATAGAGATGGTAGTTTCAATGTAGCCACACAATAAGTAGCAAAACACACATCAAAATTAAAAGTAGCAGTATCTTTTCAACTGTAATGGAAGCAAGATTGACTGCTATGGAATCTATATGGAAGAGATAATCAAGACAGAAAATTAATGCTCATAGCAGACCAGGCTACTGCAGGAAACCAGGAGGTTTTTTTTTCCATTCGGGCTCACAATGGAGAAACTCAAGCTCCTGAAATGCCTCAACCTGTCAAACTGCCCTTAACTTCACAAGGCTAATGTCACAATTGCTTAACAAGTCAGGTATACAGAACAGCTTTCACTTGATTTTACAACACCACTTTGTATTTCACAAAATCACTGTACTTCCTACTGCATTCTTAATTATGCTTCCATTACTTTGTTTTCAAGGTTTGTAAACTCTACAGACTTTAAGCTTCCTAGCTTTTCAATTAGGAAAGCTGAAGCATGGAAGTGACTTGCCCCAACAACACCTGCAACAGATATCAGCAACCACAGCAGCTCCCAGATCTTCTGGAAAATAGAACCATTAACTTCATTTTACCTATAAATAAATATGAAGCTTGTTAACAGAATTAAATGAGCTCTCAGATAACAACCAAAGAACACCCAGTTCTTAATCCATACATGTACTCAACCCATACATACAGGGCCACAAAGATGATGAGAGGCCTGAAGAAGCTCCCTTATGAGGAACCGCTGTGAGACATGGCGCTGCTCAGCCAGGAGAAGAGGAGACTGAGGAAGAATCTCATCAGTGCTTATAAATACCCAATGGATGGGGGTCAAGCAGACTGGGCCAGGCTTTTTGCATCAGTGCCCAGTGACAGAACAATGGGCACAAATTGGAACTGAGGAAGTTCTGCGAAAACTGAGTAAAACTTCTTTACTGTGAAGGTGACAAAGTGGAACAGCCTGTCCAAAGAGGCTGTGGAGTCTCCTTCTTTGGAGATGCTCAAACCCTGCCTGAGAGTTTTCCTGTGCAATATGCTACAGGGAACCTGCTATAGCAAGGGGGTTGGGCTAGATGATCTCCAGAGGTCCCTTCCAACTGACTCTGTGATTCTATGTACAGTGGAGTCAACGCATTTATCAGAGCACTTTATGCAGTATAACTTGATAGTAGTGTTAAGTCAGAATACAAAAGTTTACAAGTACATCACAGCTCTCCTGGATGAACAGTAAGCTTGCAAGTAGGTAATTCTGAGCAAGTATTATTACACCTATAAGATGTGCAAAAATAAAACTTTCAAACATTGTATGAGCATAAACAGATGTTTATTGCTACTCTCCTCTACAAACAACTGAACCAGCATGCCCCAGGTCCAAAATTTCCTAGTCTGACACAACATAAAAACCAAAATATTTCTTATTTGAGGACTGAAGTGATTTTGACCCAATTTTATTCCATTACATCCTCTAAAATGTACAAACAGGAACAACACAGAAATCTAACAGATTGTACATACAGACAGTTATCCAATGAGCTTGAGGTGTTAAGTGAAACAAGTTATACTTGCAAGCAACACAGCAAGAAGGTAATATATCTAAAAAAGACTTCCTTGTTTTAAGCATTCTTTCTAGAGACAGAAGCAGTACCAAAGTTTCCACCTATGACAAATTAGAGCTGCAGACAACTACAGAGGAGAAGAGCAAAATTCTCTTTCCCCTACGTGATAGCATTTAACAAATACCTCATTGAATATTTCAAGATAAGGCAAAGGAATGTGTATCAATATAAATACACGACCTAGAAAAAAATGAAGTTTTATTGGGTTGTCCCTCAATGAGCCAATCAAAAAAAAAAAATATATATATATATATATATATATGTATTCATGAACAGAAATAGATGGTGAAGTTTATTAGTTTAAAAACATTAGCACAGGCACATATCATCTCCCATGGTTGAGTTAACAGAGGTAACTATCAGATGTCACAGCAGTCCATGTGGCATAGATACCAAGTGGCCTAAAACTCACTGCATGGCAAAATCCCTACCATAAGCTGGAGCAATCATTCCTCACAGAAAACATTCCCCTTAGAAATTCTAAGAACTCCATCAGGAGAACATCACTGTCTAGATGCTGCACTGCAAGGAACAGCAGGTGCTCCTCCCCAGGGGCTGGTATAGCAGCAGCCTCATCTGTGGAAGATGAAGTAACTGCAGGATGGGATGACACACTGCACATAGTTAAAGATCAACAGCAAGTCCTTGCAGGTCTGCTGCTTGCTGGATATTGGGATCTAGGATGTTTTGGAAAGATTGTCAAGGCTTATCCAGCTCTCAAAATACCACCCTTTGCTACTTACCCACATAGTCACCAGCAATACTTCCAAAAAACAAATCATTATTGAATGAATCTAGTGTAAATAGTGCACTCCACAGGCAAAGGTGAAAAGGCCCACGTGGCATTCTCAGTCCTTCCAGAGAGAAGCAGAAGGCTCAGGGTAGATTGCATGCATCCACATGGTCAACATCCAATTTCCAGCATGACTTTTATTTCTATGGCCAGCTTCCTTCCAGGATCAAGGATCCACCTGTTGAAGTGGGGCAAGAGCATCTTTGCCATCAATCATGTGAATAGAGCTTGGTAGAGAAAGGCTGTCAGATTTCAGTGAAGACATGGAGAATCCTGAACAGAAAAGGCACTCATTCACTTTGTGATGGATGAGGGCCCATTTCAAGTGCTTGCACACCAACACACACAGCATGGGAAGTAATAAGCTGACTTACAAGTCAGAGCCTCATTGGAATTACAGAGTAACACCGGAACAGCTAGCATAGCTGGAGTGCAACAACAGATGGATGTGGGCTCTTGAGGAAAGCCAGGCTGGGAAGGCAATGAACAGGAGAGCAGAATTCAACCTGCAGGAAGTTGTGAAGGCCTGAAAATGGGACAGCATGCAAGAAAAGGCAGCTTACGACAGAGTTCAAATGTGAAAACAGATAGAAGGACTACACAGACACACAGCTGTGCAGGAGTAGAATTAAACACGCCAAAGCAGAGCTGAAACTAGTAGATGTTATTTAGAAATTGAAACTAGCGACAGAAGTGGAGGGCAGTAAGGGAGGAAACTTTTTTTTTTTTTAAACTGAAATTATAGAACAGAAGCAGAAAATAGGTCTGTACAGGAAGGTTTTATGGCCATCAGCATCTGCATTACATTCTTTTCTTACAAATGTAAAACAATATCTGAAGACTTGGGGCTTCCAAATGTCAACTGAGTCTGATCAGTTAGCACAATTTATTAGCTGTACTCACTCACTCATAACCTTGTGTGAAAGAAAAAAAGAATTTCAAGAAAAAAAAAATCACATGTGCTTCAGCTTAGTGTAACTTTTGAGATCCAGAACACAGTAGCCTGAAGGTCTTCACAAGGCAACAGAAATTCTGGTTTGGGAAGTTGTCCCACTCCAGAAATGGACACCAAGTAAAATTCCACTGAAATTTCTCTCAAATACAAGTTTACTTTAACTTCTTTCTGTTCTTTGGTAACAGACATATACCACAAGACAGCCTGATTACAGATTCTCACATCACATGATAACTCTATTCTGCTAATGAAACAGTTGTAGCATTGAGAACTAGTACTTTTGTTGAAACAAAACCTCAGCTTTCTCTAGAAGGGCAAAACTTATAACATTATCTTTACCATAACCCAAGTATTTACAATCACTTAACAGTTTTACTCCTTACCCAAAAACAGATCCAAACGAAGAAACAGCAAGCATATGTTTAATAGACATTAGTCATGGAAAATACAAAAGAATCAGCCCAGCATATAAATGACTAGGAAAAAAAAAATTTGTACCTTTTACTTTAGAGAAGCATAGCCTTCCAAAACATACTGCCCATACACGTGCTCCTAGTGCACGTACGTTCTCATAGTGAGAAATGATGATGGGGAAAAAAAATTAAAGCATTCAGTCAGGTTGTCAGGCAAGCCTCCAGTTCTTCCTGCCTTAAAGCAGAACTGTATGGATATAGATCCCCAGTATTATAGCTATACCAGAGGAAAGTAGCAACAGCAAGTAGAATTCTAATAGATATCAGACGGTGGAATCATAAGAGACACAGTTCCATAGGTAAATCCCACATCCTCTCTTTAGTATCTGTCTGCATGCCTTACCCGCAGTAAGCTCCACTTTGTTTGGAGGAAAGCACCAGGAATTCTGTTAAAGCAGGACATTGGTTTGATGTCTGGAAACTTCTACTTTAGACTCTCTTTCACTAATAAAAACCTTCATGCCTGTTTTGAAGTTTAGAAACATTTTAGTATTGGTCTTAGCCATACTGGTAATAAGACAAGTCTAGATGCCTTTCAGCATAACTACAGTTTATAAAAAACACTAGTACTTGTTCTACATCATTTGTTGAAAATTCAAATTTTCAATGAGATGGAATAAAAAAGCATGCACAAAATCACCAACATTGAGTTAGAAGAAATTTCAAAATCCCTCACAGTAGGAATTCTGGGAAAAAGAAGGCATACCTATAGCTTGCAAAATACCAAATAATAAGAGAATTCGAAATGAAGATGTTAAAAAGGCCCTAGTCTTCAAAATTGCATTCACCAAGAAGAGCATTCAGAACAGAAGACTTGAAAGAGCTGGGGAAACTGAAGGCCTATCAGGTAACACTGCTAAGTATAAACGCAGGTTAGACACAGGTTACTTCACCAACAGGGTCAACGAATCAAACCCTAAGAAAACAATATGTTTTAGAAAAGTGATTGCTGAAAGAACATCGGAGGCAAGGCAACAAATACAACATTTGACATGTTTCTGCTAAAATGAGACTTGCTAGAACTAATAAGCAAAGGTGTTGTGTGTTTTTTTTGTTGTTGTTGTTGTTGTTGTTTTGTTTTTTTAAGGTTATGGACCACTCTATCACTGCCAAAACGAGTAAGACAACTTGTGCCAATATACCCAAATAGGACAACCATTCCACTACATAGTATTGAGTCAGTTTAGTTAAAGCACTGGAGTAGGAAAAACAAAATCTCAACTCACAAAAGCATCCAGGCTGAGAGATACAATAATATGCATCAATATTCTGAAATGTTACTTCAGGTATCACAAGGTGTACAAAAGCTGTAAGAGCTCTACTCTTGTTAAAGTGGGTAATTTACAAAGATAAATGCAATGCTCTCAGAGCACAAGCATTCACTCTCCTCTACACACCCATAAAAGTGGAGTCGTCTTCCTGCTGTATAATCCTAACACTGCTACTGGAAGAACAAAATATTTGGTTTTACCTACAGTCAAATAATAAAATACCCACAGGCCATACTCTAAATACAAAATTACTGAGGAGACTTAAAAAAAAAAAAAGTTTAACCCTATGTAAATAAGCATGCTGATATGCAAATAAAATGACTCCATCTAGTGGTTAAAAATACACATTTCCTTTGCCACAGAAACTCCAGCAAATTTTAATTCCCAGTGAAACACAAACTCAGAGGGTGCCAAGCACTAACACAGACTCTTGAACAGATAATCCCTTCTAATAACCATTGAGATATGCTGACAACGTAGATTCGGGATGCTTGCATAATTGACGTTTATTGCCAGTAAAAAAAAAAAAAAAAGAAAAGAAAAGAAAAAGATTCTAAGATGTCAGGATTTAATTTTTTTTTTTATTTAAATGCAAATGCTGCACTCTTTAAAACTAGTATTTTAATCATTTCACCTCCTGCTAACTGTGAATTGAAAAATACTATTTCAAAACATCTGTCAAAGAATCAATATTCATCTTTGCATTCAGACATCTACTGATATAAAGGGTGGTGCACAATTTGTAGTGTACTTCTCAACCTGTTGATTTATAGAACCTTTATTTGAACCTCCTTATTCATTCATATCATTATTTCAAACTATTAGCTAGTCAACCACCTTAACTTTAGTAAACACTGTTAAATGTAAATGTTCCTAAACTTAATCATTTCAGAATAAGCTGTGCCAAACCCAAGACAATGTCTCAATCACATGGATATTACACTTACTCTACTCTGCAGCTCATCTTGGACAACAAATTAAATCTACAGCAATTAAGCCTAATGAAAGCTCTCAAGTCTGGTGCAGACATAGATAACTTTCTAAGAACTCAAAAAGGCTGACAGCATATACAGGTAATAGCAGCTTACAGCACTCCTAATCCAGAAGCAATCACAAGCATTGCCTACAGGCCCACATGGTGCAAGCTGCACACACCTTAACCAAACCTAGAATATCCAAACAGCACAATACAGAAAAACAGTCTGTCTATCAAAGTCATAGACCCAAGTCAGAAAGGTCATCAGGCCAACAATACTCTTTCTGGCCAGGGTTATTTAGCAGGGACATCACCACATCAGTGTAACCATACTGGTTTAACTCGTGGAGAGCATGTGTTCAACCAGATGCCACAGACTCACAGGGGAGGAGAGTTCCCCGCACTGTGCTCAGTTATGCAGCACAGACATGCCCTCAGTTACCCTCATCTAGCCATGAAGAGAAAACACCATATCCAGCTGTGTTAATATGAAAAAAAAAATGTAAATCTACCAGCATAATATTCTCCAGAGACCTGTTGTTTGACTCACCATCACAAAAGCCACATGTCAAATGGGAAGACTAACGATCGCACCAAGAGGAAACCTTTGCATCAGCTCATTTGTAAAACAGTTGTACAAGACATGTGTAAAGATTTAAAGCAGTCAATCCCATCAAAGTTTGTTTTACTGTACTGATGGTACTCACATTATTATAGAACCACCTGGGTAAATAAAAACTTTAAACACTTTTTAAAAGGAACTGTTTCCATTACTACCCAGTAAGACAAAGTTACTGGGCTATCTGAAATGCAGTAACTGCACCAAAGCATAGTTCCAAAGCCACATTCTCCAATCCAGCTGCCACCAAACACCTGGTTCTTCCCAAAATACATTAATATAAATGTATCTAAGATTTTTCTTGGAAAGAAAACACAATTTGTATTTTTATTATTAAGCTGCAGAATTGTAGTTAACAGCAGATTCTGACAGGACTAATTTTCATCAATTTGTGTATATTTTTTATTTTCAGAGCTCTGATTTTTGTTACCCTATATTGTGTAAGCCTTCAAGGGTTTTATCACACATGAGAAAAGTTGGAGTACCAAGCACTATCTGGCTGCATTAAAAAAAAGCACTAGGATAAAGGAATGGACAGACTCCACTGCAGTGCTTATGCATGCTGGTGAAGTGAGCTGTATCTTGTAAGTGCTCAAGCAAAGCCTAAAGTAAAAGCCTGAAGGTATCACTGAAACATGATCACTGTTGAACAGTAAAGTCTAAAACCCTCTTAATAATACACATACAGAGTTGCTGAGAAGTAAAGGTACAATCATGTAGTCACTTCAGGAAAAGCAGAGAAACGTAAAAGCTATCTTCAGTGCTATCCGGCAGACTACGTTCTGTCATGTCATCATGTCATGGAAAGCCAGCAAGGAAAGCTTTTTCTCCAACAGGAGGCACTTTCAGTGTTATCAGTTTTTGATCAGTAGTGATCAAAACAGATTTGCTACACCAAAAAATAAAAAGAAAGAAAAAAAAGGAAAAAGAACACAACCACAGCACCCATTACTATTACTCAGCCATAATGCATGGTCTACCACTCTGTGCACCACACATATCATAAAGGGGTCACAATCAAACACTTGAGCAAAAATGTTCCCTGTCAAAAAAAGTTTACTGTCTAACCTGCCCTTCAGTCCACAAAATCTTCTTGTATACAAATCCTATAGCAAGTTTACCTGTAGAATTCCTACACTAAGTGAAGAACCACCTTCTTTTGTTTGCTCTGAACCTAGCTCCTGTTGGCTTCATTTAACACCACACGCCTCTCTTCCCCCTCCATCTGCTTTCTCCACAGTAACTTTATAGAGCCTCAACATACCATTGTTCCATCTCCAAGTTATCTCTACAAGGCTGACAAGCCCTAGCCTGTTCAGTCAGTTCTCATCTAAGACCTATTTCATATCTTATTGCCCTTCAGTGAATCTTTTCCAGTAACAATGAGGAGAGGGGAGCAGAGCAGCTTACAGTATGTAAGGTATGAAAGAACCATGGATTTATTAATTTGCTTATCTTTTTCCTATTGTATTCCCTATTCCTACCAGATATTCTGACCAGTAGTTTCTCTCTTGTCATAGTAACTACAGCAGGAATTTGTTTTGCCTCCATCTCTTGTATACACATTACCACCATGCTATCCCCTCAAAATATCCTATGGACACGGTGATTCTCATCTTTAGGACTGGACCTGTAATATAAAATAAGCAAGGTTAAAAGGTGTTTTACGCTGCTGATGAAAAAAGTCCTATGGGAAGGGTGGGGGTTGATTGACAGAGATGCTCCTCCACCCAAGAAACACCAAAGTTGCTTTTTATCTAACCTTCTAACTTATCAAAAAGTGGAAGAGGAAAAGAAAGGAGCTACTTGCTTGATTGCGCTTCTCCATTTCCAAGACCCAGCGCTTGATTCACACTTCCTACAGAGTTTCTGTCACCTTCCAGAGATGTTTATTCCTTACAAAGCCTTGCACGTGTAAGTAGTTTCAGCAAGCTCTGCTAGCAGCAGTAACAGAGGCACAGGATTAGAAAAACTAAGCTGTACTGTCAAAAGCACTCATACTTGGGATTCAGTAGTGTTGTACTAAAGCTTCCAGGTACATATTAGGGACATGGTTTAGCGTGCATGGTGATGATGGGTTGACAGTTGGACTAGATGATCTTAGAGGCCTTTTCCAACTTTAGTGATTCTATATAAACCTCTCAAAACAAATCCTGTGTTGCTACACTATGTAATTGCTAAAAGATCAGCTTACGTCCTGTTCTTTTTTTTTTTTCAGCCATGTGCTTCATCAGTCACCCCTAGAAATTCTTTTTTTTCCTACCTCTTACCAATCTTTCTGTCCTCCTCTCACCACCTTTCTGACCATTTCACTCAGTCTCAGTTGCAGTCACCTCCCAAATACCCCTCTGCACCCAGACCAGCCCCTGCCTAGCCTCTGCTGATATACAGAAACCATCGTGAACCACTCCTCTGAACACCTCAGTTCCCAAGGTCTACATGAAAAGCAACTGCAGTAATACAGCAGCTCATACGGCTGACCGAAAGCCCCTCCTTAATTTCTGGTACAACAGAGTCTAAGTGACTCCTGCTGGGCCTGACAAAGATGTGCTGGGGCACACTGACTTTCATGAAGTCTGTAATCCTCTTTTCATTAGCATTCACCTGAGAGTAACTATTAGCATCGCTCACAATAATCTCATGCACTGGAAGCCCTAAGGCTTAGCAATTGGCTCCATACAGCCTCATATCTTCCTACTGGACAAGAGTGAATATTCTACTGCCAGCTGAGAAGTACCTCCTACAGAGAGGCAAGGTAGCTTTAACACGGTTAAAGGCATCAGCTGTTTGCTTTCACTGTGGATTTACCCTAAACAAGTGGCCATGAATTCAGAATATGCTATTCTGACAGCAGCAACGAGATGACGGAGCAATGGTCCGGAATAGATTTACAGAAGTGTTAAGAGCTGTGCCATTACTCTGATTTCTGAAGCCATCACACAAAGCTGATAAGAACACAGATAAGATGCACACCCTGGACCTCAGCGAGATGGAGTTCTCAGAGCTCCCTTACAACAAAGGAAAGGCACGGAGCACATTGATGTCACAGGAAGGCAGCACTTCATTTGAGTGCCTGTTTTGTCAAACGTGACTCAAGTCTCTCCTTGAAGAGCAGTGGGCAGCGGCCGGTTCCGTGCACTATTTCTCTGTCCATCACTGCCTTCTTTGTGTCACCGAACACACATCTGTGCTCTTCAAGCACCGAAAAGACGCTGCTGTGCAACACCCTTTTGGAAAGGGCCTCGAAGGAGGATATCAAAGCAAGGGCATAGAGGCTCATTAACAAAATCCAGACCTTGAGTCATCTGAAGGGAGGGGAAATTACAACTGGGGAACCACATGTATTTTTCAGTAGCACAGGAAGTAAGGCAACAAACGTCTGCTTCGCCTCGCCACCGGTCCTGGAAGGAAGGAGCCCAAGCCCCGGCGCTCCATCCGCCCCCGCGAGCCCCCCAGGCCCGCGCCCCGCCGGGATGGCGCCCGGCCCGGCCCCGGAGCACGCGGAGGGGCACCCCGCCGCCAGGAACACCGGCGGCAGGAGCGAGACACGAGCCCGGCGGGCGCCTCACAAAGGCCGGGGCCGGGCCGCTCGCGGCGGAACAAAGGCTCCCGCCGCCCCGGGAGGGGATGCGGTGCGGAGGGCGCCGCGCACGAGGCCGGCGGGCGGCACACCTGCGGCCCCCGCCCCGCGGCCGGGGGCGTCCCGAACGCCCGGTACCGGCGGCGCCGCTTCCGCCTTCACCCGCCGAGGAGCGGGAGGCAGACGAGGGGTCCCCGCCGCCCCCTCCCATTCCCCGCAGCCCCCGACCCCGCGCGGCCCCGCGGCGGCCCTTTGTGCGCGCCCCCGCTTCCCCCACGTTACCGTGGTGAGCAACGGTCTCATCTGCTCGCCGGCCCGCTCCTCTTCCATCGCGGCCCCGCCGAGCTCGCCGGCAGCGGGACGAGAAGCGGAAGGCGGGCGGGAGCCGGGCGCCGCTGCCTGCCGGGCGGAGGTACGCGGCGCTGCTGCCCTCGGGACGGGGCGGCCGCGACTGCTCCGCCGCGCCGGGGGCCGAGCCCAGGCCGCCTCGCCGCGCCCCCTCCCCCCGCGCGGCCGGCGGCGCCGTCAGCCAATGGCAGGGAGAGCAGCGCCTCGCGCGAAGGCGCCCCCGCCCGCCGCGGCCCCCCGGGGGCTGGCTGCGCTCTGCGGCCCGGGCGAGGCCGGGCGGAGCGGGGCGCGGCGGGGCGAGGGGGCGGTGCGGAGCGCTGCCAGCAGCCGCGTGGCCGCAGCAGTGCCGCCTCGGGGTTGTCCGGCGCGCCTTGGGGCGTTTTGCCGGTAGAGCTGACGTTTTCCATCCCACGTGTTTGCCTCGGGCTGAATCTTTTATTTCTTTTCTTCTTCTTCTCTCTCTCTTTTCTTTTTTTTAATGTAGCCAAGATCATTTAGTCATTTCCAAAAACAGTACTGCTTGCCCTTGTTTAAATATTCCAGCAGCCTTTCATTCTGAAGGCTTGATATCGGTGTTAGTGCCAGGGATGTGCTTGTGGCTGTCTCTGTAGGGACTGACTCTGGTATAATTCCTTAAAGAAGGGCTGGTTACACTTGCCTCAGAGGGACAACTTCCACACTGCTGCCTCAGTAAGATTACATCCTCCTCGAATGCTCTCAGTTCTAAACCAGCTGGTGCTGGTGGGACTGAGCAAGCACGGGAGAAGAACCATCCTTTTGTGCTTGCTGTGTTTGTTAATGTGTTCACATCACCGTGGGCTTCTCCCTATAACTACAACTACCACAGTTTTTACAGCAGATGTAAGATAGAGCCCCTTTTCCCACCCTGAAGCCCTGCCTAGTAGGAGGCAGCTTCTGTTGGTACAGGACTTTTGGAACTGAGGTGTGAATAGATCTCTACTGCCATAAACACAAGAAGCTGGCATGCACCAAGACGACAGAGGTGTTACATAGCCACAGAACAGTGCAGCCCATATACTGCAGCACCCAAGGGATGCTGTAGGCCTACCACTAATGTTACAGCACGTGAAATCTGTATGATGTGGGAATCTCAAGAACAAAACAGTGACTTTCACTGCAGGCCTGGTCCCAGCTTGTCTTCTGAAAGCGCTGAAGGCTGAGTGGATCTCTGAGAGGCACGGAGATCACACTGTCATCAGGGGGGTGCAGCGTGAAAGACAGCAGGCTGACACTGGTGTCTTATGGTCAAGGCAGATCACAGCAAGAGGAAAACTCAGCCTGTGTCTCAGACAGTCCCTCTCAGATCGAGCTGAGAGAGCTGCTGGTCTTAGCAGGAGCTTCAGAAACAGCAAATGGATGGAATGCCCACATCAGCAAACACCATGCCAGGCTGGGAGCACTATAAAAGGAGGCCCCACGGGGTCTGCAGATAGAAATGTACTCCTGGCTGTGGACACCAGGCAGGCACACCAGGCCCCTGCTGGGCACCAGCACAAGGCACACACCAGCTCAAGGGCCACACACTTTGGAGGGCAGCCACAGTTGAGCACATGGCCCTGAGCATGAACACCAGCAGCACTTCTCAGAGCTTCTCAGAAAGGTGCCGGTAGGGATCAGCCTGAGCTAAAAGAGCTGGCAGTTCCTCTGGATGGCCTGGAAGGAGCAGCAGGCCTGTGCTACTGGATGGCACAGGGGGACTCCTGGCATGAGATGGAACTCCCAACGCAGACAACTTGGAGGAAGCTTTCAGATGAATGATTTGGCACAGGTCTATACCAGGTCACCATAACCTATAGTTTGAGAAACATATAATTACTGGCAGCTATACCTGCCCAATTGTGCAGATGAGATAAAAGAAGGCAAGCTGTGTAGAGCTGATTAAACAGGCAGAAATCTTAGCACACTCTTCAGTCTTCTCAAGATTGTAGCCTGGTTCATGCCTCAGCTGAGTTTGAACTCAGAGAGTTCAGATAGCACAAGAGGGAAAAGTAAAGCACTTTGTTCAACCACCACAAAAATACTGACCATGCTGTGAAGTGCCATGACACACCTTCAGTATGTGACCCATTCTGTGACCCATTCTGTCCTTTTGTCTTCCAGTTACAGGTGGGCTGGCAGAGTTCCAGCTCAGACTGTTGAAAATGATTCTGCACTAGAAACCGTGGGTATAATGAGGATAAACTGTAAGCCCATAAGTCAGCCCCATCATCAGTGTCTTGAGAGATAGATCACACAGGTCTTTCTTTGGTACAAGCCATCTTCACAAGCACAGAATTACTTGGTTCTCTGAGGGATGAGCCCAGAGAACAGTAATAAAGTAAGGACTTCCATAGTGTGCAGCAAACTTCAGTATTTGATGAGTCTCCTCAGGGCACAGAAAACAGTTTCTGAAAAACTCAGCCAGAGTCAGAAGAATGTTTTGTCCATCAAAAAGGAGTCTACTAGCATGGATGTTAGGTAGGTTTAGGCATTAGAGGATGTTCCTTTTCTGTTGATCTGTTAAGAGGGTTTTTTCCTCTGGTAGACAACAGCTGATCTAACACTCTTCTCCATGGCATCAGAGTACCCAGTAAACAGATCAATTTGCAGAACAAAATAAACCCAGCGTTCATTCACCATACTTCCTTTGGCACTCAGTACTGAGAACACCATCTCCAGGTGAACACCCTCTTCAATCATTTCCTGAGCTGAAAAACTTGTTTGCTCACTGCATTCCATCAGGTCACAGTATGTATAACTATAGCAGAAAAGGCCAACCTGTTATCCCCACGCCATGCTGCCCCGAGTGAGAAGAAAGTGATGCCTCTGTTCACATGAAGTTGACCAGAAGTTGGTAATGCCCCAAACCTGCATTTTCCAAAAACAAACAAACAAACAAAAAACAATAACAAGAAAACCCACTATTGAAATAGAAAGAAACTTGCTTTGTGCACATATGTGCAACTGTTACTGATACATGGATGATGTCCAAAAGGAGCTGCACAGGGCTATTACGCCATTAGAAGAGAACCCTCAGTATTTTAATATGACATACCCTGTCCCCCAGTAGTGCCACAGTGATGCTTTTCCTCCACTCCTTTTCCTCCTTTCCCTCCTACCACCTCCACAAACATTCTTGGACGTGCATGGAAGAGGCAGAAGTTGTTGGATAAGCCGGATCTCTGATTAGGAAACCACCTGTCTCCTTAGAGCAGAGCAATCAGCATTAGCTTCACACCTTACACTCCTGCTTTTGCATTTCTTGCCAACCATCATGCACCTGCAGGGCTGAAAGGAAGTTAGATGCTGGTACAAGCACCTTCCTCCCATTATGACACTAGCATCCTATTCACTGCCATCACCAGCTGCTCTGGCAAGTATGACCTCTGGAATTTACCACAGACTTCATGAACCGGATGACAAGACCATGTCTGATGGGCCATTACAACAGCCGTGACCACTGCCAACACAGGCTCCTTCTCAGGGCTTTTGTCTATTAGTCAGGGCTGTTTCCACAGGCTAACAAAATATCATTAATGAAAACATTGACAGTGGTGGGAAGTACCTGTTGCAGATAATTGCAAGACATTATTTTGGAAGAAGTAGGGCCCCTAAGAAGAGCCCTAAGGTTGATGAAGAAAGAAAATGCTATAGGAGTCAGTATTCCCTAGTTTCTGCCCCTCTTTCCATCTAGAAAGGAGAAATCATTTCCATGACTAGAACAATGTCTTAGACTGAGGATAATGGGAAATAAGAAGAGAGGTGCTGGAGGGGAAACAAGGTAAGACATCAGCCTTTCTTGTTGGAACATCTGATGGTGGCTTGATGGTTCTTGAATTACAAATTCAAGAAATGAAACTACTGTGTGAGGAGGAGAGGGATGCAGTATGCAAACATCTGGTTCCTATAGCTGCACTAGGACAAAAAGCATTGAAAAAGGAGTAACAAAAGTCAGACGAAAGGGATAAGAGCAAAGACAGACACAAATACTAGTACAAAGAGTCACAGGTAAAGGAGAAATACCTGGGCAGGATGAGAAGCCTGGCTCCAAGCAAATCACTGCTGATAAAGATGCTGATCTCTGGAGAACTAGAAGTGTAAAAGCCAAATGTTAAGGAGGAGGAGGCAAGAAAGACACAAAAGTAGGAAGTAACATTTTGGCCAAATGCTCTGAATGAAAAAGAAAAGGGTCTAGGAAGAGAGGAATACAGCAGAAAAACTGAAGAGTCTCAGGACTGAAAGTTAAAAGGAAGATCATTTAAACTGAGATTGACACCTGCCAACGTACTTCCTACATCACAATTTCAAAAATGAAATTTTCTCTTACATAATGAACTAAGTTGTGCATTCTTTACATTCCCGGTGCCTGTTTATCTGGTCCGAACTGGGGAAAGGCAAATACTTGCAAATAAAGCTAGTGGATGTTGCATTTTGAATATCTGTGTCATAAAGAACTAAACACTCAAAAAAATTATGAGTTCAAGGTGTCTAAAACTGTATATGGTATGGAAAATTAATTGAAGCTCTCAACGCTCTCATTAAAACTCTCTTGTGCGTGTGTTGAATGCAGTAAGAGTGGTGTTGTAACTAAACAAAACAAACAAAAACTTAGGCAACTGTGTAAATGAATACCATACCATCTTAGAAGACATATGAACAACAGGATCAAATAAAAACCAATAGCAACCTGCAAAAATGGTGACTAAATATTTATTGTATGTTAGTATGGTCAAGGAGCAGAGTTATTCTTGTATCTTTGCTGGAGATTTATTGTTCTACGTGGTTTTTAAATGCTCATGAAGAAATAATCACAGGCCTGAGGAGATTATAATCTAAAGCTCAGGAAAAAAACAGACTAGAGGACAAGTGCAGCATGTTTGAGGTGCACCATCATAATTACCAAATTCCAAAGATGAGGCATAATCAATACCTGTCCTTAAACCATCTCTGTTGTGATGCCCTCAAAAGACATTTCAGTGTAAACAAAACAGTGATGTCACCATTATTACAGTCACTAACTTCAATCAGTACAGGTTTAGATGAGTAAAGTAGATTTGAAAGGCTTACAGCAAGTCAAGACAGGTTTCTTAGGAAATAAAATCACTTCCCCTTCATTTTCTCTCCTCCTCTTTCTTGTCTTTAAAAGATCAATTATCCTTATGTTTCTTTGTTCTCCCACATAAAGATGAATACACATTTTAAAACTGTTATGTTTGAGGAGTTATACCTTTCAATAACTACTTTAAGTGTAGGGAAATTTGTTTCAGTTTCAGTATATCTTAAAAAAAAAAAAAAAGAACAGAAGAGAAAAGGAAAAAAAATCCTACTGCTTAATCATTTTCAGGTATGTCACAATACTGAAATCATTACAGAGTTCTGACAATGGGAGTTTTACTTGCTTTGGTGAACAGAAACATTTTAGAATGCATGGCCACATAGTATATGGAAGGTCTCCAACAAACTACCAAGCATCCTTGCTGTGTGTCCACCTTTTTTTTTTTTTAAATTCCTCTTTAGTATTGGCTTTTCTCATAAATATCTGATGGTAACACAAATAAGGATTTTGTCCGTCAACAAGAGCAACAGAAAGCTTTACAGAAAGTTTTCAGTTATATTTCTATACATGTGGAAAAAATATGCAACTGATTTTTAACAAAAAAAAATTATATTTCTTCTCTTAACCGTCTTGTGTACAATATCTAAATGTAAGACATTTCAGTCTCTTATATAGAACAGCAGTGAAATACATCCCCTTAACTTAATCATATGTTTAATTGTTCTTGGTTTTAGGTGATCAGCTCAGCATCACCATGTCCAGCTTACCAGCAGAAGAGGCCTTCATGACATTCCACCTTCACGTTGTTTTGCTCTGCAGCAGCCATCATCTTTCATCTGTCTGTGGGACACAGAAAAGAATGGATGTTTAACTTAAAAGACAGCATTTGCACAGCTTAGGCTAGATGAAGTTTGTAGGCACTGGTAGTATGAAGGACTAGGGAACCCTTTTGAGACAGGTCTAGAGCAATCTTGAGAAAGAATTAAATTACTCCTTTTAGGCTAGATCTCGAAGTAGTCGTTAACAATGTTAGCATGTAAATGCCTGCAGTAGAAGGGAACTCTTCCAAGAAGCTCTTTCAAATCCTGTGTTATAACACATTTCACATCTGCATTTGTTGTCTGTATAGGTTCACTATGTAATATTTTAACCTCATGTATGCAGGCCTTCAAATCATCAAAAAAATTAGCACCCTTTATTACAGCAGTAGCTACCCTAAGGTTCCAAGTTGAACTTCTAACCTTTTCATCAGCCCAAGAAGAATATTAAAGGTTAGTCAGCTTTTATATATATGTATATATGTATATCTTTTTTTCCCACATGCACAGAAGAATGATAAAAAATAAATAAAGAAGATATTTGTATATCCTAGGTTCCAGGCTGTTGAGGTAAATTGTGCAATATGGGACACTAAATCTCGTTTCCCATAAGGCTCTTTGGATGATCCTGCTCTTCCCACACAATTTCTCTTCCATCACCCCAGGGAGTTTAATCATAGCTGTTGTTATGAAAAGCCAAATTCTAAATGAGTTTGGACACCCTCTGGACTCAGTTCCAAAACGCCCAATTAACTACATGCCAATTATTTAAATACTAAATGTCTTCAGAGCTGTCACTTCTGCCTTACAACATCATATATGAGGACTTCATCCAAGATTTGGTAAATATACCTTTAAAAATCCATTAGCATCATTTTCCTTTCTTTCAATAATCAATGTAAATATAGATTTTTTTTTAACATTTTATCAGTAGATCTATTCTTTACTCAGCATACTATCAATATGTTAATTTTTGTTTCCAGAATACTGTATAACTGGGCTAGAAAAAAATATTAATAGACACTATATTTCTGTAATCACAACCATCCTGAAGTATCTTTGCTGTGTACAGAGTTTTCAAACCACTGTTATGGTGTTTGCTTTCTGACCAGCAACTAGGCCAGAATATATATCTAACTAAAGATATTTCTAGATTTGAGGTATCTCAGCTTTTGAGAAGTTGAATACATAAGGACAGATAATAGCTACACATTGAAGTCACAATCCTTCAATATTTAAATAAATTATTGTAGTAAATCAAATTATAAAACATTATCTAATTATAGCTTGAAAATTAAGTGTTATACTGAATATTACTGCATCTGTTACAGCTTGCCATTTCCAACTCATACAGGGATATATACAGGGATAACACTATCTGTTTCTATTTTCTCCCTAAGAGTTGGGAAACATTTATTATAGACGAGGAATTAAGCAAGAAGATCAAAGAGTTAGCAAGAAGATTTCAGTAAGACAGGGAGGCAACTCTTTCACTTCCATCCTCCCAAGAGAGAACAGATTTGAATGTTGTTTCTTGCAGAGCATAGGAAGGATCATGAAAAAGGTGTTTGTTGCCGAAGGACGTGACTGATGCAAATGTGTTACACATCCCACTAGACACAGCTCTGTGATATTTTGGAGAAGGAAGTGGGTGGCCTACTTTGCTTCCTCCTTCACTTAAAGAGATAGACTAACTGCATTTATTATCATCCCCACTATCTCTGGTTTTCCGGCTCTGATAGAGGAGCGTGGATATAAAGGAACACTTATTTACAAGGCAAATTCACGTCTCATATTTCGTTTTGTTGTAATTAACCTTAAGATGACACTGTTGCTAATGAGCTGCATTCCCCAGTGCAAATCAGATTAGGATTTACAGACGCTATAACCTCCTCATGAGGGGACGGCTATCGAAGTTCCTCATGTAAATGCTACTTCTATAAAGTTCAAGACTCTTATCTGGGGTTTCTAAAGAACATAGCAAATATCATAACAACTTCTTACAATAAGACTTTCAAGTGAAAAGAAAGAGAATTGATGGCAAATTTGACTGTGTTATTCAGGAAATGAAGGGATTACAGTACAAATCCAGAGATTACTGTCTGAGCAAAGACAACTCCTCACAGATCGCCAACAGGTAACACAAACAAATTACTACTTTCCAGATCCTTATGATCTGTTCTTTTATCTTTTCCTTAATGAGAAAAACATTCATCAGATTGTTCAAAAAGGTGGGATGTCTGCAAAAAAGTCTATAGATGTTAGATCACAAGTGTGCAATTCCCTGAAGTATCGTCCAACTCACTGTTCTTCTTGTCACTAAGGCCTCTTCCATGCTTTCTTCTGTTTTCACTAAGGAAATCACCATGGCACAAATCCCACCATGAGGCAACTTTGGACAAAGAAGTTATGAGGGCTAGAGTGAGAAGAAATGAGAGTGGCCAGTCGAGGAGAGCGAGGTACAGCATGATCTGTCCAAGTCCTAAATTCCTGTACTCTGTGCAATTAGTAAATCTCTAGTAAATCTAGAAGATTTACTGACTGAGCTGGCAGTGTGCTTAGAAGCACACTGAAAATGGAAAGTGCTACCTGCACTTTCTGTGCTATGTGACTTAAGTTCTTGTAATATTCATGAAAGTACTGAACTGTAAGTAAATGCTATCCAGGACAATTGTTCTGTCAACAAATGGAACACATGTTCCTGCAGCACTCTGGTAACTGAGCCGGAGTCAGATTACATCACATCAGCCAGCTGAGAAGCTAAGTTTTCCCTTGTGATTGTGGACCAAGTTGTTTTTGGCAAGATACAAATAGCTGTGTCCCTGACAGACATCTAGGCACTGAATTTCCAATTATGGAGAAGTTGCGTTTAAGACTTTCAAATCTGAATTATGGACTTCACCTTAATTCAGCAGCTATTGCAAAACAATTTGCCTGTCAAGTTACAGGCGGATCCGGAAAAAAATAGTGTGTAGAAGTCCAGCAATAGTTTGCTATTTTGCATGCCCTTGTCTAGCAAAGAATTAAAACTGTTGAGTGTGACCATATGGATTTTCAGCATTGGTAAAATGTGGCTATTTTATCTCAGATGTGCTTTTTTTTTTTTTTTTTCATTGATCAACTGATACTAGTGGGGGAAGAAGTGAGAAGGCAAGTTGGAGTCTAACCATATGAAAACTTAGACAGAAAAGATAAAACATTTCTTGAATTTTCTTCCTTTGAATTGGCAAAGCTAAAATTTTATCTGATGTCCCCTTCTTCTGGAATCAAATCTGGTTGTACTGACACAGTAGGCTTCCAGGCAGATGCTGTCAAAATTCCTTTATTTGTACTGTTTGTGTTTCATTTTTTGTTTGTTTCTTATTGCAAAAAGTTGTTCTGTACAGTTCAACAAGTACATGGGAGATACCAAACTATCTTTGTGCTGCTGAAATGCTCTTTAATATTTTTCATGATACTGCTTCTTTACTATGGTCTGTTGGTATATGGTATGGTATAGCTAGATAATCTCAAATTCCTGTCTGATAGTAAAAAAGATTTGTTGAAAGACAAAAAATGTTTGTGATGGTTCTGCTCACCTTCCATAGAAGAAGGCTTCATACAAAATATTAAGTCAGGAATTCATTCCATGTGACTTTTTAAAATCAGATATTAGATAACTTATGAAATAAATAAGGAAAGAAAAAATACTTGGAAGCAAGCAGAATAGAGAAGCGGATTATTAGGAAGAGATTTACAAGGCATCAGTAATTACTTACATCTTTTAAACTGGACTACCTGTCCTGAAATACTTTATAACTCTATCATATATTAGTGAACAGATTGACAGGTATGCCAAATGAGTTACTGCACATACTAAAAAATTTAAGAAAATCTAGGTTCTTTGCTCAGCACATATGTAAGAATTTAGACTTCAAACAGTCAAACTTGAACAAAAATAGGAACCTCTCTTGAAACTACCTCAAGACCTCATTTCAAGTCAGCTTTCTTACCGAACTCACGCTTACTTTCTTCACAGCTGTGTTCCCTAATGTATTCCCAACATGAAGTACTAAACCTGTGCTCCTCCATCAGGTATCCATGATATCATGTAGGACACATGCCTGGTTTGGGTTCAGGGTACCTCCAAGAAGAAAATTACTATGGTAACAACTGCTGGATCAAATCATGGTTCTTTATGTTCCATATTCTGCTTCGGACAACAGCCCAAAGCAGAGGCTGAAGACACATGTACATAGGAAATAAAACAGTTCTAGTATAATCATTTTCTGACACATCCTTCCAGTTCTCAGTAGCCAGTGCAGGGATTTCTTACTCTGAAGGCTGTCTCCAGACCACCCTGCTCAAGAAATGCCAATATACAAATTGACCATGACTTGTATTTGAATTGACTGATATTTTTGCTGAGTCAACTGCCTTTTGTTTTTAAATTCACTGCCTTGTAACTGAAAAAGTATGAGTTCCCAGTTAAGTTGTAAGAAACAGCCAGTACCCATTTCTTGTTAACTTTCCACATATCACACCTCACCTTGTAAACCTCTGTCATTTCATTCCTCCAATGAAGTGACTGGCTTTTCCTGAGGACAGGGGTGACTGATGGAACTTGGCCACTACAAACTCTCCTCTGCACAGAATTCAGTCTGTAGCACTGAACCAATTCCTATACCTCCAACTGTGCTGTACTTTGAGGCACAGCTGTGCACAGTGTTGAAATTGTGGGTTTCTAATACTTACACAGTCATATCTTCTTTTTGCTTGCTATTCTTTTCTCAATAATTTCTAACGTTCCACCAGTTGTTCTGCCCACTACTAAACACTGAGTCATTTTTTCATAGGATTACCCAAAGTGACATGGTCACTATTTCCCTATCAGTGATACTAACTGCAGTTAGTATCTAACTAACTAAGCAGTGTCTCAAGTTACATCAGCAGACTCACTGGTAGAGGTGAATTTCCAGTCCCTCTGATTTTGATACAAATTTTCAGATTCTGTCTTCTCTAACAGAATGTAGTAATGTTTGCTACTATCCTTGTTTAAGCATTTCATGAATGGATATAAAAGAGTTTTTGAAACAAATGATATTGTCATTTTTAGGACAATGGAAGTTTCTATGGTACTTAAAGAAGAATGTTGCCACAAATAGAAAATGTCAGTAGTATTACCTAAAACACCCTAAGCTAAGGTGACTTTTACAGTGTTGATTTTGATGATTTCTACCCATTATTCGAATGCGTATTTACACTTGTACTTAATGTATATCCATTTTCAAGATCCTATTTACAGCACTTAACTATTGCACAGCCTTTCATCTGTTTTATTTGAACTTGGAAAATATTTCTTTTTAATTTTCATATTCATAATTCTAATACTCAAAGGTACTTGAAAATAAAGACATGCTTAATATGTCTAAGAGAAGAACACCTTGGTCTGGAAGTAGAAGGCATAGAAAAAGGCAAATACCGTGTGTACCATTCTCTTTATCTTCCCCGGACAAGAAATACTCTAAGCAAAAGTCTTCCTTACTAAAGATTTGCAGCTTTACAAGTGATTTTGGCTACCATGGCTTCAGCACATCTGTATCAATGTGTCTATGTCATACCTTAAGCAATAGTAGTATATCCTCGCAAAAGCATACATGAACAGAGTAGAAAAAACAACCAAACAAACAAAAATAGATATCTTCACATAGACAAATTCAGACAGATTACAATGTATTCTGCCTTCAATCTGAGCTGATCTGTAAGGCCTTTCTGAACTGAGAACCATGTTGGTGTGCTAGTGTGGCACTCTGATAGCTTCTTCTCAGAGAAACTGTCCATATAGACATACCCTAAGACAATTACCAGTTTTCTCTCTCTTCTTTGTATTTTAAGGAAGTGGCCATTCACAGCCAAGAAATAGTTCTTATTTTATTCCTTCCCAGTTTCTGGATTTAAAATAGAACTATTTAGCAAACTTTCGGAGGCTCTTCCCAGTTTAGAACTGCCACTACCTTACTGAACTTCAAAGGCAGCAGGCACCATCACTAGTTTGGCATTCCACTTTATCTCCCCACTAGCTTTTGTCTTAACCTTTCATTTATATTGTTCTGGCAAAGCAAAAGCACACAGAGACAACTATTTTTATCTTCAGCTCTATGATGTGAATTTGAGTGCTTTTGGTAATTTCACTCATAATCAGAGCTGCTTAAGTTGTGAGTAAAATATCTATTTACATCAGCAGATGCAGAAATCAGGTTTGCACATTTAGTTTTGAAATCTAGTAGTTGTAACATACTTTATGTTCCCTCATTGCAAGGTACAATAAGAACATAAAGTCTTGTTATCATTATGCAAACTTACTGTTTTTTGTAATATAAAATTATTATGATAGCTACAGAGAAACACATCCCAGAACTCTAGCATACTAAAACTCTGTATAAACAAAGTTTCTAGGATTTGATTTCTCAGAGTAAGTATATACAATAATGACAATGTTAGGGCCCCTAGTACTTACATTCTCCAAGATATTTCAGTGTTACTGGTGTGTCGCATTTCAATAATAAATTTGCTCTCCACCTTCTTCTCTATTACAGTTCTATTTGAAAGAAAAACAAAACAATATTAAAAATCATCATTTATTCAATACTAACATCAGTTCAGCAGAGCTCTGCTCAAATCTTCCAGCACAGGATATGGCTTTCTTTGTTTAAGCTTCTAAAGTAGGTCATACAGAAACTTATTAGAATCTATATCACACACCCAAAACCCTGTATAAATTCTAAGCTCTGCAAAGTGTAACACAAACCAAAGATAGAAGGTTGTAGCTAGAAATAAAATGCCAAACATAATCTTCATGATTTGCCAAGAAAACTGTAGATAAAAATAAAGCTTGGAGGTTAACTCTAATACTTGGCTGTAGGAAAGCTTACTTTGCTGAGGACTAGAGTTTAGAATAACTCCCCGAAGAACTCTGGCACTGCTCAGAGCCGACTGCAAGGACTTATGCTATTTAGAAAACAATTCCTTCCAGAGCCAGAATGATTAGCTTTGGAAAACATATCTGGCTTTCTTCTCTTTTCGGTTTTTAGCTGAAATAAAATTATTCTGCCAATAGTATTTCTGGAGAAGTCTCATAGTGTGAATGAAGAGTACTCTGTGAAAAGACAGCTTTGTGACAGTGATGATAAATTTCATCAGTGTCTCAGAGCAGGAACAACAGTGATCAAACACTTCTGGCTGCTACATAACCAGAGAGAAAAGATTTTTCCTTCTAAAAAGCTGCACGCAAGATATCTCAAGTATCTTATTATATCACTGCCCTCTCAAAATGTTGAGGCCAGGAACAAGTTGCAGTCCTGCAGCTTATTTCTACTATCAGGTTTTGAGTTCTGCTGTATATGGGAGTATGCACAACAATTTATTTCCACCACTGAAGTACTCTGTCCAAAACTAGTCCCAGAAAACAAGATCATGTCAATTGTTTGCAGAGCTCACAGAAATATGTTCATAAGTAGTGAGACTCCTTGCCTTGCACCTATTACTTCTCACCTAGCCTCTGAAGGCTGTTATGTGGTCTCCTGGTTGGGTAGTTTTCTCTGAATCTGGCTGCTGCAATCCTGCTCCCCTCTGCATGCTATCATTTTCCTCTCTTATGCTAGCACTGCTGCTTCTGTGGTTGTACAGTGAGCTAACTCAGGGAGTTAAGGCAGTTGAAAATCAGTTCAAGTCAAGTTTTCACAGGCTTGGTCCCTCATAGAGAGGACCTCACACCTCCAGTATATCAGCTGTTGCAGAGATAAACCTTTAGTCTCATCTCCAGTTCAACCATCACATCAGACTCTTCTGTCCCACTATTAAATCTTCAAACAAGAACCTTGTGCTCTCCCCTTGCAGCTTCTCACATTTAGCAGAAGCTTTCCATCAGCATTCCCTTAGCTATCATATTCTTCTTCCAGTCTCCCTGCAATTAACTTGGGTGAAACTGTTGACCTGCCATGACGATTTTCTATAAACATGGATCAAAAGCATCCCTTGGGTTTACTTATCCTGGCCATTTGCAAGACTTGTTTATGTGACTGTTCTCTCTAAAGCACAAGCTGTGTCTGTGCTAGATATTGTACAACTACAGAACAAAGCTGGAGACGTGATGTAATAAAAATGACATATCCTAGATCCAGTAAAGGGCAAAAGCAGTCATTCTCAGACAGTGAGCTGTGCATATCAATAACAATACCCTCAGTGACCATACCTGTTGCTATTGCCAATACTTGTAGTGATTCATAGCAAAAAAAAAAAAAATAAAAAAATAAAAAAAATTGTGAAGTACAGAACAGTTGTGTTACTGCTGGGCTGGACACTGCTACATAAACTAGCCATTATATATGCTCACTGTGTCTGGATTTTCATTGTCTAGCCTGAAGGAGGGAAACATATGGATTGTCATGATGCTCAGCAAAGAGAAAAAGGCCTGCATGATGAAAAGGCACTCTAGTCACTGCAGCTGCCAGTGCTTTCAGCAGCAGCATCGTGCCCCAAGCCAGCAGGCCTTGCTATACAAGACATGTGTTGTGCTTTGCCTGTCATGCTGCCTGAGCACCACAGAAAGTTGCTCTTCCACTCTCCTTATCCCAGACGCAGCTTCTGAACTTGAGCTCACTTTAACTCTGGTCCTAACAAAATCAATCCATGCTTTCCAGCCTTGATGGCAGCCCTGCACATGGTGCTGGCATGAGTCTTGGTGCCTTCCATGCCATTTCAGTTTCTACATGAATTTAGACCTAACCCAAGAGATTCCTCATGAACTCCAAGCTCTCAGAATGAAAAGGAGGTGACTCAGCACTAGCAGCATGGTTTTTTCAAGCAGTAAGGCTGGGGCAAGTCAAAGGCCGTTCTTTCTATCCTTGCTCCAGTCCTCAAGCAAGAAGCATACTATAAATCTTTGCCAACCCAAATTACCTTTGTTAACAGGCCCCAGCATGATTCCTGGTAACAAAGTCTAGACTGTGTTACTATAATAAGACAGTAAAATAAGACAGCAGAAACCAAGTACTCTCTGGAGATACTCTGACAGCAGATTGCACACGTACTACAGAGCCCAATCTGGTAAGAGCAAATCCCAGCCACCAGAGCCTTGACTTTGTCCTACAGCACCCATTTCCTGCCTGTCTTGCCATGCAAAAGCTCCAGTTTGACATCGTACTGCTGCCTGGGAAAGGACTCTTGGATTTCTTAGGCCTGTTGTCCTGTACTGCCTCTTACAGCCCACCACAGGAAACATCTATGTAGTCTCTGCAGCATGGAGAGCAAAGCCAGGCTTTGCTGGGAAACGTGCTAAGCAAGTACACAGCAAGTTCCTGACTAACATGTTGCATACACTCCTGTCTGGAGCAGAGAGGGGCTCAACAAGGTGGTAATGCTCCTCCAGTGTTGACACTCATGCTTCGTAGGGCCAAGGAGGAAGCATGTCAGCAGTGCCCACTGAGGGGGATTAAGGGGTTGCAAACACACACTGCAAAGGGGATATAGACTTCATGTACAACAGAAGAAACAGTGTTCTTATCTTAAACCCAGACTTTGAAAGGACCGCAGGAAGAGGTTTCAAGTGACTATATGGCACATGCATTTCTTACTAAGTCTGAAATCTACGTTTCTGTTCTTTTAAAGGCGTCTGGTATATACAGGTGGCTAGGGAATAAATGGTGGTGAGGCCCCAGCATAGGCTGTCCAGAGAAGCTGTGGATGCCCCATTCCTGGAAGAGTTCAAGGCCGGGTTGGATGGAGCCCTGGGCAGCCTGTGCTGGCGGGAGGCAACCTTGCCCATGGCAGGGGGTTGGAGTTCGATGATCTTCAAGATTCTTTCCACCCTAAGCCATGCTATGATTCTATGAAGTAATATGAAGTTTAAAGACCAATCTCATCCAAAGGTAGTCCCAGCAGAGCAGACTGTAGCAATGGGTCAAGTAGTTGCAGTGAGAAGCACATCAGGATGCAAGGAGATCACTGAAAGTGACCTGACACTGTGCCATAGCACCCGACAGCCTGTCAGCCCTTCTGCAGGGTGCCCCGCAGCAAGCAGCTTCAGCTAACACATCCCATTCCCAGCTGGGGTAAGCACAGACCACACACACCACCAGTTGTCATAGTCCAGCCAACTGGCTCTGGTAATGCAGCTTGGCATGTGCCCACACCCCAGCAAATTTCTCAATCAGTGAGTTTTGACAAGGCACTCACTGGACAGCATTCAGACATCTTGCAAAAACAGTGGCTGCTCAGCCCATGGATAACTCAGCACTCATGGAACCATATAACTGCCCTTCTTATCTGTCTGTACTGTACATAAACCAAACTTACTGATACAGATGTAATCAATATCTGAAAATATTCTTTAATTTTATACATATATTTTTAAGATAAATTAATATGTAAGAATTTATAGCTTTTGAAATGTATTATTATTAGTCTCTTTTTTACTTGTTACTATCAAACTTCTTTGTTATTAACTCAATATATGTTCAAGTAAATCAAAATGTCACAGGCCAAATTAGCATCTTTTCACCATATCTACATGGACTTCGACAAATATTTGAGCTGGTTCACAGACATCAGCATATTATAACACCATTCCACATAGTTTAAATTATCTTTCCCAGCCTCACCCAGTTTTACAGTGCTGAATGCATTCTTGCAACTACAAAAGCTGTTTAAGCACTACCAGTTAATATCCTGACCTTCTGTCCCTTCCACCCATTGCTGCATTTCCCTGTATATGTGCAAAGTATAGTAAGATCACGTACAACAGGAATAAAAAATCCCGTTCTATTGGAGGCCTGTCAAGCTGCCAAATTAACATCCTGTGCCTGTTCAGATAGCAGTTAAATCTTTCCTTGCTCCTATTCAACACATGGCTCTGGGAGCCAAGGAAGGCTGAAAGGACAAAGCTCTAGCAGTTATTACTGACACTCTAATGGTAGCAGTACAGGAATATCAGTCTTAGGACATCTGCACTTCTAAAAATGTGAATATACTTTGCTTTCTCCTTCAGTGCTCAGAAAAAAAGCTTCAGAAAGCCATCCAACACCACTGAAGTTCTCTCCCTCTTTGCGCTCTGGGGCAAAGTCACATGCTGCAAAGGAAGGCATCACTGAGTTCTGCCAGCCCACTGGGAAAAGAATTGGTTCTGAAAGCCCTCAAACCCTTCTTATTTCTGGAACAAGATCGAGAATCGCCTCTTTCAATGGAAGGGCATGCCTTCCAGCTGGGCGAAGCCCCTTCTTCAGATATTCACAGAATGTCAGTGACTAACCAAGAGCTTTCCAGAATTTCAGGCTTCCAGGGCTTGACTGCAATGTAGTTTTTATTGTATCAGAGAACTATCTCTTCCAAGTCTTGTGTTCTGATGCTACACTTGATGGGCCCTGGTCTTCTTCCCAGCAGTGTGTTGCTTTCACACAGATCCAAAAGCATCTGTCCTTAACTGTTCCTCCAATAAAGGCTGTCCTAAAACAAAAATGCAACAGCACCTAAAATGGAAACGCGACAAGGTGACAGAATTGAGAAGCAATGATGGGTTATTTTTATATACCAATACATTTCTGGAATATAAAAATATTATTGCAATGAAAAAAAAAAAAAACAGAAACTTGACCGTGAGACTGACTGTCTGTCAGACAATGAGCACAGTAAAAGGGTCCTACAAACCAATAAAGCATGCTGCTAGGATTCTCTTTACAGTGCCTTGTGTATGTTATGTATGTAGTTCCTCATATCTATGATGTGTCATTAAAATTCCAAGCACAAACAGAATAGTCAAGCAGCCAAATGTCATTAGCATTTCTAGCTTTTATGTCAGACCTGGCTTCAGCCTAGCTTTGGCCAAGACTAGTGACAAGCATAAAGAAATTGAACAGTTGGCCTGAGTTTCTCTATTCAGGATTATTCTAAGTGCTATAGCATCTCCCTGTAGTTACATTAGCAGAGGTCGACTTGCGTTCACTGTTCTGTGTTACACCAAAGTTCTTGGCTTGGAGTTGCCGACGTGAGCCAGTGTCATAAAAACCCCTTGTGCCACACTGAAGCCAACTTGCTGTTTATTGACTACTGTGTGTATGTTTACTTCTTACGTTATCTTATTGGAACAGCTTTGTAGAAATAGAAGTCATTTAACCACTCCTTGTCAAAGCTCCAGGTCAGGTTTTATCTTTCTGCTGTTCTTGCAAAGGATATTATTTTCGAAATATGAATCTGACTAACCACAGATTTCTTTCTGTTTATTTCTACACCCATGAAAGCATTTACAGTGAATTTCTTTTCCTGTAAGTAGTCAGTCAAGTTTAACTATTTGCCAACTTAATCAGTAAATATGTTTGTAACTGGGAAAATATACCTCCTCCTACCTCATGATTAAATGTAATCATATTAAGTGTCAATTTAAAAAAAGTGTAATTGTTTTTATACAATAGATTATTTATCTGGCATCTGCAACAGGCCTGTTGGTTATGCTAAGCATTGCACATTTTAATCTCGTAAGTGCAAGAAACTACCACACAAGAATTTAGCACTCTTAAAGAATCAGTATTGGATACAAATTACATATTTTAATGAAGGAGAAAGATTAATAATTAGAAGGCTTGGACTTTTTCTAGGAAGTATACATTTGGCAATGTGGTAATGCTATTTTCAGCAAGTGAAGACTTACTAGAACAATAATAAAATCTATTAATTACAGAAAGAGAGGGAGAAAAGAGGCTGAGGGCTTTCCATAAAATACTTCGATTCCTGCTTTGATTTGATTTAGCTTCGTGTCTAGCTGTTGCCTAAGGAAAGCTCTCTGATCGAACACATCACATTACTGTTAGATGCAGTAAACACATCTAATGTTAGACATAGTAAATCCAATGCTTTGTGTCGAACACAGTTAGTTTAACAGAAAGTTACATCAAAACCTTATCTGGTTCAAAGGGTGGAAGCACGTGTTATTATTTCCCTAGAGAAACAACAATCCAAATAAAATATTGTTTCTGTTCCTTGGACCAGAAAGAGAAAGGCTAATTATGTAGTAACAGAGTCTCTTAGCATTTGGCCTTTTTGAGCAGATAGAAATGGCTTAAAGAATTGTCAGCTTTATGCCTTAACTGAGAACTGTAAAAAGATCACAGGGATATCACCTAAATACATAGGAACAAAAAGGTTTGTTTTTTTCATTATAAGTTTCTGACATCTATAATTTTCTTCAGTACCACTAAAGGGAAATTAGCTAACTTCAGTGTTGCTGTAGAAAATTCCATTCGTGAGAATTAGATTGACAGTCTCTGTATCTCACGCTATCCACAAAAGAATGCCCCATGCACATATTAGCTCATGTACCATTATGAATTGTATTTGCTTGGAGCAGCACAAAGAGTTAGGGAGGCCATTTGATGTAAATGCTGCAGTTGTTTAAGTCAGTGAAGCTTCAGTTACTTCAGTACACGTATTTCAGATTTACATAAGACAAATAAACGAAATCAAAACTGGAAACTGCACTTAGCAAAGTTTTCTCACAGGTAGTCCTACTTGCAGAAAGAACTGTTTGGTCCTTCCCTTTAAACATATTTGATTTAAAAACTCTTCCTCCCTCCAACATGCACACACGGGCACTGCCAGAATGCTTTTCTGTCCCACTTCTCCTCTTTAGGAAAGAAAAAAGATGCAATTCTTTGTCAAAAATCTGGTACAGGGTATCACTGTTCGCATAAACAGAGCTATCTTGTGTTGTGTTCAGCAGAATCCCTCTGCAGCCAGCTGCACTCGGAGTGGATGCTTTCACCATGTCACGTATGTATGATCCCACAGGAAAACAAAGCCAAATAATAATAAAGAATAGCTTAGTCCAGAGATACTTTTAAAATAAGTGAGAGCAGGTGAAAACGTGATCCACTTACAGCAGTGCCAGAAATAGCTCACACAAGTATATGTGGTATCCACTCCTATTCCAGTCTCCTGGTGAGCTTCCACCTGCATGCCTGACAGCCAGGCAGAACTGCTCAGAAATGTATTGTTATCTTTACTCCATATCTTTTAAGGTGCCTAATTCCTGAACTGAGGATTTGAGCCTAAGCTTCACTGAATGTCAAATGATTCAGCCTGATTCATTAAACATATATACATAGAGGATGGGAAGAAACGTACCAGAAATACATCTTTACCAAGTCACAATACCTGATCTGCTATCCATATCCCAAAATTTCCTGTAGCCAAAAACTGCATTAGTCAGCCTTTCAAACAACGAGCACTTCCAAACAGCTTGCAGGTGGCAATTTATAATCAAGTGACTCCTCTCTGGGAGCTGGTAAGCTAATGGGAGATGTCTGGGGCTTCTCTGAGTGGACACAATTTGCTGCATTCAAGTTGTGAGCCCAGGCCTCAGGACACAAGTTCAGACAGCAAGCAGTTCAGCTGGCAATTATTCCTGCCTGGAAGAGACTCAGTAGTGGAGAAGGAAGCAGAAACCAGGTACCAAAATGATGTGTATTGAAAACTATAGGCATCTCCTGTCACACCACCCATGTGTATCCCATGTGATAACCATGTGCATCAGGTTAGCTGATTGTGGCTTCAAAATGCATTGAGATTTCAGTAGGAATCCTAAATATACACTGATCTGAGAAATGGCAATCGGGAATTTTAATTTGTTTTTCCTTTTCCTAGGATCACAAAGATCCTCATAGGACATGTATTTCCTCATTCACTGAGACAAGATCCTGGCTTGTAATCTGTGTTCCTGAGACCCAAGACAAGCAGACTGACAACCACCTAATTGGAGCTCCTGGACGTGATGAGGCCTTGCTCAGAGATACAGTGTCTTGCTGCATTTCAGCAAGCCCTTGCTGTTTTAATTGGCAGAAGGAGCTCTGGTTTGTTGGGCATAGTCATAGAACGCAACTCCAGAACGAGCCTCATCTTGAATCACAGAATACGCTGAGTTGAAAGAGACAAAGATCATGGAATCCAACTACAGGCTCCACACAGGACTATCCAGAATTCAAACCATATGCCTGAGAGCCTCTGAGCCTTGAATCAAGACCATTTCTACCCAACTGATGGCTGACACAATGATTAGGCATTTTTTTTCCTTATTTTGTCTGTCTGAAGAACTGTACCAATCTTTTGAAAAATGTATTCAATTATCAGTAGGTGGATGGCAAGCTGGACATGAGCCAGCAATGTGCCCTCATAGCCCAGAAAGCCAGCTGCTTCTGGGCTGCAGGGCAAGGAAAGCGATCCTACCACTCTGCTCTGCGGTGGTGAAGCCTAACCTGGAATAATGCATCCAAATGTGAAGTTCTCAGTACAGGAGAGACATAGACCTGTTGGAGTGCAGCCAGAGGAGGGCCACAAAAATGATCCAGAAGGCTCTGGGGAGACCTGAGAGCGGCCTTTCTTCCTCTTCAGCTGTGAGGAAGAAGGGACAGACTCTTTAGCAGAGTCTGATGTGATAGGACAAGGAGAAGTGGTTTCGAATTCAAAGAAGAGAGGTTTAGGCTGGATATAAAAAGAAAGTATTTTACAGTGAGAGTGGTGAGGTACAGGAATGGATTGTCCAAAGAAGTGGATGCCCCATCCCCGGAGATATTCAAGATCATGCTGGACAGGGCTCTGAACAACCTGATGTAGCTGTGGCTGTCCCTGTTCATTGCAGGGGAGCTGGACTAGATGACCTGCAAGGGTCCCTTCTAACTCTACAGATTCTAAGATTCTGTGATTTCAGAAGCAATTATGTTTACACCTTTTACAAACAGGCATTTTCTCAGTGGCAAATGTATTCAGGAGCAGCGTGCTATTAAAACAAATCATTTATAAATGCACAGAATTTTTATTAAACCCAAATTCTGCAGCTCAGCTGACTACAGAAACCACATAGCAGTGAGAGGTGCTTGGGCTTGTTGTTTGTTTTTTTTTTAATAACGTGGGAGAAGAATATGCCATTCCTCTAATCGAGTACCCTTTCACCCAGTGACAGCAGCTATAGTCAAGATAGCTGGTCTAGTAACAAAGTGAAGAAAAAAGAAATGATTGCCCCTCCCTTTTCACAAATACATTTTTCATTTTTTCCAGTATCTGGCATTTAACAATGTTTTGATTAAACAGCTCTCCATACCAACAACTGATAAACTGCCACAGTTAGAATGGAAAACTGCAACTGTGCAGGAAGTGACCACAGACAAGAAAATTACTGTAGTCATTACTTATTCACGTTAGTGATTTTTGATTTTTCAAGAATAAAAATAAAAGTGTATTTGCTTTGCAAATTACTTAGTATCTGTGAAGTTTATGGTTACTCAGAGGTGCAGTGTGGAGTCTTTCAGATGCTTCTGGTTAGAAATGACCAATGCAGTACAGCCTGCATAGCAAGAGATAATGGAATAAATCAAAACAAGTCACACACTAACCATGAAAAGAAATGCTGCATAAGGAGCAAGAAGAAACTACAAAACTCTTTGTTTAGCAGATAGACAAATCAGTTTCATTGTCCTCAGTAACAAGATCATGCACTGTAATTAACTCTTAGAAAGCTGATGAAATAAATAATCCAAGACAACTGAAAGCAGCATGTTGTATCTGACAATTTTTGTTGAAGGGTATTGGCTTTCTGGGCCATCTTCACAAGAAATGACTACAGAACATAGAATAAATATTCTTTTTAGTTTGTCAGATACAGATATTTTAATTAAGGTGTAGCTAGATCTCTTTAGAAAGACAAAGAACTAGAGGAAGATAAAGATGTTACTTTTTGCGGTTCATCTGACAAGGAGAAAAACAGAATAAAAGAGGCTTCATATAGCTAAGCAGATTCTGTAACTAAGCAAAAATGTTCAAAAATAAGCACCTTTGAGTCAGAGACCTCATCCATCCAAGTCTTGTCTCTCAGTGGTTCCCATTCAGGTCTGAATGTTCACAAAAAAAAGTTATAGGACTGAGCTTCACACCCCCCCAAGGAAAATGGCGGATAGAAGATAGAAGCAGAACAATTCTGTACATAGTTGTATACATTGTCATTCTCACTCAGGCTGGGACAGACAGTACATTTTCACAAAAAATAAACTGAAATATCAGCATAGCCAGAGCTTAACAGCTCTCAAAACACTGAGCTGGTCAGAGCTATCTTACACCATACAGAACATAGGTAGGAGCCAGCCTGTTTCTCTTGTGAACTGGCCCTAGAACCTCAGGTCCGCAACAAGCATTAGTAGCACTGCCTTTTCATAGGTCCTTATAACCAGGCTACACTGAAGACATTACCTCTGTTTTCAAAGCAAATAAATTCTCTAAGACACCGCTGTGTTTAGAGACATCAGCATTTTAATATGCACAGATACAGACACTATCATCTTCCATTCTGTGGTCTTTGCCCTACAGCCAGAATAACTTCCTCAACAAAATGCTTCCTCTGTGACACCCCCCACTTTTTAACTCTTCCACTGTCTCTTCTTTCTTACTCATGACACTGTTTCTTCTTGTTCTGGGCTTAGAGCTCTCCCACAGTTCCTCAGCCTTACTAGCAATGAAGCACGTGGCTGTTTTTCTACCTGTACTCTGCAACAAGATAAGCCCTTCACAGTGACACAGTAGGTCACTAGCCTGTTTAGCAGACACTCTTAAATCACCTGTGCTCAGACAGAATATAACCTGCAGAGCAGATGGACAGGAGGAAAAAAAGAGAACAGCTTGGCAAAGTTTGCCCTTGAACATTCTAGGACCGTGCTGAAGCTATTTCAGAGTCATTAGTAATTATCTGTGAGAACTCGTGAAGGAAAGATGAGGCTTTTCATAAACAGCAAAGGGTGAATGCAGCGATCTGTAGAACTAGAGAGAAAGGAGGATCCTAGAAATGACACGGCACTGAACCTAACACTTCAGTTCTTGGAAAGACACCAGAACAAATCAGTCAGCCCTTATGTAAGCACCTTGAAGATAAGGACACGTCAGTGGGGATTTGCCATTAACAAGTCCCTTCAGACTGAGATTGTTTCCTTTAAGGCAAGAAACAAGCCTAAAGCCCAGTGGAGGTGTTCTCCACTGCTGCTTTGCTAAGGCTTTCACACTGCAACACGGAACATTCCCACAGGCAAGCTGGGGCAGCATCAGGAAGCAGATGCAAAGCAACATGCAAAAATCATATCCAGAATGATGAATTATCAATGAGAAATTGTCAAACTGGAAAGTATGTCAACCTGTGAGACATAGGGCACTGCTTTAGTGGCCCAACTATTCAATATTTGTATTTGTGAGTGGGATACAGGAAGACACTACAGCTGCAAGCATGGACAAACTGAAGGGAGCTCTGAGCGCTCTGGAAAATTACAGTTGAAAGCAATTGGGGCAGCAGTGAGTAACTGCTCTGGGTTCCTTCCAGCTGTATTCCTTATGACTGTATTTTTCTTCATATTTAACCCTTATGCAAATTGTAAGCTGTAATCCACTAATATGACATTCTTTAGAGCCTCTCCTTACCCATATTGTGCTTTTATTCAATTCATTTCAGCCAATTCCAGAAAACCGCCTCCTCTCAGGCTCTCACAACTTGTTGCTTGATTGCGAACTCTTTGGTAGCAGAGGGCTGCCTTTTACTCTACTTGCATGTTATCCTGTACAATAATTCCCAACATTTTGCTGTGGATTCTAGAAATTTACATGTTACAAGTGGATTAAAAGAAAGGAAAAAATCAACATAAAACAGTAGATTGCTCTTGCCAATTTTAAAGCATTCTGAATATTTTAAAACAGGGCAGCATACTGGACAAGAATTTAGTTCAAATTTGCATTCACTTTTAAGTTGCTCCCTTTTCATGAGATACCTAAGGCAAGAGTATTCAGCACTGGTATGCAGTAATAGCACACGTACTGAGGGCTGACACGTGGAAAATGAAGCAAAGTCTGTGTAAAATGAAATCATTCCATACAAGGAGAGCAGGGCCTACGGGATGGAATTACCAGCCCTAAATGGCACAGCAGCCAGCTTCTGCTGCGTCTGATCCTGCAAACATTGAACACACATGCTCAGCTTGACTATGAATAGCCCTATTGAGTTGAACAGAATTATTTACAGTAGTAAAGTTAAGTACGTGCATAAGCACTCACAGATTTGGGGGCTTAGCACTGGGTGAAAGCAAAAAGAGGAAGACAGCCATTTCCTGTGCTGCAGAGCAGTTTCAGTCCAGCAGATCTGCTCAGACCTGTTGCCCAAGCCTGCAGCTCTCTTCTCCACAGACACCGCTCGCAGGTCTTCCTGGCAAGCAGATGAGGGGAGCTCCCCCAAGTCATAGGCACTGCTGCTTCTACCCCACCTCCTACACAGTCTCTCTGTAGTGCTTCTGTGTCTAAGATGGCCATTGAAAGCAATCAGATTTGGCACCTGTGGCCTTTTCACTTAGTTCAGAGGAACTGAATCCCACACAGCATTTTCATTGACAGTGAAAGCATGCAAGCCAAGAATAAAATCACACAGGCTTTTACAGACTGTCCTCGCCCTCACCACACTGGTATTTTCCAAGCTGCCAGCCAAGTGAATACATACATCCACAGCCCTGAAAGGACCAACCCCTGTACTGCAAAGCCTCTCCTCTTTGCTGTCTCTGCTAAAAGTCATTCAGATCCACTTTTGGTTTGCTTAATGGTTTTTAATGATTTTTAAGGAATAATGCCATTCACTGGATACTATAAGGTAACTAAAGCCAGCAGCAACAACAACAGAAGAATTATCTACTGTGGATTTAAAGTAGGCCTTAATTCTGTGTGTTGTAACGTTTTATTATTTAACCACTGAGACAGAGAAGGGATGATCCTACAGTCAAATCGCAGGATTGACACTTAGGAGATGTGGACTTTTTCAGGCTGCTATGAATCCGTTCTATGATTCTCAGCACGTTATTCAAATTCTTTGGCTGAATTTTCATTAGTGATTCATGATACCAATATCCAACCAAAAAGACTTCACTTACAGACGCTTGCTCTGCATTCTGGAAATCTAGCAGATTTCCTTTTGAATACATCGTGAGCTGCCTACTCAGTAACCGACATTTTCAAAAGGAAGTGGAAGAAAGTAAACCCTTAGAAATCATAGGCTTCAAGTTGAAAACTGGACCTTTAATTCAAGTCCTAAGGCTGAATTCTTTAATGAAAATTGAGGAAGGTGTTCTGGACATGGTGCATTATTCCTTTAACCTTCCTCTCTGGAGCTTCCTTCCTCCAAAAGCCAAGTCTGCATACCATCCACTTCAGGGTTAACCTAAAGGCTTTGTACTATGTAACTAACCCCACCAGCAAACTGCTTCATAGCAGAACACCGTTGACTTTGTCATGGGAAAATAATATCAACCACAACTTTCAGATTGATACTTCTGCACTGCATAGAAGGAAGTGGTACACACTGTTCTCATGATGCTGTCTACCACATCGGTTCCTCCAAATAAGAGGCACAGCAGAGCAGGAGGCATGGGCCAAGAGGCTGTTACCCAGGTTTGCCCTCCACTCTGCACAGCAAGGCAGCAGGACACAGCAGGTGAGGCTGCGATGACGGCAGCAGCACTTTCTGCCATTGCCACTCCCTTCTCTGAGAGCAGCAGCGCACCAGTGCAGAGCTGACTGCAAAGGCAGTGGCACAACAAAGGGGGAACAACCTGAAATGATGTATGATGTATTTACATTAATCCCTCCTGGCATAGCTATATACTGTTCAGACGTCACTGGCAGAAGTTCAGGTTTGCTTATAGAGCTCACAATGCTGACAAGGGCTGGAGTAAGCTGCATGAACTACAGTACAGCTTTGCTGCCATGAACTGTTGCCAGAGTGGACAATGTGCTGAAGAAACCCAATGACACAGTGACATGGGTACCACCTTCAGAGACAGAGCCTGACAAAGAGACAAGCTATCATTGTGCTACCTGGTCCTCACTTCCTGCTGCTCTTTCCACCTAAGGAAATTCAGAGGTGTTAGTCATTATAGAACCAGAGAATTCTTTTTTTTACTGGTGGTTTTGTCTGTAGTAAAAGCCTTCAAAATGTTCCATGATTTTTACTTTGATGAAAAAAATGCTGGGAAATATTCACAAAATTTGTATTTTACCTCAAACTTGTCTGATTACTTATTATTTTTTATTTTTGCAGAGGGATGACAAGCTCTGTTCACAGGACCAATGGTAAATAATCTTTCATCAGAATTATTCTGAACAAAAAAAGGGATTAGTTTTATCCCCTTCTTCCTTAGTAAACAAACAGTAAGAAATCTTACACGAAAAGGCACGTACGTATCCCTGTTATATCCTGCCAGTTTGTTAAGTTTAGACAACAGTCCTATTTGCATCGCAAGTCTCATTTGAACTGAACACATTTCAGTGATTTGAATTTCTAAATATTTGATGGGTGGGAGCATTTCAGAGAGAATATAGTGCTATTTAAGCAGGTGGATGGATAGAAGCTGTGGAATAGTACTGAGGTAAGAGTAGATATAAGGATATCTACTCTCACAGATTCTTTGTTTTCATTCCACAGATCACTTCCAGTTGGTTTAAGGCAAGTGGAAGTCACCACATCCATGTGCTACTGAAGAAGGAAGTTGGTTCTATCTTCTGATTCTTAGTACTGCTACACCGAGCTAAATCAATCTGAAAAATGTAATCAGAGAACTTGCCTGAGCTTTCTGGCCACAAGTAGCAGTGTTCTTAGACCACAAGCTCACCAAAACGAACTGTGTCTGGCATGGTACGTATTTCTAGCTGTAGATTTTCTTCCAGTCAGTGCCAAGACATTTGCACTACTCAAGCAGCCTTGTTTCAGCTGCCGAGATCAACAGATCCCAGCACAGGAAGCAGTAGAGAGCAGAGGCTGCCCAAAGCAACAGAGTTTGTAATGGCAGTGGCTTGTTACCCTCAGAATACCCCAGGACTGGCTGCTTCACTGGGCAAAGGCATCTCCAGGGGTTGGTTGGTGAAACAACCTCTGAACTGGACTCCCATTTCAAAATGACAGGGACTGCATTACCAAGAAAGCTGAGGATAAGAAACTGAAACTCCAAAATGACCACACGCAGCAGTCTGAAGTCCTGGAGCTGTAGAGAAAGTCTGTAGTCCACCAGTGCAGAACAGAGGTGCAACATAAGCAGGAACACAAGCTAACCTTGCAGTAAAGATAATTCACATGTATTTCCTGGTGTCTAGTATTTGTGCCGAATATTCATGTGGTTTCTTCACTGCCATGTCACCTGTTAGTTCTAAGGTTTCAGCCACAACAGTTTCATACAGCAGAAATGTTTTTTCTGGCCTCAAAAGTTTTGCCCTGCCCAGGTAGCAATCCCCTCACATGTTTATCTGGAGGTCCTGGAGTGTCAGGGCCAGGGAAACAAATAAAAAATGAAATAGAAAGAAGGAAAGAAAGAAGGAAAGAAAGAAGGAAAGAAAGAAGGAAAGAAAGAAGGAAAGAAAAATACAGAGTATAGAAAAGAAAACTGGAAAACAAAGAGATCTAAGGAATGGAAAAGTGCATTAGCATTAAAGATAGGCAAAAAACAGCTCCAGCTGCAACAGTAGGAAGGAGTGTATTTAATTCTTGTTTACTTTGTGTACAACAGAGGGGTAGCAGCACAATTCAGTGGAAGGCATTATTATCACTTGTGTGCAACAGCACCCCTGAAACTACCAATAGAGAGTTTTAACCACCAGGCCCAGCTCTTCCCTGAGGAATCATCTTCATCCATAACCTTCAGCTCCTTTTGTTAGCAGCCAGTACTGTAGCTATCTGGCAGCGCCCACATCTTTACCAGTGTGCTCACAACTCCACAAGGTGTGTGAAGGGTCAGATTCATTGTTTTTAAATAAACTAAATCAAATAGCAAGAAATGTTAAACCTAGAGAATTATATGCTTATTTAAGAAAGCAAGAACTGGACATTACGCTGCTAAAATCTGTTTTCATGGGTTTAATCCAACAGGTTTTCTTTGAAATTTGGACAAGTGCATGACATAGTCAGTTGCTGCAGCTCAGAAGACAGCTGGCAACAGCTTACACTGCAGGAGAGCAATGAGGGTCTGCATCAAGAAGGTCCAGGTGACAATGTAGGCCAGGCTGAAGGAGGTGAGTTACAATAGCTGCATTTTTTCAGATGGGAAGGATAGCTAACTACATGTTCCAGGACACAGTACATAGATAGACAATGAGGAGACTCCATTGAGGAGATTACCTCACATGTACTTAATGTACCTCTCCCTGAAGCATCCTGTACTGACCGCTGCCATGGAAGAGGAACTGCCTTGCAGAAACAAACCCAAAAACACATCAAGTCCTGTGACTTGTGTCAAGGTGACACAAGACAGATTCTACTCCTGCTTCTGGTCCTGCTAATAACTTTCATGGAGTAGGTCACTTACCCCAGTTTTATCGACTTTCAGTGGGGGACAATGAAATGGACCGTGGCTATAAGCATGAGGTATCACACAGGGCCAGAAGTTATTCTGTGTCAAGGCAGTTTGAGATCTAAAGAATTGGAGTTCTGAGGGCTGTTTTGTTTGGTTTTAATATATACTATGTTTTGCAACTAAATCATATCCAGACTCAATTAGTTACCAAATGTCCAAACTACTATTCCCCCAATGCGCTCCTACCCCTGTCAGATTATATACAATAGCTTATCTAGATACTATTGTTAAGGCCAATGTCAAGTGTATCTAAAACTGAATCTGTGCAAGCAGTACACTGAACCAGAGCAAGATTAAAAAGGAAAATGCAGCGAGGTGGTCAAAGTACACAATAGGTTGTTTTGCTGGTTTTTTTTAAATGAGGCAACTCAGCAATTTAGCACAGTGATATCCTCCCACATACTCAGTGCTGTTATCTTTGGACTTAAGAGGTAAACAAAGAAAATATCAGCTCTGCTGATTTTTGATGCATTAATTATAGATTATCATAAATTCTACACGGGTCATAAGAGCAAACTGGTCACTGCTTCAATAATCTAGTAATCAAACACGCTTAAACATTAAGCACAATGAAGAGCTGGGGAAAAAAAGTTGAAGCATTGCTGGCATCAGTAGCTGATGAGATACTTACAGACAGACAGTTTTTCTGAATAAATCCTTGATTTTATTCACTATAGATTAAAAAGAAAAAAGAGAAAGGGGAAGTGAAATCTGAAGAAACACAAAAGTGCTTCACTTCAGCATGAGAATTATCAGAGTGTTCCTCACAGACATATAGTGTGAAGGGAAAAAAAAAAAAAAAAAAAGAAATGAGTAGGAAAATAGAAAGGATCTAAACTGGCTTCTGGTTTCACTGACGTTAGTAAGAGTCTTTCCGTTGAATCCCCAGGGCAAATATGACCAAACACAACCATTAACAAAAAGGCCCTGAAAGAGTAAGCAGTTGATGAAGCATATGAAGAGCGAGAAGATATTAGCCTGGAAATATGATATCAGGATAAATTTGAACTTCACTAGTACAGTAGTGAATGGATGGCAGGAGGGTCGAATATGTCACAGCCAAAAAGGTGATCATATCCTTTCCAGAATCATAAAATCATTAGAGTTGGAAGAGAGCTTTAAAATCTAATCCAACTCCCATGCAATTAGCAGGAACATGTACAGCTAGATTAGGTTGCTCAGAGCCCAGACTTCTTGAATGTCTCCAGGGATGGCGCATTCACCACCTCTCTAAGCAACTTGTTCCAGGGCTTCTCTACCCTTATCATTAAAAAACTTTCCTTATATTCAGATCCTCTCTTTCAGTTTGAAACGATTTCCCCTTGTCCTATCTGCTAAAGAGTCTGTCCCCTTCTTCCTTACAGCTCCCCTTTAGACACTGAAAGGCCGCTCTCAGGTCTTCCTAGAGCCTTCTCTTCTCCAGGCTGAACATCCCCAGCTCTCTCATACTGTCCTCATAGAAGAGGTGTTTTATCCCTTGGATCACATTTGTGGGCCTTCTCTGGATGCACTCCAACAGATCTATGTTGCTCTTGTACTGAGGATTCCACATCTGGATGCAGTACTACAGGTGAGGTCTCACCAGCGCAGAGTAGAGGGGCAAGATCACCTCCCTTGACCTACTGACCACACTTCTTTTGATGTAGCCCAGGATATGTTTGGGTTTCTGGGCTGCAAGAGTACATTGCTGGCTCATGTTCAGCTTGCCATCCACCAGTACCCCCAGGTCCTTTTCAACAGGGCTTGTATTGATAGCAGAGGTTGCCGTGACCCAGGTGCAAGACCTTGCACTAGGCCACTAGATTGATCAAACAGGACCTGCCCTTGGTGAAGCCTTGCTGCTTATCCCAGATAATTTCCTTCTCTTCCCTGTGACTTAGCATAGCTTCCAGAACAATCTGCTCAATTATCTTCCTTGGCACAAAGGTGAAGCTGACTTGGTAGTTCCCTAAGTCATCCTTTCTACTCTTCTTAAAAATGGGTGCAACATTGCCTTTTTTCCAGTCATCAGGGACTTCACTTGGCTGCCATGACTTTTCAAATATCATTAAGAGTGTCTTGGCAACTACATCAGCTAGTACCCTCAGAACTCTCGGATGCATCTCATCAGGACCCATAGTCTTACTGACATTCAGGTTCCTCAGTTGCCAAACTGATCTTCACTAAAAGCGGAAGCCACATTGCTGCCCCAGTTCCCACTTTCCAGCCCACTCAAGGAGTGTCTGAAGAGTAATTATTAATTAAGACTGAGGCAAAATGTTGCTAGGTACCTCAGGTGAGTATGCCTTTTTGGTCTTCTGGTTGAAGTATCTGTAGAAGTTTTTCTTGTTCTTCTTTGTGCCTCTGGCCTTCCAGATGCCAACATTACACAGCCTAGCAGCATCTCTACACTCATTCCAGCTTTCACTGCTTGTGCATTTTCTTTTTATTATCCATTTTGACCAGTAGGTTCCAGTTCAGCCATAGCTTCCTTTCCTGACTTCCTACACTTGGGAATGGAAATGTTTTGTGCACTGAGGAAAGTTTTCCAGAAGATCTGACAGCTCTGCTCCACTCCTTTGTCCTTAAGGCTAGTTTCTCAGCAGGTTTGTATGGCTATCTCCCCAAAGAGCTTGAAGTTGGCTTTTCTAAAATTCAGCTTCCTGATCTCAGTCTTTGTCCTATATCCCCCAGGAGTGTGAATTCCACCACTGCATTATTACTACAGCCCAGGTAGCCTCCAATCCCGATCTCAGCAATCAGTTTACTTGCATTAGTAAACAGCAAGTCCAGTATTTCATCCCCTAGTGGGGCTGTCTATTATTTGGCTTAAGAAGTTATCCTTGATGAATTCCAGGAGCCTACAGCTCACCATACTACTTTTCCAGCAAATGTCATGGTGGTTGGAGTCCCCCAGCAACACATGAACCCATGACTGTCACACCTCCTGTAGCTGTAGAAAAAAAGGCTTCATCAAATGGCTCTGCTTCATCAGGTGCTCTGTAGCAGACACCAACCACAAGGCTCCTTTTTTTGTCTCAATCTCTAACTCTCACTCATAGACTTTCAATTGGCTCCTGGCCATTTTTCAAGGATAGCTCTCCATACTTTATTCTTTTCTGGATGTAGAGGGCAGTGCCTCCCCACCTCCTTCCTTGCCTGTCTCTCTAAACAGCTTGTAGCCATCAACAGCCAAATTCCAGTCCTGGGAATCATCAGACAATGTTTCAATGATGGCAACTATGTAATGGTTTTCTAGCAGCACAGCAACTTCCAGCTCCTATTTGTTTTCCATGCTGCCTGTGTAGGTCCACAGGCACTTCAGCTGGGTAGCTGGATTTGTTGCCTTTTTGGTGGATAACTCCTTAATTCCTCTGAAGCACATCCCTAAACCTGTTGCCTTCTCCTATTGCCTAAGTGGTCCCTAGCTCATTGTCATAAGATTTCAAGTGTGCTGCAGTGTTGGGCAGCAGGTTCAAGGCCCCCCACTAGCACCTTCTCCCTCTAACATAGCTATGCCACCCCGCAGCTTATCATGGGCAAGCTTGCTATTGCTCCCTTCTCCCCCCCCTTTCAAACCTCATTTAAAGCCTGGACAATGAGCTCTGCTAGATTTTTCTCCAAAGACCCTCTTCACCCTCTGAGAGAGTCAAAACCCATCTGGACTGCAGGCCTGCTGCCATATAGGCCACCGAAAGTTTTGGCAGTGGCACTAACTGTGAAGCCAAGTATTAATAGATAAGAGTCCATTCCTTTAGTGCCTTTACACAGTACAGGAAGCAGAGAAGAAAAAGATGACATGTGCCCTCAATTCCTTCAGCAGATGTCCCTTTTGGTGGCCCTTGAACTACGTGCAGCTGCTTCGTCACCCCTCACGTGGAAAGTCAGTAATGGGTAATGATCTTTTGGCCGTACCAGGCTATGCAGTTTCCTGGTTATCTTTATAACTTTCCTTTAAATCAAATCATGAGTAATGTGAAACAGCAATGACTATTCCACTCCTGAAAGTCTAAACTTCGTTTGCCCCCAGTACTGACTTGAAACTTCATAAACTGCTAGAAGTAACACTTCTCATTGGAAGTGCACTATCAGGATATTAAGGGATTGGCTTGCATGGATATTTGGTCACTGTCTGCCAGGGAGGGGCAGGGAGACTGTCACAGAGCGATTTCATCAGTCTGGCTGTACTGGAATTGTATTCAGTGTCCACAAATGCCCTTAATTTCTGTAAGCATACATTAGAGTTGGAGCTGATGAAAGGAAAAGGAGGGGAAGAGATCATGTCCTAGAGCCTTTCATATCAAGTTGGAATTTTTGTTTAGAAGTAAGCTTAGTCGTTCCAAGTCCTGTGTAGAAAGCCATGCCACTCTCTGCTCGAATGGCCAGAAGCCATCTTTTCCACAAGAAACAAAAGCAGCTAAAAGCTTTAAATCCTATCCCATTGTAGGAACACAATTGAATTCTCTTGCCAACATGAGGCCAGAATATACATAGCCACTGCATAGAATTGACAGTCTGTGGGAATTACCAAAGTCGAGCTGCAAGTTTTCCTTATACAGACATTTCCTGCCATGAGAATGTTACAGTACTAAGTTAGCAACCAATGTAATCTAAAGAACAAAAAGAAAGCCTTTAAAATAGCAAGGAAAAAAAAATTATACACAAAGAACACTTCATACTTTCAATACAGGCATTTAAAGTAGAAGATATCAAGGTCATATCCTGCAGCTTTTTTTTCAGGCACATCAATAGGAGGGGGTTGTTAAAGTAAGCCTGAGGCAATATCTGACCTTTTTTCCTTTTTTTTTTTCTTCCTCCTTTAGATAAGATGCTGTCCAAGAACAGAGCTATAGGACATGCCATACTCAAGCACATCTGCAACTGAATAGTATCTATGTTTCAAAATACAGCCCCAAAGAAGCTCTATGAATTTCACTCACAGAGACAAAAGATCCTTGGATCTATAGTATATAATCTAATCTTGCTCTAAATGGGCCAAAGGGAGTTTAATCAATCAGACATTACATCAGCCTTATTTAAAATGAACACAGCCATTCCTATTCAGATCTGATGGCTTCCCAACCTGTCAAATTCATTTTGTGGCTAAAAGTGGACTAACACATAATGCACATTGAAGCAATCCCTGCCCACCCACTTCCCAAGAAATCTTATTCAGCATAAAGGAAGAAGAAGGGTGTAATCTTTGTATCAGATGAAATTTACCCATCTCATCCCTCTAAGCTGGAGTCCTGTTGCCCAACACAAGCTCAGATAGAAGAAAATTTCTCAAAGGCATGATGGAGAGCAGCTCCCTCTTCCACAAATAGTGTATATTCAGTATCACCCTGTCCCTACATACAGATGTCTGAAGAAAGCAGCTGTCATCCTTGCCAGCTCTCTTTCCACACTGTCTCAGCTTGATAAAGATAAGAACTATTAGGCCTACAGTATTCTTCCACTCACTAGCCTTTTTCTCTTCTACAATGGCTAATCATCACATAATGAACCCTTTGATTTTCTGTTTGCCCAGCTGGTACACCTGTGCTGGGAGCCAGACTGCTGGAGTGTTGCAGACCCAACTCTGACATCACTCTAAGGCACTGATACTATAACACTCAGGAGCTGTTCTGTACACTCCCTGCTGTTCACTGCTACCGCTATTGATCATTAGCTCATAAAACTAATTCCAGTGCTATCAGAACAGTTCTTAATAGTCGTATAACATGTGCCTGAAAACATTCAAATGCCTATTTTGCCTGACCATTTATTTGGTTGAATAAATTAATTACTGCTTTTTCTTTCAGTGTATGTTTAGCATGCAGTATTTTTTTTTTTTTACAGAATTTTCCGCATTGAATTTTCAGCTTCTAGAAGAAAGCAGCTTCGGAAGGCATTCTAAAACAACCGGGGACATGGCATGTAGGAGGGAAGAGAAACCTCTCAGTTTATGTGCACTGGACTGGGCTTGGCATCCCCCTCCAGGGAGGCACTGCTCCCTCATGCAGAGGGCTTACACATGTGTAACATCTCCCTCTACTGGCCCCAAACCGTTGGAATACTTCAATTCCCGTGCATAAAAGCTTCCTATGAAGTAAGAATCCCGAGTTTAGGTCCATTCTCTTGTTATTCCACACGTTTGTAAATCTCTCTCCATGACCTTAGAGCGGAGAAGATTTGTTTGATGGAACAGCTAGGAAGAGCTGGGCATTAATTCACCTGGAACTGTTCCGTGGTGATAAAGTCCTCCGTGAAATTCTTCGGACAGAGAGCAGACTTGGAGCAGCCCTCGAGAACCCAGGATTAAAGGGGACAACATCTGCTCTAGCAGTGTTGCTTATGTGATTCTGAAAACTAAGAACATAATGGTGACCTCTCCAGTAAAATCTGAGCCCAATGGTAAGCCACTGAGGTTTCGCTGCATCTCAGTTCTTCACTCTTTGAAAATGGCTTTCTATTGTCATTCACCTTTTGTGAATTACTGGTAATTCCAGTAACTGGTAAACTGGTAACTGGTAAAATAACTGGTGAATTACTTGTAATGCCCTTTATAAAGCAAATAACTGAAAATTTCAAGTTATTCTGTAGTAAGAGAATTACATCATTTTCACCGTTCTGCATTTGAAAACCTTTTTAATTCTTCCACTTTTATTTCCCTCCTTCCTCTGTTTGATGAGCTTTTTCTAAGCTGCCCTTCCCTGCATTCTGTGTGCCTGGAGAACCATTCATGCAGAATTCACCACAGGGAAACAAACATGATATCCAACTCTTACATTCCCAAGAGGGAATTAGCTGAAACTACCACTCTTTGTGAAATTGGCATAGAAAAATGCAGGAGTTAATAGTATAGTCAAGTCGTCAAAGAAACCATTAGCACTCTGGTAGATCAAGAGCTATTTCAAACATTTTCTTCTAAATACACCAGAAAATTATAGGGTTTTTGATGGAGATGGGAGGTGCACAAAGCCTGAAAGCATTATTGCTTTTCAAAGGCTTAGTAACTGCTGGCTGCTGAGGGAGAGCTCACTGCATAGTAGACGCTTGCTACATTTTTAGAACAGACATAAGGTCCTCTGAGCAGGACTTGGCTAATTCCCCCTTTGTGGAAGTCCTTAGAGAGGTTTCCATTGTGTAGTCCACTCTATGGAACTCCTAAAGCCAAAAGATAAGTGTCATTTTCAAAGGAAATTATTTATTTTTTATAGAGCACCTTTTAAAACTATTTGTGCCCAGCCCCGCTACATTTCCATTGCCACTCAAGGGACAGCAATTATCACAGTCTGCACTAGACTGACTTCTACAACCAAACTTCACTGCTTTCAGTTCTGCATGAGTACATGAAAGAACAGCACCGTGCCAATTCCAAACATGGAGGCAGCCTCTAAGCTGCTATAATTATTAAATAAGCCATCCACCTAACGTGTAGCATGAGGTGATGACTACCAGTGCAATACTCCTCTCCTATACTCTGTGCTAGGATCTCTTCTGATGCACCTGGCAACCAAGAAAGATGTCAGATTGTAAAATTGGCTGAACCTGGGACAAGTATACAAACTGTGAGCCAGGAAGTGAGAGAAAACAACCTAGGGTCTAACACTGAATCAGGTCTGCAGTGGGTATGCACTAAGTAAATCCATCAATCTGCTTTTATATATTATATAAGGAGATGCCTCAGTCATCTAGTGGCCAAAGGTACCTCTGCATTGCTCTCACAAAATAAGCCCAGCCTCACACTCCACAAGCATAAGCTGGCAGTAGCAGAGTTCACATTATTGCTGCATCCAAATGGATGAGATTCCCAACAGGTGGTCCCTGGTAAAAATACACAACTCAGTGCAGGTTAGTCTAACCTAAATCCTTCCAGGAGACCCAGAGAAGGTTTGAGTTTTCAGTGGAAAAAAACAGCAGGGTAAAGAGAAAGAAAAGGCAAGAAAAAAGAAAGAAGAAGAAAAAAAACTTGCTGATAGTCATAGCAGGTTAATATCGGAGTCAAAATTAAGAGTTTCTTGACCATACCAAGGTTTTCTTCCCATTTCCCTCAGAAATAAAGCCAAAGCTTATATAAGTACTGTTATTTTGGTACAGACTTAGAAACCTGACAAAGTTTAGTGTGCTGATTTTAACTTCTGCAGGGTACAAGAAGATTCCTCACACTTCTATAGTACTCATTGAGTATTAAAGTATTGCTCCTCCTCCATTTTCTCCATCTGCCTGCTTAAGAACTAGAGACCTAGCAGACCTAGAAATCCACTTGACTTGTATCTACTCATCCTCTCCAAAAGTGCTTGCCATCCTTGGCTCCCTTCACCCTGGAGCGTGAGGATATGCACGCACATATACAAGGTGTGTTAAGAGGTTAAAAGGGTGAATTTGTGCTGGAAGCGTCATGCAGATGATTGGAGTCTCAGTTTGGCACAAGAAGAAAGGCCTAGACATGCCAGAATTTGCAGAGACACATTCTTCATGTTGCTTAAACTGTACTTGGCTCTCAGATTCCTAGCAAAGACCACAGGACTCAAGGTCACCACATTCATACAGATAGCTGTCAAGCACATAAGCTACATATACAGGTAATTCAGGCCACATCTTAAGGCTTGATATCGAGAGCCTTTTGCCGCATACATCCCACATTTCAGTGGCTATGAATCTCTGCAGCAGCGCAGCCTCACTGCAGGCTTGCCTTCCTCTGATGTGAAGGGGGAAAAAAGCACATGCTAGTTCTCCACATTACCAAAGCACACATTAGAAATCTATTGGATTTTGAAAAGGAATTCTTTTTTCACAGGAAAAAAGGCTAAAACCCAATCCTGTAGCCTCAAGGGCGTAAAAAGATTGCATAGTACTGTCTGGACAGGCTGCCCACAAAGTTTGACTTTACCCATCAATGCTTATAGTCACTTTTCTTCTAAATGAAGCTGGCTAAGCCATCCATACCAACTGCTGAGGCTTGAAGAATGAGCTTGATGAACACCTGCAGCAAAATGCCTATTACTTCTATGAAAACCACCCTGTTGAAAACAACAGTCTGTGAGGATACTTTGGCAGATGCAGGACTCAGATTCAGTCAAGTTCACAGCTCACCAACGGATTTTCCTCCATGATCTGAAGAAGGTGCATTCTGTGCCTCAGCTACCAATGTATGACACGGAAATAGTACTATCTTTCTACCAAAAGCATCCCTACTGGTATGCAGAGCTAGGCACACACACAGCAGAATTTAGAAGGGCTTCAAAATAACTGTACCAGTTTTAAGATAAACTACTTTAGAGGGTGGAAGTTAGCCACATTAAGTGTTGTCCTGTGCCACTGGGGACTGATGAGAAATAGGATCTAACATACAGGATCCCAGGTGGAGATCATAGAATGGCTTGGGTTGAAAGGAACCTTAAAGATTATATAGTTTCTGCTTCCCTCCCATAGGCAGGGTTACCAACCATTAGATCACGCTGCCCAGGGCCCCATACAACCTGTTTCAGTGCCTCATCACCCTCTGAATAAAGAATTTCTTCCTAACATGTAGCCTAAATTTCTCCTCTTTTAGTTCAAAGCCATTTTTCCTTGTTCCATAACTATCTGTCTCTGTAAAAGGCCAAGTGCAGGGTACTACACTCGGGTTGGGACAATCCCAGGTATTTAAATAAACTGAAGAAAGACCTCCTTGAGAGCAGCCATATGGAGAAAGACTTGGGAGTCCTGGTGGACGAGAAGCTGGACATGAGCCAGCAGTGTGTGCCTGAAGTCCAGGAAGTCAACTGTGTTCTGGACTGCACTAAGAAAGGGGTGGTCAGCAGGGAGAGGGAGGTGATTGTCCCCCTCTACTCAGCTCTTGTGAGGCCCCATCTGGAGTACTGCGTCCAGGCCTGGGACCCCCCGTACAGGAAGGATGTGGAGCTCTTGGAGCAGGAGAGGTTGTGCAAGTAGCTCAAACTGAAGAAAGAAACATGTCAGATGGGATAAGGAAACAAGGAGAACAGTAACACAGGAGTACAACATCAAGGGCAAACATACTATCTATAATAACCTTTAATACAGCACAAGTTTGGAACTGAAAAAACACCTACAGCAGCACAGATCTTGAAGCAAGGTAGAACCAGGCCACGTAGACCTTTTGAAAATCCAGTACATTCAGGCACTCCATTCCCATCAGCTTTAATAGCATTTACACATCTAAGATTTGGCAACTTTCTACCTCTTTGCACGAGCCTCTACTGAGGAACAGATGAGACCATTGGTTGCATAGCTTTTCTGTCCAGAAGAGCATGTGAAGTACTGGGAAAAAAAAAAAGACAGCACCGCTCTATATGTGGGAGATGCTAGCTCCAGAATTATCCTATGTCTTAAACACACTAGCTTCCAAAGACATTATTTTTCAATCTGCAGGCCCACTCCCTATTGCAAACTATCACCTAGTGCATGCTCCAGCCTGCATTCATCACCACCCTGCTCACAATATGTAATTTTACAAGAAATTGAGGTGGTTTCAGCATATTTCAAGGTATTAAAATCAGTTTAGTAAATATCAAACTCTGAAGTAAAGTAGATAATGGGCATTAATCACTCTAGTGAAGCCATTAGTCAGTTGCACAGTGTTCATAGTTGTTCATGTATTTAGAGCATCAGCAAAGCCAGAATGAAGTAAGCGTTATCTGACTTGCTATAGCAAATCCAGCTGTTACTTTGATGGAAACAAAATTTTCACTTTCTGTGATTATCCACTTTACTTTCACTAATCATATTGCTGCAGAGACTTTAAAAAAATTTTTTATGGAATACTAAAATGGTAGTGGCTCATCTGACCTACGGAGGCATAATTACTGTAAGTGTAATTGTAATGCAGATGATTCTGAACAGCAAGTTTCCACAAGCAAAAGGCAAAATGAGCAAGTAGGCAGATGACTGTCACTGAATGCCTATCTTCTAAAATAGTGATCCTTCTAGAAAGATCAACACTGTTGCCTAAAGGCCAAAAGGCTTGGGCATAGCCTGCAATTTTGTCTTTTCTCACATTATCAGTTGAGATTGTATATTGTCAGAGGCTTTTTTTTCTTCATTTTGTCCTTAATATCAGTTTTACAGTAAGCAAAATGAATTGTATAGACAATCATTAAATACACATTGCCTTCCACTCCAGAAAGTCACATTCCAGTTTGTTGTCCATCACTATGGAAACAGTTTGCTATTTATTCATACCCAGTGCATAGGTTATCTAATTTGGTAGGAAAAAAAAGCTAAACAAATTCAGATGTAATATATATGTACTATATTATTATTGTATGTAACTATATATCTATAAATGGGATTCTGTAACTATATATATGGGATTATTTAACTATACATCTAATGGCACTCATCAATCCAGTCCCATGCTATTACAGATAATCCCCTTGGATATTTTTTCTGACATCTCAGAGAAAGTTTCCATGCCTGGGGAAAAAAAAAAAAAAAAAAGTCAGGTTCTTAAAACTCCCCTTTCAAACCATCCTCGTTCTTGAAAGAACAGAAATGAATAAAAAGTTGGGGAAGCAGGGAAGGAGAAAAATATGTTTGTTGTTTTTCCTTTTTAGAGTTCTGAAAATTAAAAAACAGTGAAAGGTGGAAAACAGTCTACTTTTAGCAAAGGAAATGTTTTGCAAGTTTCAAGTTCTACTGAAAATTGGATTGAGGGATTGTGAGGAACCCAGAAAAGTATTTCTCTCAAGCCACAGGTAATAACTGTTTTCATTTCTCTTAGTCACAATGTCCAGAAAAATTTTACCTTAAAAAGACTACAGCAACTATCTTGAGAATGAACTGCCTCTGCTACAGAGAGCTGCTGCTCCATTAATGCCCTTGTATCTACACCAGCACATGCCCAGTTCGGGAGTCAAATGGAATCATTCCTGATCCAGGTGGTCAAAGATAAAATCAGGACAACAGCAACATACCTTTGTCCCTGCCAAGTGGCTACAAGTTGGAGGTGCTTCCCTTCTCCTTGTCAGGTGAATTTAGAACTGATGAGACAGAGACTGCCATTGTGCAGGTAGGTGCTGAAAAAACACATGCAATCTTTGTCTCTTTACAAGGCTCCTGTACTTCACATGGGCTGACTGCTGCAAAGCCTTAAGCGATATACTTCTGTCAGCCACCTACCTAGGGGTCATGGCTTTCTGGACACAGTAGCACAGAATTTGGTGGCAGCTGCACAGCAAACCACGCTGGGCCACACTACACAGCTATTTTCAGTCTCATTGTTTTTCAGCAAGACTCATGAGGAAAGATTGGAAACAGGAGCTATTGACCCCACTGACAAAGAAAGTCATTAAAAACAAAATTCTCAAAAACAAGATCTAACATATCTGACTGCCACAGTACACTCTGTGTTTCGTACCCTCTCCTCCAACCACTACTGCTTCCAGAAAACCCACAGTCCTGAGCTTTTCCTTAAGCCATATTTTGAAAACTTTTGTATCACGCACAGCAATGGTTAAGAAGATCCCACCCTCTTATTGTCTTTCTCAGGCAAAAGCAGCCCAGTATAACCACACCAGGCAGACTAGAATTCTCCTCATTGGATGGGGTGGTTGATTCACGTCTGAAACACTATATCTTGCCAGATTATTTTGGTACTTCTACTCCTGTCTCGAACAAGACTCAAAAACTGACAACAGGAATAGACAAGTGGACAAAAAATGAAAAAGAAAATGGACAAATAATAAACATGTTTGAAGCCTAAATTGAAAAAAGCTTTAATTCCAGTTCTTGCCTAGCCATAGTCCTAGAAGATGTACTTGCCCGAACCAATCTGTCCATTGTCAATGAACAATTGTAGTCAGCAAACACGTTAATAGTCTTCTTTTGAGTCATGCTGTACATTCCAGGTTTTTTGCAGCCAGCAGCTCAAGTTATTTAGAATGATTTGTTTTTCTCTGTTGTATGAAGAGCATGATGACAGGCAGAGCAAGAAAGCTGTATGATAGTTAATGTTGTGCAAGCACTGGAATGATTAGAAAACTGTTCTGAGTAAACACATCAATTTCTCCAAAATGTATTTATTCAGTCGGTAGACTATAAAAAGCTGTCCAGACTACCAGAAACTACAGAACACTAGATCTGCAAAATGTTCATTTAACTCCATTAGAAAGTCAAAAATTAGACTGAGTACCATAGGATCAGATGGGAAGCCTCGTATGAAGAGCAAAATTCCATAGAGATAAACTGGAAGATCTTAGTTATCGCACAAAGAATTATGGAGACAGAACACTGCCTGTTCACAATTAAGTTAATAGCAACACCTAATTGGCATAGGAATCAGCACCAGCATCGAATGAGAGCAGATCTGAAACACATGTCCAGGCCCTAAAAAGATACCTTGGTAGAATGACTCATTCATAACCACTTCACTAGCTACATTTTCCTCATAAAAAATAGAGCCTCTTTTTTTTTCTTTATAATGTACTTGCAAAGAGAAAAAAAATCAATTTTACCTCCTGAGAGGTCTCTTTTCTCCTCACCCACAGTGAGGGGATATTTTCCTCTTCTTGTCTCTTTCTCAATTCTAAGTCAAATTCCTAGCGGCTGCTTATTCAAGACTTCGGTGGTGATTCAAGCAGGCTGAAAGCTGCTTGTTCCTTCCAAAGGATGAAGAAGGATACACTGTGAGAAAGATTTCTTCCCAGTTCCCAGTGCAGTGGATGTGTAATTCCAAAGGTACTAATAGTCTTTCTTACTTGCAGTATTGCTCTCCTCTGCTTTAATTAGAGGATACAATGAAGAGACAAGCTAGCAAATATCAACAAATCTGTATCACACAGAGGGATCCCCATCACAAGGGGGAAGGATACAGTTAACTGCTAACATATATGAAAGTTAATTGCGCATTTTTCTTTTGCAGTGGAGATCCCTGATTCCATTTCAATTGTTTAGCGAGATAAAACAGGGTAAACAATGTAAGACAAAAAACGAACATCTTCCCTCCCCTCAACGTATTGATTTTTCAACTTTGTTTAGAAGATAATTTAATTTGCCACTGACTGACAAGTAGATGGTATATAAATAACCACACACACAGGCTTTGCTCTAAAGCTCAGAGAAGATTCCAGAATAAACACCAAACTGTAACTTGCCATAAGTAAACTAAACTGTTCTTGAACATCACAGTGTTTTTAGTATTCATTCACTGAATCAATAGTAATATCAGTGAGTGTTCATAGTGAACCTCTGCCATGCAAGAAAAGACACTGCTTATGTAGAGTTTGGATTCCAGAGATCTGGATGCAGTTTCAACGCACTATTGACCTTGCTCACACATGCAAATGCTCAAGAGAGCTGCTGACTTCTTGAGATGTTACATATTTATATCATGCATTAGTAATACCAGAGACACAATGCAATTTCCAGTTAAGTCAACAAGAACATTCTTGTTGTTCTAGCAAGCCTGCTGCTAGCTAGCTCTTAGGAAAAAAAAAAAAAAAACGGTTTCCATTCTTGCATGCCTAGGAATAAATGTTCCATCAATCCAGATTATTCATCAGTTTTGTAATGTCCCTCTGCTTGACATTTGCTGCCATAACAGCAAATGCTGCTCCATTTTCTTCTGAGAAGAATGTATCTTGCTTGGTAGCCTATTCATCCAATCTGTCAAACAGAAAAGGAATAGCCACGCTTGTCAAATTCATGCAAGAAGCATGTTGAGGTAACCAACTCAATACTGCAATTCACATCACCTTAACAGTTATCCTCTAGCTACTCTCCAGACAGCAGATGATATTGTGGTCACCAGACAGACAGGTCTCTGACAACCAAATTTAACCTGATCCACTTTAGGCCAATGCCACAATAAGAAGAGAACAAGCAAGAATTATTTAAAAATTACATCCCTGAGAAGCTACTTATGATCCAGTTTCTAGCTTCCATCTCCTTTCGGATGAACAGCACAAGTATTATTTTACATTAGCCTACAGCATCTGAAAACTTGGATTCACATAAAATATAAAAGCAGAATGAGAATGGATTGAGTGATTGCAAGAAAGACTCTGGTAAGTGTATGTTCACATTGCAAAACTGCTGAGAAAATGTTGACCTTAGCTTTTGATGTGGCCATAACAGAGAATCTACTCTGATGTGAGCTTTAATTACACAGTAATAGAATCCAACTGAGATTCTCTGATCATACCTTTTCATACCTTGACCCATATATTTGTTCTTACCCAGCAGGGACATTTAATAGATTAGGCTATTAAACATTGCTCTGTCTCATCATAAATCATTGAGACAATGCTTGCAATTTAGATAGTCTGAAATGACTTGTTTATCAATATCCACAGTCTAACACACTTGTTTGGTTTGACTTATTATTGCTGTCAATATTAGGTGGCATATTAGAATCTAAATGGCACATCAGGACAAATCCTTGAAATACACACCCTTGCCTCTTTCCCAGACCTCCTGACCTCATTTTTCTAAGGTCCATCTACCAAAGGACCTCTACAGAGTATTAAATTTTTAATGTTTCCACATTTTTGTATTAGCAGCATAGCACTCTACTGAAAAATCCATCAGGAGAAAACTAAATGCTGCCATAGATGGAGAGGTAGTGACAAGAACTAGAAATAAGGTCTAGAAAGGAACTGAATTGAATTTGGGGTCACATCTCTTTAGAATTCATTTTGAAAGAGTTAAGGTTTCTTTGTATTGTAAAAGGAATATTGATTCCCTCATTCTTCATCCCAACAGAATTTACACTTCAGGACTCTCCAAAAAAACCGCACTTACAGAAACACAGAAGGTCAGCAGATTTCATTTTACTGCAAATCACTCAATAGTAGCACTCCCCACTCCATTACCAGTTTGTTTCAGTGACTTCAACTCAGCCATATCTATGGAGAGCTGGCTGTCCAACAGCTCATATCAGGGTGAATAAATCCATGTCTTATTCTTCTTCTAAAACTTCTGTTCTTCTTGGATGTTGCTAATTGTACATCAGTTTTTTTAAGTCCTCTATGCACACCAATATGTTACAACATGGCTTAGACTCAGATTGACTGTACAGCACTGTACAAGGAACCGTTAGCAGTTTTGAAACATGATCTCATTCTGCTTTTTTCTTACTGCTTAATCAGTTCCTCATCTCATGCTTTCTTCTACGCCGAATGAAAAAAGCCTCTTGTGAGGGGCTTTGCCACAGACTTTTTGAAATATTATGTCTAAAAGAAACGTTGCTGTAAAGATGCAGACCATGCTAAAACTAAACAGAAAAGGGATCAGGAGACCAATTGCCTGTACATGACTCATTTTCTGCCACACATGTAAATGACGCCTTGTGAAAGGCACAAAGGCAGAGATCAAGAAGTCTTTGATAAGATGGGTGCTGCAACTTAATGATTAGTAACAAGTGAACAACACCACTCTGAAAAGTCATCGTTCGTGCAAATCAGATGCTGGCTCCCAGCAGACCCTCCTGTCTAAGCCATTAAGACTCTCCCTCCTACCACCATTAGTCATGCTGAGTATTAACTTTATTCATTATTACTCATAGTTTACTCTTTGAATAACCCATTAATTTCAGTGAGACTTCTGCAGTAGGAGGTAGCAGATAATCTACGTGTTTGTATATGTATACGTATATAATTAAAGGCTATCAAATTAGAAGACTGACTTTCCCTTGCTGACTAAGCTGATCCTTAAAACTCTGGCCCCAGAGCTGAAGGTATTCATGGCTGTAACTGAAGACATGCTAAGTCAAGCTTTCAAAAGTACCCATGGCAGAATCAGTTTTAACAGCATTTTTCATGAGGATGCTACAAAGTTAGACAGCCTTTCACCTCAGGCTCTGCTGTCTGCAATAAATTTTGAAGCCAGTATCCTCAGAACTCCCTAACAGCATGCTACTAACAAAGTTAGTTAGGAGGTTCTGAAGAAAACACACCGGAATGAAGACAGCATAGTACCTTAGGGGCCACTTCTCCAGATGTACTCGCTCTTCTAAGGATCCCACTGACATTCAGAACATTTCTCTTCTGTAGGTCTTCCTTCCTTAGGAGCTGGAAAGAGAAGCAAGCCAGATAGCCATGCACTGTGGGATCAGACTGTACTTTACCCCCCTCTATAGGCATCCTGTGATAAGAACCATTCGAGGGAGGGGGGCAAAATCTTAAAGAACCAAAGCACTCATGAAAGCTCCTCAATCGTCCAGGTCCTAATTAACTTCAGTGATGTTTTTATTTCTCAAAAAGAAAGATAATTCTCTGCATGTTTTTAGTGTATTTTCAAACTTCACGTGTTGCAATGCTAATTCCTTAATGACGCTTTTAAAGAGGCCAATTCTTGTGATAGTTTTCTGCAGAAGTAGATAGGGACAGCAGGTAGTGAGGAAACTGAAAGGATACTGGCTGAAAACAAGACAGTGAGTCACAAAAGCATGACTGTTGTCTGTTCCCTGGTCATTTCCTTCACGCATTTAAAGGAAATTCACTGGGGGTGAGAATTTTGACTTTTTTATGCTATGCTCATATTTTACCCTCACTCCCCTCCCCCAGATGAAGATTGTGAGCACAGCTATAGTCACCCCCCATCCTGTTTTCTCACCACTGCTCCCTGTTTGAGCCAGCTGGAGCAGGCAGTGCCTCTGAGAAGCCAAGCACATAATCCCATCAGGGGAGGGTGATAGCAATCTGAAAAAAGCAGGCAAGGCGGGACACTTTCTAAATACTACCACCCACAGGAAAAATTGTACTCAGCTGCTTACAGACTGTGCAAGCCTGTCTGTGCTCCTGGCTGGGACAAGGAGAAGAAAAACAAATACAGGGTCAGGCTGTGCTGTTTAGCTCTAGCCCTTTTGAGAACTAGAGCGTGTCTTTCCTTGAGCTATTGAACTTGCTCAGTCTCATGCACTGGATGCATTGACTCATAGGAGTGGTTCCCAGCTTTTGTTTGTTCAAAGATGGGGCTGAACTTCACTTTCAAACAGAGAGCACCAGGTTGATATGACAGCTGAGGATGGCTCAATGGGTCTCAAAGAGGCTGCAGCAATTTTGACATCAGATCCCACTTACTGAGTTCACTGAAGCTCGACTCCTAGGTGCAGCTGATCTCCATGGGACACTCTCCTACCCACATCTCACTGAACCAGAAGACTTCTCACACCACAAACCCAGCTGTAGCAGGGGAGAGATTAGCGGGAGGCATGCAGAACGATACAATTGCTGCCTTCTTCCTCAAATTGTAAACATGAACCATCCCCTGCAGCTGAGGATAATTTTAGCCACCAGAATCTGTTAAGAAATAACAGTCATGTACTTCCCTGAGAACTGGCATTGCATTTTGTTCTGCTGCAGACAAATACTGAGGCCATGGAAGGAAAAAAACATTTATCTCCCACACAGTGACGCCAGAGCAGAGGCAGGCACTGTGTAATCCAAAACAATTAATAAAATGATCCTACTATTAACTGAGCTTGGAAATACTTCCTTTACTTCAGATAGGCTTCTCTGTAACATAGTAGGAGGGGTGGGGTTCTTCTCAGATTGGTAAATATTGTCAGAGTTACATTACGCCTAAGGTGTGTTTCTAGATGGAGGCCAATACCAACATGGATTGCAATTGCATACAAACCCTCCACCTACCCTTCCAAGAATTCAGTGATAATCTCACAGAGATTGACCAGGGCTGACATAATTTAGCTTAAAAAATATCTGCTTGAGGACATTTCCAAATAACTAGCATAAGATCAGAGTCTGTCCGACAAAGCCAGAACTTCCGCACTTCTCAAGCTCAAGTCTTTATTGTTACTACTAACATTAAAAATTCTATAGATTCTGTTGTATCACCACATCTCGACCAGAAATTTCTGAATTAGTCTATTTCGTTGTTTGAGAAATAGAGGGAACAGTTGTTTACCCATCATATAAGAACATAGTGAAGAAATATTAGGTAACATCTATCTCCCAAGTCACAAATAATTGCATAACTACAAAAAGTTTTATGACTTACATTTTTTTTTTTTTTTTCAGAAAGTCTCATCATATAATCTGTCCTTAGCAAATATAACCACAGCAGCTCTCGTGGGCATAATAAGAATGAGTTGTGTTCTTTTAAAATACGTATTTCATAGAGGATCTAATAAACAGGTGCTTTTTCATAGAATCAGTCACAGAGCCATAGGATGGCATGGGTTGGAAGAGATCTTGAAGACTGAGTTCCAACCCCACTGCCACGGGCAGGGCTACCACTCACTAGATCAGGCTACCAGGATCCCATCCAGGGGACATTTCCAGGGACGGAGTACCCACTGTTTCTCTGGGCAACATGTTCCAACACCTCATCACCCTCTGATTAAATAATTTCTTTCTGCTAATATGCTCCCTTCAAGTACTGGAAGGCTGCAATGAGGTCTCCCCTGAGATTTCTCTTCTTTAAGCTAAACAAACTCCACTTTCTCACTTGTGATTAATCTTTCTCCATAGGAGAGGAGCTCAGCCCTCTGATCAGCTTCTGGGCCCACACCAACAGCTCCACATCCTTCCTGTACTGGAGGCTCCAGGCCTGGAGCCATAGTTCAGATGGGGCCTCATGAGGGCAGAGTAGAGGGGGACAATCACCCCCCACTCCCTGCTGGCCCAAGATACAGTTGGCCTTTTGGGCTGCAAAGCACATGCTGCTGGCTCATGCTCAGCCCTTCATCTACAAGAACCCCCAAACCCATCTCCACAGGACTGCTCTTAGGGGTTCTTCTCCCAGTCTGTACTCATATTTGGGATTGTCCCAACCCAAGTGCAACTCTATGCACTTGACCTTATTAAACCTCATTAGTTTCTCATGCACCCACTTTTCAAGCCTGTCCAGACCCCTTTGCTTTGCATCCCTTCCTTCTATTATGTCAACTGCACTACTCATCTTGGTGTCATCAGCAAACTTACTAAGGGTACTTTCAGTGCCACTGTCTGTGTTGTTCATAAAGTTGAAGGGCACTGGTCCTAAAACAGACTCCTGAGGGACACCACTCATGACTGGCTTCCACCTGGACGTAAAACCATTGACAACTACCCACTTTTTAGTGAAGTAAAAGAAAAAAAATTGTTAAAAATTATATCAGTCTTGATTGTGAGATATGCTAGGTCAATCCTTTTCCCACTTACTGGTAAACAAATGGCAAAGCTTCCATCGACTTCAATGGCAGATCAACGGGACCCTGAGGCAATATATTTTAAGTTACTGATATTCACAGGAGTTTCCCTGTGAGCATAAATGTCATACAGTAACCACTGGGCAAGAATAAAATTGTGACATTATTACTAGTGCAGAATAATGGTTCATGATCTTTGCACTGTGCCCTATAGTGCAAATGTCACTACATTTATTAAGATATTTCCTTTTCTTTGAGTTTGAGGGTATGGATCACAGCAGGAAATATTCTTATTTTTACAGTGACCTTTGCAAAGCTTGCAAAGCTAGATTACGTTGTGGTAATGGGACAACCCAAAGGTCACAAAACATTATTCTGCCCTAGTAACTATTAGAAATGTGATGGGAGTTAGAAAAGGTATTTGTCCCCAGGGCTGGTTTTTTTAGTCTTCCACCTCTGGAGACCTGGGTTCAATATTGGCCACGCCAGTTATATGCTGGAGGCTATATATAGTCTTCGTTAACATGTCATCAGCTAACTGGGGGCTATACTTCCTGACTTGATGAAGTTCGCTCTCTCCTTAGATATTACTGAATCATCCAGACAGTAAACTTCATAATAAGACTGACTTGGAGGGAGTGAGAGCTAATGTCCAAATGCAAAGCCAAGTTCTGTCATTCCCTTAGGAAGAGATGATGTGAAACTACAGAGCCAGTTTGATATCTATCTTATCCGGGATAATGCTGCTAGGTAAAAGCTCCTTACACAGTGCTGCATGGCTTGTTGGCAGTGGTCTATACTTGTCACATTCCATGGTGCCTGTTCAAATGTTAGATTACACTGATTTAAGCACAGTACTACTGTGTTAGTCCTTACTTATCAAAAATTATGGAAAACTAAAACATATTGCATAGAAAGCAATGCAAATCTAAACCAGCGAGAGTGCTAGTGTGTGAAGTGTAAAGAACAGTAATAGCAGCCAGTAGGTATAAATGCCTGCAAAAATGTATATTTTCAGCACTATGTCATTTGAGGGGCACCAGATGCAAAATCACAACTGAAACAAACATGAAATCCAAGGCTGAAAACCACATGTTTGACAAATGCAGAAGAGATGGGATGCAAAAATCAGACGCATAAACTACTGTATCCTCTGCTGAGTTTAAACTGTCCTGTTGACGCATGCATAAGCAACACAACATGAAATAGTTGCAGCAGAAAGATCGTGACTCCTGGGGATGACACATGAGTTAGAAAAGCAATTGCCTTGCTTTGCTTCAGAACGTCCCGTTCTGGTAATGCCACAACATGTCACTTTGAAATCAAAATGGCATTGAGAAGAATTATACAAACATTGGCATGCGGTTAACCCTGCTGGGACTTGTTACCATGATGTAACAACTTGTTTTTTTCCTTAGTGTTTTGCATGCCAGGATTATACGTATATGATTTTTAAAACATCTTTAGCCTAAGGGTCTTTATTATATTTGCTTTTTACTGGTAAAACTTGATTTAATAGAATATGCAGAATATTAATAGATATAATAACATTAATAGAACACCATCTTTCAGGTCACAGAAACAGTGAGTGTATTACTTGGGTTGCCTTCACAAGGATCTGATGCTGAAAACATCTTAGATATTACAGTATGATGGAAGCAGGGAAGAAATGCGTTAGGATAAATGAATTGGTGATGATTTCATAATTTTAGAAAACAAGAACACATTTTAGGGCTAGATTTTTAGCAAGCTTCAAGGTTACCTGCAGGATTACATCTGGTTTTCATTATTCTGTACTAATAAGTATACATATGACAAAATTTTCAAGGGGATCTACCATCAGAAGAGCCTTTTTTACTATGTTCATACGTGACAAAATGAGCGAAGAGATTTCATGACACAAACCTGCCCTCTGCTGGCAAAACAAGAAAAATAGTAAATCAAGAATCCCATTTTGAAAAAGCTGTCTTTGATATTTTTTTGGCTTCGCTATATACAAGCACTGCTTCTTGACTTCATACGTTCTCTTTCCTTTAATATCAATGAGCTCCTTTTTCATATTCTGAATAACTCAATGAATAATGCCAAATATTTACCAAAAGAACATTATTGATCCTGCGTAGACCCAAGCCTAAAATGTAAAAATGCAAATGCTGGTACAGTTGAGAATCTGCAGGAAGCGCTGACCTGATAAATCTATCTCTGCCTTCCTTTCCCCACGAATGTCACCGCTAGCTCTATGCATGTGTTCTGTATTCACATAAACAGACATCAATATATATTAACTAAACGCCCTTAAGTCTGTCACGAAACTCTCACTTGTCATGTGAATAACCTTGCTAAAACTCAGTCTTCTTCAAATAAAAGTCCAAATAGAAGAGAGTGACCAGTCTTTGCCCTGTGACATTTTGAAATTAAGCAATGTTACAAATTGTGATCATCCTGTATATATGATATTTGCAGGTACTGCTTACTTACTATGAAAAAAAAAAAAAAAAAACCACCCTTCTTCCGGAAGCCATCTGCCCTCACCTTAGAGCTAACATATAGTTCTTTCTTAAAATTAATAATAATAAAATAATAATAAAAATTTATAAGTATAGGTATTGCAACTTGTCTCATGAAAGATTTCAACCTGGGCATGTTGCTAGCTGAAGTTATTAATGGCATGAACTCAAAAAGACATTTGTGCCAAGAGATGAACTCTAGGCTAACTTCCATTGTGGCTCCTGATCCTTCTGGGGCTTTTTGCCAGTAAATAATTGTTTCCAGGTGCTCCTTCAAAAGGTAGAGTTGAATTTAGCAGCAAAACGTAAGGTTATCACTGTGCATTTCTCAGAATCTGCAAATATGTCTTCAACAATGTATAGTGATATTTTCTCGTAAATTTGTTCCCCCAACATGGTACTCCTATAGGGTGAGACTAAGGAGATCAAGCAAACCTTTAGTCACCTCCACAATTTCACAGAATATTTAGCCTCTGCAAACTCTGTCAGCACAGCTAGCTCTCTTCTCCCGGAAGCACTTGCAGCTGTGCCATTATTTAGCCATGCTTTTACACATTCTGGCACCAGCCTTCCTCATAGACAGAGGCTGGCCTCCTCTGAAGCTCTACAGGCTGCATAAAGCTGCAAGACAGTTCAGTCCACAGCACCCCTGGCAGCTCAGTAAAGTACAGAGCCAGAGCCATTGCTGGGAGTAACAATCCGTATTTTACTCCTTCATGAGCCAGGGGGCCCTGGATGCTGCTGATCTCCTTCCTGTGACAACTGGAGCTGATGTCTATCATAAAGAACAAAATGAACAACCTAGCTGATCATTTCGCCCTTGTGAAAATCAAAGCCTTCCAGCTGCTGTGCTCAGCTGTGCTCTGATTTCAATAGCAGCTGAGAATCAATGTTCATGTAAGCACTGATGACCCCAGGATACTGTTAGCCTTCTTTCTTGAAAGGTGTTGTAGTTTGACTCTAGTAAGCAGCTGAGCACAATACAGATGCTTGCTAACTCTTCACGAGCAGGGTTAGGGAGAGGACTGGAAGGGCAAAAGTGAGAAAAATGACATGTTGAGATTAAGACAGTTTAATACATAAAAGAGGTGGGAAAAGTTAAAACAAAGCGAAACTAGTGATAGAACAAACACTTGCTTACCACAAGCAGGCCATGGTCCAGCTAGTCATGAAAAAACAGCAGCCTTGGCAAAATTTTACACCCACACTTCCCTTGCAGGTTATATTGTGGAGTAAGATGTTACTTGGTATGGAATATCCATCTGATCAATTTGGGTCAGCTGTCCCTAGTAGCGTCCCCCTCCAGGCCCTTGTTCATCTTTAGCAAGCCCTGCAGTGCTGCAGGTGCCATACTTCTGCTCTTCTATTTGTTGGCAGGCAGACAGCTCCAACCCATGCTCCTGGCTGTAGGGAGATGCTCTGGGGGGCCCAGGCAGCCACCCCATCCCCTCCACCACAAGAGAGAGTGGCAGGACCAGGGCACCCCCGCATGGAGACAGAGGACAGAAGGGCCTGAATCATAGAATCACAGAATGTCCTGAGTTAGAAGGGATCTATAAGGATCACCGAGTCCAACCTCTGGCTCTATATAGGACCCCCCAAAAACCGGACCATACATCTGAGAGCAGTGTCCAAATGCTTCTTGAATTCCAGCAATTTGGGGCCATGGGCACTGCCCTGGAGAGCCTGTTCCATGCCCATCACCTTCTGGTGAAGAACCTTTCCCTAATACCCAGCCTGACTCTCCCCAGTCACAGCTCCCTGCCATTCCCTCAGGCCCTATCACTGTCACACAGAGCAGAGCTCAGCGCTGCCCCTCTGCTCCCCTCCTGAGGAGTTGCAGCGGCCATGAGGCCTCCCCTCAGCTCCTCTGCTCTGAGCTGAACAGACCAAGGGACCTCAGCTGTTCTTCATGTGTATTTCCCTCTAGAACCTTCCTCATCTTAGTAGCCTTCTTGAAGCTCAGAGGAAGGCAACTGTGGTGTGTTACAGCTTGGCCATTTGCAGCTCAAGTCCCTAATCTTATATCCTGCTCCACTTCTGACATCTGGCTGAGCAAGGGCAAGTGGTGGGGGAAGTCAGAGTGTGTTGGCTTCTGCCTCCCACTGGGCTGCCTTTGCTGGCAGAATGCTAGCACTAGGAGGGAACCAAAGGGAAGGGCCACTTCTGCTGGACAGCCTCCATCTCTCAGGTCACAGTTCTGAGGGCTGATGGGAGCCTTTGCCCAGCAGGCAGAGGCTTCGCCAATATCTTGTGTATATATGATCAGTGTACTTAGGGTGGAAGAAATAGAATCCCGTGAGTACAGAGTGTAGCAAATGCATTTTTACATTCTCATATTCTTGAGCAATGAAACTGACAATTCATTAATAGGATCCTCAGATAAAAGAAGTCTAACTTAATTATCTTAAATAACACAAATTTGCTTTGACTGGGTTAATGCCATGAATTTGACTCATAAGCAAAGCCAATTTTTGTTAAGCCCAAATAAAGCAGGAAGTAAACTACTTTTATATAACAACTGCACATTGTTCCTTTCAGTGATGGGGCCCTAGCTTATGAGCACCATCTTCTCAACTTCTTGAGGCAAACACCAATCCAGCTGGATCTCAAATTGCTCTCACTTATGGGCTGGTGATGGCTCTTGCAGGTGGAAGCCTTATGCCATGTAAGGACCAACAAGAAGCAGGAAGGACAGACTGGAGAATGTGTTAGGGCAAGCCAACAGATCTGAAGAATGGGAGCAGGGTGACGGCGTAGTGATGATCAAGCACTACTTCCGGGTACTTTCACGCGCATCTTCTGGCATACCACATCTATTTTCTAGATACCATCCCTTTCCTCCTTTGCCCTGTTTAGCTCTTCCTTTCTGCACAGCTCAGCCTAGTTTGCATTTCAGCTTAGCAACTCTTTCCTCATTTCTGCATCTCTCTCTCTCCAACCTCCCTCTGCAGACTGGCAGGCAAGCAGAGCCAGGGAGGAGCAGCACAGTTTATAACATCTTAAGAAAATGTTTAGAATATAATGTTTAAAATGAGGCAAAGTAGGCTTCTGAATCTTCATGTTGATTACAGAAAAACATGGTAGGAAAAAAAAAAAAAACAGTTTGCCTTTTCATTGACTGCAGAGATGCTGCATTTTTTGTCTGGATTTCAATGTAAATTGAAGTACTTAAGGCTAAAAAACCCATGCCAAGTCCTTTGAGTACCACACTTTTTCTTCTCCTAATCTATTTTGTTTTTCTCTTTTTAGGTTTATACAGTTAAATGGTCTGTATCAAGGAACTAAGTTTGGATTTTTCTTTTTGTTAATGTTATGACATTCTTGCTTTCATGTTTTAAGTCTTGGTCATAAAGTAACAATTGGCTTCCCTGCCACCAACACTCTCAACAGTTGTGTCATGAATTATATCCGCAAAAGGATGGATATAATTTTAGATAATCAGCATTCATTTGATCAAAGGACTGGCACAGATCCTCCTGAATTTTCTGTGTCACGGTTGAACTTATTTGCACAAGCAGGTATTTTTCTTGGCTTATAGCAGTCTGAAAACACTGCAGTCACAGCAGATTTTCGCTTTGCCATTTTCAAATGAAAATGTGTCAAAACCCTCCTGGGTCTGTCCTGCTCACTTAGTTCTGATCACTGTGCCCTTTTTTTTTTCCCTGGAAGTTTTCTTCTTTTTGACCAATCAAGACATATTAATTTAACTAATTTAATTTCAGAGACAGATGAAGTGCAGCTGACAAATTGGGGTAGAGGGAGGAGGAAATCTGCCTTCTCATTCCTGCAAAATATCAAACTGATTTGGCTATTTATTTTTTGCTGCACAATTAGAACTTCACAGCACAGCAAGGGCCATACCTCAGAGACAGCGCTGACCACAGCCGGGAGCACCTGTCCATAGCAGTTCTCACGGGCACCACCGCAACAGAAATAGTAAGTGTTCATTTCCCAGCTGATGCCAAAATACTTGCAGAATGCAAAGCACATCTTAAGCTGTAAAAGCCCGAGGGTTGTCCTTATATCATATCATATCACATCACAGAAACCGAACAAAACAATTCCGCAACCCAACACATCGATGACTAAAACACAGCCGCAAATAGCCACAGCAGGAAGAGGATTTTGTCTGCGGTTTCCCTCCTTCGTTGGCAGCCAGGTGCGGAGCTTTGGAGACCTTTCCAATCAGCCCCTGCTCGTCAGCTCTCACTCGCACAAGAGGGCACTGCAGCCACACGCATCAGGGAAGCGTCTCAGCGCTGTTCTCTCGCGGAGCCGGGCTTTGAGAGCCCTCATCTTCTCATCCAGGCTGGCAGAGAGTGCAGCAGTCTGTGCTGAGGCGTTGTGTTGGTACACCTTGCACAGCTGAATTGCTCCGAGGTAAAATATGCATTGCAGAGTTCATTCCTGTTAGAAACTTGGATAAAATTTGACAGTTGTGGTTTACCTGCGTGCATGCCCAGGGAGCTGAAATCAGGGAGGCTATCACAACCTTTTAAATAAATAAACAAATAGATAAATCCTCTGGAGTTCATGTTGATTAAAGGAAAAAAAAAAATAGTCAGTGTTTGTAGGAATGTGAATATTTTGATTATAGTGGCAAACAAAAACCTCCTGGCTATTCATAAGACTACTGATTTTAATCTGAAGAGCATTAAAACCTTATCTGTGTGTCTGTCCACTTGTCAGCCTTCAGGTGTGTTTCTGCTTTCCTCATGAATGCCTTGTCTTCCATTAATTCAGACAGGAGTAGAAATCACGCTACTGGATCCATAGAATAGCCATATACCACAGGCCATCACTAATACCAGATACCTGCCTCATTTACCTGGCTTTAGGCTCCCCACTTAAAATTTTCAATTGTATTTATAATAATGGATATAAAATATAGAAATGTGAAATGCTATGTCCTGTCCCAGTGCACCAAAGTACCTGAGGTATGCAGCTCAAGGAACAAAGTGAGAGATGCCTGTTACCTGCAGATATGTTCTGATACAACTCAAGTACATGGTGCACAGGAAGACTATTTAGCAAAGAGTATGGAATGTGGGGAAAAAAAATCTGTCTATCAAAATCATATTTATCAGTTACATATGAGGCCACCCCTGGTAAAAACAAGTAATAAGACAATAAGCAAATCCCTTTTTGCATTTTTCATTTGTCACTGATGGTTAATAAAAATGGCTTGAAAACAGTAAATCTCAAGAACACAGTTCCAGCCCATCCCTGGTGGACCATCTGCAACCAAACTAGTGCAACAATGTGTTGCAGAACTTAAAGGGGCTCCTATGGGGAATGAGTTTCACTTATGGGATTAAACCACATCAAGGAAGCGTTAAGCACAACAGTTCAGTAACAGCTGGAGAAATCCTTAAAGCTGATTGCTGGAAGCTCTCGGGAGAAATATCAATCTATAAACTAGCCTATACTCTGCCATTAGCTGCTTGAGAGATAACGTGCTGGACAAGATGGATTCTTGGCCTAATGCCACATTCCTGTGATCTACCTTGACACAACAGAACCCATAACATTACTAATCCTGAGAGATGATGGGACAAACCAAACCAGGTTTTCAGGCTGCTTCCCTACCAACTGTATCCAAATACTAGCACCATTACAGCACAAAACTTCCTAATATTTTCCTGCTCTGAACACCTTTCTTTTATTTCCACTTTTTATTTCTCCACCTCACTCTTTCCATTAACTACACCATTAAAGAAATCTGGCTTAAATAATGCTATTCTGTGCAGTGCTCCAAGAAGACTAAGATTAAAAAAAAAGAAAGAAAGCCAAAAACCTACAACCTAGGCAGCTGACATAGATTGAAGTTTGCCAGATCACAGAACATCTAATAAATTCATATGATTTTGAATTTTCTGGTAATGGTAATATTATTAGAAGGCCACCTACTCTAATCATAGGTCTCAGCCTTTCTATTTTCTATTCTTTCTTAATTTGCAGTTAAGTTATCTTGTTTCCTGTTGTTCCTGTGAAGCAGAATTGGACTACAACAGGCACAGTGAGGGTTACAGCACACTGCTATAATCAGGCTGCATGATATCATCTTTAATGCCACGTAAAAAATAATAATTAAAAACTGTCAAAACTGAGGAAAAAATTGTTTAGAAATCTGTTCTGTAGATAATAAACAGGAGATATGAGTTATTTGTAAAATTGAAACTTTTTTAAGAGTGCAAATATATGTATCTCCCTCTTCCCTTCAAAAGACTCCAAGTGACAATTATTTGCCATAGTGCTTGATAGACCAATGTCTCTGTTCCCGAAACACCAGATAATGGTTAATAGCTTGCCACAGTGTGATAGCAATGCCACAGAAGCACCATGAGCTTTCTGAGATGTTTATTCTAACAGAAATAATACATCAGAGACATGAAATCAGATCAGCTGCTTGGTTTTTGTTTTGTTTGTTTGTTTTTCAGATTCATGTGGCTGAAATTTGATCAATCTTCAGACTTCTTACAATTCATCTTCCATATGACCAGATACAGACATCAGTTCCATAAATTGTCTGTTGTGAATGAAAAAGCACATTGAATTCAGTGCTGGCATTAAAGAATAGAAGACTTTCCTATCCATGAACTGCTGCTGCAACAGTACATGTAAGGTGTGAAGAGCTTTTTGAGTACAACCTGGTCTAGTATTTGCTATTCATAAAGACAAAACAACTACAGTAAATTAATTCTACCAAGATTCTTTGCAAAAACAACAAGAGCACTACAGGTGCATTTGTAAAGCCAAAGGGCATAGCACTAAAATAGAATAATCTCCTGTGACATACAAAAGCAGTGTCTGATTTGCTTCTATCATCCAAAGACATTTGCTTGTAGCCGTGTGCTACCTAAATCTAAGGTGTTAATGTACTAACCTGACTTCAGAAATCTCAAGAGTTGCTCACCCCAGGCAAAAGATATGCATCTTTTTGGGGGGCACTACGTAACATAACACATGAAATCTCTGCTTCTTAGAGGAATAAGGCAGCATCTTAGATAACATCTAAGGGAGGAAAACCTTCTCCTTTTCTATGCCAATTCTTTTCTCATTAGAACTGAAAGAAAAATAATCATCTTGTTCTTCCTCTGATAATTCCTCTCCCATTCACCCACACCTCCTGAAACAAAAAACAAACAAAAAAAATAACAACAAAAGCCAACCAACATAAAAATCCCAAGTTCCCCCAAACAATGAGCTCTCAGGACCAGCACTGCATTGGTCTATATGTCTCTGTTTAAATCCATTTTAAAGAAGAACAATTTTATGTGACTAATCCTAGGGCCTAATTCAGCATTTCTACTCAGATTAATTTCAGTGACTAATTTCAATAGGGACATATGAGTAAATGGCATTCAGTGAGATTCCTTATAATACCAAATGCTATTCAGTGTGCAGATGGCAACACCTGGTCCTTTGTGACAGTGTCTATTTTGCCTAACCAGAAGGCACTCTGGCTTTGGAAAACCTCCAGTTCTAACCAGTATCCTACTTCTACAGGGAAAGTTCCCCAACCTGTGTCTTCTTAGTATTTATATCCTTCTTCTACCCAATCCCCCCTATTTTTGCCTTTTCCAGATTGAATAGGAAAGACTGTGGGCCATGTGTTTTTGCTTGCTTGGGAAAGTGATAGGTGGTCCCTAACCATTACGACACTGACTGAGGTATACCTGAAGTGTTACATTTGCAATCAGAAGTGCTCAAATTGCAAACCAAGAAAACAGAGAAGCTATTATATATATATATATATATATATATATAGTATATATATACACACTATATATACTATATATACACACTATATATACTATATATATACGCACTATATATACTATACATATACTATATGTATATTCCAGGTATCTGTACAAACTGGGAGAAGAACCCCTTGAGAGCAGCCCTGCAGAGAAGGAGTTGGGGGTCCTGGAGGACAAGAAGCTGGACATGAGCCAGCAGTGTGCGCTTGCAGCCCAAAAGCCAACTGTGTTCTGGGTTGCATTAAAAAAGGAGTGGCCAGCAGGAGAGGGAGGTGATTGTCCCCCTCTACTCAGCTCTTGTGAGGCCCCATCTGGAGTACTGCGTCCAGGTCTGGGGCCCCCAGTACAGGAAGGACGTGGAGCTCTTGGAGCGGGTCCAGAGGAGGGCCACTAAGATGATCAGAGGTTTAGAGCACCTCTCCTATGAGGAAAGGTTGAGGGAGCTGGGCTTGTTTAGCTTGGAGAAGAGAAGGCTCTGGGGAGACCTCATTGTGGCCCTACAGTATTTGAAGGGAGCATATAAACAGGAGAGAATGCAACTGTTTACAAGGGTGGATAGTGATAGGAAAAGAGGGAATGGTTTTAAATTGAGTAAGGGAGGTTTAGGTTACATATTAGGAAGAAGTTTTTCACACAGAGGGTGGTGACACACTGGAACAGGTTGCCCAAGGAGGCTGTGGATGCACCCAAGCTTGGAGGCGTTCAAGGCCAGGCTGGATGTGACTCTGGGCAGCCTGGTCTGCTGGTTGGCGACTCTGCACATAGCAGGGGGGATTGAAACTAAATGATTATTGTGGTTCTTTTCAGCCCAGGCCATTTTATGATTCTATGATATGATTCGATAGAGAAGCTCGAAGCTGAGGCAACCTGCTTATAAAAGACCTGAAACCTACACCAGCTAGAATTCTTCATAGGGATGTCCCATGTTAAGTGACACTGGAGATCTTACCACAAGTTTAAAAAAGCTACACAATTTAGAAATTGGTATCAACTGGTTACAGAGCAGAATTTATCATGATGCAAGCAAGATCATCCTCAGCAGTAAGAAATGCTGTATACAGATCTAATGGCTCCTGATGGATCTGGAAGCTCAAGCATTGAAAGAAATGTGTTCAGAACAGACATACACAAATAGTACTTAACTGGAACCAAGACCCTGCTCTAGCAAGGAGGATCCATATGCAAAGCCTTCATGCTTCCTCCTGATGTAGGTCTATGCTGTGCTTTGTTCTTCAGAATTGGACCCTTTTTGTGGAAACAACAAGAGAAAAGCTCTGATTTGGTATTTAAATACTAGAGCTTGAGGGCCTGTCCTCAGGAAGTGCTGACCACTTGATTTTTGCTGCAGTCAGTTCTTTTTTTCAACACCCTGCACCCAGCACCCTCTGCAGACCCAGGCTCTGCCTTAGGGACTGATGTCAAATATTTTTATCAGAAACACAGGCAGAGAAGGTACCTGACCTACTCAGAACCACCGTTGAGAAAGTCATGAATGGCCTTCAGAGTAGAGCAAGTCAATGAAAAGGCAGGAAAAGGCAGCAGACCTTCAGGACTGTACTAGAAATGAAGAGGACATTTCTCATTTGGAATAAAAACGTACAGAAGGGTCTTAATATTACACAGAAAGCATGGTGGAAAGCTGACACGAGAACCAGAGAGTCTGCTCCTATTGACCTATTTCAGTGGAACTTTTGACTTAAAGACCCTTCCAATTGCTAGCAAAGAACCCTGGATACTATTTGTTCATGAGCACAACCGTACAGCAGTAAGTTAAATATGCTTTTAACATTATAGGCTGAGGTGATAAAATCCAAATCTTAGCCATAAAAATAAATAAATAAATAAATAAAGTTGTACGAAACATTCATTTGGTCTCAAACACTTTTGGTACTTTTGGAAAAAGCACAGAGTGAAGACCTATTGCCTGGGAGCCAGCCCATTTAATAGCAACAGCACAGTCATTCTACTCAGACATGATATCAGGATGTTTCATTCTACAGCTCATAATTTTGTAGCAAATCCTAAAGGAGACTACTACATTTCTGTAGGAACTCCAGTGGCCTTTTCAGAAAAGATAATATGTTAGAGGAAATAAATAAATAAATAAAACCTAATGCTCATTTACCAGACTGGTATCTGTTATTCCAGCTTTAACTTTTTTCTCCACAGAAATGTAAAGTAGTGGTTTGAATAAAATTTTCTTCGTATTAGTTTTCTATATAATATAGCATAATACATGGATTGTGTGAGTACAGTGATTTATAAATTTTACAGCATTCCACAAGCTATCCGTGCAGAGGAGAAATATAAATTCAAGGTGTATTTGAGTATTCAAAATAATAATAGCACTCAAAATTCATGGTATATCAAACACACGTCGTGACACTGATAATTCTGAGACTGGGGATTGAGCATGACTTCCTGGTGATTACCAACACCCCTCCTCTAAAATGGAAATATGGTGCTCATAGCCATAGTTTCATAAAATGAAAAGCCTGGTTTTATAGAACTGGACATCGGATTAAAAAAAGGTGCTGGAAGCACCTGGCATTAAACATCAAGTTTCCATTAAGTTATTTTGCTTGACCAAAGCTCTTCAGTATGTAATGAAAACTAACATTCTTTCAGCAGGTTTTGTTTGATGGGTATCATCTTCACACTGCTCTGCAGCTGACCTTCCTCAGTTGGATTGGTCTACACGCAGAGGGTGGTGACACACTGGAACAGGTTGCCCAAGGAGGTTGTGGATGCCCCCATCCCTGAAGGCATTCAAGGCCAGGCTGGATGTGGCTCTGGGCAGCCTGGTCTAGTGGCTGGCGACCCTGCACACAGCAGGGTCCTTTTCATTGTGGTCCTTTTCAACTCAGGGTATTCTATTATTCTACAATGATTCTTTACTCAGTACCTTTCTGATGCCCTTTCTCTTGCCACTGCTCAATAATCACAATGTCTGATGTCCCAAGAGAATTTGTCAATGCTGTTACAGGCATCTAAGTTTTCTCTTTCCCTTTCACATCAGTAGCAGTCAGGACTTAGTTTTCTGCTCCTGAAGTATTCCAGTATATATTCCAGATTTAAAACCTTTCAATTCTGCCCATGTCCTTGTGCAATCTTATGCTCAGAGAAGCTGCACTATACTTGCTTACCAGACTCAGTCATGACTGCAGAAATATCCTTGGGAATATCAACCCCCAAGGTTAGAGAGCATCCATGCAAGACCCAACTGCCAAGCAATGAGAGAGCCAGCAACATCTACCACTGCATTCACAACGTAAGCATCTCAGCATGAGCTCTTGAAGTGGTGCTGTGCCTTAGCACCACTCCAGCCTTAGAACCACTGAGGCAGGTCTTCTGGAAGACTCGAGGCTGTAAGATACCCAGGAGCTGCGAGAGTGTCCCACTCCTATGTCACAACACAACTAGTGCAATGAGAAACTGAAGTGCATTTGGTGCTACATTTTTCATGATGAAGGAGACAAGAAAAAGGAATAGACCTCTGAAAAAAAGAGTGAGCATTCAGAGAGGTAAAGAAAGAATGAGAAGGCACAGCTTCAACAAGCATCACTCACTCTGCATTCTTCTAAACCTAAAGCAAGTATCTGGGGTAAACCAACCATAGAACAGAAAATGTTTGATGGCATCTCAAAGGGATTTACAACTTCACAGTGGGACAGGTCATGTGGCTGGAGTGCTGCAATGGATGGATGCAGGCTCTTGAGGAAAGCCAGGCTGGGAAACAGAACATGGGCTTCAACCTATGTGAAGAACTGTCTGCAGCACACAGCTTTGCTTGGAAAAAGTGACAAAGCAGTCAAGATCTTATGGGTAAGAATCAGAGAAGTCTGAAATGGGTCATGTCATGCTAGGTACCTGCTGCAGGCTTCCTGATCAAAAGGGGGAAGTAGAAAAAGACTTCACTCAAACAAGCTTCATGATCTTCGGCTGTGGTACCCAAATTTCTGGCCTCTGTTGATTTCTTGATAGAAGTTACTGACAAGACCTCCAGACTTTGGTACATCATAAGGAGTGAACCCACAAACCAAGCCTAAAAACGAAAGACTGAGGACCAGTAAAAATCTCTCTTTTTTCTCGGTAGCCGTGGAACTTTAGTCAGCTCAAATGCCTTCCAAATGCTTCACTCTTCCCCTTCAGAAAAGAGGCACCGTAAGACTCGAGATTTTTTGGCCTAGCTATTGACTTCTGTAGCTGTTATCATAGACGAGACTGAAAGCTTTAGCTGTTAGACAAAAGAGAGTTAATCCACTCAGTCTCCATCAGGATTATTTTTAGGTGTGGTTATGGCCAGTCTTCAAGTCTTTCTATAGTGTGTTTTCATTATATATTTCAATGACCTTTAAGTATTATGGGTGACCATTAGCACTTCTCAGCATAACAATATTAATAGCAGGTTGGAGAATTACACAGATCAAATCTAATGAAAATGAATAGAGTGGAGGAATGTAAGATGCCATGTTTGCCCCTGCTTTGGCTCTCCCTGAGCTACATGTTTTGGTGAATCCCACCGAGATAAGAGATCCAAGTTGTTTTCTTATATTTTTAGTCTCCATTTCCTGGGAATATTGATAAAAACCAGAAGGGCATTGCCTCTCATGTTAAATTCCCTATGAATCCCTAAAGAGACTGAGTGCAACTCAATGCAGGAGGACACAAGGCCCATTACCTCAGCTACCTACCATGAAAAACGAAACAAAACAAACAACCAAGCAAACAAAAGCCCCACAGTCTGGTCTAGCAGAAATCAGTCATCATGCTAATCAGAGCAATCTCATCAATGATTTTGTGGGGGTTTGTTTAAACTCTCCGGTGAAATACCCCAGTGTTTTTTGTTTTTTCATTTATCGTGTATTATAATGTATTAAGAGTCAAACAAACTCTTCATTCCAAATGTGAAAGAGTGTATTTTAAGAGAGCATCCCTCCTGCAGCTGCTGATCAAAGACATTGCCCTGAAACCCCCAAAATTTCAGATCGTTTCCAGGGAGGGTTCAGTCAGAGAGTTCCCTAATGACTCTCTGACTGAACAGAAATATCAGAAGCACAAATTGAACCCACATCATCATCATATTTCTTATGAACTAAAACCACATTCAGATTATTGCGCACAGTTACTCTAGATGTTGATTAATGCATTTTGTAGCACAGACAAAACAAAACACAAAAATAACAACTAAACAATAACAACAACAAAAGTGTGCTCTCTCATACCTATGAGAGTGGCTTTCTTTTCCCATAGTTGAAAACAGGAAACCACAAGATCTACCTGCCCCTTGGTAGAGGTAGAAAACTATTTCTATAGCCACCTGAAGTACTTGCACAGTTGTCCCTCACACAGTATTTGAAGATGTAGACACATAAGAAAAGCAACAGAAAAGAGCAGACGTACAGCACATCCTCCGAGGAGCCAGCTGTCCTCCTGATGGAAGAGGACTAAGTGCACTGTGGAGTATTAAGAAGTGCTGTAAATTTGTGCTTCACTGCACTCTGGGCAGCCTGGTCACAGCAGGAGGGTTGAAACTAGATGAGCTTTAAAGTCCTTCTCAACCCAGGTTAGTCTATGATTCTATGATACTCTCACAGCTACAGAATTACTCTGATTGTACCACTGTGGATTCTCTATTGGACCAGAAAGTCCTCTCACACTGTCTTTCAGACAGGGAACTTATACAAAGCTCCTCAAAAGCTTTCAAGGACTGACAGCTAAACTGATCACTACTTTGCGTACTGACTTCACCATTCCAGCATTTCCTGTCATGCACTGTTATTGTGAGGGAAAAGAAATAAAAAATAATTCTCACAAGTGCTGCTGTTTAAACAGAGGAAAGATGTCACCAGCATCCCTTTGCAGGAATAAGGATAATTGGTTTTCATTCTAACTTTCTGTTGTTTTTATTTTCTGCTGTTTCTTCTTTCTGCTCAGTGCCATAATTCTTCTTCTGGATCAAAGATACTCCCCCCCCCCCCCCCCCCCCAAAGAAACAGAAAACAACAACAAATCTGACAAAAATCTGACAAAAATAAAAATCATCCAATTGTTACCCTCAAATGATCCTAAGAAGGAACTGCAATATAAAAGCAGCAAGGCAAAATCCTTCCTTCACAGAAAAAAATAACAAGAAATGGGATATTAGTAAAAAATATTTTGCTGAACAATAATCTTGAGACCTAAAAAACCAAAGCTACTGAAAAATATGACACTTTTTGTGTATCAGTGGAAATGAGACTACACAGGTAGGGCTTTGTCTTATTTGGAATGTGAGAGGATAAAGTTTCCCTGCTACTGTGAAGAGCTGCTGAGAATTCATCTGTGTGTTGACACATCCTTTGAAGAAACAGTTTAAGAGCTCTGCTTGCCTAAATTTTGACTTCAGTCATAATAAGAATATCATTGTCACATATTCTTACTCATTATAGGAAGCAAAGAGAAGATTTAATAGGGGAAAGAGAGTATTTAAAGTAATAATATTTCTGCCATTGGGAATTTATCAGAAGAAGGAAGTGCTAGCACATTACAAGTAGGTCAGTTTCTGAAGTTTTCCTCCCCAGAAGAATAGGAGAGTATTACAAACAATTTTGTGAACACAAATATAAGTCCCTAAAGTCAGTCTTGTGCATACAAACAAATAGTCCAGGTTAAAAATAAAAGTGAATTGTTTTCATCCCCAAAAGAAATTTGCAGTTATGTCAAGGAATTTTCACATACTGTGTTGTTCTATAAACAAAAGTGATCATAAGAGTTCCATGAATTTAACAATTAATGCCCAATGTAGACTATAAAATCCTTACCCCAACGTAAGAAAACTAGAACAAATCATAATGGAACTGGATCCCTTGTGCTCAGTATATATAGACAAATTGTAAATGAGTTCTAATATGAAGTGCATTCACAAACCTGCTAAAATGATACTTCTTTACATTACAAACACTGTAGTAAAGCCTACTTCAACAGTAAATGTCTTTCCATAAACCATAAGTCTGCAGAGCTCATACCTCTGTGGAAAAGAATGTGGACTGACATGGCAAGTTCAGAGCTCCTGCTGCAGATTTGTTAGCTGTCTTCCTACTCCACGTGTGCATCCTTTCCTCGTTTGCAGTTATCACACCCCATTAAAAGAGAGCTGAAAATTGTCCTTGCACGGAGAACACTCCACACTAAAAGAACTCACCGTAATCTCGCTGATAAAAGAGCATCTGGTTTTGAAAAAGCTCTAAAAACATCAGAACAGATTCAGATTTTAAAAACTCAAAGGAAGCCTGACTTCATGAAGTAGCAGGAGGAAGAACAAGGACTGCTTTTCCAGTTTAAAATATCACTATGTGAATTTAGGCATTCGTAGTTTTAATGGCCTAAGCCAAAAGGTGGTATGCATTAGGAAAGTGCACCTGTTCAGCACCTTCCCCAAGAGCAATAGGTAATAAAAAGCAGTCAGTCTGGCTTTTGGGCTGTTACAGATACCATCCACTTTCTCACAGTAAGATCTGAGAAAGTAATGATCAAAATAGGTCGCTCTTCTTATAGCATTAACTTCAGCTGTCTCTATCATGATCCATGGGGATATCACCAAGTATGAGGAGGACTGGTAGACTATTGTCATTTCACCGTGTGCTGTACAACCCTGGAAGGCAGTCTGAGACTGTGACAAGAAGGCCCCAACAGAAACAAAATAGTCAAGACAGGAAAACTACCCCTTTGCTACTAAATACTGTCAATCAGCAATAAATCATCTACTTGCTGTGGATGAAAACTAAACAGCATACAACAACTTTACTTACAAGCCCGTGACTGAATTGGTGGTCAGAGAGGAACTCCTCCTAGCACACATGCCTTCAGCAGCCAAATAACACCACTCACATGTGGGAGCCCTCAGCAGGTAGGTAGCTACTCATGTGAGCAAAATCAGGCCTTTATTTACTGTTCCCCACAGGGTCAGGTCTGCAGACTGACCTCCTTCCCAACCAGCACTCCCTGCATTAGTTCAGTCATTCGGGCAGGCAAATGGTCCAGCACTTTGTGTCTTTATTTCCTCTCTCTCTCTGTCTCTTATTTGACTCCAAAATGAAAAGGAGGGAAAAGGCGGCAGGTTAGAGGGAAGCCTGCAGAGGATTCCTCCTCCCCAGATTAGGATTTAATTGTATTCCAAGTGAGTCCCTTCTGGTTGCGCTCAGTCTTTCAGATGAATGTTTCATCAATATGATTAGGATCACATCCCTCAGTCTCGTCTATTCACACAATTGGTTGTGACAGCTCGGAGTATAGTACTCCCTAAAGGAAATATTAGATACCACCCTATCACTTTATTCAAATCATATTTTGCACTCCACACTTTCAGCCTAATGGCATTCGCCCCCAGATTACTTATTTGCGATACCCAGCAAGCACTAAAATCCTTCCAATAAGGATTAGATCAACATTTATATTAGAGATATTATTATTACAAAGAAGGCTGCGGCTGTTTTGGAAGGTGGGGAACGAGCTTTGGATACTTCAGCAGAAGGGAAAAGGTCCAAAAAGAAAAAAAAGAAAAAAGAGGGGAGGATGAAGAGGAAACAAACGAATGAAAAAAGAGAAAAGAAAGAAAGAAAGAAAAACAGCATCGATGGTGGCAAACCCCAGCTCCGTGCGATGGATGGCACAGAGGAGGTGCCGCCAAGCCCTGCTCCATCACCTCAGTGCCATTTTCTCCATAAAGTGGGGCTGCCCCTGCCACTCACCGCCGGCTTTCCCTGCACCCCGAGCCGGGATGGGGCATTTCCGAGGAATACCACAGAGGGTGAATCCCCTCCTCGGCCTCCAACGCTGCCCTCTTCTCATGGCCCTCTCAGTGCAGCTTGGACGCGCTGAGACGGCCCTGAGGAGAGGGCGGCAGCGGCTGAGGGAGCATCGTAAAGCAGCAAAGGGGAGGCGAAAAGCAGCGAGCGGGCTGTGAAAACCCGGCGTTGGGGATGGGGCAGGGTGGAAGAAATTCAGACTGAAAGTAAAACCTTTGTCACGTACTCGAAAAGAAAACAACAACAACAACGACAATTTTGCTCCTTCTTCCTGGGGAGGGCGGCCCTTCTCCCGACGAGGGGAAGAGCCGTCGGAAGGGATAGGGCTTAGGGTCGTTTTGTTTTCCCCGATGGGTGCGAAATGTCGGCGGTGAAGTGTGGGGTGAGCAGCGAGAGGCGAAGTTTCGTTGGGAAAGCGAGCCAAGAGCAGGAGCGGGACTGTTTTAACGAAAAATCCCCAAATTCTTCACCGACGAGAGGTCTCCATCCTGCTCAGCCCTGGGAAGAACCCCTCTGATCTACCGCTGCTCGCTCACGCTGTTAAAATAAATATAAACACCGAGCTGAAGCATCTCCCCTCGAATAACGGACAAATACGTGAGATAATCGTTAAATCGCAACAAACGGCCTCAAATCGTTAGCAGCGTGCTTCTGGGGTGGGGAAAGCGGAGGAGGGGACCCCCGGCGCCGCGCTCATCCCCCCCAGCCCCGCTCCCGGTGGCCGGGCGTCCCCGCAGCGCTGCCCGCCCGCATCGGGGGACCATTCTGGCCCCCCCCGCGATAAGGAGCCGGCAGCCCAGGGTCGAGGCTCTCTGCTGTTTGCCGCATTAAATGGCATTACGAAGCAAAGCGCAAAGGTAGTTAACTTTATCTTCCGCTAATATAAACAAATAGGCGTCCGGTTCCTTGATCTTTATTTAAATATTGAGTTGTTTATCGGTGTCATCCTATGAAGATTAATTAGCTGCCTTTATTCACAATTTGGCGTCTGACACCCCGTTTTAGGAATGCATTATAATCACAAGGTGTTAATTGGGGCCAGCCAGGCACTTATGTTTCTATTAAATAGTGTGAGGACTTTTCACAAGTTTTTTTCTTTTTTTTCTTGCTTTTTTTTTTAATCGCGAGTTGCAAACTTATACATACAGCCCTCAGCCAATGCCACACAGCGAAGGAACCACTCTCCCCGACTGCGGTGCGCTGTGCACGGGGATGAAAGCGGGGCATGAGGAACGGGTTTATCCCCACTGAAAGGAGAGGGGAAAAAAAAATAAATTAAAAAGAAAAAGCTCTTCCCGCCGTCGCTAGAAGTAATTCGGCAAGACTCTTCCCGTCCCGAATAGGTAATACGGCTCGCTGGAAGTGCACCGAACTCGCCGTTAGAAATCTCTTCGGGAAGACGCTCCTCTCTCCCAGCGAGGAGGAGCCCGCTGCAAAAGCCCTTCTCGATTGCGCTAACTCCTCCAGCCCGAGTCTTTGCATTGTTTTGTTTGCGGCGGACATCGCTAACAGCTTAATCCCATTACCGCCTGCATTTCCTCAGGAAAGGTGATGCTGCCGCGGGAGCCGGCTTTCAATCACCTTGCCAGGAGGAGCTTTCTCCCCAGATAAGGGCGCGGGGGAGGCTTTAACGCGTTCCGGGAAGAGGCGGGGGCAGAGCCAGAGCCGTACGCAGCTCCTCGGGACGGGCTGGGCTCACACTCGGCCCCCCGTAGTGGAAAAGAGCCTCAGGGCTGGCAGCAAACAAGGAGGGGATCAGAGTCTTTCTAGATAAAGGGAAGGACAAGAGAAACGAGAAAAATCCCCAACTGAAAGAAGTAACATTAATATCGCTAGCATCGTCCTCATCTGCACACTGCAAGACAAAACAGCAAGGAGAAACTTAGCAAAATGTGGTTGGAGTTAAGAGCCATCACAACCCACCAGTCCTTCGCCATGCAGCACGCACAGCTTTGTGCTCCCTCTTCTCCCCAGCCTGGTAGAGGCAAAGAAGCAGATGCCACCCACACTCTCGTCCCTGGCACCACCACGTTTATTAAAAATTACTACTATGTACATATAAAAGCGGAACCAAGTTTCACCAGAGAATTTTGTGTGCCAGTGCTCTGGGGTTGATCCGTTTAAAATGGCTGAAACTATAGGCAAGAAGAGTGGGCAGGTTACATCACTTCCAGTTTGATACAGGGCAGCTGAAAGTCACTTTACATACACGCAAATAGAAGTCTGCTAATGCTCTTTGCAATGCTCCATATGCTAAGTTCGATTAACAAAAAAAAATAAAATGCATTTTGAACTTCAAAGCACCACCGGAGGTCCTTCTGACTGAACAGCTATAGGTCAACTATTTATATATTATTCCACAATATTCTACAGTGTACCTAGACAAAACACAACTGTACACTTGGATTTTTTTTTTGCCACCTCAGTAAAGGTTAGGCTTTCAGGATAGAGGCATGTTTTCCTTAAAAGTCAGATTTGGCCGTTGCAGAAGCATCGCTAGCAGCAAGACCTTCAAGTTAAACTCCTGCCTGGAGCAGGCCTTATTTTAACCACCTTCTGCTAAAGAAAGCCTTAGCTGAGCATTGCCCAACTCAGCCAACTAATCTGCAAACGAGAGTTGAAGAAAACAGTTCTGTTTAAAACAGCATGTGCAGTCCCCCATCCCAGTGCCCTTTATCAGAGGGGCAAGGCAGGGAAGAAAGTAAAATTTGGAATCCAACTGCTATTTCCTCACTCAGTGTATGGATTTGATCAGGCCTCTGAGCCAAGCCAAACTGTACACTTCAGTGTCTTCAATAAATAAACCACCTTGTAGAAATCTAGGCTCCTGCTTACAGCTTTTCCACATGCTGTTTTTTCTAAGAGAAAAATCATACTGTGATTTGCTTTTCCTACTTAATTACCTGCAACAGTCTAAAAGCTTTGGCACCCTTTTTAGAATTGCACATGACAATTTAAGGTGGAAGGCAAGAGTCTTTTTGGCAATCGTAATGCAAAAGAAAGAAAACAAAGGCCACCCTGAAAAAAAAATAGCCAATTGGAACAAAAGGACGCTTTATGAACTGGTATAGAATGCATAGTAGCCCATGCCTTTTGAAGTGTCTTTGCTATAGTCCTCAGCATTAATGTCCTCACATTTCATGGATGGGGAATTTTCATTGCTCGAAGTGCTAGGGGAGAGCCGCCTTCTCTTACAAGCACCTGTGTAGACTCCAGAATCATTGGAATCTAGAGACTTGATGGAGGGTGGAGTCTCTATCCAGGATGAGCCAATTTCTTCTTTCACCTTCTCCTTGGGAAGCTGGTCTTCAGAGAAGCCCGGAGGACTTGTCCTGGAGCTCCAAGGTAATCCTGTGGTCATTTTTCTCTGGTAGGAGCCCCTACTCCCCCAGCCTGCCATGGACGGAAACGTTGGGTCAGGGTAGTACCCCAAGGCATGGGATGTCTGAAGAGGAAGGGATTTAATGCCATAGGGGAGCAAGGTGCTAGGAGAATACTCCGTCTCATAGGAGTTCATGTCCAGTTTGTTGGCACTGGGCTGCTGCATGGGAGTAACAAACCACCGCTGGGGAGGACTGGCCACCTCTTCGCTCTGCTGCGGGGACAGCAAGCCGTTGGTCTGCGGGACGGTTCTCTCGCCGTTGTAAAATCTGGTGGGGGGCAGGTTGTTGACAAACTGTTCTTGGAAGAATGGCTGCACGCTGTATCGGGCACCAGGGACAATCTGGTGGGATCTAGGAGAATCCGTGGGAGATGGAGTTAATCTGTCATTTTCTGAAGCTGTGTACATGCTACAACATAAAAGAGAAACACTGAGAGTTCTTTACAATTCCAAATATGGTATTAGAAAACAAACAGGAAGAAAGCAGCTGTTCTTAACAAGAGTCACAACCGCGTTTATCTGGACGTTCTATCAGCCTTTGGAGTTGATGCTGCTTTTCCTAGAGCAGTAGAAAATGCAGAATACTGCTGTTACACATATCCACTGTTCTCTGCCAGCCAAGCCACCTTAATGAAAGGCAGCACTTTTAGAAGCCAGATTTGCGTATATGCACCTACGGTTTTTCAAAGGCCATTTGATGTCAGAAATTGCTCGCTAGGCAAAAGTCTTCCTTACAGTTGGAAGATGGCTATTTTGTCACACCAACAGCAGATGCTTTGCTGCCAGCCTGCAGGCCAGCAAAGTTCCGCTGGGATATTTAACCAGAACTCAGAATCCTGCTAGAAAACATGATCGAGACAGTATATTAAATAGTTAAATGGCCATTTATATCTCTAGACATATTTAACTTCTAAATGAGTGCATGAACTAGCAAAATGATAGTATTTCTACTCCTAAATAACTTAAGCAGCATCTCCAAGTTCCTCCTTTTCTCTTCATATAAAAGCATTTGAGGGCAGAACCGTGCCTCCCCAGAAAGCTACTAAAGAGAGGCATACTTACGAGTCATAATTGTCTCTGAAGCCCTTCGCAAAAGGATTATGATCAATTTTGAGCTGAGTAATCTAAAAATGAAAGCAGAGCATAGTGAGTTGACATGCTGAACTCTTGACACTTCATTATATTCTTGTCATTTTGCACAACCCATTCTTACATCGGTGTTTTGATAGGCTGTAACTGCTATGAACTGCGTTTCGGGGAAAATAAACGTTTGAGTCTTTGAAGAATCATTCAGATCCTCAACACCATCTTCAGTCACTTCCACTATGTGAAGCCGAGGCTGGTACTTGTGTAGAGACTGCAGGACTATCATCTGAAAGAGTAGGAGAGAATGTTAAGAAACTAGACCCCGCATCACCATTCACAGGCTGCAAAATTGACCTCATCTTGGGAATGGAGATTTTTTACTGCTATCAAATGAAACAAAGGGCTACAGCCTGTGTAGGTTGCTAATATGCCAGGTCCTGTAAATGCAGGAAATTGAGAGCCATCAGCTACACTGCTACATTTTGAGCAACGTTGAGTTGAAGAAAATATTGGCCAAAGATAGAAATTTACACCTCTACTTCTGACATTGCTTCTCCTTTTAAAGACAACTACAGGCGTAAGGGACTAACAATCCACTAAGAAAGGAACAAGGCAGAGCAGCGATGCAGCAGCTCTGTTTGCCGCACGGCACCACCGACACGGCTCCCGGGAGCACAGTCACTCACCTGCGCGTTGTTGTTGTTGGCTCCCTTGTTGTTGGTCAGCTTCAGCTTGCCGAAGGAGATCTCCTGCCGCATCCAGTGCGCTCCGGTGTTGGGCGACTCGGGGTGGACGTACACCTTGTTGCCTGGGGGAGAGCAGCGCGGCGGTGAGCAGCCGGGAACAACATGGGGCTTTGTTCCACCGCGACCCCCAGGTGTCCCCGTCCCGTACGAGAATCTCAAAGCGGCCTTAAGAGCGCAGCTCCTCCCGCATCGGGAGCCTTCTTAGGAAGCAGAGCAGGCGGGAAGCCCACACTTACCCTGCATGTTGTTGTCGGCTTTGCCGCACGTCACCCATTTTCCCCCCTGGAAGCGCCAGTGGTTGGGGTCCGCCAGCACCACCTCCACGAAGACGTTGTAGTGGGCGGTGGGGTTGAGGCCGGTAATATTAAAACTCAGGAACGGAAACATCCGCCTGGGGAGAGGAGAAAAACGTACGGCATGCGGGACGGCCCGGGGAGAGGGCTCGGGCCGTAGTATTTCCCGAACGGCCCCTTCTCCCTCCCTTTCCCTCCGCAGTCTCCCCCACCCGCTTACCGGCCCTGCTTGGTGATGATCATCTCCGTCTGGTGCCGGTGGAACTTGAGCCAGAGCGGCCGGTTGCAGAGGAAGACTTGCGCCCGCAGCCCGGGCCCGGCCGCAGGCACCCCCAGCGCCCCGAGCCCTCCGCAGGAACCCGAGGCCGGCGGGTAGGGACCGTAGAGGGCTCCGCCGGCCGCCGCCTGCCCGTACTGGTACCCGCCGCCTCCGCCGAACTGCGCTCTGCCACCGGGCGGGCACACGGCGCCCGCGAAGCCGCCCGAGGACAGCACGGAGCCGTAGGGGTAGCGCGGCCCGCCGGGCGCCTGGTACACGGCGCCGTGCTGCGCGGCAGGCGGGTACGGGAAGAGCGCGCAGGGCCCCCCCAACTCGGTGACCGGCGGCCCGGGGGACTGCAGGTAGTAGCGCTCGGGGCTCAGGCTGTCCATGGAGTAGCGGGCGGCGGCGGCCGGAGGCAGCTCTTCCTCCCCACAAGGGGTGGTCTTGCGGCCGTCCGGCTTCGGAGCGGAGAAGGGCGGCTCCCCCCCGTCGGGCTCGCCCAGCATGGCCGGAGCCGCCGCGAACTTCTTAGCCGCCTTGTCCAGGTCGAGATGAGCCGGAGAGCCCGGGCGGGGCGGCCCTCGGGACCCGGCTCCGCCGCCTCCTCCGGCTCCGGTCCCTCCGCCGCGCCCGCCGCCTTCCAGCGGATAAAAAGGGGCTCCCGGTAGGGCCCCCCCCGCCGCCGCCAGCAGCGGCTCTCCCAGCTGCATCCTCGGCGGGCGGCGGCTCTGCACAACCCCCGCAGTACCCGATGCCGGCCCCGACCCGCGGCCGCGCAGCGCTGCGCTGAGGCTCCGCCGAGCCCATTTATACCGGCACGCCGGGCCGCTCGGGCCGCCGGGGAGGGGCTTGTGCCGAGCTGCCTCCTCACCGCCCTCCACCCCGCCGGCCCATTGGCTGGGCCGAGTGACACTAATTTAATTAGACAGCTACTAATTGGAACAAGTCACCTGTGACTCTGGTGCGCGTGTCCCCCCGCTCCTCGACCCCCCCGTCCGCAGCCGGCGGGTCTGCCCAGCGCCCGTACCGCTCCGGGGGAGGGCTGAGCCCGCGGCGAGCCCGACTCCCCCCTCCCATCCCACCCTCCCACCCCCCCAAAAAAAGGAAAAACACATTAAAAAAACGAACCACCATCTCCGATCTGGGTGACAACGGGCGCACGAGGCTCGGGCACAGCAGGAATTGGGGGTCCAGAGAGAAATCGGGATGAAAGCTAACACCAGAGCCCAGCAGGGAGGGAGGGATGGAGGACGGCCACCCGGCGGACCGCTGCGACGGGGTGGGCCACCCCTAGACCTCCCGGGGCCGTGCCGCCGTTCGAAAAATTGGGGCTGTGCCTCAGCCCCGCCGAGCGGCCGCCGGCCTCTGTTCGCTCCCCGGGCGGCATCAGTCCCACGTTAATGTGGGAGTCTCCTTGGAAGCCGGGCTGCAAGTTCAGCGTCCGGGAACTCGGTGGAGGATTCTCGCAATGCGTTTTCCCATTCAAAATCCCCGTCCGGGAAGGCAGGGCGGGTTCGGTTGGGTGCCAGATCCCGAGCCGTGGAACCAATCAGTTCCGCGCATTTCTCGAAGGGGAACCTTTTGCTCCGAAGCGCGGGGGAGCGGATATTTAGGAATACTGACGCGCCCGTGCGGTTCGGCACGAACGACTTCGCAGCTCCCAAAGCGCAGCCCCTCGCCCTCTCCCCGCAGCCCGGCGTTTCGCGGGGAGCTCTGCGGAATCCCTGCCCCCTCACCGCGGCACAACGTAAAGGAGACCCGCGGCGCAGCCGGGATTTCGTTGCCGGGTGGAAAGGCGCGGGGTAGGGACGGAGCTCCGTGGCTCTCCCCGAGCTGAGCTCCGAGGAGCCTCCCCGGGCCGCCGCGATTAATAGCCTATAATTAACCGAGCCGCGGGACCCGGAGCCAAGGAGCCGTTGGGCGGTCGGGGGGGCTCGCTGCGTGCCCCGGAGCGGAGCGAGGGACCGGGGGAAGCAGCTCCCGCTGTGCCCGCCTCCGGCTGCGGGCACGCAGATACGCATGTGAGGAGCCAGGGAAGGGCTGGTGGCACCGGGTGTCACCTACCCACCTGTTCTCTCCGGGATAACAGTATTCCCAATTTTTGCGTCCGAACGAGGAACACTACAAAAAAGTGTCCTACGCTCATCGGAGCTTCTGCATGGAGCAGCGCGGCCGCTGGGCGCTGCTGCCCCTTCCCCGTGCAACTCCGGCAGGGGGGCAGCCCCCGCCAGGCAGCCCCGCTCCGAGGCTGAACGGAAAGGTGGGATGGGGAGCGACCCGCCGAAGCTCAGCTGAAGCCCAGCTACCGCTCCTCTGCCCGTGGCCGCTCCGTCAGGCTGCCCATCTCCGGGGCTGGGGCAGAGGCGGAGGAGGTTTTGCAAGGCTGCTGGGTAGGGTTTGAGGGAATTAATTTTACAACACAACTGCCACGATTTGAAACAGCCTTGTAGGGCAGGTGCCGTTCAGTTCGAGGCTGCTGCACTTTTTTCCTCCAGAATTTCCCTGACCTCGCGTTAGGCAGAGCCGGGCAGACACCTCCCGACGCCGCTTGGATTTCCCTCGAGCAGGGAACCGGGACGGGGGAGGGATCGGAAACCCGTGGCCGTCCTGCAAAACTGAGAGCTTTACGGTTCGGATCGAAAGGCACTCGGCATTAAGTTTTCCTAACGAATTACGGTTTCCCTGCGGTTCTCTGCAGGGAACGAAGTACTTCAAGCTCAGCTCAGACCAGTCTCGCCTCAACCCTAGCCTCGGGTCCCGCAGCTCCTACCCGGCCCCGTGGCTGTCGGGGCAGAACCCGGGGCCGGGTTTCACAGCATTTCGCCTGGCCGGGTTTGGAGATCGCGGACCATCATTTGGGTGCTGTGTCACGCAGCCCGCACGGCGCGCAAAATCAGCGATTCCACCCGCATATTAAAGCTGCCGTCCCAGCCGCCAACTAAACTCTCGGGACGCAGTCCCTGTCATCGCCCCTGCTTCAAATCTCCCCTCCCGGAGGGTCGGGCATCGTCCCCCGTCCAACTACGATTCGGTTCGGTTCCCGCTGCCCGTCCGGGGTCGCGCCGAGGAACGCCGCCGTGTAGAGCTGCGGGGTGTTTCGGTCGTGCGTGGGACAGATTTCCGAATGGGTCCCGCAGCCCTGCAGGTGTTATCTGATAGATAGGGCTGCAGAAGCAGCAGGCTGGTGAGATGGAAAGGAGAATTAGGTTCGTAAAACTATCAGAATAACCCCCAAACCACAAAAAGAATATTGAAAGAAAGTGTAGGTCTTTGAAGGGTTACAGATTATCTTGTTTTGTTGCACTTTATTCAAATATACTCCCTGGGTTTATTTAAATGAGGAGCACATCCGACTCTAAAGAAGCTGTTCCAGAATGCAGCCTCAATTAAGGCAGAATGATGCGGTGCTGAAATATTTTCCCCTTTGCCTTCGGGATAGGATTGAGTCCTTTCCTGTTTCTCGGAGGTCATCTATCAGAAAAGAGCTTCAGCAAATCGTTTAAATTCATGGGGACTAACACTGTTAAACCGAAGCACCCTGCATGGAAGGGCCTAGGAGTAGAAAAGAAGTTAAAATCCATATAACCTATTCCATTAAGCTACTGTGCACATATATATACCTTCACACATCACCCCATCTAGCCATATATATCCATTATCCTTACCTATGTAAGTATGGATACACACACGACAGTTCTACACAGACACCTTAAGAATTCTGGTTAGCAGAATGCACTGCTATGCTGTGCTCCTGTCACTGTGCTCTTGTCTCTGCAGGATATCCAGGTCCTGGGGTCATTTCCTGAGTGCTACATTTGAACCTTTTCTGTGAAGTATTTATTTTCCTTACTTGATTTTCCTTGCTTTCATTTTGGTGGGGAAAAAAAAAAAATAGCTTTCTGTTTCTGGATGCCCTCCTCAATCTGCTAGCATCCAAAACTCCCCAGGGGCTGCAATACTTTCACCTTTACAGCAATTTTGGGATGGGATTTCACAGATTTTCTTTTTCTCCAGCCACCCAACCTGCCCCCCCTTACCCCACTCCACCTCCCCCTCTATTGATTCTATTGATCCAACTACACACCGAGTATGGGGCTGGGCAAAGGAAGGATACTTTGAGATGCCATCATGAGGCTTGCCACGCTTCCACCACCGTCCTTCAGAGCCCTTTTTGAAATCACTAAATCGGAGACTTTTCAGATGCAGTCACTCACACACGAATGCTTCTTCATCCTTTTCCTTTCTTTCCTTTTCTTTCTTTCTTTCTTTCTTCCTTCCTTCCTTTCTTTCTCCCTTCCTTCCTTCCTTCCTTCCTTCCTTCCTTCCTTCCTTCCTTCCTTCCTTCCTTCCTTCCTTCCTTCCTTCCTTCCTTCTTCTTTCTTTCTTTCTTTCTTTCTTTCTTTCTTTCTTTCTTTCTTTCTTTCTTTCTTTCTTTCTTTCTAAATCTTCATACCTTTCTTTTCAAGGCTGCAGAGAGCTTGCAGCATGCAGAATAATTAGAGGCATATCAGTATGCTCGGGAAAGGCTCAGGGCATTTCAGCCTGATGCTGAACCTCGCTGAGTATTTGTATGAAGAAGCCAGCTCCATCCTTCCACTGCTCAGGCTGCTTCAATCTCTCACATGCAGACAAGAGACACCTCCTTCATGGGAATGTTAGGAGACTAAATTAATTGCAAATGCCTCCTCATTCCCCACCCCCTTCCCTTTATTTTTCTGTTGAGAAGTGTTGCCCTATAGCTGCAAAGCTCACCAATCCATTTTAGTTTATGATGTGGGAGTATGCAGTCCTGAAGCTACAAGAAGTGCAGCTTCAAATATAATATGAGGTGTAAAAAATCAAACCCCAAAGGGTAAAAAGCCAGAGAGCTGCTGTTGAAATATATATGTGTATACCTTAAATAGGGGAAATCAATAGCTGTACAAAACCAAAGAACTATTATGTTTAATATTAAGTGGGGATGGTGTCAAATTATTAGCAATTTTACTCTTCGGTAACCAATTAAATTTAGCTGCCAATTTATTATGTATCATAACCAAGTCAAAAAGGCAGAAAATAGACTTAGACATTAAAAATTTGTACACTGGTGTACAAAACTATAAGCCCCATACTTATCATGGGGTTAATTAATGAAAGTGAGAAGAGCACCCTTTTCCAGACAAGGTGTTTGGAAAGGAAGAACAGGCATGAGTTACTGAGTCAGGAGAAAATAAAGCAATATTCCAAGTAGTCTTAGCAGTCATGTCCTTTCTCTAATTTAAAGGAGAAACGATAGCTAAAAAACCCTGCAGCAATATTGTATTAAAGAGAACTGCAATCATTAGTAAAAGTTAATCCGGATCTGATCCTAAGCAGTGAAGTATGGCAGTATAACACAGACGAAGTTGAACAGACTCTGAGCTTGAATCGCATTCTTGGCAATGGATAATTTTGCTACTTAAGATCATGTAACTGTTCTTTGTTGCTGGGCCTAAGGCACCCTGCTGGCTACAGAAACAAAACAAGACACGTTTCAGAAAGTGTAAGGCTTTGCAAAGGAGGTGCTTTTGTCATTTTCACAAATATTTGAGAAAGCTACAGAAAGGAGATGGGAAAAGTATTCAGTTGGATTTAGTTTTGAGGTGACATTTCTTTCTCGAAATGGAACTGTGGAAACCTAGGGAGAAGAAGAGACTGAAATTAGGATAACAGAGCCAAACATAACCACGAGCAACACTTCATATTTTGTATTATTCATGCACAGAGATCTCCAAACAGCTCTCCTTAAACGCGTGTATTTCACCCTCCGATAAGCCTAATGAGGGATGCCTAGCACCTTCCCCTGATTTTAAAGCACGGTCGCTTACTGGCTCATAGATCAGTGCCAATTGTCGGCCTGACAGCATGTGATGGAAGTATGAGAACACGCCAGGATCCCCGACGTGGCTGTAATGGCTGTAGATCTGCTCTGTTTGAGCTTATTTGTATTTACACGTCTATCAAAGAGAGTACTGAGCAGCTAACTTTGGTTTGCTGGTCTGTTTTGGATCAGAAACGTAGAATCAGAATGGTACTCAAAGGGCGTGGACTCAACTAACCTGCTTAAACAGCAGCAATTAGAAGCAGCACCCCAAATCCCATTAAAAGACGCTCTGCTTTTTGTTCCAGCACTTTAAAAAGGTACATTTTCACCACGCCAAAGCCCCGACACAGCCGGGCCTAGCGTGGACCTGCTGTTAAACAGCCTCCCCGACGTGTGGGTGGCGACAGAACGCCGGTCGGAAGCAGCAGCGTGCCGTGGGGCTCTGCGGGCTGCACCCGCCCCGGGCATGCCTGGGGGAGCTCCGGCCCGGCCGGGTGTCAGCCGGCTCTTTGAAGCCCCCGCGGCGGGGGGCTGCGCTCGGCATTGAGGCCTCAAGTGCCCCTAAGCGTTTCTAAGTACCGGGCTCGCAAGGCTATGCGCCTTTACAACGAGCTGATGCCCGCAGGTAGCGCTCCGAAAAGGCCCATCTGCGGGCAGCGAGACCAAAGGCGGAGCGGAGCGGGGTCGTTAGGAGATAAAGGGGGGTCAATGGGCACTTTCTTCCCCGGCTGAATTCCGGCTCGGAAAGCCGCTCTGGAAGACGTGCGTCCTGCGCAGCGTGGGCTGGACTGTCGGCGCCCGTCAGAAACCCGTGAAAGAGCTGCTGTGGGCAGCAGAGTACGTACACAGAAGAAAGAAGTTACAGCACGAAGAGGAAGCGTAACTAACTTTCTGTTCAAATTGGATATTAGGAAATATTTCTTCTCCAGAAGAGCGATGAGGCAGTGGCACAGGCTGCCCAGGGAGGTGGTGCAGTCACCGTCCCTGGAGGCGTTGAAGAACCGTGTGGATGTGGCACTGAGGGACGTGGTCGGTGGGCATGGTAGGGGTGGGTCCACGGTTGGAATGGATGCTCTTCGAGCTCTTTTCCAAACTTAATGATTCCATAGTTCTATGAAATCCAAAGGGATGCCACTCACCACCACCACCAACCCCACACACCAAGAAAATACCGAACTCACCCCTCACCACAAAACCAATCTCTATTTTGCCATCGGCCCCGTGAAAGCATCTGCACACCATTTTTTCTCCAATTAACTTCAGGAAGTATGAGCACCACTCTTTCCTCTTAGCATGGATGGTTGTGTTGATCCTAGCACATTACCGAGGGGAAATTTTAGCTTGAAGAGGCTGAGTTATGCAGATGAGGACAGATAAATAGGCAACATCATGGCAGAACTTTGAACCACGCACAAATGCATATTCTTCCTTCCTTCCTTCCTTCCTTTTTTTTTTTTTTTTTTTTTTTTTTTTTGGTCTGTACGCTTTCCTTTCTCCACCAGTCACGTTTCAGGCAGTTACTGGTTCTCCTGCAGTCCAGAGCTATTATGGATTAAGGGACAGAAAAGGAATGGATGTAATGAATATGAAAAGGACGAAAAAAAAAGAAGTCTTCTGATCTTTTGTGGTAGGTGTTGGCCTGAATTAAAATACAGCCTCCTTTAGTAAGACCCATTAGAAAGCAGCTGGTGGCCTGATAGGAGTAGTCAGACCCTGATGTCACAGGGTGGTGGGGTCACAGTGACATAATACTATCATGGCAACATTTCTGCCTACTTTACACCTTATCGAGCCTACTCAAGATAAAATCCCATCTTCCAGTTACCCTTACATGCATCCTGAAACAGGGCTGGTAAGCTGTGCGTGGATCAGGCAAGTAAAACAGTGTCCTGGCATGATATTAAAGGTCTGAGGGCTGCAATCACTCCATTCCAGGAAGTGGTGGCTACTGGTTTTCTACACACGTACTCCTGGTGACCTGGACCAGGTGTTGAAGTGAAGGTTGTGCTTTTTCTTCAATCCATATAGTTACAAGAGAAGGAGCCTTCAATGCCTCAGATAGATGCCCTTCCTTCATCTGCCAGCCCTTGGGAGCAGGAGTGGGACACCACTGTCATACCAAGAATGGTCAGGGCAGCAAGAACTGATGCTCAAGTAGCAAAGCTGGACTTTGCTGGGCAGGGTAAGCTTTGTTGTATTCGAGCATTTGGTTGCTGTTATACAGGAGCATGCTTTTGTCAGGAAAGTACTCTAAAAGTCCACCTGGAGCTCAAGGATGGCATACAGGCATACAGGAAGCCAGGCAGCCCATTCATTTCACCACTTATCTGCCTGTGGTGCAGTAGGTGGGAGGTGCTAAGGGTAAATTTTACCGCATTGCCTATTTACTCACATTAACAACTCTGGGAAGTAGTTGATGAAGAAGAAGAGTGGATGTTATGAGCCTCTGAGTAGAACAAGCACTGCTAAAATCCCATCTTTACAGCAAAATAATACAAAAAGCCTTCTGCAAACACAGAAGACTATCCCAGTAGGGCAACAAGTATGTGCATTTTAGAGAGAGAGAGAGAAAAAAAAGGATAAGATGTCCTGAATTTCTATTTAGTAGCTGATCAGTTCTGGAAATAATTGTCCGTTTCTTTTCATCTTTCTCCTTCCGGGGATTTGAGTCTCGCCTGTCACATTTCATGGCACCATCTACCAGCCCCGATTCAGGTGCTGGGCGGATGGCAAGTCCCAGAGTGCAGGTCCTCCACAGGGAGCGCCCACAGCGGGCAGGGAGACACTAGTGGGCGCCACAGCGAGGCACCGCCCCGGTTCGCTGAGCACTCGGTCAGTCCCTGGGGCTCTCCGATTCCACGCTTTAAGAAAGTGGCCAATTATTTTTCTGTCTGAAAGAGTCTGTGATGTGGCAGAGAATGACAGCTCCAAGGGAGAAAACACCTCTTCATTAAAAAGTGCTGCTAAGCACACTGAATATCCAGATCCCGGCACCCAGTTGCACAAAGGTTAGGATGAGAGCCAAGAAATTACGCATTTTCACAGATTGACATGTATATATATGTTTACAATGCATGCACACGCACTCACATGCACACAAATACACAGCATGCACACACACACAGTGGCCAAAATTCCTAGTCAGGCAAAACTGGAATTCAGAGCAAAACAATCATTTCTTTTCAGTAGAATTTTAAATTCTCCAACCTCACATTCTTCTTCCTATGTTTTGATGCAGAACTGCTGTTTTTTGAATATTTATATTCACTTTTCTGCCTTAAATACACTGTAGTGTAACCGTAACAATACACCACTTTTCCATGCTTTGCATATTCATTACATTGTCTTCCTCTCAACTTCTTGATTTGTATGCAAGAAATCTGTGTAAGAGCAAATGCAATCTGCAAGCCAATAAAATCCTGTCCCATGGGAGGAAGGAGTCAAAGTGATATGCCTAGCTTGGATGAAGAATACAAAGCACATAAAGGAGAGAGGTCCAAGTATAGTGTGCCAGGTACAGAAAGCCACTGCATGAAGCTGCAAAAGGTCTCAGCTGTATTTCTACCAGACATTGATGAAACCAGGCCATGAAGTCTACAGCTCATGGGTATCGCAGAGCAGCCCAGGTTGGAAGGGACTCTGTAAGCTCATCAGGTGGCAATTTTCCCCAGAGCTCTGCACCTTGGCACTGGCTGCACGTGGCTGTCTGCACGGCAGAGGCTGGGGCAGCAGTGGTGTGCTGAGCAAGGCAGCAAGCAGGGACTTCATGCAGCTCAGGCTGGTCCCCTCTGCAGATTTGACCTCAAACACCTTGGGCAGAAGCAGTTACACCTCTCAACCAACTCTGTGCTGCCTTCCTTCCTCTATGCTTACTTGCATAAAACAAGAGTTTGAAATTTTCCAATTCAGAATCCCAACAGGCAATGGCAGGTTGAGCCCAGTTGCCTTTTCTGCCTCTCTCACCAAAGTGATACCTTGTGGCATTTGATAGGGCTAAGAGCTAGAATGATGGGCTCGTTTGCGCATTAGCAGGGTTTTGCTTTGGGCCATGCCTTTTTCCTCACTCCTATTCCCAGTGGTGGCCAGTGAAACTCCAATTGGTCCACCCCAGCTATTGATGAGATCTTTCTAATAGACAGAATCTTCTTAAAATGCACGCCCTCAGCCCGGATCCCAGGTTCTCTTATCTGTACTGCAGAGGCCAAGACATGCAAGAGAAGAGCAAGGTAACTCACGAACCCACACAGTCTGCTAAAGCCTTTCTAAGGTCACAGTCTTGTAAATGGAAGTAGTAGGCTTGTGTGCCTGAACACTGAGTGATGGCTGTGCCAGAATAGTCCTTATATTGCACCCTTATTACCCATCCTCTCATCCCAACTGGATATGAATCTGCCAGAAGCTTCTTATTCCTCTGAAAATATGTGGAATCTGGACATTGACATTCAGCTGAAGTTTGCCCTGTCTATTCGTTCAGCTAGTGACAGGACACATCTGTTACATCCTGACTGAATAGATAACTTGCAGAAGCATCTTGCTTTGGGAAATTCTAACTTTATAAATCTTGAGAACAGTTACAAAATGAGAAGTGGAAACAATGATTGCAACAACAAGCTTTAAAAGAATCTTCTGAGTAATAGCACTATATATTGAAAAAAAGACAAGTTAAAGAAAAAGAATATGTAAGGGCATTAGGTATAGTCACATTGCTGTTAAAGCAGTCTGCTTTAAAACAGCCATGCAGGGGCATTTGAACAGTGACAGCTGAAAAAAAGTTTCACAACTACATCAGCTTTGTAGGCTGAACTGTTACTATCATTCACAAGAAAATAAACTAGTGACTGCACAAAAAAAATGATGACAGGGCTTCTCCCCACCCCCATCACATCTCTCAGCAGCCATGGGAGCAGCTCTCCTTGCCACAGCTCACGTGAAGCCAGCAGAGATGTGGCAGGTCTTCCACTTGTAAGTTCAGATTCAGGTGGGGTCTATTGAAATGGTTCTGGGCTGGAGCAGCCCATCTTTGTTGGCATCCTCAGCAGAAACAGCCTGGCTGAAGGCCGTGAGCTGTGCTGCAGGACCCAAGCAGCCACTCGTCTGCCATTTCCTGTTTTAGCTCTGCTCTGCTTTCACCAGCTCTACCAAGAGGCTTCTGTTGCAGATGCTGGTGCTCTGCAGTTGAACATGCATCATACTGAAAACTGGGTGTGTTACATCCCAGTGGATATCTGCAAAATTGTTCTCAGGTTGAGTTTGGCTACCTCACTTGGCTCAGCTACCAAAGTGATTTTTTCCTTCTTAGCACTAGAGTATGGACAGAGCTTACTAAACACCTCATTCATGGCTATGTGGGCTATGTTTTCAGAAAGAGTAAAAGTGATTAAAAAGTTGGAATAGAGCTTTTTTTTTTTTAACTTGATCATATAATTTACTCAGGAAAAACAAACACAGGTTTTATTTTCTGGTCTTCTCCTTATCCCCTACAGGTTATGATATCTTATGTGTAAATTCAAATTAACACTTCTCCCATCTGGATTTCTGTGTTTTTAAATTGGAGGCTTGAAATAATTTTTTTCTTTTCAGAATAAAGAAAGCTTTTGAGCAGCTGTCATGTTTGGGGAACAAAGGGTTGGGCTGCTGACCATGTTCGTGTCTGACTAGGAAAACCACAGCCAGAGCTGAAATTACTTTGTCAACCATTTTTTCACATTACACATTTCACAGCCTGCGGAAATGGGTATCTTCATAGGCAGGGCGAGTTAGCCGAGAGGTGTTTTGCTGTGACTTCATTAAACCTGATTCTTAGCACGGGTGTGCCCTCCTCGGCCTCCTTTTGTCCTAGTTTGGGCAGGTCTGTGGGTTGCTCAGGCTGAGTAGGGCATGAGGGCAGGGGTGGCTGGATCAGGGCTGGGGGAAAGCCACTCTGGTGGGAGAGATGTCCCAGGAGCCTGCCCACAGGATGGAAAACACTGGCAGACCACTGAAGCACTGTGCAGGAGGGCTTGTGGTCTCATCATTTGCTCTCACTGGGGAGGGAGACAGAGATAAAAAGCTGTGCTGAGAATGCCCCCAACAGATTTCCGGCCAGAAATCCAGTGATGAGGAGAAGCAGCCGCTCTTTGGCCTCCCCCTCCCCCTCACGGGAGCCTCAGTTGCTCCTCATGGAGGGATGCAGGGAGGAAATCTCCTGTGGACATGTGTTCCCTGATCACATCCCTCTTCCCCCTTTTCTGGTACCTTTCTGCTCAAGAGGCAGAAAGTAGCAAATCTGCCTGGGCTGCCTTCAGCTTGCTCAAAGAGAGAAAAGCTTCAAAAGTCAGTTGTCACAGTTTGAAAGCAGCCCCCCAACAGCTCGAGCAGCCCTCCAGATTTGCTCCCAAACCCTGCCAGGCCCATTGTGTTAGGCTGAGGTGCCTGTCCCTTGACCACATCCCCATAGCAGTCCCAGACCTGCCCGCTCAGACTGTGATGGAGCTGGGCAGGCCAGACCCCCTGGCCATACCTCCTCTGGCCACCTCTGTGGGCAGTCAGCATGGGGTGTGCTTTGGTTTTGGCAGGAGGCTGGTAGGAACGTGACAGGCCGTGCTTGCTGACGTGATCACAGCTTTTTTAAAAAAGCTTGTGCTGTATAAGCTGAGGCAATGCAGATGATGATTTTTTCTGCTAGCTGAAGCAGCCCTGCAGGAAACAGACAGGAAGGTAGGGCAGGCTGCTGCATCTCTTGGTCCTGTGGGCAACAGGGCAGGAGGAGCCCACTGGCCTTCAGGGATGCTGCTGTAGTCCGTGCCCCAGCTGCAGCAGCACTGCACACCCCACTGCCACCATGTCACGTTTTGCTCTCCCTCTGACTGAAATCAGTGCCAGGTCTTCTCTGTCCTGACACAGTGCCACCACTCTGTGGGAATCAGGTCTCCCATCTGCAATGCAGGATAAATCAGATGCTGCATCCATGTGAGGCTGCTGTTCTTCCTGTTCCCAATGCACCAAAGAAGGTTCCTTCAGCTGTCTGTCCCTCAGCAGTGGGCTGTTGTGCACCAAGGTCACACAGCCATGTCCACGCACTCAGGATCATAAAAACATACAATGGCTTGGAGTTGGGAGTATCTATAAAAACCTTCTCGTTCCAACCCACTGTCAAGGGCTGCTGTCACCCACTGTACCACGCTTCTCAGTCTCCATCCAATCTGGCCTTAAATGACTGTAGGGATGGGGTATCCACAGCTCTGGGCAGCCTGTGCCAGGACCACACCACCCACCGAGCAAAAAAAATTATTTCTAATATCTAATCTAATATCTAAACCCTCTTTTAGTTTGAAGCCATTCGCCTTTGTTCTACCACTACCAGTCCGTGTAAAAAGTCCATTTCCCTCTTGACTATAAACTTCCTTCAAGTACAGGAAAGCCATAATTGAAGTCTCCCCAGAGCCTTCTCTTCTCCAGTCTGAACAAGCCCAGCTCGCTCAGTCCTTCTCCGTAGAAAAGGTGCTTCAGCTCTCTGATCATCTTTGTGGCCTTCCCCTGGAGCAGCTCCAAATCTTTCTTCTGCTCAGGCCCGCAGGTCTGGACACAGTATTCCAGATGGGACCTTATGAGGGTAGACTAGAGGGGGACCATTACTTCCCTTACCCTGCTGGCCACCTCTCTTTTGATGCAGCCCAGGATACAGTTGGCCTTTCAGTTAAATTAAGTTAGGAGGCTCGTGTTAAGTTAGGAGGACAGTATGATCTTACCATGAGAAGAAAGATCCTCCTGGCAGCAACTCTTGCTCCATGCAGGTCTCAGAGGCAGCTTTACACCCATGGTATGCAAAGAGCAAAGGCCTGCCTACTGGTGTGCTATTTGGAAACAGCAGTGTCAACAACATGTGCAGGGAAAAGAAGGTGGCTTTTTTATGTTGGCATCACTACCTATATAATATGTGTGTTCCAGTGTTTCTATAGATTATGTTCTTAGCCTTACAGTCACATAATTCAAAAGATGTAAAAGAAGAAGAACTTCTAGGGAAAAGTAGTACCCTATGCACCTTACTATTCTGTACCGCTGTTTTTAGACAACAGAAGTCTTGGAGGGGCTGAGTATTTACCTCCCTCAGCTTCCGCAGTGATTTGCAATTGAGCAGGAGGTTTCTACATATATATAACCAGTATGCTTGCACGTGGCAAATAAATGAGGCAGCACTGAAAGAAATGGGACCCATATTTAATTTGCTAAATAAGAACCAACTTCATGCTCTTCAATAAGGAAATTAGAGTTGGGGAGGAGTTTGGCTGTTCTGTTTGCTTTTCCCCAAAAAACAAAGTCCCCAAAGAAGCTGACGCTGACCAGTTTCTGCCTAAAGTAGCAATCCATCCATGCAGCTTATTAGATCAGCTTACTTGTCTTTTTGTCACTTTATCTTCAGATTTGATGGTTTTTTTTTCAAAAAATGCTCTTGTTCAATGAGAAACACTGGGCTTGACACTGTAGTGGCTGAAAGAATCTCATGACATGCATGCAGACAAGCCAGATTACAGGTATTAGGTGGTTGTTACCAGTTTAGTCAGCCTAGGGCACCAGGTGTGGGCACAGCTCTTCACTGTATGTCAAAGACTTAGCCAAACCAGACACTTTGCTTACTCTTCCCTTGCTTCCAGCAAAATCATTTGCTGTTTTGCTTGGGTTCAGTGAGCCTTTCCCAGATTAACCAAGAACATCTTCCATTTCTGCAATATGATACGATCAGCACTTCAGCTCTGTCGGTGGAGCATCCAGCATAATCCCATCTCTGTTTCAGTCCTCCATTTTTTGTCAAGGGGAAGAAAGCGAGACACCAAGTTCTGTGCTTGGACAAGCCTGAATCTTTAAGGTTAGAAATACTCAGAGGAACCTTGAAAAAAACAAAGTAATCAGGTTAATCAACTGTTTATCTATTTTGTTAGTAGAACAAAACTCGAGCCAAAATGGAACACAATGAAAAGGCCATATGTCTTCAAAAGGATTTTCTTTGAACTACATACAAACATCAGTTTAGCAGATTATTTCATTAAAGGAGCTGAGATTCTGCACTTAATTTATTCCTAGCCTATTTCACATCTCACCACATGTGAATGTCCAAATGTTTTCTGGGGAGACAGGGAAAGGTTTTGTTGTTTTAGCTGTCTCCTTAAGCCCATCAAAGAATCATTTTGACTTCGACTTCTGCAATTCTGATTTTATGCAGCAAACTGGGTGTTGCAGTGATTAAAAACACCTAGTGAAGCTGCTTACTTTCTGCTGTTGGGGTGGTACCTTATGTTATATGCACAGTATCAGGTCTGAGCTGGTGATGTTACAGTGGTAGGCACAGCATCATTTCTCTCTGGCTTGTGCCCTGGCCCAGGGGAAGGAGGCTGCAGTGCTTTCAGGAGCAGGGAGCCCACAGCAAAGCTTGCTGAAAAACAAGTGGAGAGGTGGGAAGGATCAAATTCATGGCATAAGCATATACTCTACAAATCATCAAGAGACTTACTCGATGGCCACAAAGAGATTTTTGTCAAGGGTTTTATACAGCTAAAATCAATTCATTCACTTCATCTGTTTTGAACATACTGGAGATGCAGCTAAAGATGTCACAAATGGTTAGAGTTGCCTGGAAACCTTCAAGGTGTCAATTGACCATATTTTTAGGCGCAGGAATGTTACATGGACACACCACGACTTCACCAGCGATTTCTTTAAAAAACAAATGGAGTCAGAAATCTACAAGGGAATAAAAATATCAGGAGAGCGAAGCTGAGTTGAAGCAGGGTAACTCAAAATCAATATTTTGCTTTTAAACTCTTAAGGGGAGGCCCAAGAGGGCTGCACTCATTTTGTCCTCCTTCCTTATTGTCCTCAGAGAGTTGGCTGAGAAGTGACAAGGCTGCTCCATACTTACTGCAGGACATTCCTCACTAACAAGCCACTTGTTAGAGTATTCAGCCGCTGCTTCCCTGCCCAGTGCCTGGCCTTTGCTGAACAGCATTAGACCATGGTCAAGCTCAACACAAATAAGAAGGGAAAGAGGCCACTCTTCTTCTACCACACACGTGTTGGACTCCCCCTGCCCACTCATGTTGCAAACTCACGTCTGTGCATAAATCTGGGTCACAGCCCTTCCAGCACCCCTGGCACAACCCTGCAATTTGCACTCAGGGACTGAATTCAACCTGAGGTAATTCTGGGTGAGTGGTGATAGGAAAAGGCGGCCACAGAACTGCATTGTGCCCTTTTCACTTGTGGGCATGTGTTGGTGGCTTTGCCCAAAGCAGCTGGGAAAAAAGAGGTACAAATATTTAAGAGTTTTTCCTGCCTGAGGTAAAAAAGACAAAGAAACTTCTGTTGTGCCTTTTTTTTAAGCTTCTACATTTTTAAAAAAATGTGTTCAGGAAAGGGTACAAGGGCACAAGTCAAAAGCCTACAGGCCCTTGACTCCCCAGATTTCCATGGGACCATGTGCACTGGGAATAGGCAGTGCTGCCAACATGGAATGAGTTTCCCTGGCACTGGGGGTACAGAGTGCATAGTTTGCTGTGCTCTGAGCAGATTTTGGTCCAGACAAACTGAAGTGAAGCATCTATGAAACAGAACCCATGTCATCCCGTGCTCACATCTGATGGACTTCAGTGGCAAGACACAGAATGGAAGCATTACTACAAATGCAATAGGAACACTCCTTTTTTTCTCCTTTGAACAAACAGAACTTCAGAGAGCAGTGGCTGGCTAGCTGAATGATGGAGATGATATTAAAGACTCCATCTTACCAGCATCAACCTATGCATTCCTCTCACCTCGGTAAGACATGGAAAAGTGTCTTGTAGCCCTGCTAACCCTGACCTTGTTGTCATGAAGTGCCATCATAGAACCTCTTTCCTCTCCTCCTAGGCAGCACACACATCAGACTTCAAAACCATTTCATCCAAACACTAAGGTGATGGTAACTAAATGTCTAAGGACTTTCCAAGCTCTGGGCCCAAGTCTCTAGCAAAAAGTGGGGTGAGCCTTTACTTTGGGCTCTTGGTGAGCCAGTAATCCAGAGTTAGCACAAGCTCAGTGTGAAAGAGCCATAGCCCTCATCATTGCTCTGCTTGGTCCATGGCTATTCTGGACAGCAGGAGCTTTACTCCAGGTTTTGACGTTATTTCTTGGAGAAATGTCTCCAGAAACACCTGCTGCAGCAGTCACAAACCTTTAGAAACATGGCCCAGCAGAGCAGGGTAGGGAGGCGGTTATGTTCCCATCTCCCTAACCTATATGGTTGTAGATGCAGCCATAGGGCTTAGACCCTGCAGACCTTGGGAAGGAGAGAAGCTCTCTGGTGCAGCTGAAGCACAGAGGTACATAATCTTGGTCTCTTCTATCCCTCTCTGGCCATGTATCACCAAATCACCCCACAGATCAGTCAGGGGGACTGTCTGCTCTCTGTGGGATCTGTCTCGTAGTTGCAACAAAGAAAATTCCAACCAGATGGAATATGTTCACTTTTATGAAGTGAGTCCTGCCCCTTCTACCCATCGATGATTTCCAGAAGCTGTGCAAGGCAGACCCATAAGCACCGCCAGCTCCAGCCTCAGCTGAAGGACTGTGCTGCTGCTGAGCAGAAAGCTCACAGCAGAAGAGCACAAAAATGCTCTTGGTTTCATTCTGTTTTCTGTTCTTTTTCCTACACATTTCCACTTGTTTTCTAAATCTCGTACAGGTCCGTAAGGTGCTAAATTTGGCTTACTCCAGCTCCATGCCCCTGCCGATGACACTGAAATGAACTACACGGGCTGATCAGACTCCAGATATCAGCAGACAGATGTGTGTGTCAGTGGCACTTCATTAAGTCGTTTGTTTAAAACCCCCAAACAATCCCCTCTCATGCAGATGGAAATGCCGGCCTGCCTCTTTGCAAGGAGATGTGGATTCTGCCTTAGCAGATATGTGTTGATCCGCTCAGTTAAAAAACTTCAAACCCCTAAAATTCTGGTCTTTGACCCTACCCTAAAACTAATTTGAACTATTCTCAGCTGATCTGGAGTTGAAGGGAATGTCTTTTAACTGGAAATACCTTATCTTTAGACAAGTAATTGTTGTTAATTAAACCAGTAAAGAGACATTAGCCTCTGCTTACTTACTTTTTAGCCTGTGGATTAACAGGCAGTCCTTGATATCCTTTTAAATGAAGATGTTCTCATGGAATCAGACAATTCTAGCACTCAAATCCCTTTCCTGTGATCTGAAAAATAAACCTTGCAAAAGAGCAAACTCACCTGCGCAGGCACAAAGCATCATTTCCAAAGCTTGTTTTTTCTCTTCAAGACGGAGATACAGCTCTTCCAACTCTGCAATTATTTTAGCAGTAGAAGAAAAAGCAAATTGTAATCAGCTGCTAGTAATAGGAACATACATTTTTTTTCCTGCCAATATGTGGAAATAAAAGGAGTGTAATTGCACATGAAAATTTCTCACTGACACTCCTGAAATTTGTGATCACCATGCTGCTAGAGCTGCATCAGTAAGAGTGTGTCAGAAAATGGAAAAGAAGCAGGTACAAGATTAGACAGTACAAGAAAAAAATATGGTTATATTTAACATTGTCTCAGAAATTCAACTGCCTCACTGTTCACTTGCAGAAGGACAATAACTGTGATAACTGTGGAAATGGTGATAATGCACTGTGAGAAAAAGCTGGGGACATGAAAGATGGCCTGGAACAACTCAGGTAAAATCCATCTGATGGGGCTGTCAAGCATATTCCTGTAACGCAGGGGACCCTTGTGTGCCGTATGGCATGTATGCCACTTCCAGGACCTTTGAACTGATCCAGCAATGTGCATGCACAGCCTATTTTTATCTGAGGTTTAAATCCCCTGCACCATGTCTGTGCAACCCTTACCTTAGGCCAGAGCCAAACAGCCCCAGTGAGACGTTGTGGTTACACTTGCTCAGCCTCATAAGGCTTAGATCTTCTAGTCTTGCAGTGTCATTTGCACCTGGGAAAGTGAACAATTGCAAAATGCCAGCATTTGACACTTCCTGTCAGAAAAGTCCATTCCATGGTGCTAGTCAATTGTCAGTCGACTCCAGAGAAAGTTTTCCCAGTGACTACAAATTGGAGAAAATCCCATACAACGAATTATTTTCTGAAACATTATATGCAAAATCATGTTTTTCTTTTTGCTAGTTCGTTAATGTCCTAGACAACATTCCTCTGTTCTTTGGAAGATTATTCCTTCTGTAGATGCCCCCTAAATTTAAGAAGCCCACAAAATTTAAACTCAATTTTCCTGTCACATAATTCATGTTCAGATTTTGTCACAAACATGGAAAAAAGTTCTGTCTGCACAAAGAATTCTCCTTAGCCACCTTTCCTTGCAATGAAGAAGCAAAAACATATCATATGCCAGGTAAAGGTGAAAAGTTGATACTTTAGAGAAGTTAACAAACATATTGAAGCTTTTTCTCCCAAGTTTTGATGGTTAAACTCTTTCTCAAACAGCAAGAAAAAGAATTCTGGATTAAGAACGAGTGGTAAGATGGGTCCCAATATATTTAAAGGCTGTTGTTAAAAATTTGCTTAAAACTTGTTTGTTTCTTTAATGTGGGCATTTAATTCTTCAACTGAGCTACTTTAAAGGCTAGTTACAGTTTGCTGAGTGACAAAAGACATCCCTGTATTTTTCTGCCTATCAGACAAAGCTCTTGCAGAGCCACTGGTTTTCACCCTTTTTAGCAAGTATAGCCCTCATCTTAAAAACAGGAAGTGGAAGCACAAATAAAGTCTCACTGCAGCCAATAACGAAGCCAGCAATAAAATCCAGAAATCTGCCCCAGCTTTGTTTCTGCTCTACCTAACTGGCCATGCTTCTTCCTTGGATGCAGAAATATATTTCCAATTTTCAAACCTTGCACAAACCTCAATTTTCTGTTTCAATTCTGGCATTACAATCCTTTGGTCTTTCTTGCAGCATGTACATTAAAAGATCCACCACCACCAGCTTACTGCAAATCTAACTCGAACATATCAAGAAACAAACTGAAAACTTTTCTGGAGAGCCACCAAAACTGCACGAAGCTTCAGTACTCTTTAACATCAGAGAAGGAATTCCCATCAAATCTGGTGATATAGTTTCGAATGCTAATTTAGCAAAAACAAATGCACCACTCTGCCTCTCCCAGCAAGATGATCTCGGTATTTGAAGGGTTTCCACCAATTCCCAGACTATCATTACAGAAACAAAATATGGCATTAATGACTCAAACCACTTATAAATGGGTGACAGGAAGGGTCCACTTATGAGTAAGACCAGAACAAACCTTTCCAGAGATTTGCTCCATCTTGCCAAAATTCTCATCCTGCGATTCCTCCTTTTTGTTCAGCATCAAAAAAGAAGTTGGCGATGGCCCACCCCACAGGGAGCAAGACCTCAGCACTTTATCCCTCACATTCACTGAGGTGGCTCTGCAAAGTTTTCTGTGCAGAAGAAAAAAGAAGTCCTTAAAAGAAAAAGAAAATTATTGTAAATACTGGAAACTAGCATGAGTATATGAATTTAGGAGACTGCATTTGAATTTGGTGAAAAATTAAGAGAGAATATAAATGAACACTAACTGCACTACTTCACAGAGTGCAATAGCTGCTGATAAGATGGATTTACATTCTGTTTTTTCACAAGGTAATAGGGATCCTCAAGTTCTGAAAGAAATAAACAAATCAGAGTTTCAACTCTCCCATCTTGGACCATTACTGCTTAAAGTGAAATGCTTACTGATCTTAATATGGTTAATACAAAAAGGGATTGGGTATCTGCATACCAATTTCTGAACCTCCAAAAGAAACACGGTGTCTGAGAATGACGCCCAACAAAACATCTAGAAGCACCATTATTTAGAAAAATGACAAATCACTTCAGGTTTGTTTTGTCCATTTTTGCAAATCATGTAAAACCACCAAGTTTGTAGAAGTTTAGTAGGTTTTCTGTTACAACATATCATTAACTTGAGAAAAGAACTTATACTAATGTGGTGGTGGCTGGTGTGAGTGCTTTCTTTCCTAGACAAGATGTATCAGGACAGGAACACTCGAACATCAGAGCATAAAAAAATCTGTAAATGATCAGACATGAAAAGAAGTCCATCCAATTATTTGACAACCCTTAACTATCCATTGCAAAGTATATGGCTATTGTCTCCAGTGGACAGAGAAGAATATAATAACAACAGCAATAATAAATAAAATAGACAAAATACTCTGCACTATGTGGATTGTATGCTATTTTATCACATACTACAAGGCCAAATGCATGGTGTTGCACTTGGATCATGGCAATCCCAGATATGAATGCAGACTGGGAGAAGAACTCCTTGAGAGCAGCCCTGCTGGGAAGGGACCTCAGGCTCCTGGTGATGAAAAGCTGGGGATGAGCCAGCAGTGTGCACTTTTAGCCCAGAAGGCCAACAGTATCCTGGGGTACATCAACATAGGGTGGCCAGCAGGGTGAGGGAGGTGACTGTTCTGCCCTCTGTTCTGCCCTTATGATGTCCCATCTGCAGTACTGCACCCAGACCTGGGGCCCTCAGCACAGAAAGGTGTGGAACCTGTTGGAGCAGGTCCAGAGGATGCCCACTGAGATGATCAGAGAGCTGGAGCGCCTCTCCTGTGAAGACAGGCTGAGGGAGCTGGACTTATTCAAACTGGAGAAGAGAAGACTTTGGGGAGACCTTGTTGTGGCCTTCTATTACTCAAGGGGAGCTTATAATCAGGAGGGGGACCAATTTTTTACATTGTCTGATAATGATAGGACAAGGGGAAATGGGTTTATAATGAAAGAGGGGGATTTGGGTTAGATGTTAGAGAGAAATTGTTTAAGGGTGGTGAGGTACTGGAACAGTTGCTCTAAGAAGCTATGGACACTCTATCCCTGGACGAGTTCAAGGCCAGGTTGGATGGAGCCCTGAGCATGATGCAGTGGGAGGCAATCCCATCCATAGCAAGGAGATTGAAACCAGATGGACTTCAAGGTCCCCAAGCCATTCTATGATTCCATACTATGCCTACCTTTTCTTATTTTCACATAATATTCAGAAGGTGAAGAGACAGCATAATACACACAGAAAATAAACTGAATTAGTCTGGCAATCAGACTCAATAGCTGTTCACTTTTAATCCATTTCTTGTATGAGAAAAATCTAGCTCTGAGTCGCAATATAAATCTTTGTGTTTTACATTTATCTATGCAGAAATGACTGGTTAAGCTCATATCAAACTTTATACCTCTGTTTAAGCCCAATTTATCACAATATCACTTCCAGTATTTTGCTGAATCAGAAGTTGGATGCAGTGCTCCCATGGACAGGCAGCCATATGCCATGTGTGCTGTGGTATACAGTGGTTAATTTCCCAGGAGAAAATAAATCTTGCAAAAGTTTCTCTTCATCAGGCCTTTTATTAGACGCTGTTCAAACTGAGTCCCAGGAAAGCATGATTTCCTTGGCTGTAATGGCATGCACACTCCTAGACAATAGAGAAATCAGTTGGACATGCCAGCCCTAGTGCCACTATCAAATCCAGCAGCTACCTATATCCTTGCTTGCATGTTTATTACCAGATTATCAAGAAAAAAAATGAAGAAAATGGACCTACCTGCACCTGGAATTAACTGTCTCACGCCTGCCTTTCTTGGCTGCTCACTATGCACCAACCCCTTTCCATCCATGATCTTCTCCACATACTGGAATGTGGCACATGAAGCAGCAGCTTACTGCTATAGCAGAAGCAGATGTTCCCATGCCATTGCCTTGCCCACCTGCACCAGTGCTACACAGAGCACTTATTAAAATCTCAGTGTGTTGCCTGGTATGTCCCTGAGCCAGAGGGAAAGGACCCTACTGCTGGATGGGACACCAGATGTCCCCACAAGGAACAGCAGCCTGGCACATGAGAGAGCCTGCCCAACTGCCTGGAAGGCTGATAGGAAGGAGGCCACTGTGGCAGGCTATGCTTGGTTTCCTTCTGCTTCCTCCCCAGCCAGATTTTCCCCTCTCCCTCTTTCTCACCTTTTCCAGTCTTTATTCACCAGATATTCTCTTAATGGGTTGGCACCTGATGGAAATCAAGCACAAATTAACGTGTTCCTTCTAATTGATGTACCAACTACTTCAGCTTCCTCCCTGTGGATGCCATACTCCTGCTTATCCATTACTGTTTGTATTTTACATGAGGGACAACCAAATCTGCCCTCAAAAGGACATCACTTGCGATTTGTTCTCCTTGAGATGCCATGCTCCCAGGGGCACTCCCACCTTACCACTGAGAAAGAGGCAGCTGCCACTGCTGTAAAATGATTGGAAATTTTGCTGACTGCTGGGAACAGGTTGTCCTCTTCCAACATTGTCTTTCCCTTCTCTTTTATCATATGTATGCAGTAAGATTTTTCTACTCAAGACTTTTCCCATCATGATATTCCTGTGTAGCTATGTCAGCCATGTTGGCAGATGCATGCCAGAACCCTACAGTACCAGTGACAAAATTAAAACAAGTTTAGTTCCTGATAGTTTATTTTTTTTTATCTTCACATTCAAAGACTGATTTCTCTTTTTACTTTTCAGCCTTACTTCTCTCTCTCTCTTTCTTTTTTTTCTTTTCTTCTCCATGCAGCATTGTTATGCCTGGGGATGCCCCAGGGTGAGGGAAATGAAACACACACCACCGTAGCTGTTGTTGCTCTCTCAGATACCTTATTTGAGTATAGGACAGTATTTGGCAAACATTTCTTTCATCAGCAATGGCTACTTCAGTTGTTCCCTATGCCATCCCCACTCGCTGTTTATGTGTGACCCTCTGCACAGAGAAACCAAGTTCAGTACAAAAAGAAACTGCCTGTGGAATCACCCCTGCCTGCTTTGGTATTTTTCCAGGCTGAGACACTTCTTCCATTGCCATTAAGTTACCTTTGAAAACACAAAACAAATAGAACAAGTCTTCTTCTCTGAAGTTCCTTTAGGAACAAGCCATGTTTGGCATCACAAGAGCTTTCAATATCTTTTAGTTGATATCTGTCCATCTGCAAAAATTTTCATGTTTTGATTCTGTTTAATGCCCAATTAATTTACAGAGAAGGAAAGCAAGAAGGACATACAAATATCAACACATGACTATGAACCTCACATTGCAAAGAAGGTCAAGGTAGTGGACCAGATTGGTTTCTTTACTTCCATCCCAAACATTTCTGATCTAAGACACCATAAAAAATGAAACTGCTTAATGTCTACCAATTTTGAAGACAACTGTCTTTAAAATTGCACAATATGAATTTGTAAAAGAGTAACAAATTAAACTGAGCACACTGCAGGAATTTATCAATCTGCATCACCAACGGAGAAAAATAAGACAGGCAAGCCATCTATGTCTAACATGCTGTAGTGAGAGAATTGCCATCATCTTTGGGTTTTTATAAATAAAATAAATATAAAAAGACAAGTAATTTTCTCACCTAATTTTCCTGTAGAACTGATAATTAAGTGTTGTTGGATGCATCACCGGCACACATTTGTGATAGTTGATGTAGTGTCTCTGCATATTTAGAAGCTAAAAATCTTCTCTTATGCTAGAGTAAAAATATCTACTTCATGGCCTTAATATCTATTTCATGGCCTTTTATCTCCTTCATGTAATAATCCAGCTTTTATTTTTTAAAAGTTGCCATCAATGAAAAGTCCTCTATCTTTAGAGTCTTTTATGTATCTTGGACCTCACTGGAAAACAATTACTGTATATACTGCAGAATAAGTTTAAATATATTGACAAAGCCTTAAGATGTTACCATATATATTTTTAAAAATCTACATTAAAATAATTGGCTCTGACACAGAGTCAAAGTCTAGAAGGTAAGTCTTCTTAGATCAGCCAATAATTTTACTTCACTGTGTGACATTTTGCGCATCCTTTAACTTTATGTTTTTATGTGTGAAGTAATGAAAATGAAGCTAAGACAACACTAGACATGGAAAAGTCATCATCACATATGAGGGAAGAGTTTGTTGATTTTTTCACAAGCATGTACTTGCATACCTTCTATGTGTGGCTCATTCCTCATGCAGTAGCTTGGCAATATTGTTTTACAGAGCCAAACCTTTTCGTCCAAGAGCTATGCAAAAGGAATATGGACAGATTAAATTTAAAGATACCCAAACTGAAGATAGGCAGTCAGGGCCTTCAACTGAGAGAGTAAAGACCTTCGGAGTTAAGTGAACATCTTTGTACGCGGCCCTTCCTCCTTTAGTGGCTCCTTAAGTCACCATCTCTGCTTTGCTATTTGCGGGGTGAAGAGGAGATATGAATTCAGGCAGGTTTTAAACCTGTGAGCAAGAACCAGAACAATGATTGATCTAATGACTATGCCTGTCTTCTTGGAAATGTGTCCAGGATTTCCAGGTGTCTGATAGAAATTGACACCTAGAAGCAGAGACAGGAATGCTGGTGACCTGGCTATGCCTGCACGACCTGCCAGATGCCTTCAGAAAGCAGCAGGATGGCTGTGCTCCACTCTCCTGCCCTCAGTAATGCCATGGGACAGAGGCAGGAGATCACAAACACTCTTTTTAATTCCTGAAACCACACTTGTTTTACTGAGGGCCCAGGTTCACTCCAGCTGCTTACTTTGTCTGGTGTAAAGTAGGTGTCAGAGGATAGGTCTGGAGGCATCCCTTCGTTTCATGAAAGAAAGAGGTCCTATAGAAAACATGTCCATCTGGGACATTACAGACTTGGCTTCTGCACTTTCTGCTTCCAGTGAGAAATTGAAGAGATGAAATATCTTCTCACCTAACCAGCTGCTTTCGTGATACCCCAGTACCCGCTGAGGGACATTTTTCTTGCCCCTGCCCAGGGGAGCTCCTGGCAGCCTGGCACCTCCCAGAAGAAGCTCAGCCACTACACCTGCTTTATAGCACCAAACCCTCCAAATGAGTGCTCTTCCTCAGCCTTAAGTACCAGATGCCCCAGAGCTCTCTTCTGTCCCTCCTCAGACCAATGTCCCCTGCACAGACCCAACCAGGAGCTCTGGCTTGTGCCACCATGAACCAAGAAGCAGGGAGAAAAACAAGCTGGGGTTAACACTGGGTGAGGAGATATCTTCAAAGGGCCAGCTGGATCCGTGAAGAGGTGATCAGGTTAGAGCGGGAGTAGGTGTCAATGGCATCGTTAGCACCCAATGTGGTATCCCACTTGGAAGTGAATCCCCAGCGCAGTCCACGTGAGGAAGTCCCTCACATCCCATTCCTACTGATGAATTCAGCTGCAGCTCTTGCCCTAGAGGAAGAACATGCTGTTATGTCACAGTATGTCTGGGACTCACCTCTGACCGCATTGATAGATGGACAAAAAACGCTGTTTCCACAAACACAAGTGGCCCAATGACTGACTGCGGGGTTTGGTGCAGCAGCACCCATAGCTGCCTTGACAGCTCTTAGGCTGAAGAGCCCCATCTCTGTGGTGCCGGCAGGGGTAAAGGCAGACAAATGCTCTGCAAAACTCAGAAACTGCCTCAGGAATATTTGCTTGAGTCTCACTGCAGGGACCATAATTACTCCAGTGCATTGCTTGTAGGCAGACACCTTTCATTTGGTTTCACTCATTTTGGTTAAAAAAAAAAAACCAACAACAACAAAAAGCACCCTTCCACCCCCAGAGGTGACTTTAAAATAAAGTGTTTAAACTGAAACCAAGTGCTTGCACAGCATTTTTCTCAGCATGAAACTTGTTTTAGGCTAAACCATTGAAAGTTCCCACAGTACAGGAGGCTTTGAAGGGTGCATACCCACCACCCGTGACACTGCAAATCTTGGTGCTAGCCCATGTTAACTCATGTGCCAGGTATACAGTAGAGTGCAGTGTTAGCATAACAGCTGTCATTTACCACATCCATCATACGTAAAAATGCTGCATGATCACCCTGTAGAGGTATAGCTCCCTGAGAATGGTTAGTCCCATTCTTCCTGCCTGCTCTTGCCCTGCTTGTTGTTGAATCCAATGGCAGTGTCATAGTGGCCAAGCGTGGTGGGCACAATGTCTTTGTAGCAATATGATAGTCATCAGGTATTTTCAGGACCAAAAAAACCCCTTACACATTCGAATAATATGTTTAAAACACACTTCTAATCAAAAGGCATGTTATTTTTACCAAGTAGATATGAGTAGTTCCAGCTTTCTCCTTTCTGCACCTTCTCTTTTCCCCCACAACTGTTGTGTAACAACCCATAAGATACATGACATTTATCACAGCAATTCCCATCCCTTCACTTGACAATTAGAAATGCCCTATGGGAGGGCTAGAGGTCTAATATTTGTGTTTATATTTTTGAGTTTCAGCATTTCTGTAACCTTTTGTTACCACTGGTATGGCCAAAAGTCAGCACTTAGCTCATGACAGCAACACATTCTTATCACTATCATGCATTATCTTTTCATCGGAATGGAAGGGAGCTGGGGCTTGCAGTCTTGCTTGCGTGAAGAAGCACCTCTGTCAGCATCTTCTGCTCAGCGAATGACCAGAATGCCAATCTCTCCTTCTTCCTGCAAGAGAGATGTCAGTGTGGGGCAGAGATGAAACATACTGCTTCTTTGCTAATGGACAGCTAAGGCCAGATTCTGCTTGCAGCAAAGCCAGATTGAGCTACTGCTTATGAAAACACATCCTGGCCCCACTACTTAGAGACAAATAATAATAATTTTTTTTTTTTCACATCTTGCATAATTTTATGGATTACAACATCACTGTGTTGGTATTTGCTCATCACCACCACTTATTTTGAATTATGACTTGGGCATACCATGCTCAAGTTAATCAGGACATCCAGAATTCAAGTAAACAGGGTGAGTTACTGCAGAATAAGATGAAATGAAGCAAATTATAATGAGCTTATTCCTGGTCCTTGTCCCAGTAGAGCTACTACGATTAGTATTCCTCAAGCCACTTGCTGAATAATTAAAACAACAGCATGTTCTGATTTGCTTAGACATTTCTGCAAACAATAAAGCTTCTACAATCTTGCAGAAAACTTGCTGTATTTTGGTGTATTTAATTTCTGAATATCAGGTTAGGTTCCTTGCTTCCTGCAGTTCCCACAGCACTGCCATCACCACTAGTTGCAAAGGAGGAGGTTTCACAAGCAGTGGCATTCCCCTGCAGAGGCTGCAGCACCACGCTGCCCAGAGGCACGGCGTGTTGATTGAAGCATGCACTCTATGTGTCATGTGTCAAGGATGATATGTCACCAAACCCTCCTTGCATCTCTGCACAAGGTGTTGAGATAACACTAGCAAATTGTGGTCTCATGACAGGTTTCTAGAATCTGGTATAACAAATCACTATAAGCTCACTCAGTATTAGTGTAGATGTCTGTTACTAATGCATAACAAACCTGGAATTGGTTCAAGGAAAGGATTTCTAATGTACGTTTACAAATGAAGCAGAGAGACAGAACTGACACCAGAATGAATTACAAGCAAGTTTATTCTGCACTATGCAAAGGCAGAGTGCAATATTTATGATAAATTATTAAGAAATTTAAGCTTCCCTTCCTTCTGTCTGTGAAGGAGCAACTAAATATTGGCTATGCTGGTTTGCTACTTGCAATTGCTGGATAATCATGCTGTAAGCAAAATGTGATCTGTGGCTTGCCAGCAGACCAGTTACCGCATGTACTCACAGCTCAAGCTGGCTGACTGGCGTCACCTGAAGGAACCCCACGTTTTCTCACTCTTCTTTCTCCATGCTCGGTGACTAGGTGGACATGTCTTCCCAAACCCTTCAAGACAGCCCATGACTGTAACAAGTGCTAGCACAGCACACATGGCCCTGTTGCACTCACTCTCCCACCTGTTCCTGCCTGGATAATCCAGGCAGCTGGTGTTGCACAGGGGCCCATGCCTCAGGAGCAAACAGCCAACGATGCTGATTTGAGGGGAGCATGCTGTTACTTTCAGTTTTAATGCTTTGCTACTGCTGTTTTGAATAGCTTGAACTGCAAGCTTGCCTTAGTAGGCGAGCTTTTATTTGACATATTTGATGTAGGGTGATACTTATTTTAGCAAGGGGATTTTGGCAGACAGGTGAAAAAGTGATTCCCCCAACTCAATTCCTGGTTCTTGGAGAGCTGGAGAAGGTGTCTTGCTCTGTGTTTGTGTCTAGCCTCAGTGTGGGCTGCTCCTGACTCACTGGAAATCACCAGGCATTCAACCCGTTGTTCAGCAGGCAGAAATGCTGTGGGGTTCTTCCTGGGGCCAAAGCATGCAAGAGATAAAGGCCAGGCACAATCCTTCTTGTCTTCCTCCTCCCTCTCTGCAGCTCTGCAGCCTTTGTACTGCGTGACCTGACCCGAAGGAGCCAGGACTACCTCATCCAGGGGCCAAGTGACCACACTGACGTAGCCCGCATCAGGCTGCACGGGGTGAGTTAACACCTCCACTCCACATACGTCCGCAGGAAGGTGAGTGTGCTTTCACAGCCTTGCAAATGAAGAAAATATTTTTTTTTATTTTAGCAGTGATAGTTTCACAAAGAAGTGACAGTCTTGGAGCATCAATGCTACAGATTCAGTCTGAATATCAGCCTGGAAAACCACTGCCCCTTCACATCACTGCATCCAGATAACCTCATCCCACTCTCCACTTCAGTCCTGTTCATTGCACCAAGGCCAGGAAAGCCTGTGGGACACGACCATGGGCACCTCTGAGAGCGCCTAGATCTTGACGAAGCATTGGAGCTGGGCCTGCAGCACACTTTGGGCAGGGTTGCAGGATGGTAGCAAAGCAAAGACTGGAAGGCCTTCACTATTGGTGCAGCCACATGCTGTCCTGCCAGACATCCTCCTGCTTTGTTGAAAAACATGGGGCTAATCACGGTGCAGCCCATGTCTCGATGTCCCCACCTGGAGCCAACAAGACCTTCCTTCCTTCCTTCCAGTGCCAAACCACGGCAGTCTCCACAATGAGAGATGACTGCTTGTCCAAAGCACTACAGTTACCACCTCAGCTGCTCCTTTCCAGCATACCAGGGTTTCCTTTTCTAGCACCTGAGTAGACCAAGCACAGAGAGCACCAGAGGCTGTGTGATGTTTTTATCCATTAATCTGCCCTTGCAGCACTCCTGGGTAAATCAGAGAGAGCAACTAACCTTTTGATTCCAACAAAACCGGCAGCTTGTAATCTAAGGCTGCCCAAATCAGAATACCACAAAACTTCAGCTTCAACCCCCGGCTTTAATTTCCTTCAGCAATTTATCACCTCTTTGCAGCTCACACATATAGAACAACTAGGAAAATTTCTTAACACCCCTTTGGCAAGCCACATGGAAGCAACTGCCAGAGTATTTTTTTATTATTGTTTCCAGGGCCTACGGCAAAGTAGATCTAAAAAAAACCCCAAAACAACAAAAGGAGTACCCAAAGCCAAACAAAATAAGGAAAAAAAAAAATAAGTACATACCTTCCACATGCAAAACGTGTGCAAAGTGCTAGAGGACCCTTGTGAAAGGTCAAAGGAATTTTCTTTCATGGAGAATTATCCTTGAAAACATACTGCAAATGAAATTATTTCCAAATATGCATATATACATACCTACAAACACTTGTATTTATACAAATGTATAGATTATACATTTATATAAATTATTTTAAATGCATTAAAAAACATGCTGAAGCTTGAAGCTTTGCCTAGGAGAAGGAAAATATGAAACAAAATCTGCTATCTTCTCCTAATATTCAAATGCACATTCAGTTATTTTTTTCAGTTCTATTTCTCTTCTTTTCCATTAACCTTTCCAGCTCAAGCTCCAAGTCCAGTCAATTCCAGCACACAAGGACTTGCCCTTCTTATTTCCCATTCATACAGCAAATGGTTTTCTAATGAAGTGAATACCCGGCCTGATTTTTTACTGCTCTGTAGCCCACACTCCTTCTTTACAGTGGTGTGAAGTGGTGGTAAAATGTTGCCTTACTAACTGGTAGCATTTACACTCACTAACCAAGCCCTTGGCATTCATGTTAATGATTACACAAAGTGCAAAACCAAAAAGATGAGACATCAAAGGTTTATATTGTCAAGGGAGGGGAGAGCAGGGGCATCTTGCAAGATTCGTAGTGCTGCAGCCGTGCCATGCAGCTCATTTTGTGCCTGACAGTATCAGCTTGCAGCCTCACAGATGAGCAGCCTTCTTCAGACACAAGTATCAGCTGTCTCTTCTCCAGTGTGCACTGATGGGTTTTGTGTCCAGGTTTTCATGCCAAAGTTAATGGCGCTTATTCAAGAGTCACTTCCCTCCCCATACCCAGCATGAAGGTACACTTAAGCGACATCGAATGCCAAAGACATGTTCAAATGGGATTTGAGATGACTACACAACAGAGGTGTGGCCATCTCCCCTGGGGCCTATAAACCTTTTGCTGCTGCAGTTTTTGCTTTATGACCTGCATGTGTGTGACCTGGTTAATGAACTTCCCTGTACTCACTCACCCTTACCATCCCTTTCTTGACTCTGAACTTTGAAGGGATGCATTTCCAAAAAAGTACTTCAAACATGAACAATTTTGTTTTCAATTCACAACTCTTCATTAGTTGGGCAACCAGAACACTGAGAAGGAATGTCTCACTGTTTCTGACCAGCACCTGGGTCTCTATTCAGAGCCTCTGGCCTGGCTGTCAGATCATAAGTTCTCTGAGATGAGGAAAAACTGTCTGTTCTGAATCTGTCAGTTATCTGCTATAGTGAAGTCCCGACCTGTGAGCAGGACACAGACACATCTTTTATCACATATATTGACAGGATGTAAAAAAATAATTCTGCCCAAATTCTTTCAACTAATACTCATTGAAGTGTTTTGTTTCACTGCTCAACAGGGGGAGCATTTCACATAGGGCAGGTAACTGATCCCATTACCCTTTGCTTATGAGACTCTTTTTTCACATGTAACATGTCTACTGCGAAGGAGAAAAACATTTGTGTGGTTTCATTTTGCTCTGACAGCCTCTCGGTAGGAGGCAAAATCCCTTCTCTTCTATCTCTGTACTTGATGGTCTTGCAAAGCCCACTGAGAAGAGGCTAGCATGTAATCTGCTAAGTGCCAGCCCTGCGGTTCCCTGCTGTGTCCTATCTCCTGCATGCGCAGTAGACAGCAGTCCTAAAGCACTGCTAATGCAGGATCCAAACGCTGGCAAATCTGCTTACAGGAGAGTTTTCCTCTTATGCCCTCTGTGTTTTGTACCAAAGACTGTTAGCTTCTATTGTTAATACCAGAGGCATGAGTGAGTGTACATGTGTACACAGACTTAGAGTACTTGCAAAGGAAACGTAATCCATAACAGATTATGATATCAGACCTTGGGTTCCTTGGTTTGTCTTTTTCCATTCTTATGCTACATACAGTCTACTTTCAGAAAGAATTCTTCCACTGCACAAGCAATTTTCTTGGAAAGGGAGGATTCATCTATACATCTACTAGATATTAAGCAACTGTCTGAGACTTCTAAGCTGCCTGCCCTTCTTCTGTGCTGGAAGAAGGAGGGCAGGAGACATTAGTTGGTGTACCTGCGTCTTCCTTGTGAAGAGCTGCTTCCACATACAGAACCATGCATTTGTAGTGCAGTTCATGCAGGTTCCCTGAACAAAACAAACTATACTGACCAAAGCTTTTACTTTTCCCTTAGCGTAACTGCATCCACAAAGGGCTTTTGGTAATATAGAAATGCTGTTGAAAAAGATCACACTTCTAATCAAGAGTATTTTTCTGGTAAAAGTTGCTGGAGTGTGATCTTAAAGCACTTTGCACTTATGATTCTCCTCTGCGTTCTACCGCAGCGTGGCACTGCTGGAGTCAGGAGTCCTCACGCAACATCAGCACGACCTTCCTTGATCACAGCATGTGCCCTAAGGTACATATTAAATATCCACCAATATTTGGCAGAAGGAACTGTTTGCCATCCCATTGTGACACAGAGACATTTCAGCCTTAAAGCCCTACCTATACAATTTAAAGTTAAATGTGCTGGGGACTGCTCTCCACCACTGAGGCCATCCAGCAGAGAATGGCTGCTGTCTATACTACCACCTGCTTTTCTATTCCAAAACCTTGTGCCTGCCTCCAGCCTGATCCCCGGGAATGGCTTCTGCTGGCTCCCAGGCACTGCCCACATCCTGCTGGGAGTACTGCTGCCGGCTTGGACTGGGAACTGGCACAGATGACTGAGTTCCTGTACCGGGGATTTTCCCTGCGGCTGTTTTATTGACTCAGATGGATGAGGACAAGGTGCCTGCCTAGAGTATAACATGCACAGATCTTCACTTAGGTTATTGCACATAAGTATTAGGAGTTCGTAGGTTCAGTTCAGCAAACAGTCTTTACAAAGATCAGCTCAGCTTGGCATTCACACATACACTTAACTACTGATCAGCAAAAACCTGTGAGAAATAAGCCCTACCTCTGTGCTTTGCCATAGCTAAATGGAAGATCCATTGGAAAGGTAGGCGGTCCCCAGATGCCACCAACAACCCTGCAGCATTTGTGTGGTGCATGTCAGAGCATCCATTCAGCACATAACCAGAACGTGTTTCACTTGGACCATGAAGACCATTGCCCCACAGTTCAACCATTGCCTCCAGGGACTTGATGTAACTGCCCAGTAGTTTCGCAGTCCTTCAGAGCAGAGAGAATGGAGAAATGCCAATGTAGAATGCCACAGCTGCTACAAGAGAAGCTCTGAAGGTAGAAACCAGTTAAGACAACTGGCAACAACAGATTCAAAAACAAAAAGGAAAAAAAATGATGTGCCCAGAAACATATCTCTTTTTTTGAATGGCATTTGGAGCTAGCAACAGGTATTGCCTTCTTTTTTATATTTGCCTTAGACTAGCTAGCTGTTGCTGTTAAAATTAATTTTGCATCAGCTCTCTGTCAAGGAAGGGATCACCTAAAGGAACTAAATCTGCTGCCTGTAAGCATGATGCAACTCCTTCATACAAGTATCAGAGCAATCTGCCTCCTCTTTCATGGCATAATCCCTGAAGCCAGAAACCGAGGACAAATCAGCACAGCTATCAAAAGACACATGGCTAAAGCTAGGAGTAACTTCCCAAGCCATTGTGTGAGCATCATGCCTGTAGATAGCATAATGAAGTCCCACTGCTTGGACAGAAATGAGATTAGATTAGATCAGATGAAATCAGATTTGATTAAATCATAATTAATTCAATATGGGTGCCTTATTATCCCTTGACAGGGCACTTGCTCTCATGCTGAGATTTCGGGAAGCACCAAAACATCCTAAATGGTTAGAAAACATAAATACATTTCTATTCTGCCCGCAATTTGTCATTTTGTTATTGTTAAAGATTTAAGAAGAGACCGAGGTGAAAAAGCAAATTGTAATCCTGCTCGTGACAGATGTACTGTATTACCAACTCTGTTGGAAGTGCTAAACGACAATGTCACATGGACAATTTTTAGCTGGGAAGGAGAGATGCACTAGCAGTTTAAGGGATAAATAAACACTGCATGTTTAAAGATCCTCACAGTACAGAATAAATATGTTCTGAATATCATGATTCCTCTCTCAGGATACGGTTACCTGTTTGCACCACACAAAACCAACAGCAGCAGAATGTTCCTAACCCAAAATAGCTGCTAGGCTTCTGTTCTGAAAGTTGTTAGACAACATTTTTGCATATCCTAAAAGTCCAAATGCAGCACTGAATAACATTGAACTTATTCTATGTTTAGCATTGTGAAGACTAAGTGCTGAGGTCTTATTCATTTGATAACAGGATTCCTCAGCCTCCTCTTGCCCTATTTTTTCCCATCCTTACACAACTGGAAAATTTTAATTGCCATATATATATATAAATTTATATATGATAGCTTAATTCTTCTGTTGTCCCATCTTCTTGTCTCTCTAATTTTTTCCTAAAATTAAATAAAGTATGGCTTTAAGGTTGATCTGCTTGCTATTGTTTATATCAAGAAAGTGGCTCTTTTAAGTGCACAGAGAAAAGGAGAATGAAAGGGAGGGCTGGAAGATGTCCTGAAGTTCTCAGGCTCCCCCCTCTAAACATGCTGAGAGAGGATCCAAAAGTCAGTTTAGGCATGAAGTGGGAGGAGCCAAATCAGTTCTCCAGACTACACTGATGTACAGTGATGGAGCCATTTAATCAAGCCAAGAGCAGCCCCAGGCTTATCCTAAAGGCAGGTCAGATCCAATCAGCGTCCTAAATACTATTTCTCTTTTTTACAGAGGTCTTAGTAGGAATCCAAAGAATTAGGCCATGCTGATGCCAAGGCTTCTCTTCCTTTGGGGGGCACCTCTCTGTTTTTCTGTTTGCTGAGTTAACTGAGGGTACAAGATGTTTCTCTTGCTTAGAAATATAGAACAAATTAACAATACAATTCTCCGGCATTTTAAATGCCAGCGTGGAAATATGAAATGGATGGGTGTCTCTTCTTAACAAACAAAGGAGGGTATACACTTTCTACCAATGATCTCAATCTGTGATGAAATTGTGAAAGCCACAGTTGTGACCACAGATTTAACTGAGTTTGAAAGGCAAGTGCACATTTGTGTGCAAAGAGTATTCAGTTTGAGCTAATTATAGAAGAGCCCAATGTAAGGTATTCTTGGGTTTCCTTCTGCTTCATTAGTTTTACTGTTCATAGCTTCCCTTCAATGTTGTTACTGAAGTGAATGTGGCAGATTGTATCATCATTCAATCACATAAGGAAGGAGAAATCACTACCAACATGGAACAACCTTACCTGAGCTGTGTCTTCCAATCCACTGCAGAACCAAAGGTGTGACTTTTGTGCCATTAAAAATAATTATCATCTCACGAAAAAGAGATGGAAGAGGGATGTGAAGGTGACACCATAGAGGACATTACTGGTCTTGAGAGCAACATGAAGAAGTTTCCTTTGGATTACCTCTCCATAACTTCCTGCCCTGCCCTATTTTAGTTCACATCCATCATGCACCACATACAGCCCTGTCATCTATGCCTTATGTTTCCCGATGTTAGTTTTACTTCTAGGAATCACATACTACCCATCATTTGCATGGGATTATCTTTGTCTACAACTCCTGTTCTATTTTGCATGAAAGAACCATTTCTTTAGATGTGTTTAACTGTTTTCAGATGTACTGGTGAAATACTGCTGTCAGATGCTTCACTCCACCTCTTCATTGTATAGGCCCAGAGATACCAAAGAAGAGCAGCAATGACAGAAGTGCAGATATAGAGATGATATATGGTTTTCTTGAGGTCTGGCATAACAGGTGTCTATCTAAACCAGAGGAATTGCTTCCAGTGAGAGGCAGAGGATTCCTTATAGGATATTTGAAAAGCACGGGTGAGAAGCTTTAAACTACCACGTGTTATTAACACAGCTAAAGCAGTTTGACAGTCCCTAGCAGACATGGTGTAGCCTGGGCTCTCTGTTCCAGTCACTTTCCTTGGCCTCTGCCTGACAGCTGCAGCCTCTGAGCCTTGGCAGACAGAGATGCAACTCCTCCCAGGGGATGTTACTGGGAGAAGTTTTTGCTTTTATCCATGCTCCAAGATAGTGCTTTTCCTTAAGCTCCTGTGGTGGCAGAACACAGATTTCTTTTTATTTTGCTCCAGATGAGAATGCAACCATCAGGTTTCAGAGGTGGTGGATCAGTTATGTGAGACACCACGGATGTGCTGGTTTAGTCTGTTTTGTCACAACTGTGCTTTTGAACTCTGGTGGCATAGCTCAAGCCCAAAATATACGAAGCTGCTATGAAAAGCAAATTCATTGTCCATTGGTGCTGGCAAGCTGGAATAAGACCACAGCGAAACTAATCTCCAACTGATGGATCACTTTTAACCAAGGAAGAAAACACATCCTGTAAATGACCCTGTGCCATACCATATATTTTTAGCAGAAGTCATTTATTTGTTGCTTGAAGTCATTTCATTACAAGGATATACAATCTAGGGGAAAAGAAAGCAAAATCTAACAGAAGAATGACAAGATCTAGAGACTGATACTGACGCCTAGATCAGCATTTGGCTCCCACGCAGCTGTCCACACAGCCAGGTCTTCTTTGAGTTCTTCTGAAGATATTCCAGGAAGAACTCATATGCAAATACAGTTACAGTAGTATAAAATTACCTTGTAATGTAAATGTTATTTCCCATCTTCAACCAGAGTCGCGCAAAATTTCTATAGTCTTTATTTTGACTTGGGTGTCAGGCAAGGGGTGTATTACTTTAACTAGACAAATTGACCTTATTATACACAATACACTTCAGCAGCTTAAGTGCCTTATCAACTAGATTTCTAGTAACAGAAGGCTCTTTAATTTAGTTTGCAAAATCAGGACACCATGCTAAGGCTAAGAGATGAAGGAAGGTGCTTTTGAATAAAACCATTAAACAAGAATGATCTACCCACACTGACTTGCATGGTATATATTGCTTGCCATTTTACCATAGTCTTTAGAGTCCCTTGGCCACATACTCCTCTCCGACCTCATCTGGAGCTAGAGTGAGAGTAGCTCTACTGCCTCTGGAAGGGTTTCCTTCTGCAGCCCCATCTGGTCTGGTGGAGGCAGACCACACTGCTGCAGCACAAGTTTTTTGCTCCCGTTGTTGTACCAGCTTCAACCCCCTGTGCAGCTATGCACGTGCTAATTGAGGGGATGGAAACCACCAGTGAAAGACTGGGAGAAGAAGGGATTCTTAAGCCAGGTCTTATTTTTCCTTTTTGTTTCTTTAGGCAAAATTACTTGCTTTAACTCAGACTAGGTGTGTGCCCTGTAATAGCGAAGGTAATGAAATGCTAGAGATGCACTCATTTTTTCTTCTCAAAACCTTAAAACAAGTCCATATCTGAAAAATGTGCACTAGTTCAAACAGACCTTAGGAGTGTATTGGAATATCCATTAAAAATAGCATCTTCTGATTAATATTCTTCCTGGTGTAACGTCCGTCACTTTAAGGGGAACTGGCAGTATAGTGAAATCTTATTACGCTAGACCAGTTTACTTCAACATTACAATGCTTGTTGAAGAAGCCTGGAGAAAGGCAACTATGAATTTACAAGTGATGACCAAGCAGGTACATCCTATATGCACGAGGTGCAATGAGTCTAACTCCGCTCTAACTTATCCCTTCTGAAGGAATTGGGCAGTTGAAGTGCATCTTCCCTCACATTAGATCCTCCCCAGCTCCTCCAGGCTCATTTCTGAACTGGACTTCTAATTCAAAGCTTGGTTCAAACTTCAAGTGTGTTTGAAGACTGAGCAAAATTACCTGCAGAGAGTTCAGAAACTGAATGACCCCAGCTTGTGTGTGGGGTGGCATGGAGGGATTTTCAGAGAGCAGGATTTTTCTGGGGTTATCTTATTGGTTTTCTTATTGGTTTCAGTCAAAAGGTTACAAGTGAGTGTAGGAGTTCTCTTGTTAACCAAGAAAGCAAAACCCCATAAGAATACATTGCATTATAGAAGATTATGAAACTATAGATGATTCTGAAGCTTGTAAGAACTTCATATTTGCAAAAGTGTAGTAATGGAAAAAGACCAGAAAGGAACTGGAGGCTAAATTAATGGATAGATTTTGGCACTCTTCTTTCTTTGAGGTAACTTGCGCTGGACTCCACCTTTGCTCACTGCTCTGGGCAAGACCCAGCTACTCTCTTTTGTTCTTCTACACTGTCCTCTTGGAATCTCTGAGCTCCATTACACAGCAATGTGCTTTCCAACAGTGAGGGGTTTCTACAATCACAAACATTTAGTTAATTGAAAGTCATCTCTCCAGATAACTTCTCTGTGAGTGGAAGTTTCCTCAGCTGTGTCTGAAAAGGTTGCTTTTGTACCACGGTGAAATTTTCATCAAAAGAAAACAAAGCTTTAATGGCACTGCAAAAACTCTTCAGAGGATATCTTAAATGGATATCTTCAATCACTGTTCCCTCCTCAATGATATAAGGATGCACAGAAAGCACACCCAGGCAAAAAGAAGCAATTATGACAGGCTGAAAAGATGGCAGGACTAGATTTAAACAAAAATCTGGATTCCAAAATCGGGGCTTAGAATTAGCTGTTCCCAAAATCTTTCAGGCTTAAAAAGCAATGAAAATGGTGAAGTAGTTGCCTTGGAAAACGTATGAAACTGAAAAGAAACAAGATAATGATTTTAGTCAAAATGAAGCCTATATCAAGCCTATATCTCAAGGAAAATTTGTGAAGTCTTTGTTGGTTTAATTTTTTTTTTAAAGTCTGCATTTAAGCCAGAATAAAAATAAAAAATTAAAAAAAAAATAAATCAGTTTGAAAGCATTTTCTGCTCCCAAAAGCTTCAAAACATGATCCAAACAGATGTGGAAACAGAATTAAACCAATAAATAACCCACTGTCAGTCTTCTTAATTTAAATTGACCCCTTGCCTTAAGGATTTGAAACCAGTGTAGACTGTTAATATTCGTAAGCTTGTTGAAGGTTTCCAAACCAGTTTGCCACTTTTCTCAGAGACAATACAAAGAAATTCAAAGAAGCTCAGAGTACTGGTTCTCATTTTGTCTCTTTGTCGAACTAAAATACAGACCATGCTAAAACTTTACTTCTTCTACAACAAAATTAGTAACAAACAAACAACAACAACAACAACAAACACAGGTCTTTAAAGTAACAAAAAATAATTCAATTCTCTTGCATCAGTTAGATTGTGAGATTATCAGTAGTTGTGTCACATTTTTTGTTTTTTTTTCCCCAAATCCATTGTGCTTTATTACCACTTGCACATTTTTGGGCTTTTTATCTGTAGAGAAAGTAAAAAAGCATGAAGGCATAGTGAGCGTCACATCTTTGATGCTTTCATACTGCAGGATCAGTGAGAAATAAATAGAACCAGATACAAGGCAAACAGCTTAATGATTTTTTTTTTTCCACATTACTATAAGAAATGCCAGAATCACATTATAAAGTCTGTTCATGGTTAGACCATGGTTAGCCTCGTATCATGCAGACAGGGAAGCGCATCAGAAGAGGAAAGCGCGAAGTTATACTTCCTGAGACTATTCTGTAGCTTCCAACAATGTGAGGTTTGGAGAATTCATAGTAGTCCCAAATGGTTTTAAATGCCATGAATTTGCTATTCCTCTTTCAACTCATGTAAAAAAAGAACAGCTCCCCATGTATGCCCACAATTAACTCTATCACCAATATAAGCACATGCTCACTGTGTTCACACGCTATTCTCATCACTGAGTTATGACAAACTAGCACTTGATACCATAAAGAGGTTAACAACTTCAGAATAATTTATGGCGAGTGCAAAATACTGTGAAAAAATCTCTGAATATGGTTAGATCTGATAGTTAATATCTCACATACATTCTATCTGTGTTTTAAAAACAGATCATTTCATGCATTCACAGCAGTTGCTGCTATTATTTTTAACTTTATTTTCTTTCTTTGAGTCTGTTAAAAACAATTATATTACAATTATATTACACAAATACTGACAGTAGTCAGAAAATTCATAAAAACACAAAAAACTATGCTTTTTTTTCTCTTTCTGTATTTAGAATATATACAGATATGTAATACATACATAAAGGAAAGAAGCACAGCTTCTGATTATTCTCTGTATTCAGAATACACTTTCCTAGTCCCTGAGGCTGGAAAATTATTAATTTTCTTCACAGGAGGCACAAGAGAATGAGGATAGTTGATCCTATGAATAGGACCATAATTGGAAAGTCTACAACCTGGTACGTTTTTATTTTTAATACCTATATAGTCTTAATGATAGGTTAGCACTTTGATGAAGGGCTATCTGTCTCAGAAATGCAAGTCTTAACACTTTGATTAAGGTGAGAGAGATTGCGGTGAAACACACTTTCAAGAACCAACAGAGTAACCTCAGTGTTTCTAAGGAGATAAAGGCAACAGGAAAATTGGGAAAACTACAAGTCATTTTAAGGTATCACCGAATAGCTGGAAAGACCACGTAACTCAGATCTTCACAGTTACCAAGGGCTGGAGGCTAATACTCAAAAAATAAAATAAAATAATAATTAAAAAAAACAAAACACATTTTATAGGGCAGGAAAAGTAAGTTCAAATGGATTTTGAAGTGCTGGAGATTATAAATGCCAAATCCCTTTGATTTAGATATATCTGGTCTTTGTGACTAGGTGTTGTGACTGGGACCAGGCATGCAGCATCCCTTCATTAATGGAGCATTACTGAGAGCCCCTGCTATGGGAGGGAGAGCAGTGCTGTCCCTGCCTTTCAAATAGTAAGAGCCCCCAGAGCTAGATGCATGGGCAAGAGTTGCACCACTGTGCATGAAACAGGCAAAGACAAGAGAGGGGAGGGGAAAATAAAGAAAAATTGTTAAATCAAATGGCAAAACATTTCTGCATCAGTCTGTTAAAAAATCCCTGCATTAAAAAGAGCAGAGGGCTGACAGAAACCACATTGCTATAAACTGGCAGCATATCAGAACATTTTTAAAAATACTCAAAGAGGTGCAAACCACTGAGAGGATGCTGCTGCAAACTGGAAAGCAGCTTGTACTCAGGACGTGACTGATTTTGACTCTTTCTTGTGTATTGACACATTTCCCATGTGAGCCCAAGGTAAGGGTCTCTGCCAGCTGATTGCGAGGAAGCCTGCAGGGACCAGCTTGGAAGTGCAGTGGCTCTCTTTGCCAGGACTAAGGTGATGGCAAGGCCATATGTTTTCTGGGCTGAGGATAGAGTTCTCAGCACCTCTTATGCTTCAGGAAGGGCTGGCGTGCCCCCAGGGCACATGATGAAACCACACATTCATGCAGCAGGCCCAGGGCACCATCACGTGCTATACGGGCCATGAACTGAGACTATGAATTGCCTCTCAGCTTCACCACACACCTACCATGGCCATGACCTCATGGCACGAGGCATTTGGTGGCAACATCAATGAAGAATGCTGCAGCCTCACTGGCCTGCTGCTCCTCTACCACACTCCTCCTTGTCCTTCTTCTCCTCCAGCCAGGCAACAAGGAGCCAGGCAGAGTCGGGCTGGTGGGCTTATGTTGGGTCAGTGCCCGGATGAGCAGGTCAGAGGAAGAAGGTATACCAGCCAGGACTAGGAAGCCTCATGTGGCCAAAGCACAGCTTTTCCTCTAGGCGCAGCTTCTAGGGTCCTCCTCCACCCTTCTCCAGAAACCACCCAATGGGGAGATCTGGGGGAAAGAGCCAGCCTTGACTACACATCAGTGTTTTGGCAGAGGGCAGGGCTGGGGCCTGCCATCACCACTGCCCAGGCAATGGGACCAGCTTGGCCTCCCTCGGCAGCTTCCCACACAGGACAGCAAGGCCTGATGAACTGCAGAGAATGCTTTGCTTGGGAAACAAACAGTGCAGTTACCCTCTGCAGGGATCGCTTTAAGTCACGAACAAAAGACGATAAACAAAACACACAACAGATCCCTGTTCAGGCCTGCTGGGCAATCAAGGAGAGGCTGACAATGGCAAGGCCCCCAGGCTGGGTGCCAAGGACAGTCACCCCCAAGGACAGGCACACGCTGCTGCCTTGCAGAGACCCTGGCCACCTGCCAGCCCTTTTGTCTAGCACGTATCAGGCCCATCCATGCTCACAGACTGCTCTGGCTTTGCCAAAGCTGTGTCTACTGCCAGCCTCCTTGCCAAGAGTTCAGCATCTTCTCTTCCCTGCCACAATTTCAACCATCCCTGTCACCTCCTCCTCTTCCTCCTCCTCTTCCTTTCCAAGGAGTGACAACGCCTGCCTGAGCTGTATGTGACACGGTGTTAACACTTGGCATCCAGAAATGAGTCAGTGAGTCCCTTTGCCCCCACAGTTGTGGCCTGGTTTCCAGAAACACTGGCCATTTCCAGATCACCCAAATGTCAGTTGAATACACCAGATACTGAATTCTGAGCCTCAAATGTGGAAGGACATGCAAGCAAAAGCCAGTGCTGTGCTCCTCAGGCAAACAACTTGGAAGGAAATGAGGGAAGTGGAAATTCTTTGTAAAACACTGATTTGACAACCAAGTGTCTTTGGTTGGATGCAATTATATCCATGCAATTAACAAAAAGTTTCATGTAAACCTTGTTGTTTGTATTTGTTTTTGATGTAGTCCCCATCCTACCTCCCTCTCCTGCCACTATCTCTTTTTTAATAAAAGGAAACTCAAGGACACTAAGTTTTTGACTCCTTCCTCATCTGATGCTCAGGGCTGATAAAGGGTTAGGAGGTTAAGGTCAGTTTGGCTGGGTGCTGGAGCATTTGGATGTTGTCTAAAGAGCTATCCCCAATTGTTTCTGAACAACCTATGAAAACAGAGGAGAATTTCTGTGAGTTGCTGCTGTGTGAGAGGCAGGAAATACTGTGTTTTCTTTGTGTACACCAATATTTCCACTTCCAGTCCTCCACAGAAGGGCTTCAATCAAAACCCAGTCAGCATGCAAGTTCATCAACATAGAATCAACTTCAAGGAACTGTGAGGACTTCAAGGTGCTGCTAATGGCCTCTGCAGTATATGCTTCACAGGAGAGCCAGTTTTTCTCTCAACTACAAAATGTTACAAGCAAATATACACGCTATCATGATTTCTGGTGGATTGAAGCAATGTCTAAGAAACAAGTGCATACATTAGTAGTCTGATAAAGAAGCTAAATTTGGAAATGAACATTCTGTATCACTATCAATGCCCGCTTGCTTTCAGCATTGTCAGTCTGTACAGATTATTGTAAGTCTCATGAATGTAGTACTTTTGAAGTCCTAGATCCTAAAATCATGTTACTTGATAACAACGTCAACTTCTCAGCTCTTTTTTTCTTTTCTTTTTGGTATGAAAAAAAATTAAACAGATCCACACTCAGTCATGTAATTAAATAGCTCGGAACGTTTATCACAAAGTCAGTGTAGTGTTTGAACCCTGGTTTCTACAGCTTTTATTAACAAAATTTTAGCATTAGCAAGAACCCATGAATAATTGAGATTCTGTGGAAAAAAAAAAGAACAGCAAAAAGAAAAAAAAATCTAAAGTTATTTTATTTCAAGGATTTTCAATTTTTTCCATTTCCCTTCATCATGCATACATTTTATTTTCTTTTTAATTGTAAAGAGAATTAATTACTATTTAGTGATAATTAAAACAAAAAATATTTCCTATGAAAAATATATGTATTAGTATGCATAGAGAAAAAGGCAAATTGTCTTTTACTTGTACATAAAGGAACAATACCTCAAAAACCACCATACTTTTCTGTGTTAATTCTTTACTGATTATTTTTATTTATTAAATTCTTTTTTTTCTCCTCTGGTTTTTCCATTTCTCCATGTGTACTCTTATTCCTAGAACTAGTCACCTATATTACATGTGATTGTTCATTTGACGTAAGTGACTTGCAGCCATTCAGATTTAAATTCTGCTTATTAATACTGATTCCAAATGATCATTTTCATTTTGGCTCACACTCACATATATTTGATTCCTGCAGTATTAAGCTCAAACAGTCCCTGCTTGTAGCTAGAGAGTAGTACTTATTTTACTACCAATTTAAAAAAAAAAGCACATTGTAGTTTATTAAACCAAGTCTCCGTTAGTCATCACGAGTCATATAACCAACAAACATGGTTGTCATTTCGGGTAGCCATTGGCTGCTCAGGGTGAGGGTGGAGGTATGTGGGCTATGAGTGGGAGAAAAGAGGTTACTGAGGTTAAAAAGAGGAACGTATGACTATGTCCGCCCCTGGTGCCACCACTGCTTATTCCCTCTTTGGTTTTCACCTCATGCTGCTAGGCACACAGCCAGCACACTTACCCACAGATCAGTTGCTTAGGTCGCAATTTATTTTGTGCCTTTTTGATAATGGATGTGGCTGTGCATGTGGCTTTTTTCAGCACATACAATTTTAATACAGCATAAAATGTTGCACATGCCTCTGTTGCCCATGGTATCTGGCTGACTTATTTAGCTATATAACGGGATGTGTGTTACTAGAGGTTGTGTGACTTCATTTATGCCTAATACACGTGCAGAGATGAGAACACACCCGAACACATGCATATACCTATATTAAAGAGAGGTATCTTCCTACTCGGTCTCCACTGCACATAATCAGTATGGAGGGAGAGCTGTGCACGGCTGACAAATCACACAGATATCAGAGACTGAATTTCCCAGTCAATTCAGGTCGTGCTCCAAATCACCCTCTGTTACCTCCTTACAATAAAACACACTTTTCAGACTGCTGTGTGCATGCCTTTGCCACTGTCCCAAGGCCCTGTTCTTACTTTTTCAGAAAATCTCTGGACAAGGATATTCACCGCTCTCCTGCAACTTCAGCATCACCCACTGAAGACTGCTGACACTGGGACACTGTGATTCGAGTTCTGGTGCTTTCCCCTGAGCATCTGTGTGAAGGGGCTCAATGTGGTAGTGGGCTGCTGCTGCATCTCAAAAGAAGGCTGGCCAGCAGGTGTAGGCTGCAGAGCCAATTTTATTCCAAGATTATTTGACATATTCCTTTAGCTCTACCTCTGACCAGCACTGGTAGCTGTTTCTAGGCACTGTCCCTAGGCACTGCAGAACACACAAGTACTGATTCCTTAACAGGATCAGCTTCCAGCAGGTCAGCACTCCCAGAGAAATCTGTGTGAGGCACTGTGCTGGAAGGGCTGTCCCTGTGGAAATCTTCACTGCTACTAGAAAGAGGAGGCAGTGACTGTCTTTTCCTCTTTGCTCCCTTCCTTATGCTTTTTTCTGTTCACCTCAGGGAATTCTGTTCACTCCCTATTTATTATTAGAGTGTGGAAAGCACTTACTACCTTCCTGGTTGTCCACACTCTAAAGTAACACTTAAAAGAATATAAACAGCTGAAATCTAGGCTACTTCAGAAACAAATAGAATGGCAGCCCTGGTTACTACACCTGTCCCTGAATACCCCCCCTAATACTATTTGTGGTTTTGCATCACATTTTCCTATGTTAAAAAAAGAAGAAAAAGAAACCCTTTTGTTGTCAGCTGAAGAACCCACAAACAAATGGGCAAATCTGACTAACTGGTTATGCAGAGAAAACAATGGAAATGTGTATGCACCAAATGCTGGTGACAGTCCCAGAGAAAGAATTGGAAAAGTAGAAAAATATTCTTTAAGCTCTTGTAACAACAAAATGCACAATAGAAGACTGAAGTGGGAGCTAAGTGTTGACTGTACTTCCTCAAGAGACTAGCAAGCAGGGCAGTGCCTGCCCTTGGGCTGCTCCAGTACTGCCCCGGGACCATACTGCAGCTCTCCCTGACTCTGGCCCTACAGCCCACCCATCAACAAAACAGTGCCCGACTTCAGCCAGAGTTTTCCTAAGTAAAGGCATCAGATGATGTTGCATGGCATTTTAGTGTAGGTATAGGGAATCCTTCCTCCTAATCCTTGCTCTTTAATTATTGTTAACAAAAGTTGGTTAAAATTCTGTCCTTATGTTCAAATACTAGCATTTGTAGTGCCTTTTTTTCTTGATCAAACCGTGAGTTTCCTGGCTACTGTGGTTCACTAGGAAATTCAATGTTACTATTTTGATGTAGAATGTTGACATTTTTGTGGTCATATGTATCATAGCTGAGCTAAACTCAACAGGAAACTGCATTTATGTTTGCCTGTTGGCTTAGTGTGTGTATCCCACAACTATAGCATAGAAACAACAGATAAGCTCATGGGAAACCCATGAAAACCAATTTAGATAGAAGGAACTTGTAGGTGTTATGCCAGTCATCTGGGTATAAGCTACACCAAGAAAATATACTGTAGTTTTGCATTCAAGAATTTGTATAAAATCATGAGCAGTTCCACAGTTTTGGTAACCAAACTGAAGCTGTTTTTACAGTCAGAGGGAAGGAAGCTTCAGAAGAGAGACTTTCATGAAGTTTAGAGCTTGACCTCCCTCTCATATTTTCTTCTGAAGTAGCAGGCACAGCTAATCCATTCCAAGGTGAAAAAATAGCTGCTAGAAAACTATGGAAAGAGTAATCCAGCCTAGGGAGTCAGAAAACACCTGTTTATAAGCCCATTTGTTTTCTGGGAAACCTCACATATCCACATGCTGAAAGGTTTGGTTCAAGAAACTCCTAGGACCGATGCAGCTTGGATGTTGGAAAGGACAGAAGACTTCAGGTAGCAGTACAGGTCCTTTCTATTCCCAGAGAAGAATTCTGTAGCAAGGATGCTAGAAAATAGCAATAGGTCAGGCAGCTGTTGAGCTGGGTCTGAAAACCACAACTTTGTGAAGGGAATCTGTGGAAAATGGCACTGCCCAGCTCACTGAACTCTGAACCTGATAAGAAACTTGTTTCACTTTTTCTCTTTTAAAAGGGGAAGTTCCTATAAATTTCTGTCCTAGAATCACAATAGGAGCTCAAAGAGAAATATAATCTCAAAGAGAAATATAATCTGACAATTACTGTTTGATCCCAATCACTCATTCTTTTTCTCATGCACTGCGGCTCTGGATCCTAGATTCCCTCTTGCCCAGCCTGCTAAGGGGTGCAAGGGACAGCCAGGGCTGTGACTGGGCAATGTCCCTCACTCGCCTTTTCTGTGCCAAAGCTTCTTTTTCTGAATTTGGAAGTCTTGCTTGTTGTGAAGATATTGGAAAGCTCTGCAGAGCCCATCTTATGTTTCATCTAGGTTGATGCCTCTTGCCGACAAGGTCAGAGGACTTGTCAGGGCCACAGACTTCCTCTGTGATCTCCACCTAAACTGCTTGAAAGAAGTACTATGAAACCTGAAGCTCACTTTCTATCAGGCAAGTCTTTATTTACAGCAATAAAAGATAGCACTGAATATTATTAGCCTGACCAGGGGGACGGTTAGAAGCAAGGTTTCCATTTACGTGTGCCGTGCACCTGGCAGCAGTACCACCAACTTCAATTCTGCCACCCCAGCCTCTCTGTCAGCTTTGCCCACTGTTTGTATGGCTTCACACAGCAACAGTGGAGAGAAAAATATATTAAAAATAGGAAAATGTTACTGTCAAGCTCCCAACTTGACAGATGAAACACAGAGTGGAAAGGCAATCTCCAAGACCACGTTTAGCTCAGTTTTGCAATTTCCTACTTCTAAGTTTTCATGTGTCCATTCAATCCCTCTGTTAAAGGAAACCTGGGATACTCCAGGAACATTTCACTTCCTAGCCAACTAGTGCTATTTGATAGTCACATCATGATCATAGTTAAAAGAGCCCTAGAGAGGAAATTTCTCTGAGAATGAGGACACACACTGGGCAGAGAAGTTAACTGGTATGGTCCTGGCTATTTTTTTTTCCCCACAGCAGACCACTCTAAATCAGTGTATGCTGATGTCCTCATATTCACCCATCTGATCCACTAACAGGCTAGCATCATTCTGGCCTAATAAAGTATCTTCACATCAGTTTTGGCTGGTCTGAAAATACTGGGTAACATCACCACTAGATGAAGCAATGCAAATGGGTCATGAAATGAAACAATATTTTAAATCCAGAAAAAAAGGGCTGGTCGGAAACTTTTTAGAAAATGTCTCTTACCACACTATGCCAATTTGCTGTCACTACACGTTTCATGGAGATCTACTGGGTTGCTGAAACTTTCCACTCCGAAATTGTTAAAATTATTTAAGCAATGAGAATTACAGGCAGGTATGTATCCATTAGCTGTAAATTGATTTAAGTTAAGCAGGTTCTGCTTGCCTTGTTACGAGGATCAATCTTATTATTATTCTAACTTACCTTTCCAATTTCGTCCTAGTGGTGGCCACTGTGGAAAAGTCATTAATTTTTGTGCTGGTGAATTTAAGTCTTTCATGCCATTTTGTGTCTGCAGAAAGAAATCCATCTACTCTTTCTCATCCTGAGCTTACCTTTGTTTCTCACATTTCCTGTCTTTGTAAATCTGCTTATTAACACTTTCACTATATTGCCCTATATTCAACACTGTCTCAGTCACACTTCTGCTGAAAGTCTTATTCACACTTCTTTCTTCTCCAGGCTTGATTATTGTAATTTTCCATCTCCATGGCCTTTGCTAGGAGTCTGCTTTTTCATTTTGTGTTGTACAGGACAGAAGGCATAAGGTGATTAAGAAGTTACAAATGCAAGTCCCCATCTTGCACCAAGGGCTGTACTGTCAGCTGCTTGAGGTGCAGCAGTGGGCACAGCCTTGATAAGGAGAGCAGTCTCATTTCTGTGTTGAGCTACTCCCTGGAAACAAAATTTGCCCAGTTCTCACTGTCCAGCTTGAACGTGGGACACCCTTACTCATATTTACACCCTTATAAGGTGTAATACCACAGTACAGATGAAAGTATTTAGATATATAAAGTTTCTTTCTCAGAAATAGATTACATTTCCCAATCTCCCTAAAATGATGGCGAAGACCACACTTGATATGTGTTTAGTAGCCTGGGCAACATGGTGCCTATAGGGATGTGGTATTGCATACAGTTGTGTACGTGGTAGTACTTCAGATTACAATGGAATGTTCTAACTGCAGCAAGAGCAATTCCCAAATGTCTGTGCCAGAAAAGCAGCAAGGAACAAATCTTTACACTCTCATGACAAATTGCAATGGACTTGCCAATCAAACTGATGGAGATGTCCCTTTCTGTCCTAATATTCATAGGGTCTTTGAATAGTCACAGCTATACAAACATGACCATGGTAAATCTGGTGTTTTGTTTTTCTTTAGCTAGAATAGGTCCAGCAGTTTAATATCTTCCAGTTTAGCAGTAGGCAAGAACTTAGACTCAGGTTAGGAAGAACTGCAGAGGGCATGGACAAATCCAGTTCTGAATGAAATGCATTTACGAATCTTTTCACACAAATATAGCCAATCTCTCCTAGATCTCTCTACACATAGTTGTGCATTGTGCAAGAGTTAGAATAAGGCTTTTCATACAGCTGTCTAGTATTTTCTAGAGATTGTAGATTTTAAGGCTATAATAACACAAATTCTGACTTTCTTTGTAAAGCTGCTCTCACACTGTTATCCCTAAATTAACCCCTGGAACATGCATTTGACTAAAAAGGCATTCAGCTTTGATCTGAAGACAATTAAAACTGAAAAACTCCACCTCATTCACAGTGCAAGTATACTTGGCTTTCCTTTTCATTCACTGAATTTTTGTGTTTGATTGTTAGGTGAAAGACTTCTATACTTTCTATACACTATATCAAAGCAGCTTTTGATTTTTCTTTTGATAAAATATTGATTTAAAAGTGTTTCATTGTGAAGTACTTTCTCCAGCCTCCTTTGCACTCTCCCCAGGTAGGCAGCAAGAGGTACAATACTATAGTGCAGGGTATGCTCAGTTGTATTTGGAGGTAAAGTTGCTTCTTACCAACTTCCACCAACGAAAACTAGCCTTTCATTAAGGCAGGGTCTGCACAGCCTTCCACATATTTTCAATTTCATCAGTTATATCTCGTCTTGATTCTAAACAGAATAACTTCCCCTGAATACAACACTTTGACATATGAACACACACACACAAAAAAGCATGTTAGGATATAATGGACACGAATGCATGAAATAGTAAGCCCATGCTAGAGTGGAGGCCTAAGGCTACAGCTGTATATGTGTGCTTCCTTATTGCATCACAATCTGAAAGCTAGTTCCCACAGGACGCTGGAGTATATGGCATGTTGATTCAAGTGCCCCATGACTGATTCCACAGCGGCCACGACATGACAGACAACCCCCGATCTGGTGTAAAACCTGCCAAGTCAAAAGTACTTTCACCAGTTTTGTTTTTGGAATACATTTAACCTTGCAGAGTGAGCACATGAATCTTGTTCTAGAAGCCCTCTGACTTTATTCACTGTCCTTTAGAATCAAAGTCTAATAAGGACAGATTCACTAACAGGATTTCTTTAACACAATTCTTTAAAATAAATAAGTAAATAAATAAAATCAGTTAGCACTTGCCAGAGAAAACATGTCAAAAGCATGTTTAGACATAACACAACCCATGGTAAACCAACTCTACCAACAGAAGACCACAAGGAGTAGGTTCACACCATTCAGAATCCTTGGGGACTCCAAAGGTTTTCCTGTGGGTATTCTGTCTGTTAATTTAAGCACCATACTGACATGACACTTTATTTTCATTAGATGAATCATTTGGCACTATTTGTAGAGTAATTTCAGTTTCTCTTTCGTGCTTCTCATGAAACAAGGGCATCATCTTTAGAATAGTCATTTAGGTTTGCCCTTTTTTTCCCCTCTCCTTTATACTATTCAATTGAGGTGCAGAAGATGACTTATGTCATCATGGACACAATTTAGAATTTTTGCTGGGTATTATTCATATATCTGTTGCTGTAAGACTAATGGAGTTTAATTCTTTATTATTACCCCTAATTCAGCCTCAATACATGAAAGTTTTGACCAGACCTTAGCTATGCTGTTAGTGTTTCCAGATAACAACTACACTTAAGAAATTAAGGCTCTTGTATTTGCTCCAGTACAGTCAGCAACATGCTCACTTTTCAGTAGAGCTGCCCACTAACTCACTGGAATGCTAACAGTACTCCAAAAGTACTCCAACACCTTCCCACTACTTTCCCAACTTGTCAACACCAGGCATGTTTTATGGCAGCTTGTTAGCAAAGACTCCCAGTGCAGACCAGGCTCCTGCAGGGACGGGAGTCTGGCTCATCATATAAGCCCCTGAGCATCAAGAAGGACCATTGCAATGCCAAGGAGCAGTGAATTGCTTGCCTGGGTTTTTCAGTGTGTCTGCTCCTGAAAGAGCAACACTGAGTTCAACACTCAGATTGAGGTCGCAGCTGCCTGCATCTGGGTCCACTGTGATGTTAAGTTTGGAGCAACAGGGTGGTTGTTCATATAAAAAATGAAAAACATCCTGTTTATAAATATTATCTAGAACCTGGAAAAGGATTTTCAGTTAATATTAGCAAGTAAACTACTTGTGTTTAGAGTGGACTTAAAGATTTATTGCCCAAAGATGAAGTTAAGTTATTTATTTTCAGCTTGTGCTGAAACAGAAATATAGGCTGCATGAAGAGCAATCTTGAAATATTTTAGGTCTTCCTCAGTGATTCTTCTCCATCTGAGAACACTTTTTCATGGAAATTTCATTATTTCCAGACTTCTCTTATTCTGTACAATGGACTCAAACAGCAATAAGATGAGTCTGGTGGAGAACAAGGGTGATGGCAGAAGCTACACAAAGATATAACATTGTGATATCACATTGTTGTCTTTTAATGGAGTGGCTACATACTGCTCAAAGCAATCCACATGTGCCCTCGGTGATTCAGGGCCACTTCTGAATGCCTGGTTCAAAATGTCACAAAGTGAAAATGAAATTAAATACTTTTGATAGCAGACGGATTCTACTTAGCTAAAAACATCATAAGGGAAAGAAAAGAAAAAAAAAAAAAAAAGGAATTAACTACACTAGACTACCCTGAAACCAAGAGAGCTCTACAGAACATAGCAGATGTGTGAGACAGTGTGTAGCATACAGATTGATTCCCTTTCCTTTTCCTCTCATATTGGCAATGTCAGGTCAAATCCTCTCTCTTTCATAGCTATGTTTTTCCTGCCACCCTCTTTTTGTTAGTGATTAATGAATTTTAAAGCAGCTTCACACAATCAGCAACATATTTACAACCCCCAACTTGTCATAGGTAATTTCAGAATCCATAGGAAAAAAATAATTGAAATATTCCATAATCTTTTCCTTTCCATCCTCCAAATCTTGAGTTCAATTTCTCCTGGCTGGGTTTTGACCAACAATCAAAGTGTATCAGTGATTTAAACTGTTAAAAAGGAAATAATACCATCCATATCAAAGGCAAGACCATTGCATTTAACACCACTGTTCTGTGGCAAATAATGACTCTGAAGAAAAAGAAATTGCACAGTGAAAAAATAAATGGTATAGTGAAGTATTTACATAGCTTCAAGTATTTGATTGAGTTCCTTGTATATTCAGTAGAGATACTTGTGCCTCCAGTGATGAGGATTTAGATGTTCGTGGAGATGATTCCTTCCATCACTCTCAGGGTCCCTACTGGTACTAAGCTATTTAGCTTTTTGTCTTTCATAAACAGAGCTCTATTTTCAGAAAATGGAATAATATCTAGGATGAAGAGAATTAGGGTCAATTCCTGTTTTTTATATCAACTTCCCAAGTGATTTGAGTTTGAATGTGACCTGTTAGTTCCAGAGGTTCATTAAAGGAGGATGTTCTTTCCTTTTTGCACCTTGACAGGTGTTTTAAAAGGCTAAGCCACAGATATCACCGTGATAAAGTTCATACTGATACCTAGGAAAAACTGCTCCAGGAAGTGCAAAAGCATGGAAGCACAATCCCATATGAAAAAAAATGAGTATATTTGCTGATCAGTTTGTAATTACTCTGCCTCTTGTGTTTACTCATCTTTTTCAGGATGAATCCCTGTCCATGGAAGTTCTCCTTTATCTGATACAACAGACTCTGCATTAAGGGCTTGAGAGAAATGACGCCATCAGATGCTTGAAAGCAGATCTGTGATAGAATTGTACAAAAGCACATATATGTTTATCAAATCTCTATATACAACATTAGGATGTCTTATGCATAACATAATTGTGCTACATGTAACGCATATGAACAGGTGATGAAAAGGAAAGCCCAGATCGGAAAAAATTTCAGCGCAAATGAAATATTCCACCCTTTTGCACAAACAGAGAATTGAAGTACAAAGGTGCTAAGTGACTTGCCCAAATTCATGCAAGAAACCTCTGGGAGACTAAGAAAGTGAACCCAGATCTTCTGAGTTGGTCCTCATTGAGTGTTATAACCACAACCCCCTCCTTCCTCCCCACCTTCTTGCTCAGTCTAGTTTCTCTTTTGATTCTTTTCAAATTTAGTCCTACCTTCTCTTTTACAAGAAATCATATTTTTTTAAAAAAGGGTAACTGAAATGTAAAGATGCCTTCTCGGCTGATTGTATTCCCTCTCGCAACAAATTATACCTACATGATTACGAACTTCTTCATTAACCTCTATACTAGAGAAGATACAACTTAAATTCCTTTGCTCTTCTTTGTAATCAGTTTACAAATGAAAGTGATATTCTGATTGTTCCTGGCAACTCACCCTGGGAAGGGCAATTCCTTAAAGGCCACCTACCCCGTGGAGAACTGGCATGTACTCTCTTCCTAACCTCATGCTGTTTTCATTTCAGGACTCATAACAAATAGGCATTTTTTATTGCACTGCAGTGGGTACACAACCAAAGCATAAAGAATATTAGATTCTTTCCACAGCATGTAGGGACCTGACTGTAACTCTTAGTCACACTGGTGAACAGTGAGTCACCCAAGACCCCCTTCTACTCAAACAAGTCATTACTCACACAGATGCTCCCAAAGATAATTAAGGACTGGAAATTTGTACCTTTGTTGTTAATGTCTAGGAGCTATTCTAAGGAAGGTCTTCCTGCACTTTGGATCAGTACTAGAAAAAATGAATGAATGAACACAAATAAGCAACTCTTATTCCAAAATGCTAACTTGTCTAACTTAACTCTATTTCAAATTCCCGGGAGGTAAGAGAAACACTGAACTCATATAAAATGAGAAAATTCTTCTTGGACTATTCCTCAAAAGCTGTTCTCATAGGTGATAGCAGCTGGCTAAACAAATCAAGGTTCTAGGTGTGTTTGGGACTTTTTTCCATTTTCTTGTTTGCAGTTACTCTCTCTGAACTGCTTTGCTTCTTGAGTAAAACATACATTTTACAGTGGAAAGAAAACTGAGATAAAAGATGGTCAGCCTGTAGATGGGGGTAAACTTGAAGGAATATTTTTAATTAAAAAAAAAAGCTCACTTCAGCTGAGCTCATTTCAGCAGTGGAGCTACCACGTGACTGTTCCAAGAAAAGCCATGCCAATGTCACACAACAGTCCATATGCTACAAGATTTTACAGCCATGCTTGTGGATGCACATGTGGTTGCCTGATTATAGACTGTTGGTGCAAGCTGGAAAAAAGGTAAATATGACTGTAAGACCACTATAACAGCTTGCGTATTAGCAGCTTTTGTTGTTGCTTTGGCTGACATCCTCCCCATGGGAAAAGGAAGATGGCATAACCCAGTCAAGAAGCAACCTTCCACTGCAAGAAACCAGCTACATGCAAGATCATTTGCATTCAAAGCTTGTTTTTTGTTCACTGTCAGAGGGATTAGCAGTTCCCATACTGACCCTTATGTATCTGTTCCATTCCTCCTCCTTCCATTTCTCCCCCCTAAAACTGTTCTTAGTAACTGACACCTATTTGGTTTCTTTGTTAGCAGAGTCAATAGACAAGCTGGCAATTAGACTGAATAGAATTACTTTCTGTTTAAGCTAGATAAAGTAGCCAGAGCTAACAACAGGTGTCCGCAGTGCCTGTAGATGGGGGAAACCTCGTGCTAGAGCACAACTCCAAGAAGCTGTGCCAGTACCTATTGTTCCAAACACACAGCACGTGCAGGAACTGGTGTGGTCACATTAGCATTAGCTGAATGTAACTAACCTCAGCAGAAGCAAGACAAGGCTATTAACTCTGTCACTTCAGGTTAATACCAAAAAGTAAGACCACACCTATCAGCTCATGCCTAAACATGTTGGGCCCAGGTTCCCCTGTCCAGCAGTGGCCAGCAGTCACCTAAGGCAGTCTATAAGCACCACAAATTAGCAATCTCTTCTTCAGCATTCTGCAGTGCAGGCGCTCTTTGAGCTGGAGGGGAAGTTTTGAATTTTACTCAAGTGCTATTTGCAGGTAGATGTAATGCACTACATGTGTTTGAATGCAAACTAAACTATTTGAGGATGCAAGCAGAGAGAGGTCAAGTTATTGTGGTAAAAAGCCCAGCATTATCACATACAGTTTCTCTCAGACAGCATCCAGATGTTAGCTTAGATGTGCCAGTTTGTAGAAATGCAGGTGGATTGGCTGACCAGAAAGAGAGTAGTTATGGGATGGGCAAAAAAAAAAAAAAAAAAAAAAAAAAAAATGGGGCAGGGAGAGATCTTATCTGTCCACCTGCTTTTTTAAAGGCAACTAATGAATTTCAGTCTCCTAAATTGTCTACCTAGGCATTTGTAACACACTGACATCAATGGTATTTGATTGCAATTCAAGGAGTTCACAGTGCAGGTGTTACAGGCCTGGCATTCTCCTTGCTCAACACATCTCTCTTCCCCTCTCCACCTCAGATCCTAAAGCTGCTGGTCTCAGTTCGGCACCCAGCGGGAGCTGCCTCACGTTGGTGGGACAGCAAGAGCTGGGGCTCAGCTCCCCATACTCACACTGTTTGCTCGGAGCAATATGATTCTTTTCTCCCTAACACTTCGATGACACTTGCATAGCTTGTCGTGCCAATAAAGACTCATTTAAACTGAGCAGAAATCACACTAATAAGACACAGAGGAAAAAGTTAATATTAGCTACAGCACAGAAAGTTTTGAAGGAGAGGGAGAAAACTGCTCGTCAAAATTGTACTTTGCACCTAATTGTATGAAAATTACTCCTATCTTGGGTGTACAGCTGTGATCCTAATGACAAGGATCAAGTGGGTAATGAATGAACATGGGATAAACAAAATGAGATTTATGGAATAGAAGTGGAAAAAAAAATGGCAAGAATAACCTCACTGCATTGACAGAGCATTGACTAAGACAGTTGCAGGCCAGCTTTAAGCAACCCCTGTGATTCCAAAATTCAGATAAATTGGATGCTCACTCCTCCACGAGAACATGCCGGGGCACGTAGTTTTACTAATTAAATACGTTAGGTGCAGGTTTCTGATATGATAATCAACGGCAGAAGAGCAGCTTTAGCATTTAAAGCATCTTAATGAGGTGTTAGAACTCTGCCCCTTTGAGGTGGATGGGGAAAGTTTGTACACGCGGCTCTGCCTCAGCCCTGAACTGCAGCGAGGCCAGCAGCGATCACCCCGACGGCCAGGAATCATCGCGAGCTGAATTCCTGGGCTGTTTCTTACCTCGCTCCCTCTTCGTTTCCAACTGCTAGGAAATGTAAAGTCAACGAGAAAAAATAGTCCGACGCCGGATGTACTGGGAGAGGGAATAATACGCCTTGCATCATCAATGTACGCACTTTTGCTTCCAAGTTATTTGAAGCTTCAGTCTATTTAGGCACGGGGGGAGTAAATGGATATTGTGTTTTAACAGCTCTACATTACCGTTTCTTTTGTACGGAACAAAACGCTTTCTTTTCCAAACGGTGGTCTATCAGGCGCTCAGGTGTGATTAATCAGCCCCTATTTGCACAGCGCTTTGAAGACGGAGAGGGCTGTAGAAACGCAACGGGTTATTATTGCGAATGTAAAACTCCACGAATTCCACTTCCTCACTAAGCCAGTCCTGCAAACAACTGTCACCAAACAAACAATTGGAGACATAAGTACATCACTTCATTCCCCTCAAAGAAATATTAACTTCAAAGCCAAGTTAGGACCATTTAAATGCAAGTAACTCTAAAAGCAACAGGAGGCTGAGCAGGAAGCCAGGGTACAGTCGGGGACTGCAGTACAAGTGTCAGCCAAGAGCTATGCATAAGTTGTTTTTCCACCAGCAGCACTAAAACGAAACCTATCCTCTTGTGCAGCTCCACAGTGGTGCACACAAGCAAAGTTTCAAAGGGACAGAAATTCCACGTTTTACCAGGAGATCCTATTCTGACAGGCAAACACCCAGCCCTGCTTCAAGTAATGCTTCTCCGGGCATTCTCCTGCACCACCTTTCCCTGCAGCCAAAGGCCAACTTCTCCACCCAACGAATTTTAACTGTTCAGTGGATCTGGGTCTACAGAGTAAACGAATAAATTCATTTCCAATCTATGTAAAACCAACTTTACACCTTCTTTTAGTTGCACAATCCGTTCAGTTGTCATATTAGTGTATTTACTGCGCAATTTGCCATCGATCAGAACATGAAGGGTGATTTTGGCATATGTTTAACCCTCACCACATCTGCTCCAATCTTATACATAAATTGTGGATAGCATTAGTCAAAAATATCTACAGATGCTCTTTGACCAGCCAGCAATTAACTGTCAGAATGTTGGTACCTCCCAGGAAAATTGTTCTTTTCTTAGTTGCTTTTGTTGTATTTTTTCTTTGTTTTTAATGAACTAACTGAGTTAAAGAAATCAGCTGAGTACCAAAAAATACTTAAGTGCTGTTCTTAGAAAGGAAGAAAGGAGCTCATATTGATTTATTCAGATGACTGAAGCCTTCAGTAAAAGTCCTCTGCTTGTTTTGTGTAAGCAAAAGAACTGTTGACTCACGGGCCTACCTGTGTTCTTTACAAATTGCTCCTGAGGATGCTCTGTTGAACTCTTTGGTCCTTATCTTCTGTGTAGTATTACGAAACCAGGTCTGACTGAAGTCATCAAGGCTGCACTTAACCCTTTGTCAGATGTGGAAAGCTCTGTGATCTATTTTCAGTATGAAGCATTTATTTCTCTGGCATCTCAGCCTAATTTTAGATTTCTCTCTACACTCTCATATTTTGGTGAAAATACTAATAACCAGAACTGCACAATTACTTACGTCAGTCTGGTACAAATGTAATCAACTTGCAGGAAAGATTAGGGGAGATTAGGTGTTTTGTAAAGCATATGCGTTTAATATGAAAAGTGGAAAGAAATGGAAAGAAGAATAAACAGATGCAATGTAAACAGTGAATAGCGCTTTGCACTTGCTGATGACAATTAGCTATATCTTTGATTGAGGTGAGAAGGCATTTCAAGAGCTTTTTCTTCCCCCAGTTTTTCTCCCTGCTAAGGAATGTCGATTTGCCTTGCTGCAGCCACATCCTTGCCACAGGAATAGAAGCTGACATGCAAGAATGCCAGTTAGAAAGTGACTGATTCAAATCGGCTTTCCCATAGGAAAAGTCCCCAGTGAGAACTAACCAAGGCAGCCAGGTGAATGTTTCCTGGATGACCTGTCTGAAACTGACTGGAAGCAGAGGGAAATGGGGTGCTGCTCTCTACTGTGATCTTGTCTCCTGGGGAAGAGGCCTCTGTGCCAGCTCTGTGCTGCAGCCTGCAGTGCTGCCAATCAGCACTGGGGCTCTGATTGTTGTTTGTTCCAGAACAAGGGGTTTGCTATAGCAAGTGTGCCAGGAGAAGCAAACAGCTAAGGGTGTGCTGCATCTCAACCGTGAGATTTGGCAGGCCCTTGCAAGGACAACATCCTCCTCTTTGCACCTCCACCTGTCTGCTCCCTCTATGTGAATTTACAGAGCTCTAAGGCAAAGAAAAATCTATCAATCACAAAGACAACCAGTCAGTGATCTAAATACTTGAGGCAATGCTAGAAGACTCCAGAAGCAGAGACTTGAGAAAATCTAAACAAAAGAAAGGGAAACCATTTTCTTCAACTTTACAGATGACTTTTCTCCCTTTTTGGCTAAATTGGAAGAGAGTGGAAGAAAGATGAAGGACATTTTGCATGTTCGTTTTATACGAGACAAAACATCTCCTCATTTTTTCTCCCAGTTATTGTGGTTATTGCAGCGGTTAGCTCATTACACTGACACCAGAGACAATGTTTTTGGTCTACTGATTTATCATTTCCATATTTCCTTATTCACAGACTGTTGCTTCAGAAAGGTTCAGCTGAGAATGTAGCTGTGGTTCTTCATACTGCACGTCTCGCTGGGAAAGCGTGAGACACGAGGTGTTCTCAGCTACCAGGCCCAAGGCCTGATTCAGGTTTCCTGCTCTACCTGCTCCCATTCCTACTCACACATACAGCTACAGGTTGAGGATGTTAAGTCAAGAGGAATATGTTTTTCTGATGAAAATTCATATTTTCACGCCTCTGTGGAAGCCAGTGCTGATGCTGTCAGAAGAGGCAGGAGCAGTGAGAAACTTCCAGGCTGACAAAAAGCCCAAAATCGAGGTGCCAACCACCCAGCTACCACTGAAGGGATCTGCTGAGGGTTGATGGTGAAGAAGAGGGAGAACGTGGGAGTTTGTTCAGTTTTGAGAAAGGTGGGCTTCAATTACCCTGGAAATCGTGACTCAGATGTTTTCGTGACCACAGCTTGCATTACTCCCAGGAAACTCTCAGATGCTGAACTCACAGTTTAGATACATCAGTGACTCAGAAGTGTGAAGATTCATATTTTAGCACTTGGCAATCAGAGGCAGCATTAAGCCATGTAAAACTGAATGCTGATGAAAATGAAGAACTTACAAGTGTTTCTGACCATTGGTGTGCATTAAAATCACGATTTGAGACAAATGGTTTAATTGTTCTCTGTCATTTATTTTGGGTAACATTTCATGGATAAAATAAGCCTACTGCTCTAAGAAAGACATTTATTTAATACTGCCAGGAGAATCTAAATTTATTTTCGCTTTGCCTTATGTGTTACTGTATAAAAGAGAAATAATCTCCACGAACAATCTTCTACTCTGGACAGCCTTTCTTGAGTTAACAGGAAGATCCCTAAATGATGCCAAAGATGACGTCTTCTATCTCTTTTAGAATAACCTTTTGAAAAGATAGTCTTCTATTTTCTATATATCACAACACAAACGAATTCTGCCCCAATTGCCTATCAAAAATGAAAACATAAAGATTATTTGTATTATTTAATTTCCAAATGTTGTAATTATATTGTGAGTGTAGTGTTATTTGCTGATTTCAACTATCTTTTAAAATATTAGTTTTTCAAGTCTTGTGGTTAAATGGAGATTTTTTTTCCCCATTTGCTTTTTGTAATTAAATAACTTTTCCTGCTTTTTTAAAGATAGCTTTGAATCATGAATGTGAAAAAGTTAAAAAAATAAACATTCGTCCTAGGTTTGTAAATATGTTTGTGTTTATGCGCTGGGGAGAAATGTCTGCCTATATGTGAATGTTATGTCTTGCAGTCAACATCCTTTGTCAACTATTCTTGAGTCACTGGCTGAAAACATGAATACCAATTACAAATTAGCTTCTTCAGTGGCTCATTAGTGGGAACTAATTTTAAACAATAATTTATGCAGAACTGTCTATTTACCTGGTGCTTTGCAATGGATAAAGCATGATCCATAAAACTCATCCTTTTGCCCTGAGGTGTTAAGATCGAACGCATCTTATTAACTGGGAGAATGTAGCACAAAGTGGCATATGGCCTTTTAGCCAGGGTGATTTATGGTGACACACTCCAAATGAGCAAAGAGCTTCCAGTTTCTCTGTGACTATTGTAGCTTTTCTGAATTGTACATAGGTATCTGAACGGAATAAAGCAGTCTCTAATTTACAAATGACAGTTGTGAGATGAATTCCAAATAGATGGTGACATTAAATGAGAACAGCGGATCTGTGGTTGTTCCACTGCTTGTGCTAGAGTGAGAGATGGAAAAAACCCCACAGAGATGCCTTTCTTCAAAATGGGAGAATTTCCCTTATCCCCTCCTACAGCTGCAGGTCCCCAAAGAGACTAAAATCTCTGTGCAAGCAGAATTCTAGGTAAGATTGGGTAAAATCCTGGGGATGGCCAAGAAATGTACTCCATTATGGTGTTTTCTGAGAATGCAAGTTGCAAGTCCCTGAGTCAAGAACATCAGAGCGGAGTTTGCAATGACAGGCTTTCCCCAGTACCCCGCAGTTTCGCATGACACTGCTGGCAGCACCCACCTCCAACCCCACTCCTAAATGACGTGTCGTCATATCATGCTGCAGTTCACCATCATGCATACCTTGTCACTGTTTACAGAATGGCACTGCAAAGTAGATCAGTAAAACCATTCCACCTAACAATAAAAGTGCTTGGATTGCTTTTCACCTGGATCCCACATGACTGTAGTTGCACTATAGAGGGATAACTGAAATACAAAGACAGGATCAGCCTCCAGCAACCAAAAGGAGTTGGAATTTTAAAGCTGGTTGTGCTACCAAAAATAAAATCTTGTGAAGCCACAGACAGGATCCACGTGAAATCTCTGTGTTTGCACCTTTACAAATTTTCCTAACTTAGGAAAGTCTTTGATGTCAGCTCTGTTATTGGTAATAATGAGTGCTCTGTGCCAAACTTGCAAATGTCATTGCAGAAATGCATGCCTAAGAAGAAAAGTTCTTAATTTGATTTTTCAAGCAGGCTAGAGACTGGTTTGCAGTCTCTTACATCAAGATCCCAAACATCTCCTGTCAGAAAAGATATCCTCACTTATGCCCCATAGCTACAGCCGACAGGATCAGAAATGCTGTTTTTTAATTAAAAATGCTACCTCTAAATACAGTTTGCAGTGTATATTCTTGGTGAGAAGCACTTCTCACCTTGTGAACTTTCAGATGCTGCACTGCTGATCAAAAGATTGCAAGCTTTCTCTGATGCTGTGTCTACGTGGGCTAAGGAAAAATGCTCTGGTTTCCACAGAAAGGTTTTGCTGGTGCAGCTTTGCTGGCTTGGAGTTGAAAAACCCATGGTGGCATAAAACTTGAAAATGAAAGAACAAAACTCCTAACCTTTTGCAATCATAGCTTATTCGTTTTGATGTGGGAAGCTATGCCCATAGAGGAACTACCTTAGAAGCATTATCGACACATTATCTATCTTCTGTATTTGAAAACTGTCTGTCACACTCTGCATTGCCTACATCTGGTGTGACCAAAGGAGAAACCTAGTAGCAGATTAATTCACAGATTCACAGCAAATGATTTCAAGATCAGTCTGGATGGGACTTTGAGCAACTTGGCCTACAGGGAGGTGTCCCTGTCTATAGCAATGGGGTTGGAATTAGATGATCTGAAAGGTCCCTTCCAACCCAAACCATTCTATGAGTCAGGTTGGTCTCTTCTCACTGGTGACAGGATGAAGGGAAATGGCCTCAAGTTGAGGCGGGAGGGGTAGGTTGGATATCAGGAAAAATTTCTTTACAGAAAGGGTGGTTAAGCACTGGAATAGACTCTCCAGGGAGGTGGTTGAGTCACCAACCCTGGATGTATTTAAAAATCATTTGGATGTGCTGCTCAGAGACATGATTTAGCAGAGGGTTGTTAGAGTTAGGATAATATGGCTAGGTTGTGGTTGGACTTGGATGATCTTAAAGGTCTTCTCCAACCTGAGCAGTTCTATGATTCTATGAATCAGGATGGGTCATTACTCAGCTCCCCAGATCAATCTCATTCTCTCTTTTTACTTGGAAGACTGAACTCTTACAAAAAGAGTGTTTTGTAAAGTACTTTGGCTAAAATAAGCTGAGTTTCCACTGAAGGATTTATTGTACACTTCTACCAGTTAGTATTTTCAAGGGTAAACAAGCTCAAAGTTTTGGCAAAGGTCATGGCTTTGACCTAATTACAATCAGCCTGGTTTTATCTTGTTCTGCAGTTTATATTGTTACTTACACCTGTTATACCTGTGGGTGTGAAATGCCACCACATGAAAGTACTCACGTTTTACACCCTCCTTCACTTACTTTCCATAGGTGTATATAACTAAATTTGTTTCAAGACAATATACCCAAAATGTTTTGAACCAAAATATATAGATGAGGGTACCTTATTTTAAAGCCAGGCTCAAAGCACTTCTTCAAACCTGACAAACAAAAGTTTTTCTCCTTAAATTTTCCTCAATTTCATTACCATTACATGTACAGCAATCCACCAGCAGAGAAGATGCATAAATAAAATTAGGTTGCTATCATTTTTTTTTCCCCCCAGGAATCTCTAATTTGATGCATCTCCACTGCAATAAAACTCTTACCTCATTCCACCTGGAATAGTTCAGTCCAGACTCCCTGGCCTGTTCTAGGGTACAAAGTCCTGAGTGAAATTGACAGTGAAAGGGTCCTCAGAAGCCCTTGCCATGCACACAGTGACTGTGTGTGACTTTGCACTATGACTGCTCACCCCCAAAACAGATTAAACTAAGATGTTCATCCCATCTGTGCTGCTGTGAGTCCATTTCCATACTGACAGGCATTAAGGCAGGAGAGGCAACAATGGCAATGCTAGGCATATCTCATCTAGCTGTTCTCACCAGGGTGAGGGTGGAGGTGGCACAAGATAGGAAAGAAAGGTTTATGTATGAGAAAGCTTAGAGGGCAATCCAAACACACAGGTAAAATTAGTCCTCATCCATAAGAAATTGAAAAATCATAATAGAAATAGTTTCAGTGACTTTACTGTAACACTTGTCACATTTGATAGTTTTCTAAAAGGTTACACTGTCCATTTTCTTCTTGTAGAAACCCAAGGAACAGCTTTCATGTTAAAAATACAGAAAGTATCTCTGTGGTTACAGGGAAAACCATGAGAGCACAATCCACAACTGTTCAAATCACAAGAACACATCACTGCATGAAAAAGCACACAGTTTTATAACAATCTCATGACTCTGGGAGGCAATACTTAAGTCATTTTGTGCTGGGAATTGGTACTACACTGGCTCCATTGCAGCTTTGCTTAACAACGTGAACTTGCCTTCAGAACCTTTGAATGCGTGTGCCACCAGCAAGATATAATTCCTGACGTTGCCAAACAACTTTTCCCTTTTCCATGATGCTGTTTTTCTTAGCTTTTTCACTCAGTTTGTAACTTAAAGCAGACAATAAGATGCTCATAAGCACTGCAGCCCTTTCCCAAGAGCAGGCTATCAATTTGCATGAAAGCAAAAAAAAGGAGGACTCATCAAATTGTCATCGCATCTGTACAGAGCTTAAAAAAAAAAAAAAAAAAAAAAAGTGTCTCTTTTTCTTTTTATTCCTTTTATTTTTTATGGAGGTTTTCCCTGAAGCCTCAGCTCTCATACACTGTTCAGCTGTTGCTGTGTTTCTTACGGAGGCCCTGCGGATTACAGGGGTCCCTTTCTTGCTGAGACTCTCTGTCACTGGCAGAAAGATAGAAAGCTTCCAAATGTTACTGCATGCTGCATTATTTCTCTTTTTCTCATCCATCATGTGTTTTCAGTTATGTGTGTATGTTGTTTCTTTGAGACTCTTCTAAAAGCTTTTAAACTTCTCAAGCTTTCAATCAAACACTGAGCTGAACATTGTACAGACCTCCATTCTGACAGATCCCAAAGAAAAGGGACAGAGTTGTTTGTAGCAATCAGGAGCCCACGAACATGAGCATGCACACAGACACACTATGGGAAGCTTTGCAGGAGGAAAGACTGCAGGAAGGACCCATGCAAGCTGAAATTTTCACAAACATACAGTGCCTTTCCTGCAACTTTGGTTTCACAGTTTGTCACTTCTAATAATAGTAAATGACCACAGAATGGCAACCAATGTTTTTGAGAAGAGAATATTTGAACTTCTATGCATATATCATGAGGAATTAATCTACATGAATCCCAGCCCTGTTCTAAGGGAGTAGGCACTGCTGTCCATCAAATGAACTGTGGTGTATGCTTATTGTAGTAACATCGCATTTTTCTGCCAACAGCCTGTCATTTCTTTTTCTTCCTACTTTGCAGACGGCTGGTACAGAAATCTGCAATTCAGTGACTGTCCTAGATTCATCCGCTGCTGCACTGTTAAATCACACATTTGATGGAAAAAGACAGTCTAAGTGTTCAGTTCAGCTATGAAGGCTCAGACACCAGATCCAGCTGTTCCCATGCAGCACGTTTTGATAGATGATACAAACTTCAGACAAAAAAAAAAAAAAAAAAAAACAACAAAAACATCTCCCAGTGCTGCAGTGCATTTGACTAGAAACATTTTTAAAAGCATAACTTTTTAATTAAAGAAATGATTCAAAACTTTAAAATCTTAAACTTGCCTTGAAAGATATGGGAACTATCTGCTCCTTTTCTGCAAAGCAAGGATGGACCTCTTGCCCCCATCTTCTTTACTGCACTACTTAAAGGTCTGATTCCAGCAGCAGCTTTTACAGAGCATCTCACTCTCCTCACAGTCAGAGACTGGGGCTACACTGTGTCTCTCTCAGAACTATTCTGGAATAAACACTGTGAAAATTAACAGCTCTAGAAACTTTTCCAGAGTACATTTTCTCTAGTTGTAAACCTTTCCTTTCTATCACAACCAACAGCTGCACTTCTGAAGCTACAGAAATATAATAGGTGCAGGGAAAATAACATGCCTGTGCAGACCTTGTCACTACCACTATCATTTCACTGGGAAAACAGATAGCACAACACATTTCCAAATCAGAGCGTTAGTTAACCACATATGGGTTTGATTTGTAATGAGAGCATCCAGTCAGCTGTTTAGAAACAGCAACATTTGTCACAAAATGCTCTCCTTCGTTTCCCATTCAATGCCAGTCTGGGAAATGAATGAAAAGAATGAAATGTTGTTTGAAACATTTCTACAAGCACTGCTTCAAATCCAGCCAGAATGACCCTTACTGTATTACACTGATTTGATCAATGCCGCCCTTGCAGGCATTGCTGCCAGGAGGGATATTGCAACTCACCTGCCCTGGAAGGACTGATAGCTTAAACAACTCTGGGGAAGATGTTTATCAGACTCCTTCCAGAGGAGTCAGAAGCTGGAGGCCCTGGCTGCTGCTTTGACTCCTGCTTCCCTCTGGCTTTCTTCACTGAGTGCTTGCAGCTTTCCTTAAGTCCCTATTACTCCAGAGGGAAAGCGCTGAATGCAGCACTGGCTGCAGAGACAAGCACTCGCTCTGGCAGAGGTGAGCCCAAAGGAGACTGGCCCTGCCTGGCAGCGGACCCCAGGAGCACTCAGTGCTGTAATAAATAATGCAGGGCAAGTAGAGAGGAGGCATGAGACGTGGGAAATGTGATATCTCAGTTCTGAGGCCCAGGTGGACCAAGTTGGCAGTCTTGGATAGAAACAGAATAAGTGTGAGAAATCACTCATCCTTAATAAATATTATCTTCATAGGCCTTGCTGGTTGTGAGAAGCATTCAGCTTCAGCAAGTCATTGAAAACAAAATGTGCATTTTTTCACTTCAGAGGATTTAGGATTTGATTAAGTACAGAAAGAGGGAGCTCAGCAAGTAAAAGGACTAGACTCTCACTTCAGGGAATTCAGGTCAAGCCCTCTGCGAAATGAGTTCATGTCTCATCTCTGCATCTCCAGTAGATACTAACCCACATCACAAAACCACTGTAAAGGATTTGGCACAATATGGCATGTCTGAGGATCCCTGCTCAGAAAGGCGAGGAGGGATGGAAAAGGCTTGGCCTGCATTAGCTGAGGACTGTGTTGCCCCTCAGCTGAAAAAGCCAGTCTGAGGAGGTCCAGATAAGAAGGGCTGGATACCTTCAACCTGGAATCATATCTGTAAGTCAGAGACCATCTGAATTTTATTTTATACTTGAAATTAAATCCCTTCCCATCTTTCTAGAGATGGCAGCATTAAAGAGGAAGACCAAGATACCCTGCATGGGTCTGTCTCTCAGAGCAAAGGGATGGTAAGGGAAACCAAGCCAACATGAACATACCATAGGGCATGTCCAGCTGACATCCAGTCTCTGTGTTCAAGTCCTCTTGCTGCATTGTGGCACAGCGACCACTTTGCAGCTACCAGACAGGCTCACAAAATTTCACATACCATGCTGAATCCACAGCTATGTGCAGCACTTGGAAAAGCAAAGGCAAATCAACAAACTTATATATCGAGTGCACTTAAATTAAAATATGTAAGTGACGCAGTACTCATGGGGGACCCAGGAAAACCTGGTTTCTCCTTCTCTCTCAAAGTTTATTTTATTTGTCTCTCCTCCCAGTCTCCTCATGGTGTGGCAGGCTTGTGGCAGCTGCATCTTAAACTTATCTGGGAATATCTAGAATTGCCACGAGCACAGCGCATGCTCACAGTGTGTGGCAAAATTCATTTTTGGGTAAGACGTGATCACAGAATCACAGATTTGTAGGGATTGGAAGGGATCTCTGGAGACCACCTAGCCCAAACCTCCCTACTAAAGTAAGCTGTCTAGGACAGGTTGCACAGGAAAGTATCCAGGTTAGTTTTGAATATCACCAGAGAAGGCAGCTCCACAACCCCTCTGGGCAGCTTGTTCCAGTGATCTGTCACCCTCACAGTAAAGAAGCTCTTTCTCATGTTCATTTGGAACTTCCTATGTTCCAGTTTGTGACCATTACCCCTTGTTTTGTTGCTGGACATCACTGAAAAGAGCTTGGCTTCCCCTCCGACCCTCCTCTCATCTTATCAGTCCCAGGTCCCTCAGCTGCTCCTCATAAGAGAGGTGCTCCAAGCCCCCATCATCTTTGTAGCCCTCCACTATTATTCCTCCCTGTGTGTAGGACTCTACGCTTGCCCTTGTTGAACCTTATAAGGTTCCTCTTTGCCCAAGCCTCCTGCCTGTCCAGGTCTCACTGAATGGCAGCACAGCCTTCTGGTGTGTCAACCACTCCTTTCAGCTTTGTCATCAGCAAACTTGCTGAGGGTGGGCGCTATCCCTTTTTTGTGATCACTGATGATCACTGATGAAAATGTTGAACAAGATCAGACCCAGTACCACTGCCTGGAGAACACTGCTACTTACAGGCCTTCAACTAGACTTAGCTACTAGTAGCAATCCTCTGAGCATTACCACTCAGTCAGCTCTGAATTCACCTATTTAGCAATCAAAAATGTGAACAATGGGTCTGAAGATATTTATTAGCTTCCTTGTCAACCTCCCCACAATTGGTAATTGAGGGCTATTCTACAACACAAATTTGCACTAAATTATCAAGGTTGTGTTTAATTCACACTTTTAATGATATTTCTAACTTGAAATACTGCAGTTCCCTGCTTATTAATGTAAACGTTATTAAACACATTACTACGAGGGGTAGTTTTAAAGAGACATTCTAAACTGTTGAAAAAGAAGATGTAACAAACACGATTGTGAATTAAGGCAAAGCACACTATAACTTTAACTTAAAAAAAAAGTCCATATTTTCCTTCATTTGATAACTACCTATGTTTGGTGTACTAATGCAATCAAGAAAAATGTTTTAACACTGAAGTCTTCTCAATACATTAAAGAAAATGTTCTCTTGGACTGACTCAGAAAGATTCTATAAGTATATCCTTATTTCTTATTACAAGACCAGTATCAACCAGTGGATATTCTTCTAAGTAAGCACATTACTAAACAGTTCTTCAAAAATATGCTGACAGTTCTGCTTCAAAAACACACAGCATTTCTAATAGTATTGCTATTGAATTCAGTTTTACATTTTCTGAAGAGTTGCAGAACGATTTGTTGGCTTGACAGCATACTTTTCCTTGCACCTTTCTTATTTAATCCTGACTCTTTTTACAAGGTCTGACTTCAAGGTACTTATACTCATTCACTCCTACAAAGGTACATGTAATTGCATTTTAAAGTTCTGCTACAACTGCATAGGTGAAGTAAGATGCATTTGTACTGACAGCCAGTTTGACACACTCCTGGCAATTTTGGAGGGCTCAGTCTTCACAGTGTAATCTAAGCCATGATTAATAAAAATAAAACAGATATGCAATTGCTATGGAGTAGCCATCTCACATAGGAAAGGTTGTGAGTTTGGATGTTCGTGAGTAGCGTTTGCTTAAAAATAAGAATTAGTTTACTTCACTGTGAAAATAAGCCAGCACATATTTTTTTTTCAGGTAATATAAATTTTCTCGGACTTTATAACTTGGTCACCTCTGAAGGTCATCATCTGAAGTCTTGCTGACTAAAGTATCTCATTGAACTCCTATATTCAGGATACAGAGCAGATTCGTGTGTTAATTTAAAAAAAAGAAAATCATATGCATCTGGCCCCGAGCTTCAACACTTTATAATTTTGACTGTAAATGCTTTAATGACTTCTTCACAATTATGAACAGGTTTACCTTACAGATGTGAGGATGTGCAGATGCCCTCTAGTGGAGTGTTTCTGCGAACTTTCTGCAGCCATGCCCTGAAGACGTTGCCAAATAGGAGACCACCTGCCTTCCTCTGCACTGCCATGCACAATAGAGATAAAACACGGTGCAGACAGAAAACAGAGAATGCTATATATAGCTTCAACTCCGAGTAAAGCCAGGTTGAGGCATGACATTGAATCAGACAGCTCTTTTTCAGACATACTGCTCTTTCAAACTTAATGAAATAAAAAAATACCTCCAACTTGACCAAATGTGACATAATCTCCAGGTCCTCAGAAAGGTGGCATTTCCCTGTGAGTCTTATTCTTCCTTGACAATTATTTGACTTCTTTGCCTACCCATTCCCTTCCAACACTGACCTCTTTTACATGACAGGTCAGTTCTTCATGAGAAGCAACCTCCAACAAGGGATGGCCATCAGATGTGTGCCATGCTGACAGAGAGCATTGACTCCGACAAGAACGGGGAACAAGACATTCTCTCCTGTGAAAAAGGGTCTGAAGAGAGCTTTAAACAATATCAACCAGCCAAAACATAAGCAAAATGTTGGGAGCAAAAAGAAGGGAGCTGGATGGCAATTTTCCCACAGGGCTTTGTTATAGGTCAGCCCCTGGTAAGGTTATTGTCTGGCTTTGTTTTCTCATATAGCAGCTGAAAATATAATAAAAGTTAAGTACGAGTGATCTACATATCTGCTCCTAGCAGTATAAAGCAGATAGTACTTTACAGTTCTAGCCACACAGGCATACCTGATGTGTTCACCCAGTATTTAACTTGTTACCACCCTATGATAGTGGAAATAAGCTGAAAAATCCTACCCTCCACACTTCACCTACTGCAAGCGGGTGCCACTCACAGGAACGTGCATGTTCAGGAAGCAGATTTCCCTGCCTTTACAGAGGAATCACCTTAAGACTCCTGGAAAATATTACTATTTTTAGCAACCTCAGCCACAAAAGCAAGGACAAAAAAAAAAATCAGTCTATCTTTGATCCTGTCACACCTCCTTGTTTCCAATAAGTGTTTCTTATCCTGTCTTGTCAATCCCAGCCATAGGAAGAACATCTCTTGCAAGCACAGCTGTAGCAGTTAAAGAAGTTACTGCAGTTGGAGGCTCTTCAAATTAGCCTGACTCAGCTTGCATTGTGAAACAGAGGAGGACTGCTAGTGCAGCTGATTATTCAAATTCTGCACGGGGTTTTAATGAACAGATGGTGCAGTGATGTCTTATACTACATTAGGTGGCTTTGTAACAGCACTCTTAACTACAGCCTTAGACTATAAACCTTATCACTAGCTATAACTAGATTAGATATAACTAGATTGGCAGTTTAGATTAAATTTTTTTAAACTGATGTTATTTGTTCCCAGTGTACTTGGAAGATCTAAACACTGCTCTTTTTTTTTTCTACCTACAATACAATCATTTCTGGAGCACTTACAGTAAATGCAAAGAGAGCTACTCACATCTGAATCCTGGATGGAAGATCAGTAGTCTGTCCAGTCGGGTATAATGTTACATTATCAGTCAATCAACATTGCCATTTAAACTGGGAATGTAAAATCTTTTACAGATAACCACTAAAGGTTTGCACAGCACCTAACACAACGATTGGTGCCACTAGCATTATCAAACAATAAGTAAGGCCTTAAGATCAATATAAAAGATATAGATGAATTGCAAATACTGTTTTCCTTGAAAGCAGCATCTCTTGAGAACTGAGAAAATGCTGTGTTCCTGATACCCTCAAGCCCTTAAAACCATGTCCTTGGCAATTTGGTCAGAGCATACCAAAACAAGATGAGGGAACGAGGAGAACCTACATGGATTTAAGATTTGCTCTGTCTCTTTCTGGGAATGAATCATTACAGATGACCAACACATGGAGAGGGGAGGACAAAGGCCCCTGAGGTTGTCAGACACTCAAGGAATGGTGTTATGAAAGCAGACATCTTATAAATAATTATAAAAAAAATCTGTTCCGTTCTTTCACACTGACCCCAGGTGGGCAAGCCAGCCCCTTAAAGATGGTCTTTCTCTGCTCAGTCAAAAATAGTAAGAAAATGTAGCATTTGACAAAGAATCTGCAGCATTTGCAAAATACATTTTTCAAGTCTAACCCAAAGTAGCTGCTTAATAAAGTATTTAAGGATATGAGCTTCAAACCACTTGCCAGCAATTGTTATTATACAGAAAGTTCATTAGTTCTTCTACATTTTGCCATTTACAACTATGTCTCTAGTAAGTGATTTTTAAGAAAGGATCAAGAGGGAAAACACACAAGTGCTTATTACAGCAGGGCAAGAAGCTTTGCTGTAAACAGACTTACAACACTAGTTGTGATCGTGTTTGTATACTTCTAGTTGTAAGATCCATCTTTCATTATTTCAGTTACAATTTCAAAATTGTTCAGTAAATCTCTGTCTCTCTGCTATCAACAGACATCAAGGCTACTCACTACAAAAAAGGATGATCATTCTCAGTGAGAAAAAAGGACATTCTGATCATTTGTCTGGTTGGTGTTAGTAGTACCTATTGCGTTTTTTCATTTTGATATTAATTTTATAAAGGTGCTTTTTTTTCTTCTTTTCTATAAACTCCTTTTCTCTTCTGCATTCCTACACAGATTTTTTCCACCTACCACACACACTTCTCTCATACACTCATTGCATGTACCAGCCTTGGTGAATAGAACTGTATTCAGGCCAAGAAATTCTGCCAGGTCCAATACAGCAGGCATGCAGTGCTGCATATCATTTAGCAAATAAAAACACAGTGTTTGCAACCGTGGCATGGCTTATCTAGAAGCACGAATGCAGCACTAGTTTGAGGGGAGCAGTCTGCAGGAACAAAAGTTGGGGCTATTTTACAGGAAATAGGATTTTTCCTGCTTCAGATTATGCTCTCAGGCTTTTAGACAAGACACCAGCTTCCAGAAATGCAGACAAGTTATTTTAAGCAGTTCCTATTCCTTGGTCTCCCATTGGGTATAGCTACAAGCAAGATGCAGGGTTATGAAGAGATAGCTGTGCTGCATTTAGACATGTTAACTTAGGCACCAGTAGCCATGTAAGCACAGCAGCATGCAGCTCAATGCAGGGCTAATTTGCCCTGCTGCTTGTTTAACACCAGCTTGAATAATTCCACAGTGATTTGCAGTAGCCATACCCAATTTCAACATCAGTTTCAGCCAGCTACAGCTTTCCCTCCTGTAATTGAGTTGCATACCCTCCATGTGCACTTGCAGCTTTAATGGTTATGGGCTCTTATTTATGGTGAAACAATCTGTCTGGATGTGGAAGGGGATTAAAATTTCTGTTCTTTGGGCATTTTAGGGACTGCCAATGAGAGTGAGAAATCATCAGTATTAAGCTAATTAGCAAGTAAAACTGTTGCATAACAGTAACTCCAGCTTGTGTTTAGTTATTTGCCCCATCTGCAGTCTCCAGCCCTGAGACCAGAGGGGTTTAATTCTGCAGATTAAACCTGTGTAACCCTCCAGACAAGAAATATCTGTAAGAACCATGAAAAACTGTACAGAGTTATTAAATGAAGGGAAAAAAAGAATAAGAGGTTTTTTTTTGTCTATCAGACAAACTCAGGACCAGGGCACTGGGAAAAGCTGTGTCTGTCAGAGGTTGTATGCTGTTTATGGGATTGCACTTACTGCATCCAGCCTCAGGAGTACAAGAGACTGGGAGGGAAGAGCAATACCTCCTCTAAAGGGAACGGCCACTACAAAAAAAATAAAACAAAATTAAGAAGTGAAGATGACTCAGACTGAAAAGTCACAATGAAGCAGAATTCAGAAGGGCAAAGCCACCACAGAGCCCATCAAGCGAGTAATGCAACCACATGTCAGAGCCAGAGGCAACTTCACGGCCACCAGCTCAACTGACTGCCTCAGGACTCATGCAAAGAGCCAGATGCTGTGTCTGGGAATCCATCTTCCACAGGTCGGCATCAAGGTCCCAGGACTGTCATCTTGAGAAGAGGAGCAGCAAATACAATACAGTGACATAAAGCAAAAGTTGAACTGGACTGTATTTGGTTTTGTCTGTTTTTTTGTACTGCACTGAGTTATAAATAAAACACCTGCTTTTGACATGCTTTTGCCTTGCTACATGTCTGTCTTTGCTTATAGTAAGAAAAAGAAAAGCCTTTCAACAAATATTAAGAATGGGCCCCAATTACTCTTCCCAGCACTCATTGCCTCAGGCTTGGGAGCCCAAGGAAACCATCCTCATGTTCTCCTTTGCAAAACAAACCCTCAGATCACAGGATGATGAGGCAAACAAACCCCTCCCTGTCCTGCAATAGAGATAGGCCAGAAAAAACATAAGAAACATTTACCAAGCGTTCTGCCTTGCACTTCTTAGATAAGGCAAAGAGACTCTGAGCCATTCTTGATTTCAGTAATCAAGAACTCAGCCAATGACAATTAAAAAAATCTACCTCAAAGGCAATACCCATTCTTGGAGGCATGTTCATCTGGGAAGAACAAACTTTGAACAGTCAAGTAAAAAATGCCACGTTATTTACAACTAAAACAAAAATGTACCAAAGCGATCAACTCCAAAATCTTTGCTTGATATTTTAACAGAATCACAACTCAAAGGTGAACTCAAAGTTGACCTTACAAATGACTCAAACAGTCATGTCACCACACTTCTATCACTGCAAAGCGTACAACTCCTGAAGCATTTCCAGGGATGAAGTTTGCATTCAAAATTGGGAAATTCAGATATTTTATAGATCTGTAACACCTGGTATAGGGAAACAGCTATGTTGTGTAATCTTCAGCTATTTTTTTGGGCCATTTTTACATTGGTAGGTTGGTGACAGTGATGTCTGAAGATATGACTCAGAATTCCAGTGAAAGAAATGTAGGATATCTTGCATGAATGCAGGAAACACCACATGCCTGGGATTTGGGCAAAATTTATTCATGTGCCACACCTGGGCTACAAAGATCGCTTCCTGGAACAACCTAGCTAATCGTCTTTGCATAAAGTAAAATGTTGCTTACCCGTAATTACACACACAGTTTTGCTGCCTTGTGAGAACACATATGGTGTGTACATATATAATACACCAGACTTAAAGTAGAACTGCACAAAAGGAAACTTTGGGAGATGCTGCCCTAGAGCAGCTCCATCCAGCAGGTGGTACAACAGGCAGTGGTCTTCGCTGAGAATCCCACAGGAGGAGAGATCCTTGTGTCCAAAATAGAAATCTTCATCCTAGATGCAAGAAGTGTTTTTGCTTCAGTATCCCCATAAGGAACCCCTCAAGTGACTATGAAGCAGCAGGCTGGATCAGGCTAGATCAGAGATGATGTGGCAACAGCGACAGCGCTGTCTGCTCAGTAATTCCCGGAGCTGATGTCTTGGGGTGGCAGCGAGTTGCACTGCACAGCCAGGGCTGGCTATACTATAATCTAATTTACGGAACATACTGTATGCAAGCATGTCTGAACCTGGGATCAACAACATGAGGAGAAGTCGCACAAAGAGCCTGCTGAAAGTTTAAAACAGACAATAAAGATAGAATTCACTGACAGGCTAAATATTCTGTTGTCATTAGGTGGAGTGTACATTGATTAAAAAATCCATGAATTCAGTCAGGCTGTATGATTTATATTTCTTGTTAATTGTGCCATACTGCTTAGAGTAACTGCTAATGCATTTAATTGCTGAGACACCTTGTGAAGATAGATACTTTCTACTATTTAGATATAATTACAAAATAACTCCAACTTTCACAGATTCAGAAACATTAATCAGATCGTTTATGCAAAGAATTAAGAAACTAAGTGCTTTTTTGTAAATAATTATGAAACTGAGAGATCACCTGACTGCCCTCCTGTTTATCTATACAAAACAAACAAACAAAATAAAACAACAAAAAAGCCTTAAAATCATCTGATGTAAAGTGATGAGTGCTTTAAAAAGCAAAACCAAGAGAACTCAAAACAATTACAAGGATAAATCTGAAAAATATGAAGGAAAAGAAATTGTTTGAAAATATGTTTCCATCTGTCTTAACACTGAATCGTTTATTTTATGTAGTCACAATAAGAGAGACAAAGGTAGTGATATCTTTTCTGTTGATATTCCTTCAAACTCTTTGTATTTCAAAACCACAGAATTTACCTCTCTGTACAAAGATGAGTTAGGAGTTGATCTTAACATGAACTTCTAATGAATCACCTACACAAACTCCTTCTAACGTGTTGTGCCCCAGCTCCTAAAAGTGAAATTGCATCAGCAATTCCAGTCTCAGTATGAAATAGGTCCTGCATAACCATGAATAATGTAAAGACTATATCTTGCTCTGCAGATAATGTAACCCAAGGTTAAGAATGCCTGAGCCAGCAATATCAGGTGATCTGCTCATGAACATGCTTAGCACCAGTGAAAACAGGAACACACCGTTTGCACTAAGGCTGTCAAAACATGGCTACGTATCTAAACTGAAGTAACTGCACTGCATATTCTCCTTGTGCTTTCTTACACAAAATTAGATTAGAGCAAAACTGATGTATAATCTAATTCTCTAGTCACACCTGTATTTATTTTGTGGACATTTTGCTCAGTGAGCCAAGAAGAACCTAATTCATTCATTCCTTCAGGTTTTAAGCACAGAGCTATTCACTTTCAAGAAGTGAAGGAGTCTAAGTGCATCCTTCTTCAAGATATTTAAAAGCCACACTTTGCAACTATGAATGTTTCCTTAACAATCAAGACTCAGAGATGTTTCAGTTGAGTCTGAAACACATTCACATGGAATCAACCACACGACACATTTGGAATGGCAAGGTGCAGTAAATACTGTTTAGAACTCCACCACCAGAAGATACGTGTTTAGCTGAGCAGCAGAACAAACACTTATTAAAAATAAACAGAATTGTAAAAATCAATTTTGATGTTAATCCATAAATGGTAAAGGAACTAAGTGTATCACAATAAATTATTAGGAATAATAAGTTGAGCATGAGCTTCAGAAAGTCAATCGTATGACGTACAATTTGTTCAACAATTTCAAGTTGAGCATGATGTAATTTCAAAGATTATTTGATTCATATCTTTACCATCTCCCACTTGGTGCTCTCTTTGCTCTTTATTCAGTTAATTCCACAGTTTTAACAGCGTTCAATTGTGTTATCCATTATAGATTTAGCACAAATCTCACAGTACCTGGTGTTCTCTTCACATGTCAAATTTCCAGGGCTGAGTGATCATCTAGTCAGCCCAATACTCTTTTATCTCGAAGAAGAAGAGATTGTTTCCACTCTTCAGTACAGAAACTAAATCTTGCCATTACCCTATGTATAATTAACAAATGTACAGTTAGAAGAATGGAGTGGCTAGGATGGTATTTTACAGGATTATAGATAGAAAGACTATCACAGGGGAAAGAGACGATCAAAAATGAAATGCTCAACCGCATCCCAGGCTCTCAGTAAAAAACCTCATAAGGAGCAATCTGCAGAAAGAGACCCTTCCCCACTGGCAGTCAGCCCTTAAATGGGATCTAGGAGAGGTGCAGCCAGGCTCCACCCCTTCTGATCACACAGCTGAATCGCCTTCACCTGTGCTCTATGGCTGACTCAGTGCTTGCCTCAGGTGATCAATCAGTGGTTCAGCAGTTCCCATACACCCTAAAGGTACTCTAATTTACTATTACACAAAATCTAATCATTTGGATAACTTAAGTCATGCTTTTTGAATGTTGGGAAATATAAAATAAACTTTACTATTGGCAGTTTCTTAGATAGCCCACTGGATTTGTTTCAGCTCCCAGTAGATAAAACTGCATTAGTTTCCAATGACTTATCTGGATCAGAATCACACTGAAATAAATCCAATCAATTTCTTTAAAGATTCAGCTTTCAGTGAGTATGTAAAATAAAACTATCCATTATTTGGTCTATTTTCTTAATTAGCAACCATTTCTTTCTCTCATCTTAAAGAATACTACCACCATGTCACTTAAAAATTAAGTATTCAACTTCAAAAACACAGTTAAATTTTTCATATCTTGAATAATTTTAACTTTTAATGATGGAAGCTGGAAAGTTTCCCTGTAACTCTTACAGTTAATATCACTGATGGTCTGCATCCCTGACTGGTGCCAAAATATAACGAAGGTTTCAAATCAAGACTAAACTATTAAATTAGGTGGAAGTGAACAGCTTCCTAACTGAAGAGAACAGAAAATATAATAAAGGACAAAAAGGAGACAAGTATATTGTTTGGGAGTGAACTGCCTGCAAACAGTGGATTGGTGTTAAATTCTGAACTTTAGTGAGCGGGTGATGAGCTGGGTTCATCTAACACCAACAAACATGATATAGCTACAGGGCATTTCACCCTGGTTAAATATCAGATGAATTAAAGGCTATTGCCAGCAGCTGTGATGAATGTCACTGGGATGCCATCTGATTGCTCTCTGAGTTTTATGAGTGAAGTACGTCGGCTCCTTTGTTAAGGTCAGCATGTATTTCTAATGGTTCATCTGCAGGGCTTTGCTGAAGGCACCAGTGAGAACACAGGTGCTGGAAAATGTCTGTTTCATGCAGCATGGACTGGAAAAAGCAAGACTGAATAGTGTCAGGAGGAACTTTTGCATCAACATGTTTGCAGTCTGGAAGCAGGACTCACAGATAAGGACATAAACTGACATTTGTGAATGGGACAAACCAAAACAGACATTTTTAAAAAACATGCATAAACAAATAACTTTCCTTGAATTACCAGCTTATGAAATTCAGAGACCATAAACAAATAACTTTCCTTGAGTTACCAGCTTATGAAATTCAGAGACACTTGCACAAATTTTATATAACTGTATTTAAAAAGAATCTCAGACTATGAAAGGACCAAGGTTTGCATGTTTTTTTGCTACTGATTTTTGAGACTGTGATTCAAAGAGGGGATTATGGACCTTTTAAACCTCCTTGTTTAGTTTGGGGGATTATCTAAATTAATCTCAGCGCTTGTACTCCTCTGTTCTTCTTTTCTATGGTGAAGTCTGGACTTCATAGCACTGTGAAATTTCAGCTCACTCTCTTTCTCACCTATTCTCAGATCTTCCTCCTTCCTTCCTTTATTGTGATCAACAGTTGTATACCAAAATAGATACCTTAAAGCATCTTATTTTTCCTTAGCAAATAAATAAGTAGCTAGATGTATTACTTCCCTGGCAACTCCCATTTACTTTTAAAATTATTTTTAAAATAATAATACATAAATGTTTCCAATGAGATGAACCCAATGACAGAAAAACATGTTCTCTTTAATTCCCCTATCTTACTCACTAACTGTATCCTAAACATCTCTTGAGATAATAGGACAATCAAGACTTTGTCTATACCCAAAAGTAACTCTAATCGTGAATATGGAATAGGTAAGTTTAAACCATCTGGAACTCATATTAATCAAATGAACTCACTCACACTTGCCAAAGTCTATCATGAAGAAAGTGATGGTAACTTGGTCACATTCAGAGGAGAGCTACTATACACACATTACTGGTTATCTCATTAAGGCTAACATTTTTTGGATGCCTTTGGCTTTCTGAAAATCATTCTTGCTGCACTGGTGGACTCCAAAACCTCAGACGTGTTCCATGCTCTCAGATCACTCCACATGTGCTGTGAATCCTGAGTGGTGGGGCATGTTGAAAAGTCAAAGATTCTTCTCTGCATGCATGTAGTGATTAGCTCTCTGGCCAAGTGACTACTGATTACTGCCAAAGTGGACACTGACCACCCTACAGGATGGCTAATGTTGCCATGTGGACATTAGGAACTTTATTAAGTCCCTTTAACTTCCTTTTGCCTTAGCATTAACTCTGTCTAATGTGAGGAGGTCTAAGAACAGAATGGATATTTATTTGGAGCTTCTCAAGGTATAGGTATCAAAATCAACGCAATATCATTGTCTCTCTGTCCCTTCCTGAGAAGAATGGAAGGTTAGCTCTCAGAGATTTGAAAACAAAATCATCAAATCAACCATTTAAAACAAGAACCTTAGGCAACATTACAGGCTTGGGGCAGAGTTGCTGGAAGATATGTGGATGAAATGGAGCTGGGTTTGTTGGTCAACACTCAGCTGAACATGAGCCGGCAGTGTGCCCATGTGGCCAAGAAAGCCAATGGCATCCTAGCTTGTATTAGAAATAGTCTTGCCAGCAGGAGCAGAGAAGTAATCATCCCTTTGTACTCAGCCCCAGTGAGGCCACATCTTGGATACCGTGCTCAGTTTTGCGGCCCTCAATACAAGAAGGACATCGAGGCTCTGAAGCATGTCCAGGGAAGGGCAATGAACCTGGTGAGGGATCTGGAGCACAAGTCTAATGAGGAGTGGCTGATGGAATTGGGATTGCTTAGTCTGGAGAAGAGAAGGCTCAGGGGAGACCTTATTGCTCTTGTTAACTACCTGAAAGGAGGTTGTGGCAACTCCAGCCATAGAGTAGAATATGTTAATAATGTTTTTAATCTCTTTGGCTAATCATAAGAGCACAACTCATAAGAGGTATCAAGCTTTCCTTACTTTTTTTTTTAATTGCTGCACTGTCTTAAAGTTATGTTACTTTCAATTTTTGTCTCTTAGCACAGGCCATCACCAGTAGATGTTGCACCCAATCTTTATGTTTGGTTCTAGTTTGCTTCTGATAAGAAAATCCTTTAAGAAGTTTTTGTGACTTTGAAATCATTTATTTTTCAGTGCGTAAAATATGCTTTTCTTATTGAGAGAACAATGAAAAACAAGGAAAGTAAAGTCAACACTTTCAAAAGTAACCTCTAGTTTTTGATGTTTAAATTTGTGCACACTCAAATGCAGGTTTTTCAAAGCTATTTGTCCCCTGTAGCACTGATAATAATAGCAGCTACCCAAATCCTGCAGTCTAGAATTTCCTTCTTCTAGTCCAGCAATTCACGCAGAACAATGCCCTCATCATACACATGTTATTAATACACATATGTATGTTATTAATACACATATTTTATGTTATTAATACATATATTTCGTTATTAATACACATATGTTATTAATACACATATTTTAGGACAGAGCTTCTTGGATCAGAAGATCGCTGTTTCAGTGTTTTGCTGAATCAAATATACATTGTCAAACTAAGAACATGCATGCATATTTTGCAACGTGGTGCATTCTCGAAACAGCATTGTTATGTATCTGCTTTTGGGTGCCTAAATTGATGGACCCTCTAAATGCAAAAAGCACAAACAAAAGAACTGCTCGTGGAGCTAATTGCAGAGCTACTATGAAGTACCTGAAATTATTTGAGAAGTGGGTATGTATGATCTGTGAGTTACCAAAGATTTTTTAGAAATGGTCCTGTACAAGAAACTCTAGGCTCGTCTTCCTTTTAAGCTCTATTTAGAACAAAAATGTTCTTGCAGTAACTGCAAACCAATGTTACAACATATGACATTTGTGTTGTGAAGGGCAGAAAAGAAGATTGTCTGTGTGATGTCAGGTGGGCCAAGGAAAGCTAACACAGTGTGGCAGAAGCTGAGAGAAGTGACAAGATCAAAATCTCTGAATTTTGTCTGTATAATCATGTAGTCATAGAATCACAGAATGGTTTGGATTGGAAGAAAACCTTTAAGATCATCTAGTTCCAATCCTCCTGCTATAGGCAGGGACACCTCCCACTAGACCAGGTTGCTCAAAGCCCCATCAGCCTGGCCTTGAATGCTTCCAGGTAGGGGCATTCACAACCTCACTGGGCAACCTGTTTCAGTATCTCACCACCCTCACAGTAAAGAATTTCTTCCTAAAATTTAGTCTAAATCTACCCTCTTCCAGTTTAAAACCATTTCCCCTTGTCCTGTTGCTAGCTGTCCTTATAAAAAATGATGTCAAGTTGTGCTCATTAGCTCTTCATAGTAGGTCCACAATGTTCAGCATCTGAATGTTTACCTGAATGTCATGTTCAACTTTATGAAATAGGTTAGAGCTAGATTATTAGATAAGGTCAATATCAGTAGATGCAGAAAACTGTTATGGTGCAAAGATGGAATCTCCTATTAACAACACTTCTAAATTTATTAAGAAAGTTTTCCCTTTTCTGAGTGTAGGTCACAACCAAAACAAACAAACAAACAAACAAAACAAAACCAAAACCAAGCCAAACCACAACAAAACAAATATAATACTGATTAGAGAAGTTCCAAGAATACCACAGATACTAGGCAGCTAGACATATTCCTATATAAATAGGTAAACTTACATCTGAATTGAAAAGAGTGAAATTCTGAGTTAAATTCAATAGCAAAACTTCTGATCAATTTCTTTCATATTAACTTTTCATTTGTCTCTATTCTGTTGCATTTGATGTACAATAAAGGCAAAAATGAATGATGAGCACAAAAAGAGGGGAAGGAGAAAAACAGTGAACTCCCATACTACACAAATATCCATTCAATAAAGTTTTTAAACAGGTGACACCAGAGCAGAAGCTAAACTTGAAACATGCATAACACTCAAGATGAAACAGAAGAACTTTTGGCTTTCCCACAGGGTACCTCACTGCACTCTTTGGAATTAGATGGAGGAATATTAAGGTTCTCTAAGTCAGGAGTCAATATGGGTCAATTCACCATGCACTGTGCATTGCTGTGAGGAGATGCTGGAGTGCAAATATGGAAGAGTAATGCAAATAGACTGGCACAGCTAATCAGTATGGTGCTGGTGCAAGAGATGCTGGAAAAAACCTTCTGAGAGGTGAAAGCAAATAGAGGGAAGATTCTTTCTGAACTCAACATTCCCCTCATGCTGTCACATGACTTCACCATCTGATGATGGTTACTTCCAGGAAGCTGTCTGCAGAAATGGGGGTGGGGAGAGACGCATATCAAAACAAAACTAAAAATCTCTAAAAAATGCAAGGTACAGGGCTGAGTTTTACAGTGTACTCATTGTTGGTCTTACTCTATCCCACTGAAACTAACTAAAAATGTTATTGATTCAGCAGAATAAAGCTGCAACAAAAGTGAATACTTATGAAAATATGATTCTTACAGGAAATGCAACTTAACTACTGCGAGGGCAGTATGAGTCTTTAATCAAAAAGCAAGGGGTAACACCCTCTTTTCTTACTGCCAGTGAGTTATTTCTGAAAAGGAACCAATGCTCGGAAATAAGTAATCAGAGTAAATCAGCACATTTGCTAGTCAAGACAAAAAAAAAAAAAAGACAAAAAAAAAGACAAAAAATAAAAGAAAAATGATTTTCTTTGCTGTCTGACTGTAAATTCTTGAGACAATTACAGCAGTTTGCTATTTGTATGGAGAAAGTGTGGCTAGGAAGAAAAAAGGCTTCCTCTCCAGAGGACACCTGTTCTGAGAAGCTCTGATAAATTGAATATGCATAGCACAGGAGAGGCACTTGCAAAGTGTTAAGTAAATCACCTAACAAGTAACAAGGGAGGTGGGAAGAGGAAGAGCGGAAGGATACAAGACAGACAGACTGCAGGATAAATTAAAGCATACAGAGAATGCCATAATGAATATGTACATCAATATTTAAGCTACTTGATCCTTCTGCATTAGAAGCATGCATTTCTTTCACAGTTTCCATATGCAAATAATGATTTTGATTAATTTTCCCACAATTCCAACTTGATTGAAGCGATAAAATATCTTTTATTTTAATGCCAATTCATTTCAGATCCAAAGTGATTACATTTTCTGTCTTTTCACATTTGTGACTTTTCAGAATTTGCTTGTCAAATTTCAGTATTTCATTTTGATTATATTGCATCCATGCAGGAATCATTTTAAAATGGTAAACTTTTCAATTAAATGAAAATTCATTTTTTTGAACAAATAATATTCCTACCTATAGCAGCATTTGGAAAAAGTCTGGACACCCATTATACAGCCTAAGTTCATTGTATTATTATAAAAAGCTATGCATACTCCCTTAATTTTGTGGATGATAAAAATCACATGTTGAAATGAGACAAGACATGAACAAGACTGATTTAAACATGGTTGAGCTCACACCTGAGATGCTCTAATAACTTGCTATCAACCAAAAGAAGAGATCTGCTTCCCTCTTGCTCCACCAATAGCAGTACCTCCCAACTTCACATCACCTCTCCCACCCTTATAATCCCACTGTCTGGCAGCAGACCTGGAGCTAATTTGATTCACAAATTAAACAGTAAACTATTAATACTTTCACTGCATAATTTTCTGTTGGTTCAGTGAATTCAATCACTGCAGCATGGGTTCGAAGGAACACCAGAGTTTGTACAGGGAAAGGGTGCAAAGAGGTCAGCTTTGGGTGGCATTATACTACTTCAATATTTGGTGCCATTTTTGGCTCTTGCTGTCATTAATTGCTGTGGTCCATTAAAAGAGAACTCAGTTTTAGAGTTAGTTTTCTTCTGTTAATATCTTCAGCACTTCCAACTCCTGCTAATCTCAGCAGGAGCAGAGAGCAGCCAGCCCTGGAAGGGCTGGGCAATTGGTGATTACACACAAGAAATATCTCCTCTGACAGTTAGCACCAAAGATGCCAGTGGAAGAACACCACTCAAAGCATTCTAAGTCCATCTACGTGCTATTTGTCCCACACTTGTATGTCTGTGGCATTTCATGTCATTTTAAAAAAGTAATATCTGTGCTCTTTTCAAAAGTAGATATGATTTGTTTTTGTTGCTAGTGTGCTTGTGCTCTGCTAGAGGAACTCTAGCCAAACTGAGGTTTATCACTAACTTCTCTTAAGCGCAGTGGGTAGGCCAAAATTTTCACATATAACACCTGTATTTAGCACCAAATTGACATGAAGGGCTACATGACAGCAGGATTACACTAGAAATTTTTGCTGGTAAAGCAGCGGGTAGCACAGAGTTGGTAAGAGGTGTGATTTTAGTGCAGCATCACTAAAGTCAGCGTGAGTGCTAGCAAAGACAATTAAAAAAATGCTTCTTGCCTGTAAAAGCTTATTTAATTCTGGGAATTGATACAAATGTCATGAAAAAAAGTGTTTTACTTATACATGTAAAGGTGGACATCCACAGTGACCAAGTCCAAGGTTCTGCACCTGGGTCAGAGCAATCCCAAGCACAGATACAGGCTGGGTGAAGAATGGCTAGAGAGCAGCTCTGAGGAGAAGGATTAGGGCATATTGATGAAAGACTTAACATGAGTTAACATGTGTGCCCGCAGCCCAGAAGGATGGGTTGCATCAAGAGAACGGCAGGTTAAGGGAGGTGATTCTGCTCATCTACTCTGCTCTCACGAGACCCCACCTGGAGTACTGCGTTCAGTTCTGGGGCCCCCAGCACAAGAATGACATGGAGCTGTTGGAGTGCATCCAGAGGAGGGCCACAGAGATGATCAGAGGGCTGGAGCAACTCCCCTAAGTAGGCAGGCTGAGAGAGCTGGGGCTCTTCAGTCTGGGGAAGAGAAGGCTCTGGGAGCACCTTACAGCAGCCTTCCAGTACCTGAACAGGGCCTACAGGAAACTTGGAGAGGGACTTTTTATAGGGGCAAGTAGCAACAGGATGGGCTTTAAATTGGAAGAGTGTAGATTTAGACTAAATTTTAGGAAGAAATTCTTTACTGTGAGGGTGGTGAGACACTGGAACAGGTTGCCCAGAGAGGCAGTGGATGCCCTCCTTCCTGAAGGCATTCAAGACCAGGCTGACGGGGCTTTGAGCAACCTGGTCTAATGGGAGGTGTCCCTGCCTATGGCAGGGAGTTGGAACTAGATGGTCTTAAAGGTTCCCTTCCAACCCAAACCATTCTAAGATTCTGTGATTCAGCTATGATCACATTGTGTCAAAAAGACACACGTACTGGACCAGGTCATATCACGGGAAAAGGGACTGAAGCAAAAAGCATGGTTAGCATCATTGGCAAAAGTACACCTAGTAAAAGCTGCATCTCCTAGGGAAGAATTCAGCAATAGGATGACATCAACACACGGTTTAAGGAGGAAGATGGGCCTTGCATGATGTCTTGCTGTCACAACAACTCCACAGACCTCAGGTACTGGAGAATCTGCAAAAGTTTTAGATGTTAAAATGCAATTATTTTGTGGCAAGTTTTAGGCATCCAAGCTTGATCAGTATGATCTGAATAGCCAGAGTCCTAATTTTGTCCACAATGTACAGTCTGAGATACTTAAAGTATGTTCATGACATCACAATAAATAAATGTATTGGAAGCTGAGCCCTACCCTGTGTGTGTGTGAGTGACAGAGATGAGAGATTAAGAGATACTTTTCCTTGTAAATGTGAAGGAACTCTACCAAAATACTGCTTCACATAAACATCATGTTAAACCCTACTGCTGTCAGGGCTAATTGAAATTTACAGGATCGGTACATGCAGTATTAACTGCGGAACTGTCGAGCTTCATTATTTCCAGTGAAGTCTGACAGTCTTGTCTTAACATTATGATGTGTCAGTCTCTTTTCTCTTGATGACAAAGAAATACCATCTGCATTTCCTCACTCTATAAGGCTAAAGAGATATGAAAACAATTGCTATGATCAGTATTTCACTGTAATGGTCCAGTCACTGCTGTTGTCAGGAATACAAACACAAATACCTAAATGTTTATAAATGCTACAATTTTCACTTAGTAGAAACTGCACTACAGGTAACAATTTTAATTAAAATAGTACCTGGAACAGTCCTTTCTTCTTTTGTTTATAAGTGACTGGGAGGACTAATGCTAGCAAATTACAGACGAAGTAAAGGAATATTTCATCCTCTGGGATTTGTGTTCACCAAAATTTTGTGTATGAAATGGAGACTGTCTCCAGTACAAGCCCCCTCTACTGTGTCAGGTTCTGAAGTGCTGTCTGAAGTGCAGGGTAGTCAAATACAAACTTCCTGCTGTGGATATTAAACCCACAACTGGTCTCCACTGGCATCAGTGACAGCCCTGCCTTGCTGAGATGTTTATAGGGAAGATGCTCTTTGGTAAAAAGAGGTGAAAATTTATCCATGATCCAAAACAAATGCTCAAATTCAGGAAGTTGCAATATAACTTTCTGACATTCCACTCAAAATTACATTGGCAGTTATCTGCTCCTGAAGGCCTGAGCAGGGACTCTGGCCCCATTGAGTGGATAGTCTAAACCCTTATAATCCATTCTCCCCTAAAAGAGGTAATTTGAGGCAGCATTACATATGCAAAATGCCACTAACCACAAAACCTTGTCACGTTATTTGAGGAAATCTGTCCAAAATTAAAGAAGCAGCAGCCATATTTTCTCAGTGAGAATCCAAGTACTAAGATTTTTCACCTGAAAGCCCATGCATAGAACTGGCTCACGGGATATAGCCTTTTGAAAAAAAGGAAATTCCACTTCTCACCCACAATGCTTGCAACAGAGAAAGCTTACTGCAGAGAAACAGAGAATGGAGCAGTGTACCTACTAACAGTGCTAACCAGTTAAGCCAAAATAAAGAGGTTTCACTACAGCTGCTTCTTTCTCTCCTCTTCTGTTCTGTTGTTACTTGGCTCAAATCATTTTTCTCCAGTGTCAAATTGCAGTTGAGTGGGTCAACATCAAAACATTGCAAGAATTAAATTCAGTCAGATAGTCAGGATTGGTTCCAGCAAGTAATATTCATCTGTAACTAGGACTTGTCAAAGCAGCACTAGATCCTCACAATGTGAGGCTTCTTAGAGACGTGAGCTTCTGAGCACAATAACTGCTACAAAATGATTATCATCATCTATGGTCTTGCAAAACACAGAGGTCTTCAATGCAGCTGTCTGTACATGTGTGTATAAAACATCATAAACTAGCAGACCAATTTACCACCATTCCATCAGATTACCTGAGGTAATTGTTAGCTGCAAGCTGTTCATTTTTATTATTATTATGCTCAACAAAGCAAAGCCTAATTAAGGTATTAATTTGAACATATATAGGCTAGCATCTATTCTCACATTCAATACACAAATGGCTAAAAGAATTAAAATCACTTATGTGATCATAAGTACAACAGACCTCATGTCTCTCTTCATAAATATTCGGAATTTGTATGCTTTCAGACACTCAAAACATTCTTAACAAAAATGGTTAAAGGGTCAATGAGGACAAAAGATCATTAAAAGTTTGGTGAAGCTGAGACAAAGAGTATTTTTCTTGGTCTTCTCCCATCTCTATTCTTTTAACTCAAGTAAAAGTATGAAAGCAAAGGTCAATGTTCATCCATCTAGATCCTATTGACATAAGCTCTCTATAACTACAGTGCTAATTCATAAAATCCGAAGTAAATTCTCTGATTAGAATGATGAAAACAACATGGCACATTCAGCCTAATCTATTGATCCTCCCTACCTGCAGACAGATAGTATTCAGAACTACGCAGAATTATCTACTTGACATTCAGGTCCTTGTGACAGGAGAAACCAGGAGAAGATGAAAGTTAAGCGTATTAAAAAAAATGCATAGTAAATGGAAGTTCTATTCAACAAGGAAAATACATTCATTTATATATGAAGATATTAAATAGAATTCTAGTTTATTTTCCCCCACACAAAGTCTGCACAGACTGTAGAACTTTGCTGCAAGAAGATAGGGAAGGAAGAACCCACAAAAAAATTCAGTAAGGGACTGAAATGTATTAGATGGATATAAAGAAAATCCACCTATATCATAACTAATTATAAAAATCTTAGAGTTGCTAACCCTTGTTCATAAAAACTTAATGATTTGAGAGTAAGGATGACCTTAGTGTTGCTCACTGTTGTGTTCTAACTGCGGGCTTGAGATCTAGAAAAGCAATTTCTGTATATCTTATTTAGCAGAGAGATTCAAGGTCATTCACACACATTCATACAAGCACATCCTTTTGATGATAATATAGTAATTAGCAGCATTTGAAAAGTACCTGTAAGACAGGCTTTAGTGGCACATGCCTAATAACATTTTTTGCATCTGTTGGAAATATTTTTCAGGACATATTCAGCTTTGAAACAAATTGCAGTGTTATAATTATTCACTAATATTTAATAGTTAATTTGTTCGCTGTAAGCTACAGTGTTTAATAATAACAACAACAACAAAAAAAAAGCACACAAAACATGATAAAGCAGTGATTCTTAAGTATCCGTGTATTTCTGCAATGTTCACTTGTCATATTTCCCTTTCTCCATTAATAACTTGGTAAATGCTGATATATCAGTCGGCTATAGGGAAAAAACCTCACATGCTCAGGCTGGCAATTTCATTTTGTTAAAAGCAAGAAGTCCAGGCAGAGGATGAAGTCTATTTGCACTTGAAACAACAGAACAATTGGTTTGGAAAATAGAGCTTAATGTGTGAGCTGGCAGCTGTCCAAGTATCCCAGAAAGATATTCATTTTCTTTGCTCGAAGACTTCCCAGTCTCTTCCTGAATGCACTGTTTATTGTGACAAGCAAAAGCTGCACAATCTAACCTCTCACCAGGTCTGATGATCCTTTGTAGGAAACAGTTCTCACCTGAAAGGCCAAAAATAAGGGAATGCTTGTGCTGTCCACAAGATATAATGCTTGATCATGGGTATAAATTGGCTCGGAGGTATATTATCATTTACTGCATTTTACATACTTGTCTGCAACAACCATCCTCCATTTCCCTTTCACCCTTTTTCTTTTCTCATTTGAGTGTCCACATTCCAGTGTGTTTCTGATCTCCGACTCTTGATAGGAGTTTGAGCAAAACACTGTTTCTAGTTTTCCCTACCAGTGAATCTGATTGATTCGCTAATGGGTATTCCAGTGATTTATATTTAATTTGGTTTCTATATTACTGACTCTCTGAAATATTACTATTTGTCATAAACTCATCCATTTTCTGTTCACACATCCACTTCTAATACAACACTGATTTTTGTCTTCTCCTGAAAGCTATGTATTAAGCTGAAAAAAATACCATACATCTTCATTGTCATGCACCTTAATTCATAGGAAGCCATTTCCCAATTAAAAAACAACAACAAAAAAACCCACCTGTGTATAAGTGTTAGAGATGCTATTTGACTTCCAGTTAACTTGGCCTGGCTGGAAGCCAATATGTCTAATATGACATTAACAGGGAGCAATGGTCTATGAGTTGCTTATAGAGCGCATACATTTTTCTTAACAACGAAAGATGGCTTTGAAGAGGAGCAAGATCAATATGCGTCAAGCATATTTTTCTTTGATATCCCTTTGCCTAATGCTTTATTGTCTTATGATTGAATTATGACTGTCATTAAATGGCTATGATTTCCAAAACAAGAAAGAGTAGAAAAGGGTGCGCATAACTGGCAAGACATTGCTGTAGCTGTTGTCCTTCTTGAAGTACTGTTTTACAATTTCAGTCCCCATACCTAAAAGGGACATAGCAAAGTTAGAGAAAATAGAAGAATAGGAAATAAAATAATTAGGTAGAATGAACTGCTTCTTTGTGAGATACTGAATGAGCTGAAACTTTTCAAGTTGGACAGCAAATGGGTGAGGACTGAATGGAGCTCGTGATAAAAATGGACAAGGTGAGTTTCAGAAAATCCCATACTATTTGATCTAGTTGTCACACTAAAAATAGAAGATTAATCTAAAAAGGAATTTTTAAGTACTTCTTTCTGTTTTTAAACAACAGTAATGAACTTCTGAAATCTACTGCCACAGGATGATCAGGAGACTGAAGGCATTAACATGTTCAAAGAGGACTGGACAAATTCACTGACAACAGGTCATAAGCAGACGCTAAAATAAATAGGTAGGGATGCTCTCTCTAACATCCCTCATCCAGCAATTGTTAGATGCTGAAAAAGTACAGAGGGAACTGATCACAGAGAGTAGCCAGGTTTGTGCGCTGTTCCCAAAGAGTATCTGCTGTCATCACTGTTGGGGATGGAATACATAGGACAGAAAAATGAGATAAAAACTGCCCTGCTGGATTAGATCACTACTAACACCATCATCTCATTCTGATTTCTATATGCTTGTGCTATTCCCAGCACAACAGGGACCTCTTTGCACCAAAACCTCATGGAATCCAAATAAACAGTAGTAAGATAGGCACAAGCCTACAGAAACTGTGTAAGACACTTGCTGAAGACAGAATGTGTTTCCTCATTATGTGACAAGATAATTTGTTGTTCCAATTTTATTTTTCCTTTTATATTTCTAAAGGACACATTTATAACTTTTAATAATGCACATATTCTATTGATCAGGCAATTTTAGTTAGAAGTGCTTTGAAGGAATAATGCACTATCAACCTCAGATTAGACTTAAAAAGCTAAAGCAAATGTGACCAAATAGAAAAACAGTATTCATTTAATAACTTCCTTTTTTTTTTTTTTTTTTTTTTTTTATTATTTTCCTCTGCTGGAAATTGACACATTGCTATGGTAATTCATCCATTTTATACTCAAATCAAAATAACATACAGACCCAAGGAAAGAAAATTACCCTCTATATAAAAGTATTAAATTAGAAGCATGTCTTTACTATGATAATCAGGAGTACTTAAAGTTGACCCCAAAGCAAAAGTAATTGGGTCTCTGCTCTTTTGTATTTCTTAATTATTTCTGGAGGGGATACAAGAAGTTGTCTTTTTTTTTTTTTTTTCTGCATTAGAAATGAAGATGTTTTCTGCTTTAGATGACTTGAGACCAAAGACTTCACAAGAGGCAAAATCAGAAATGATCTGCAAAAGAAGGAAGCATTCTTACATTTCTTTGTGTTTGAGTCTCACATACAATCAAATATATAGAGCACTAGAATTAACAGACATGGAAAAGATAGTATGTGTGTTTATCATTATATCCAATCTAGATAAATTCATGTGCTTATCTATGTTATCTATGAGAAACAAACACATTTTGGATTGTTCCAACTAGAAATTGGTAAATCTATATACATTTATCCCCAGTTTAGCCATGATCTTAATACTCACTTTATGCTAGCCAAAAATCTGTACAATTATGCCAAGTTATTTTGAAACTTCTCAGCTGATTCTGCTAATAGCACAACAATTCTTATTAGCCCTTGTCACCAGGTTACAGGAAAAGCTACAAGAAGGCCTGCTGCTTGATGCATGCTCACAAGCATATACTTTTCGAAGGAACACAGAGCATTCCTCAATGAAAGGAGTAAGTGAAAAAACAAACAAATAAACAAATCCACAACAACAAAACCACAGAAAACCCTGCCACGTTCTTCTGATCCAAGCTGTCTTACTGTGTGGTATAGGATCATTATATGGAAAAAAAATTATATATGTATATATGAACATGTTTCCTGAAAGACTTAACATTTAATGAACGAACAAATAGTGGTCCTCTATCTGGCTACTGCACCTCCAGTGTAGTCTGTCTGAAGCAGACAATTACAAATTACTTGCATATTTATAACTGATCAGTGGTTAGCTAAATATTTCTATTTTCTGCTTCTTCCAGTGAAAAAACAAAAAACAAAAAACTAACAATAAAACAAAAAGCACTATTTTCAATTATTTTCAATTCTTTTGCAAATAATTGCATCATCATCTCCAGATTCTTACATCAGGTCATCATAATGAAGTATCATAAAAATAATAGTAAATAGTACTTGTACCTTCTTTCATCAGTGACCACTCCTTGATAAATACCTGTGATTTGCAATAATATCTGTTGAGAAGCCTAAATCTAGACTTACCAAATAGAAAAATGCTCAGTATTCATAAATTAGCTCATTTTTGCTCCAACTATAGTAAAAGCATTTCTTCCCCCTAAGCAAGGGGAAAAAATAATCTTTACCCAGTAAAGTATTTTCAGCACAAGTCTAACCATAAACCCCTTACTCATGAAATTACAGCACCAACTTAGCAAGAAATGTAGAAATATTGTATAATGTGCTCTATTTTTTTTCTTCCCATCCTGCTAACGTGTCATTTTCCTGTTTATATACTAACCTCTAATGAAATATTGAATTACACAAAGACCAATAACACCTCTGTGCCCAATCCCTCTCCAGCAAGAGACCGCTGAAACTTAATGTTCCCTGAAAGATCTACTGACTTTCCCCAAGCATCCAAACGTGACACCATGCAGCACTGCAGCCTTGAGCGAGCACAAGCTCCCACCAACCTGCGGACAATACCTCCGTCTTATCACGCAGGAGGCTTTGGGGTGACCGTTGAGTGCACTCTGATTTTACAAACTGTCATATGGCGAGATAGTGGTGGGTTTCAATGCCGTCACCTATTCAGTCAGCCCAGATGAACTAGAATCACCATTTCAGTTATATCATAGCTCGGGGCGAGAACATGTCACCCTCTTTATTTCCAGCTCGGAACAAGCTGCTTAGGCAGATGCTAACTGTGGTCCTCCCTGCCATGTTCTGTAGAGTGGCCTTTGTCTGGGTTAATTGAGCCCCCACTCCATTTAATAGGCTGTTGAAGTCTTATTGAAACAGAGCTAGTGCCGCAGGTTAAATACATTGCAGTGCTCTTGTTAATCCCCTCATTAACGGAGCTGTAAAGCTTGTTGAGAGCTGTGAGTTTGCATATATTATCAGAGAGTTCTTCACTCAAGTGCTATCAATAAAATGACAAAGCCAGTTTGCAAATACTGAAATCAACAGTGACACAAAGCTAGATACCTTAAAAAAATAAACAAGTTAATAACTGATAAATCTCATTTTCACACTTGGAGAATATAAAAAAAACAGATTGAAGAATCTCTTTTTTTTTTGGATGAACTTAAAGCACGAATTATACAAACATGATTGCTTTCTGTATGCAAAGAACACAAGCAAGAAAAATACCACTTCTTCAGCAGGGGCTTCTGACTGAAGTTTGGTGGTAGCTGCTGAGAAACAATTTAATGAAGCACGAACAATTTAATGAACAGATGAAATGCACTTAGCAAGCCCAAAGAAAATGAATGAATTCACAACATAAATTAAGAAGTGAATAGATAAAATACTATGAACATACAGAGAAAGTCTTCTATGATCTCCAAAGGAAAGGGAATCAGAGTGGGCCTTGAGGACGGTTAGGAGCAGTCTTCAGCAAATCAGGGCTCTCTCACACCTGCCAAGAGGGGAGGCATGAGGTAGGTTTCCCTCTAGTATGTGTATGGTAGAATATAGCTGACTGTCCATCAGCAAAAAAAAATAGGAATACGGGACTTCACTGAGACACAAGGAAAATCTGAGGACTCCTAGCTGGAAAGGCAAACAATAAAAGCATAACTGTCTGGAGGCCAAACTGTATGGTGCTCATATCTTCCTTAGAGTACTTTGCAGTGGTCAGGTGAAGACAACCAGCAGTCTCCTGAGTTCATGTTTTCCCAATACCGTTCTGAAGTAGTATTCTTCCTTATAATAATGGAGCCAGAATGACCTTAAAGTATCTCTTCATGCATTGTCACATCCATCTTGTATCTGTATGGGAGGCATGACTCTTGGCAGACCACAGCGCCATAGAGGAGGCCATAAGTAAAATGTTCTCAGTTCATGTTTATAATGTTCATATTCAATGGGGTAGTTTCTGAAACACGATATCCACAGAAGATTCCTCTATGGATAACTCTTAGAAGTTCATTTTCTAAAACATAATATTCATGCCTTTACGTGTCCCTTATTTTCAAGATTCTGCTCTGATTTGCTGGCCTGTAAGGAAACTTGATCCACATTCTTTTCCTTCCTGCATAAATAGTTATAATTCTGAATAAGGCCTCTTTTTTAAACCCTGGAATAAAGCTCAGATAAAGTTTGCAAATCTACTTTAAGAGTCTACCACAATGCATGCAGAACATTAACTAGACTGCTCAGAGACTTTAGTACAGGATACTCATCACAGGATAATGAGAACACTGTCTTCTTGAGCACTTTTAAAACTTTACCCTTAACACTTTCTTCTAAGAATGAATCCTGTGCCCTTCCTAAACATTTTTTTTAGCTAATAAAGCTGTATACTGCCAGTTTTTTGTTTTTTTTTTTAAACTGTGGTCTGAAATTCTTCCATTTCATATTTGGAAACTCATGAAATTGACTTTTTTTTTTTTTAATATGTTAGAAGTATTTTTAGGGTTTTTAGTTATGATTATTAAAATAAGTAGTCAGTTACATTGTATCATCTTGTATCCAGGGAATGGCAGAACATGGTTTCTGCAGGCTGTTCTGTTATTCCCTTTTGAATTTCACACACTGTCTTGTTTGTGGTATCTGCTATTTCCTTTTTCTTTAAAGCAAACCTTATAACAATGTGGAAACACAGATGCAAACGCTCAAGGTTCAAAGTTAGAAGAGAGAAAGTATAGGAACTTAACTAGAGTCCATTGAAATAACACAAAACTGGCAAAAGTTAGGCCCCTTTGTTGATTAATGCTTAAAAAAGTAATTTTCTTTTGCAATACTTTTACCTTTACCATAATAGCAATATAAATGATAATTTTTGTCCAGCACAGAAAAGAAAGAAAAAAAATAGTACTGATGGAGTATTATAAATACATATATGCATGTATATATATACTGATGGAGCATGGAGAAAAGTGTCCCTCACTACCTGGCATACTGGGTAGGAGTTGCTATTTTCCATTCCAATTTATACAACTGCTGTCAAAGAAGGAATTCCATTCCTTTCCATGGAAAATATACAATTCAATAGTATTTCTATCAGTAAATAAAGCCTTTGGGTAGCAGCAAGTGACTTTGCAGAACATTTGCTAGAATTTGCAGTTCTTGAATGAAATGGGAGTGTTAGCAAATGTAAACCAACAATATTATTTAATGGAATTTCCTCAGCTTCCTTCTACTAGTTGTCTCATGAAGACTTCAAATTTGAGTCTGTAGATAGGCAATGGCTGAATAAATACACTGCTGCAAGCAAAGGTCCAATGAATGACTGTCCATCTGTACAAAGCTTGCTTTGCTCCCCATGGATCTAAAATGGCACCTGTTAAGCAATACACAGATGGGTTTTATGTTTGCCAGTTGATCTAAATAGGGACTGTCTTATTGATGGTGATCCTTGGCTGGCCATAGAACCCAAAAAAAAAAAAAAGGAAAATCTGGGCATAAGAACACCATTCAGTTTTAGAAATATTTAGTTTCTTAGATTTGAGTAAAATAACTTTTTATTCAATTTTTATTTAGTAACAGCCAAAGCAATCTGGGATTTCACCTGAAGAGATGAGTACCTGGCATTAATCAATAACACAGCTTGTGAGCATTTCAGAAAAATCTCTTCTACCAGCAACTTCCCTTTGAGGCTACAAGCAAACAGTATTGACTGTTTGCCTTCATCTAATCCACATCGCCTTCCGGTCTAGAGAAGCTCATGTGATATGATATCTCTTCAGTGTTGTGTTCAGCTGTTATACGCTGATGCTTTATTGCTCAGGATCTACTCATTCATCCCGTTAACATTCAGTTTTCCATTGTACGCAGTTCCCAGAATCTTACAAACTAGCAAACAATCATCCATACAATTCAGTGCTATGCTTTAGTTAAGCAACAGGGATTTGAAAGCAAAGGTAATGTGAACCCTTTTCCTTTTAGTCAGTCAAAAGGAGCCTTTACTAAGAAGAGTTTGACTGACAGAGGAATAAATTGATCCTTCAGTTCACAGCTTTTTTGTATAAACTTTTCTAAGTCTTTGTTTATTTATTTTATGTGCATGCTACTCTCCAGTTGCCAGGAGTAAATTTTCCTAGCAGTAGTAGTGGAGGATACCTGTTTCGTATAGCATTCTCATTTCGCAATAGCAATCCTTACCTCTTACTATCAAAATCTCTGGTAAATACTAATATTCTTGCTTGCTTTCTACAGAGAAGGCAAACTTTTTTCCAGACTTGACGTAAGTATATGTTGAAGTGTGCTAATTGGATATAATCTTTTTAAAAGAATGGTATTTTTTTTGGTAAAGTGTTTTTTTCTTCTTTATTTACTCTATGTTGTTGTTGTTGTTTGGAAATGTATGTAACTAATGCTCTATTTCTACACACAGTTGAAGAAAGAGACTTGTTTAGACCACATGCAAGCATAGAACCCAGAGAATTAGGATTACTTTTCTGTATAGCCTAGAGTCTCTTTTTTGGATAAGCAGTTATTCGACAGTTCAAGGTCTTTTTAACTCTTTTAGTTCTTTTTTTGAAGATCCCATTCTCTTATGAGTACTCCAAAAATTTTTTGCATGTTCTTCAGGAACACTGCAAAAGCTGTGGCTACATAACAATGAGCTTCAAACAACTGCTTTTTCACATTAGAAAGAGAAGAATTCCCATGTTGTACAAAACTTAGCATTTATCACTCGTTCAAAAAAAAACCAACCCCCACTCATCCACCCAACCAACAAAAAAATGCAGCTCTATTTAAAGAAAATCACCATAGAATAATGAAGTACAAAGCATTAATGTTAGAATAGTTATTACAGTTACTTTTGTCCCTCCAGAGGGAAATTAACCCAGTACACTCTTTAGAACACAGAAACACAACTCACTGCTAAGTATTTTCCATAAGGGAAAAAATATTCTGATGATATTGGCAGAATGCAAACTGCAGTTTTAAAGAGAGCCTTGAGAGTAACATAAACAGCTACACTGCTGTACTGAGGATTCTAATTCCCTATGGACAGTTTGAAATCTCCATGCATTATGATGAATGAATTTGCCTAGACAGTACTTGGGATTAAGTGATTTCCTTCTTACAGCATTTGAGTTATCTCAGACAACTCAATTGAGAAATCTGTCCCTGCCTCACATAAGATATGAGATGACCATGTTTCTAAACATATGATTTTCCCTCTAATGTGCTTTTTTTTTTTTTTTTAGCCTGCATATTGAAAAGAAAAAAAAGAAACAACTGGGGGAAAAAAAAACCATGAAGAAGAGTGAATTAATGAAGTACCAGGTCTTCACTTTTGATATACTAGTTGCTGGCTCTATAATGAAATGTGTGTTGACCACTTGTACGGGAGATCACTGCAAATAATTTGTCTTGTCATTTATTATGGAAGCTACACAATGATCTACATTGACTGAAGTGCCAAAAAAATAGAGACAACGAAGTTTTAACTGCTCCTAGACAGGTACTTCTCCATACCTCAGGGCCCCAGCAGAGCCTGTTGCATCAGCTCAGCACAGAATATGACAAGGCCTTGACTCCTCATCTCTCCATTTCACTTGAACAAATGTGTTAATAGATCTAATGCCATCTTATTTTCTCACTTTGGTTCGATAGAAGGTGACCAGACAACGAGTGTGAGGTCATTTTGGAAAGAGGAGGACCGCTGAGGTGAGGGTCATTCAAAAGGCAAGGTGCAAGAGTTCAGGATCTTGCCTCCTGGGAAAACCAAAGTTTTCGCTCTGATTTCTACATTTTTGCAAATTCTTGTCACAAGTTATATCTGCACCTTTTTAGCCCATTTGTCTTCCTTGCTAGAGATCATCTTTCCCTACCTTTGTGGATAGAGAAAAATGTCCAAAATTTCACAGAACCACAGAATGGTTGAGGTTGGAAGGGACTTCTGGAGGCCTGTCCCAATCCCTGCTCAATCAAGGATATCCAGAATAGGTTATTCGGTCCCATGTCTTTTGCAGTTCCCCCTGAACTTGCCCTGCTCCAGGCTGAAAAGTTGTAGCTCTCTCAGCCTCTCTCCTCATAGGAGAGGAGCTCCAGTTCCTTTATCATCTTGGTTGCCCTGTGTTGGACTCTTTCCAATTTGTCCATGCTTTCTAGGATGTCCATGTGCAAAAAAGCATGCAGATATGCCTAGAGAAATATACAGTGTAAGTGCAAAGTGACACCTTACTGCCTGCTATCATTGTATGCAACTGTCAGTCTCTTCTTCAGAGTTAAACCCACTTTCCTCTGTGAACTAGAGAGGCTGTAGTTTATGCTAACTGCTTACAGCTGCAAATGAAAGAGCCGTTGCTGTAGCTGGACAGCCATAGGGGACAACGTAATGCATTGTGCTGCTGTTCTCCTAGACAGGTGTAATTAGAGTTGCATGGGAATTTCATAGCAGTTGCATCTCAGACAGGATCCACCAGGGGGATGGATATGCTCATTTGAGAGTCAACTTTTCCAGCAGATTTGGCTCAGTTGATAACTGATTCTCAGGTGAAACATGGAAAGGTGAATAATCCCCAGTTGTGTGCAACAAACTCTTACTTCTACTCCTTGTTTTGCTTACTGCACATTCCTGACATCTCATCTTATTCTGGGCTCCTACATATTGATGCGCCCAGAAAAGAAAGCTCTGCAGCCTCATTTCCAGTGGAAAAGTCAAGGTAGATTCTTCGCTGTAGTAAGCATGGATGCTTCTTTGATCTGAAAGTGGTAGACTGGGTCAGAGTAAGCATCCAGGACTCAATCTGTTCTAAATCCTGTGGAAAACAAAAGACTTCTGAGTGCAGCAACCATCCTCCATGTGCAAACACTCACCATACCAGGAGCAGGAAGACTGGCCATTTTGTATGAGTGCCAAGAAGACAGAAGGCCATCTGGTGCTATAGACTAATCTAACAGCACTGAAGTCAGTACAGACTGGTTAGTATATAGTACATAAGGTTCTCTTGCAGACAAATTAGACTATGTAGCCAAGAGAGACTGGACATTACCTTATCTGTGCTATAGAAGCAAACACTGACAAGCTGGCAATATGGCCTTCGGAAGAACCAGAGTCAGAAGCTGATAATAGATTTGTTTGGGATTAAGAACTTAGGTAAAGAATGTGGTTGAATGTGTTGGACTCACATCCAAATCAGCATGAACGAATTCCTGCATAGTTTAACTTAGGACTGCTGTTAATATTAGTATGGATAGTTTGCAAGAGCATAAGGATCTTATGAAAAAAATAATAGGAAAAGAAAGGGAGGATACTGTGGGATTCAAATGGAAGGAGTACAAGTTAGTGCTAACACATGCAGTCATACAAATGTAACCCATATCTCAGTGGTGTGCTTTATTTATTGCATTAAATATGATGGTATTATATCCTAATACGAGTGTATTTTCTTCAAATCCTTCATACAGAGCAGTGAAATAAGTTAAGCAGGCATGCAAGAGGAAAAGAAGGAGGAGGAAGAGAAGGAAAAGACAAAGTTTTTGCACAGATCAAAATATGGTGAAGTAGTAAGAAACAATAAGCAAGAAAAATGGTTGCTATGGCATCAGGTTATCCATGGTGTGCCACTAGGTTCCATTCTAGGGCATCTGTTATTTATCAACTATTGGAAAGAGTTTTACTGACATTCCAGAATTATTTAAGTTGATCAAGACCAGAGAAGCTGTGAAAAACTTTGGAGGCCTTAAGCAAGTTGAGTGAATAGAAAATATGATGGCAGATGAAACCAGATGCTGGCAAATATCTTCAGCACACTTTAAAGGAAATCACTGGAACTGCTTGCTTTCCTGGGTTCTAAACTGACTCTATCTCAGAAAAAGATTCAAATAATGCTGTGCACACATCAGAAAAGACTCATTATTCATTACTCATGAAGAAGTGGTGGTGGAAAAAGTAAACATTACTGGACTATGCAAGAAACATACATACATATATATATATATATGCTGTAATTTAATTAACTTATCAATGACTTATCTAAAACGCTGTGCACAATCTTAACTAACTCTGTTAAAAAGGGTTCAAAAAAATTAGCTGAAATAAAGATTAGTAGAAACACACTGAAAGAATCTCCTGTGCTTGCTTATAAAGAAATGGGGACACAAGAAAAGAATCACGATAATAAATTGTATGCTTTCAATTTGCTAACAGTAAAGCATTCACTGAAACAGAAATTTAGTGGCACTTTCAAGTGGCAATAAGAAAATCTGCACACAATGCAAAATTAGCTTATGGACTCCTTATAGTGGAATGTCATTACAGCAAAAAGTTTAGATAAATTCAAAAAGGTCAGATATATATGTGGGAATGAGATTATAGAATTATACTGTTAAATATTATGCATCACATAATAATTTCAGATACACATGTCAACCAGCAGTTAGAGCTTTTGGAAACACACCCTTCTACACAGACTACCCATTCCTTGGCAATATACTGCCAGGTTTCTTGCTCTTTCTTTAACGTATCTTGTACTAGCAAATCTTCAAGGTAGGACAATATGCCTTTGATCTGATTTACTTTGTATGCTGCTATGGATAATTATAATTAGTACTGTATAGAATAAATATTGTCATTGAATCTCTATATCAAACTGTTTTATTTTAGAACTTTGCTACTTCATCTATTTCCACCTATTTTTAACTAGAAACCATAAAAAAAGAAATCAGAATAATAGAAACCTTTTCTGCTACATTAGATTTCTGATTTTGTGCAGAAGTGTTATCAATTGCATTTTCCCTGATAGGGGCTTTGAGTGATGAAGCAGCTGATTATAATCAATATTTCTTAGCACATTGAAGCTATTATTGATAGCAGATAACTATTTACATATTTATTTACTTATTCACACACGCCCTCATAGTTACCAGCTAGAACAATAGTTGAGAGACAAACCTCATTGTTGTGCACTTGGAAGCAGAGCATCATGCTGAAGTACCAATTGCTTCTAGGTAGTTGTTCAGAAAGCCCTTCAGAGAGTCCTTTTAAATCAGGTGTACATATAACTCAGTAGTCTTTTCATTCAGCAGCCACTGCAGTTGTGGTGCAAGTTATACAACCTACTGTTGATTCCAGCATGTCCTAGTACCCTTCCACTTCATTCAGCATACTCCAGGTGTCCCACACTTCTTAGTTGTTGCAAGTTCAATATGTCTTCTAGTCCCCAGAACATCCTCAAGAAACAGTCTCAGTACTTAATATTCTTTGGTTTGTAGACAGTCAATATCTACAGTTAATGTAGGTTTATGAGGAGGAACTTATTCAATCTGTCCTACCTTTAATTTTGTGCTGAGGCTTATGTGTGGAATCAGCACATACATTCCTGTTCATCAACTTCTCGTTCCTGTGCAGGAAACTTACTCTCTCCAAATGCGTTACTGAACTGTGAATGTAAGCCAGAGAAGAAACAAATCAGCTGAAATGGAAGAACATTTTAGTGTGACAAAATCCAAGTTTCCTTTAGAAACTTGTGTTCATGTCATATCTTTCATGTCTGTGACATTAACATTTAGCCAAAACTCCTGCTGTACAATACATTCTATAGCTCAAATTCTTACAGTCACATCTTCAGAAGGCTTTAGAGAAGTCACATAGAAGTCAATATAAATTTATATTTTTCATACCACATTTATATTTGCCATACCAATACAGTGATGCAGCACATTCAACAGTTTCAGTCCTTACTCCATAATGCAGTTCAAAATAACAGAGATATCAAAATATATTAAAATCACTAATTTTTGCCAACAGTTTGGGCCCTGCTTTAAATACCACTGCAAGCATTGAGACCTGTGAAAGGGGGAAAGCAAAATTTTACATAAAGCAGTATGATAATTCATGTTTTCTGGGAACTAACATAAAGTTTGCCTAAAGGATCAAAACTAAGTTAGACTTGATTTGGGTGTTCAGGATGGTCAGGGGCTTTTGCCAGTCATCTTCTGAATATCTCAAAGGATTGAGATTTCATCATTTCTCCGAGCTCCTGTTCAAGTATCTGCCCACTCTCTCTGTGATCTTTTCTATACCCTTCAACAACATGTGCTCTCCTAATCCTCTACTGCATTTGTTTCTGCATCACAAAATCACAACATGGTTGGGGTTGGAAAGGATCACAGGTGGTCACCTGGTCTAACTCTTCTGCACAAGGATGGCCACCTAGGGATTAGCCAGTTTTCAGTACAGTGTGGTGTTACATGTGCTTCCATGTAAAGTTCTACCCCTTCAGATTGAGGGTAGTATTAGTCCTTGAATGACATGCAGGAATTTAGTAAAATATCTGCTTTGATCCATAAAGAAGGAAGAAATCAGCTCAGCTGATGATGTATTTTAGGAAATCCTTAGAGGAAATCATCTGCTGATAGGATGGAGAATCAGGACTGTAAGTTTGCAAGTTGAAGGATATGTGTGTTCAAGTTGCAGAAGCAGAGAAACTGAAGCTAAATCTGCAGAAGACATAGGTGATTCCTGTGTGGTCATACAGAGGAAGAATGAGACAAGACTTGTTTAGGCTACAGGTGGAGAAGATACCTCTACAATTATCCCCAGTACTGGGGTTCCAGGGCTGAGAACCCCAAAAATCTGATGTTTTTTTCTGTGATGTATTTATTATTTGTCCTTACAGGCAAATCTGAAGACTCAACAGCAGGAAAGAACAAAGTGAAAGATGGAAATGGAGGCAGTCAAGATTCTGGTAAAAGGGAAGGGATAATGGTGTGACAGAAGAAGAAGACACCATTAAAACAAATATATACTGAAGAACTATGTCCTACGATATGTGAAAAATTGAAGAGGCACAGATATCAGAAAGAAGGGCACTCAAAACTGTGTGCCTTTGTAAGTGCAAACATAAGCCCATATATGTATACGAAGTATAGGACATTTAGTCTTTCTTATATTTTACTACATGATTTCAATTAATAACTATTAAGTCAACAGATACAAACCTTTTTTTTTTTTTTCAGTACATCTTATAAATGCTGTGGTTCCCATTCATTTTGTTCATACCAAGAAGCAGAAGTGCAAACTTCATCCTATCAGTGATTATATTAACCATTGGGTGCCACTGTACACCAGACAGAAGTATTGGAAACAGATAAAAAAGAACCACTGAAAATTGAGCAATGTAGTCAAAATTCTTATTCATATGTGTTGTTACTCCTTTGAGAAATAAAACTTTTCCTGTAATTTATAGCAAACATAATGACCAGCAAGATGAAATTTTTGATCAATGATAACTTTCACTGAAATGAGTCTCATTATAGCTATTTTCACTTCTATTTTATACACGTTTAATTGAATTTACAAAAAATAAAGATATAAGCATTCAGGTAAAGAACTTTACTTCATAGATTTAATACAAACCCTGAGCAGATCACTTCAAAAAAGGGAAAAATTTAAGGTGTCAAAAATGTCACATTTAATCATCACTGTCAAGATAGCAATGGTGAGATACATTACTCCAAAGTTACTAAGACAAAATTATATGCATTTTCTGTTGCTTAAAAAAAGTTTTATTCTAAATTGGTCTGATATGAACCCAGAGCACTCTACTGGAGTTATGTTGTGTAAACCTGGAGAGATTGAAATCCAGATCTGTCCCAAAGCATGTCTTTCATGCTATAATTCTCTGAAGACTAGCTTCTGAAACAACATACACTGAAATAAACAAGAAAATAACTCAGACATTATCAGTAGAGTTATTTATGATAGACAGCTACAGGAATGAAACCAGAGTCCTGTCCTCAGAATTACAATTATTCCTGCTGAGTCTCTTTTCTTGGGATGGAAACAGATGGTTGATGTATCAAGGCCAGATTTTAATCTCAACTGCAATCATGTAAGTCTGAAGCTGTTTTGCTGAAGTCTTTGCAGGGGCTTGCTTTCACAATAGAAAGTGGTCAGTGGCTTAAGGTATTCCCAATACCCAGCTTGTTTTCATTGGCATGATGTCCCTTCAGGGATTTGGGTCAAAATAAAACAATTAATAATACATGACTTTTTCAACTTGGAGTAATTCCCTGATTTAAACCAAAAACTGACGCCCAACCACTTGCACCAGCACAACTTGGAGGGTGATGTCCTATGACAAACACCAGAGCAACTGGAATGGGAATACTATGTAGTCAACAAACATGAAACTGCAGCCTCAGGAGGTTACCAATGATCAGAGAACTAAAACAATGATGTAAAGCCAGAACTCTGGTCAGGAAATGGGGAAAACAATTTAGAGTTTACTTGGATAAGTTAGAGGCTTTTGAACTGTGTACATGTGATGAAATTTGTTAAGGCCTAGAGCTTATGGGGAATTGGATAAAATAATTTAAAGCTGTTAGCAACTATTATTGGCCTTGAGGATACAAGTGGCTCCAAAGAACTGGAAATAGTTAACCAACATGCACAGAGAAAATGATCATTTTAACCCAGAATGTGTATATGGACTCAATGGGCAGGACAGTCATACTTTGTTCCACATGTCTGGCTATCTCCCTAGTGTCTGCAATGGTATTTTTGCAGGTGTGTGGTAAGCCAGGTCTGAAAGGTCTTTGCATCTCCCTCTCTATCCCTCTCCTCCCAGCTGGGTTAGCTTTGTTGAATCAAATCCTTAATTTTACTTGGTATGTAGCTGTGTGGACACCAAATGCCTTACAAGGAAAAAGAAGCAAGTAAACGAGGCATGAGGATTCCTCCTTGTGGCAGCCCATACCAGGACAGCCCAGACCAAACTTATTTTGGTATCATAATCCATGATCAGACTCAGAAGCTGGTCACTGTAGTTGAACTCAACAAATAATCACACAAAATAAGCCCAGGATACAATAGAGAGAAAAGCAATAGCCAAGTAACATTTGTTAGATTAAAACAGGTCAGGTCAACCTAATTTCTGACTATGACAAGTAACAGGACTTATATCAAGAAGAGAAGTATCACTCATGCTAATTAACCTTCACTTCCATTTTGTCACTATTTCTGCGATAATCTCGTAAGTCAGACTGGGTATTGTGCCATGGAGCTACCTGCCAGATGAATATGCTTACATGTTAGTTTTCAGAGTTCAAAGCTGGAACACAAAATGATGAATCCATATGTAAAATAGCAAAAAACAAAACATCAACATTGCAGAGATGTCTATTTCAACACTATCATATGGGAGAAATATTTCAGTCAAGTCAGGAGCTAGAAAAAACAGACTTTCTTTATATTACTTCCATTTGTGGCAGATAGAATGACTAACAAACTGACAGCTACACTTCCTCTGTTTGTCCAACTGGCATTTCTTTTTTCCTGGCGTGTAATTCAGCTGCCTTAGAAGTATGCCATTTCTGGCATTGCTTATCTGTTTTGTTGGGATGGCATCAATCACATCCTGAGGGAATCCAGAAAGAAAGAACAAAAAAACCCACAACATAGTAGTAGGACTTCTGCTCCTTCCACAGTCACTTAAGGTTCATGCTTTAAACAATAATTGAACTGACATACTGTAGTGTATTTTTGTGAATAGCAGGAATATACTTGAATATATTGTAAAGTAAAGTAGTTATATGTAGATCACTACGAAAGTAATGACTCCTATTTATTTCCACAAAAACTACAACAGAAACAAAGAGCACCATAACACAATTTGATAGAACAACTACCAAATAGTACTCTTTGACACAGTCACACCATCAGCTATGCCTTTTCACCAGTGATGAAAAGAGCCTGCATGCTGCATTCACGAAGATCTGCACCAGTGGAGGTGACCACTGTCTCTGTCGCTACTGCTGAAATACATCACCCTCACTATGCTCACATCCACTGTTTGGTCTCCATAAATATTCAGCAAGCGTTGCTGAATGTCAATGGGTGCCATTTCTTCTGCATGGAGGAATTCAATTCCACACCTTTGCTTCAGATGCACTTCTGTGTCAGACGCCATTTTATCAGACGCCATTTTGTTGGACACCATTTTGCCAGACGCCATTTTGTCTGACTACCCCTCTGCTGCCATCTGTAGCACAGCAATAAAATGTAACAAGATACTGGTACTATGGCAGTAGAGGTTGAACTTTCTTGCCAATACTAGCATTACTTTCAGAGCAACTCTCATGTTTTGTAATTTAAATAAGACTTTTTACTATTGTGCCCTACACATTTTCCTTTCAAATAGGAAAATTTTTCCTTATTTTAATTTAAAGGAGACATGATTGCTATATTTCTAAAGCTGGTATATTTCTTCACATGGAGATATACTGCTTTCTATCATATTTCTAAAATATCAAAGGGAATTTCATAGAAATGATAAGAAATATCATCCACTTAAGCCTATAGTGAATTCAAGATTTCTCTAATCACTACATTAGAAACCTCTGCCTCTGGAAATGGAGATGATCTACTGGAGTTGATAAGTATGTTCCAGATCTGTGGCACGAGTTTGATTTCTTACTGCTTTTAATTCATCAATTAACAGATGAATACATGCTCTTGTAGTATTAATTTTCTTTCTCTTATACAAAATTATTATACAAGATTTTGGTGAGGAAGACTTACCAAAGTCTTCCTGTATCAACATAATTAAAGCTCAATTTATTTCTGTTTGTTTGCTTGTTATATCATCACTTAAATTCCAGTTTCTACAACATGGGAATGATCATTCAGTTGTTTTTTGTTCCATATCTTCTGATCTATCTTGACTATTAGGCCACATTGCTACTATGTCATATTTGACTTCATCTGTGTAGCTGTCTGATGTGAATCATTTATGAGTCAGCCTACATCTAAGCATTTTGTGCATTGAAAAAAGCTATACTAAAGCTTTGTTCTAACTTAAATGTTCCCACAGTAACAGTTAAATATTCTAAACCCCACTATATATTAAAAACAAGAGAAGATGATCTAAACCACCCCTGAACAGCACACTTTGTTAAACTCAGCAGAAATTCAGCATTTTAGCTACTTTCTCCCTTGATTCCTCTGACAAATGCAGTAATCTGCAAAGATGTCAACAGGACAGAGAACAGTTGAGAGTCTATGTAGCTAAGAAAAAGATCTCACAAAGCTTCCACTGATGATGTAAGGACAAATAGTTCTAACATAAACTTACATATTAACAGCTGAATACATGTATCTTCACATTGTTGTGTTGTGTCTGTGTTAATCTTTAAAGTGGAACAAGCTACAACTTCACAAATGTATCTTATCTGAAGAGATTTCCACCAGCTTTGTAAATGTGTTGCTAAATATTTCCCAGATACATGAAATATTTCCAAAATAACATGTTTTTATATTGTACACATGCTATATTCAGTGAAGACTGTGAGTGATGACATATCCCATTAGTCATACAAGATATATTCAAACTACTTCCAGCTCATCATCTACCAAGCAGCTTTCTCAAGGGGGTTGCCTTCTTAAGGTGGTTTGTTGTGAGTGAAGTTTTGCATACAAAAGTACCTCCTAGATCAGAAGAAATGCTTCTAGTATGAAACCCACAAATAAGTAATATGTACCATGTCTTTCAAAATACACAGTATTTAATTTTTAACTGGTCTATACCAGTCTGAGGAATACAAACCAAACTGATGTAAGGTCTTTTTAATTCCATAGCTATTTTATACTGTGAAATGATACTTACACTTATATTTGCTAGATGAAAATATCTTTCTTTACTAACTGATTTTGATGAGGAGTAACTCTTTTCTGAATATCATTTCTTATCACCTTTTTCTACCTATGTTATTTAGGAATAGAAATCAAAAAAAGCTTTTGAGGTGTAATCTGAACTACCAAAAAAGCCTCCATGTATGTCAGTGTCAGCAGTGCACAGAGCCTGCAACTCCAACATCTCATTCCCACGTCTCAGTGGGAAGTTTGGTTTCCAAAACCATTAAACCTGTGTAGACCAGAATCCATTAGGAAAACCTACAAGACAGCTGGTTAGAACATGGAAATTAAGATGATTGTGACAAGGAGCAGACATAATATGCATGTTGATTCCATGTAAAAAAAAACAGTTTTATGTTGATTAAACTTCCTCAGCTGTAGCAACAACAAAGCACTATTCTCACCCTACATTTCCAGGTGCAAAAACCAAAGCAAAATCCAGCTCCTGTGGAAGTCAGCAGCAGCCTTGCCTCTGACTTAGCAGAATCAGCGTTTCACTTTTGGATGTCTTCTTTGCTACAAGTTATCAAAGGCGACTGGGAAGTTTAAGCCACAGTCATCTCTTCAGACTTCATTCAGCAAGAAGTTAGGCCCAGCCTGGTGAAGAGCTGCAGCTGCAACATGCAGCTGGCACTTGCACACTTCAATTTCTCACTCTTTTCCACTGATAATCTAAAGAAAACATCTCAGTAAAACTTTACTACAAATTATGCAGGTTTTTAAATAATATATGTGGAAAGAGGATGAATTGCAACATCACCCAATCAAGCCACTGGCTCTCAAAGCTTTCCTTATCCTTTTACCTCATTTTTTTGTGTTAGTAATAGAAAAACAATCTCTAGAATATTGTTTTCTTGCCAAGAACCTAATCTTGCATTCTTTCATTTTATTTAATGCCAGCAGAACTGGTATTTCTCATTTGCAAGGTAATATGAAGCTTACTGATAAATATTTTATGTTGAAGTATCACAAACAATACTAATCTCCCAAGAAATAGCGTGTTTTAGCAGACTTGCATTTCAGTATGCTGAAGTTTCTCCCCAGCATCATTTTTTTTCCTGTTTACTGGCCAATACAACAAAGTATTTTAAAAATCCTGTGATTTCTGGTGACTCCCACAGTAGAAAAGTATGAGCACGTCTTTTTTTATGCTGTCTGAAGCCACATCTCAATAGCTAACAATGTTGTTGCAGATAGCAATAATACTGTACATTATACTTCTGAAGGGATGCACGAGCATTGATTTAGGCTTAACAAAATCTCAATTTTTACAACTTAAATGATGTCATGCCTGGTTAGTACCTTCCTGTCTCCTGAAATACCAGATTCAGAAGGGAACTGCTTGAGAGACGCAATGCCTCAGAAATGCTATGCACAAAATGGGAAAATAGTTTTAGAACGCAAACCTTCAGAACATTAAAAAAGCTCTCACTTGGGCTATATTGAGCCTGTTTTTGTCAATACTATTTTGAAGAACTTCTTCAAACAGTGCACAAATCAGGTGGCTTATTTCATGTGAAGGACAAAATCAGCCACATCCAAACTGTGGCCTGCATATCACACGCGGCCTGGCCCAGCTCACTCTGTGGCTGCTCCCTATCCTGTGCCACCATGGTGGTGGCTGTACCCCACTGAGCAGCCCTGTCTGGCCCTAGGCACACACCCATCACTCACAATAGCCACATATCAATGTGCAATCTGAACTGTCTGGTCTGAAACCAGAACATGAGGAGGGCAAAGCGCAGTGCTAACTCAAGTGATGGCAAATAACTGTATGCGTTTTGATACGCTGGCTAAACACAGTCCTGTGAACAGTGAAAAATATGCAGCCATGCTTTGCATTCTGGTAAAGGAATTTGAGAATAAGTTTCAAGAATGCTGAAAAAATCATCATTGTTTTTGCAACTCCATTTTCAGTTGGCATAAATAAATGACCTGCAATTTTCAAATGAAACGTACAGAATTGCAATCAGATATTCAACTCAAAGAAAAAGTTGATACTGTCTCTTTACCAAACTTTTATAAGCTCTCTCTTATCAGGGAGAAATACCTCTCACTTCACACCTTGTTCATGTCATCGCTTTTTGGCAGTATGTACATTTGTGAACAATTATTTTCAAGGATGAATCGTGGGAAGAGCAAAACTTCACCAAAAATCTCTGACAAACATCTTGAGAGTTCAGTGACAATTGCAATCACTGCTACCAAAGCAGACCATTGCATTAGTTTCACAAAACAAGGCAAATATCCCACTGGTTTTATGACTTTCTATTATATTAAAAAAAAAAAAAAGTAAGTTACTTGTATACATTAACTATATTATATGTTTTATACATGGCTCAAGACAATTTCTCTTCACCCAGTGCAGCTTAGGTTGCCAAAAGGTTGGACACCCATTGACAAAGTTCCCCTGCTGTTTTAGACAAGGATAATGATGGAAATAATAATAATAGCAAGGTTTTTTTGGTTGTTGATTTTTTTTCCACTTGAGTTTTTCTACAGTTCAAAATGATGAAAACAAAAGAATGGAAAAAAATACAGTGCTGTTCATAAAAACCCACCCACCAAATTACCCAAGTGTTTAAAACAAATGTATTTTTAAAATTTTCACAAGAATCTTCAGAAATTTTCTTAATTAGCAATTTATATGGTAACTTATCTCTCCAGTTACTCATGTTTACTGCACCGGACAACCTCTATCAATCTCTAGACATCTAAAGTCCTATCCTTTGCTTGAAGATAGAATGGTTAAAATTTACAGTTAAGCTACTGACATTAGATGTTCATGCTGCTACTGCACAGAGATTAATGGGATAATTCTGATCTCTCAGAGATACAATTGCAAACTTGTAGAAGAGCAAATAAGCTTCACTGCAACACTTGGGATTTGGTTTCTGGTTTCCCTATAGATGATTTCATACTATTCTAGAACTGCTTTGATTTTAAACTAATAAGGATCACATACAAAGTGGAAAAAGACAGAATGTCAGTTTTCCTTTAAAATTATATGATCATAGAATAGTCTGGGTTGGACCTTTAAGGTAATCTTTTTCCAACCTCCCTGCTATCGGCAGGGACACCTCCCTCTAGACAAGGCTGCTCAAAGCTCTGTCCAGTCTGGCCTTGAGTGCCTCCAGGGAGGGGCATCCACAACCTCACTGGGCAACCTGTTCTCGTGTCTCACCACCCCCACAGTAAAAAATTTCTTTCTAATACATCTAAATCTTCCCTCTTCCAGTTTAAATGATCAAGTTCTCATTTGTTATGAGGAGTTTTACTGTGAATGAATCCAAAACCTTACAGGTGATTTTTGCTTTAATAAAAGCCTAAATTCTGGAGCACAGATGGTAGTTGAAAAAAAAAAAAAGAAGAAGAAAAAGAAACAGCATGACAACCTACTGTAAGGCAATTCATTCTAGTCCTTGGATACATTCATTTTAAAGCACTTTTTAACACTGCTATATATTGTTAACAGTTCCACTGTTCCAGGCTATGTGATGAGACAAATGAACAGCTCTTATGTGAGGTGAATACTTTTCAAACTTCCCCTTAAAATGAAGACTTCTACACAGATGTAATTTGTTATGGTTTCTGGGGTATATTGTACAGTTCATTTAACTCCATCCATATAATTTTATATTTTCATATATTGCATTTTATTAAAAACAAAGTTGAGTTAAAAAAGCAGGCACACTGTTTTGCCTGATTTGAAAATCCGAAATAAGAGGTGTGAAATTCTACCATTCTTACTCAGTTATTACACCTTCAAACTTTAAGTATCTAGTTTTACTTTGCTCTAAAAGCCAGACTTGTCCAAATCACTTGCAATCACAAAGTTTTCCAGACACACAGGTTGGAAAACTAAAGTGCTTTTAACAGCTGTGTCCCAAGTTCAGAATGTAGGTCTCTGCATGCTTTGTTAGCCCTGAGGAGGGAAGCAGGGACTTCAGCATTTTGGCTATGTCTTCCACTGTTTGCCTTTTACTGTCACAGCGGCTGTTGCTGCTGCTGCTAAGATGACATCTGACGTTGACATCAGACATTTGGGAGATAGAACAGACTTTCAATATCTGTGCTCAGTCACTGGGAGAAAAAGTCTTGACACGAACCTTCACAAAAGGAGATAATGTCCTTCTTCTCTTCAGTCTTCCATCACCTCAGGAAAGTTTCAGAGGAAGGCAGGCTAATGAGCCACCCCTGAACCCCACTTTTATTTTATGCTCTATCTTAGAGGAGTTTCTCTGCAAACGCAACCGATAACTTAAATAATTCATTTCTATTTTGCAAAAGAATCATAGTTATTGGAGTAAGTCTCTAAATGTTGTAAGCAAGCAACCACATACTGACATTTCTCATTCTTTCCAAAAAGCTGCTTACACAACAAAGGAAGAAAACATTAACAGAAAGAGATAGTGGTAGCTTTTCAACTCCGTTCAGTTTTAACAAGTTAAACAGAGAACAAATACATGATTATTTTTACTACTGTACATTTATAATGGAAATGTATTGAATAAGGGAATTCCTGAAGAACTGAAATTTTCAGAGAACTTGATGTTGCAGTCATTATGTCTTCTGTATAGAATCTACCTACATGAATCATCTACTTGCAACAGATCAGATAATTTGAATTTATGAGTGTTATTCAACATCAAAGCTGCTAGAGTCTGATCAAGCTTTTATTCCTTAATTATTAGACTTAAATAAAAACTAAACAAGCAGCCACTGTAAAATGCTTAAATTTGCCAGTGTTACTTGCTTTACCACATTCAGTGTGGATCAGGCAATCTGAGCTGGTAGACTTCCTAAAATTTTTGTAAAATATTAAAATACTGCAGCAATGTAACAGCAATCATTCTAGTAAGAATGAAGTGAGTCAGGACAGATGAAGGAGCAAGAAAAAGCAGACTTTGCAGCAGCATGGTAAGCATATGCCCCATCCTCTCCAAAAAGCCATTGTACAAGCTATTTGGTGGGGCAGGCTGCTGGATTTGGTGTTGACAGCTGCAACAAGTTTATTGTATTTTAAGTTTATGGGCAGCTGCAGCAAGACAAAGAAGAATGTCAGTATTCTAAATTACCCATCTTTTTCCATTCTCAAAAAGTGTTTCATTTCTAGTCAAAATGTCTCTAATCCTTGGAGGTTTTTATACCTCTCAATTTATCTGTCCCTCTTCAGAATTCACACATGTATTTTCAGCCAGGACAGGTACAAGGTTCTGCTGCACATCATTCATTCTGCAGATTCAATATTTATTGATAATCCAAAAAGACTTCTTATTTTTTTAGAGGGAACTCTGTGCTTTTCTTTTGAGAGAGAATTGGAATGAAAGGGGAATCCCAGAAATTCCCTTCTCATTAGCTCTATTCTTGAAGTATTATTAACACTTTTACTTTCTCACTCCCACTCTCACCATTTGAATCTGGGTCATAACAGCATGCCTACCCTTCAGAACCCTGAGTGGGTGGTTGTTTTGGCTGGAGCTAACGCATACAAGCTTTGTGACACAGAGTGCTCTTATTGTGACACATACTTGTCCTTTTCAGTTACATTATACATATATTTTTTATCAACTTTGTTATTACAAAAAAAAAAAAAAAAAGTAGAATTTGTGTTATTCGGTATTACTGCTGTTTTAACAATGTGTAAAAAGAAACCTCACAAAATATTTCAGCTATTCTTATCACAACTCTTGATTATTCTCTGTAGCATCTTATACTTTCCAAATATCATTTCCTTACTAACATACTGTAATGTATGTCCTACTCTAAAATACTACAATACCTGAACTGTCACGTTGGACTACTAGTACTAAGGACTTCAAATCCTGAATGAAAAATATGAAGTCCTAGAACTAAAATTTGGTAGAAAATAAATTGAGTTAGTGCCAGCCTGCCTACCCAAAGAAAGCGTCCTAAAACAAGGCCTTATGTAAAGAAGAAAGGGACCTAACAAATACGTGAAGGAAAATTGACCTTCAAATTTTCATGTTAGCAGGAGAACGTGGTGCAGAGTCTGGTGCAGGAAAGGCTGAAGTAATATGCAGCAGAATGGGAATGACACCTGTAGATTTTTGCCTTTTCAGATTAATGGAGTTTCTTACTGCCTCTTCATTTACACAGTCAGGATACTTCTTTCTAAACTGTTTGAGATGTAGAAAGAACTCTGTGAAAGAACAATTCTAGGCTCTTAGAAAAGGAATAGAAAGATGGGATATGGTATTTTTTAAATTTTTTTCATTCATCCATTTTTTTTTTTTAAGTCAGAAATATCTACCTTTCTGATACCTTCAAGATAAAAAGAGAAACTATTCTACATTATTCTGTTTTACCTTCTCAGCTATTATGAAATGGTCACTGAGTAACTGGCAAATCTTCTAAACCAATGTCATTTTAAAATTTCTCTAAGATCAGTAGCAATAACCTCTTCAAAGTAGTTCACACCAGTATTTTTTAGCTAACATACCAAGTAGAGACAAATTATTGCTTGTGTAGCTATTACATACAATATTAAAACATAATTCTAGCATTATATAAATGTGGGTATTCTGTTTGCTTTTACTACTGTTATTGCAAATGCAACATTTACAACATGAGTAACTAGCATCAAGCTGGTACCTTCTAAATTGCCAGAGAGTATGTCTATGCCATCTTTTTTTCTTGCATCCAGTTAAGGCTAATGCATACTCCCCTACAAGAATTTGCAAGCTGTACTCAGAAATAACACAGTGTTAGTTTTGTAATTCAGTGCACTGGTCACATTTGTGCTAAAGCCCTGTAAACTGGGCCTGTGCTCAAAAGGAGCAATTAGCACTTTGTTAGTATGCAGTGATATACTAATCTATGCAGTCCCCAAAAGCAAATGTCTATATGCCCTCATATACATTTTTCTACAGTATGCACCATTCTGCTCTCAAAATAGTCTATCACAGTACAGTTGCTTTAAATCAGGTTCCTCATGATTAGAAAACCAATATTAACTTATTCAAAAAAATCATGTTGTACAATTAATTGCTTCTTCTGTGTTGAGATAGCTGCATAGTTCTGTGAAAGCATTAAACAACTGTCATTGTTCTTTCAAGGAGTAAAGAAGGAGTCAAATTTAGGTGACAGAATGTTTCCATCTGAACCTCTCTAAAGGTTGCTTCTAGCTGAAAATAGACTGTTGCATGCCATATTCTACAGGAAAATAAGCCTAGTGCTAAAAGAAGTCGGATGGCAAAAGTCAAAAAAGCTACCAATAACTCTGACAACTGTCAGAAACAGTGTACTAAAACCTAGTATTCACGAGTATTCCACATCCCCCTCTTGTGGCTGATATGTAGAGGATCTGAATCTATCACAGGTACCACTAAAACTACTTTTTTAATATAGAAGAGTTTTGTGATACTCAGCAGATATGGACCAAAGTGAGGTCTGCACAAATTAGGGAGGAAAACAAGGCAGCATATATTTGCTGTCAAGCATCTGACAGCAAGTAGTGCTTGTTGCTAAAGTCCCAGTTTCGAAACCTATTTTCAAAAAATCAGGTTCATTATAGGATATCTCAGCTGGGGCACCCATTAGCTAAAACACATGATTGAGCTACATGCTAAGCATTCTCTCTTCCTTGGATGAACAGCCTAGAAACAAACTGAAATGATGGTTTTGTATTTACCCAGCAAAACATAGCTAACAGCATTGATCACGTGGTTACAGTTTCCAAAAGAAACATAGAAAATTGAAATTTTAGCAACCAAACAGGAAAGGTAAAGTATATTAGCGCCTGTAGCACCTTCACAATAGCAGAATGTTATACAACTGGGATGAGCTGAACATCAATATATAGCTAGGTAACATGGAAATCTAAACCTCAAGTTAAAGGGAAAAAGAAAGCCCTATCAACTGATAGTAGTCATTAACTTCAACGGAATGATCATTCATGAGGATCTCTAAATAAAGAAGATGTCCTCCATATTCACCGCCTATCTCTGATTTGAAGAAAGATAACTTTTCAGCTCTTCAGTCTATGATGAGAACAAGAGACATGCTCTGGATATTGATAGAAAAAAGAAAGATACAATGAAAAGAAAGTTTATGTAGTAGTACACAGCTGATAGAGCTTGCTTCCTTTATCCTTTTTCCTATCTTTCCCATTACATATGCCATTGATATGGATATAGTTCAACCAGCATGTTGTTTTCATTTTTCCATTTTCCACGTCTTCTTCTTGTTGCCAAGGGGAAAGAAAGAATGAGAAGAGGAATACATACATGAAAATGATAGATCAAAAATATATTGCAAATAATAAATAATCCACATTAAAATATTTTTGTTAAATATATATAAGTGTAAGAAATATCCAATATTTTCCCCTCCTCTTAAACACTCTTTGAATGATGTAGATTGGCTATTCTCTCTATAAATATTATTTTCACTTAATGTAGATTCAGTCAACCTTACTTTGCTTCCAACAAGAAAATTTCAGCTCCACAGAACTAGGCCCATTATATTCCTGATCTGTCAACATCCACCAAGTCATTCACAGTCACCCATAGAACTGGGCAATAGGACAGTAACAGATCTGAAAGAGTGCTTTCCAAATCTGAAGGAAAATACTGAACACAAGAACAAAACCAGTGAAAGTGTATTTTTCTCTTAATCGGGGGACCAGAATGTTTGCTTTCTCCATCTTTGACATTTCCCTAACAAAAGCAAAAATAATTTGAAAAGGCATAATAATATCATTACACTAATTACTTGCAACATTGCATAAACTATTATATTCTTTCTATGTTTCTCTCCCTTTCATGAATTAGGAGTCATAGTATCTCTCACCAGGGAGGAAGAAAATGATGGAGTCTACTGTGACTTGATATGAGACTATTTAGATCAACTGCTAATGTACAGTGTACTCTAATATTGTAAAATTTATTAATGGGTCTTATTCACAGCAATATGGATCTGCTGATGTCATATCATTTACTTATTCTCCTCATTCACTTCCTTGTGCAAGCAGGAGTACCTGATTCATTTGCTTTCCTCCATCTGTCTTTCTGCTTTCCCGGTTCATCTCTCCAGGACACCACCTTTTGCAAAGAATGCTTTAAATTTGCTCTGGAAAGAAAATATACTTGCTTGGAAGTTATCCAACATGGCATAGAGAAGGCTTCAAAGGTTTTCTGCTGGGCTTGCATTTAAGCTGCAGAAAGGTTTATGCAGCTGTTTGAAATATTTGCAATAGTACTGAATTAGTTATCATATACTTTGTTTAGCTTTCATTCTTTCATTGTCAATGAGTTTTGTAACAGAGCAGTGGTAGCTAAGGAGAAGCTAATATGTTAACAAGAAGGCTGTTCCTGTCTCTACTTAGTGTCAGCACCTGCCATTTGGGATTCTCTCCAAAATTTGTGTTGTTTGTGAGAATACTGAGAAACAATGAAGGGAGTTACTGAGAATTCAAGTTTTACCTGTCTATGCTTACATTTCTAGACAGTGTATATTAATAAAGAAAAAGAAATGAGCATATGGAACTGTAAGATTTCGGATATGTTATCAACAGTAGACAGAAACAAGACTGTGCCAAAGTTTTAGCATTCGAGCAGATTGTTTAATATTTATTCAGGAAAATGTGAACTGGTTATGTTCCAAAAAATATTTTTAACATGACTTTGTAGAAAATTGTGAATTGCTCATCTGCTAAAATTATTTTTTAAATAATAAAATAACATATTTCAGTGTATGTTGCTGTGATGCTGTTATAAACATTGGAAATGATTAACACTGGGAGAGTATTAAAAATTTAAACTGTTTCACCATCTGTGCTGTTTGTTTATTTTTCACATTTGATTCAACTTGGACAGTGAGAATAGATTCATTTGTTGTTTGGTTTTTTTTCCTCTCATTCTTGCTTGCTTGCTAGCATAATGCTTCAGTTTTCCTGCTACAGACACTGAAAGGATGTATTTATCTCCAAATTGCCATATAAAAAAACGCTGCTTTCATACAATGAAAAAAAGTACGTATATATAGAGAGAGAGAGAAAACCAAACACACATAACTATATTAAAAAATAGACAGTTGGCCAATTGTGTCTATTTATGTGTTGATTATTTTTCCCATCATAACACAAACATACCCGGGCTTATACAATTAGTGCTTGCCTGTTGTGCTTGACGAATACCTTTTGCAAAAAGATGCTGTTGGTTAACCAGGACAAAAGATGCCTGATGTGTGAAGGTAATTCACTCCATCTTATTTGTTGTGATGAATGAAAGACAAGTGTGAATACTTTTCATAGGCCCACCTTCACTCAGAATGACTTGCCCAACTGACTCTTACAATTAAAATGTATGAGACCATTTAGCTGCAAAATCCCTGTAGATGGGATCAAATTTCGAGGTCCAGATTTACTACAGTTCCACCACCACCAGTTCCAGCTCTGCTATCCTGTCAAAAAATTGCTGTCCAATTGAAATACCTTGAGGCATTCTTCTTCCATATTAAAATGATTAAAAATCTGAAACAAGTGAAACCTAAGTTGATGTTTCTCCTTGCAAAGAAAGAGTTCTTGCAGTCGCATCCAAAGGCCTTTTAATCCCTTAGAATCTGATGGAAGTAACTCTCATTAAACCGCATCAATTACCTTTCTTGCTCCATATTTGCAGGTATAAGGGGTAGATATCATGTCACCTCTGGATTGGAGTAGATTCCATGTGCTCCTCATAAAATACAGTCTGGATCAAGATACAGTTATCCCCCTACCTATTGATTTCAAACCTGGATTCAGCAGAAAAGATCTCAAAGCAAAACAAAATATAAACAATTCCACATACTAAAGAACTTCACTTTAGTTTGTTAGGATTTTTTTTTACTACTCAGACAATTTCCAGCAACTATTCCACCATAACCCACTCATCAGCTGCAAGGCTCTGAACTTCAGGCAAACTTTTTTAAGTTCATAGAGAAATAATTAGATAAAAAGAAATCTTAAAGTTAAAATCTCTTCTAAAACAACCTTGTTTTTCTTAGAAATATTTGCTTTCTATAAACTACACAGTGAACTGAACAGAAAAACCCACCTACCTACCTTAACCTACCCTACTCTTGCCCATCCCCCCAAGTACCATCACAGTGAATCAGAATAACAAGAGATTTAAGGAAAACAAAAGAAAAACAAACAAGCCACACACATATGGAATGGACTAAAACAAACAAAGAAACAAACAAACAAAACAACAAACCAAACCAAACAAACAAACAAAAAAACCCTGCAAGCAAATATAATAAACTATGGCTTTGAAGGAACATTTTAAAACCTTTGCAATGCAAGCTCATGAATGTGATACAGAAATGAAGAACAGGTAAAAACAAATTGGATTCACCCAACTAATGAATTTGACCAGATAGATTTGTTTTATCCTTTCATCTGCTCTTGAATTTTCACAAGAATTCCCTTGCATGCAAATTGCTTAGATTGAGAAATCTGTGACACAGTATTCATGATAGTCAGCTTCAATAATAGTTCTCCACTATTGTTTTTTAAGAAAAAAATCAGTTTTTTGAAACATAATTTCCTTATTCATTTTCTCTTGGGGGATTAAAATGTTAAGTCCTTTATTCCTTACCTTTGATGAGCCTGTAATGAATTGTCAATGTGATACTGCAAATTGGCAGAGGTCTGATTTTGTCTGAATTTTTACATCAGTCTCTCTCAAAGAGCTTAATCAAATCTGTCACACTTATGAAGACAGACGTGGCCAACAAGTGTGCTGCTGAACTGCAACCTGCCAGACCTAGCAACTCCTGCCATAAGTGCATTTGAAAATCTGGGTTTTCTATTGATCCCAATTTGGTTTTGCTATACAGTGACTTGTGTGTTGGGCCACATCAATATTTCTGTCAGAAAGGTTATACTGCCTGTGTTGCTCAGGTCCAGTTTACAAAATGCTCAAGTGACAGTAGTTGGATTATTTGAAAGTTTATCACTGAACAGTGAGAAATAATGTATTTGCTGATTTCAGGGAAGGCACTGGAAGTCCAGAGATACAAGCAAGTGCAGAAGTAATTTATCTATCCTTTCTCAAACCCTTGGGAAGTGCTTTTTTATTCTTAGCTGAGAAGAACCTATGACTCAAAAATAAAAGGCACATACTCTTTTAGAAAGATTATTCAGAACAGAGCCATGCCTTAAATATGTGCAAATTCATCCCATAAAACTAGTGATTTTTATTTTCTTCCTTTCCAAGGGATGTCTGGCAAATACACAGTTCTCTGCCTGTTCTCTCTCCCCTCTTTCAATGTTGCACTTTTCCTGCTGCATTCAGCTTACACACGGACATGACAGCTGGTCATTTTGGGGCTTTGGAAAGAATCACCTGCCTGAATCCTCCACCCAGATCTTCGGGTTAGATTTTAACATGGCAAACAAGAATTCAGGAAGCAAGTGCCACTGAGTTTGGGGTGACTTGAATGGCTAATTTGTTTCACGCTCGGTACAACCTCAGGTCTGGAATTTGGGGAATTTTCCTCAGTAAACACTCAGTAGGAAGTTTTGCCTGAATAGGGATTTTAGGACTGGATCTTTAGAATACCATGCTTTTCCAAACGTGGGTGGTAGCAGACCTGATCTGACAAGGACTTGTTCACTGCATTGCAATTCTCAAATATAAACAGATAAGAACAAAAGAGGCTGGATAAAGTGAACAGAATAAACACGTTCAAAAAGAACAGTGACTCAGCAAGTATCTGTGAGTATGAGAGCTATAATAATATTAAAAAGCTATATGTTTTCAAATCAGTGCCTATAAAACCAAAGGGAAAAAGAGAGAGAGAGAAAGAGAGAGCAAGCTCTTTTTTTTCCCTCAGCTGTGGTGCAGCACCTGCCATTAGCTGTGGTGGTTCCTATTTTCATATTGTCTGACAGTAGCAGTTGGACTGAGCCAGAGCCAGTGAGGCCGAGAGGCAGACTCCCTGCTTCCACAAAGCTGAATTTAATAAGATGAGAACAGTATGCCAAGATGGTGAACTCCCTCCCTAGCACTTATCATGACACTAGTCACTCAGCAGGGCCCTTATTGCAGCAGTAATCTGGGTGAGCCTGGCAGAGCGTCCTGCTTACAAGTTCAATATAATAGAACAGCAGGGCACTGGAGGCCTGGCAGAAAAGCTTAGCAAAGTTAAAGCCTATTACGCTATGCTTGAAAAAAATGGCTCTCAAAATATTATATGCTGAGTAAAAATCATGCCAAGTGCAGTGACATACTAAGCTTCCTCCATAATGGTGCATCATTAGTCTATAAATTCAAGCAACAAGGATTTAAAAGTCCATAACTTGAAAGGAAATGAATATGCAAATGTATCCTTTTGTTCTGCTTTGTTTGAGTTTAACAGACAACACTACAATATAATATATAGGTAAAGGAAACAAAGCTTTGGTGTGCTCTGAGATGTATTAGATTGAAAAATATAGTTGAAAAATCTATGCTCTGCATTTTATTTTTCTTGTGCCTTTATAAATAGCAAAAATCAGTTGGATCTAATAATCCATCTCACTGGTATATTCTGGTATGTGAACATGAAATCTCAGCCTTCACAAGACCTGTGGCAGAGAAGCTACATGTCATATGTCACACTTAATGTAGTGACATATGACAGAGGCCCACTGGCATGTCATAAAAGCAAAATAAAGATTTGGTTGTGTGACCATTTTCACTGTATTACTACTTGTTTTATTAAACATTTTAAATCTATTTTACTCCTGTCTCTAATTTTAGCTTCAGTGGTGTCTGTTATAATATGAATTTGAAATACATTAAGAATGTGCTGATTCAACCTCGAAGCATGATCCTTAGACTGAATGGCATTTTGGAAAGAGATTTTTACTTGTCAGGAATTGCCAGAAATGTCTTTCCATCTGATCAAAAGACTGTGATGATAAACTCCCTCAAAATGAATTCTAAAATGACACAACAGCCAACTGGAGTTGGAAAAAGAAGAGGCAGCAATATACTCCTGTGTATATACTGCATTTGTGGTGAGAAAAGAGATCATAATCATGTGTCACCTCAGTACTTTACAAAGTAAAAGCAGGCTTTCAGTTGCTTTAATACAAGTCCCTGAAGCCACTTGAAGTGCCCTTGGGTTTTCCATGTGATTTCTATCCATCATTCCAGAACAGCTAGAGTCTCCTACAGTTTCTGGACCATGTATTTCCCACATATAATAAAATGACCTAATTATTATGGAGGAAGAATCTTAAGAGTTCTTCAGTCCAACACTACTCAAGGGAGGGTCAAGACTGAATTCAGATAAAGTTATCTCAGGGTTTGCCTAGTTGAGTCTTGGAAACTTCCAAGGATAGAGATTCTGCAGATTCTGTAGTTTCTTTGGGCCCCTGTTACAATGCTTAAGTATCTTCATAATGGAATGCTTTTTTTGTTTGTTTGTTTGGTTTTCATTTCTAGCTATAACCTCCAGTGTTTCTATTTACAGCTCTTGTTCTTCCAAAGTACTCCTTAGTAAAGAAATTGTTTTCCTGACAACCTTCTCTTAGGTATCAGAAAGCTGCTGTTAGGTCCCCTCATATCTTCTCTAAAAAATCTTGCACTCTGAAGACACCCAGACTATGCAAGAATGCAGTTTCTTGATCACCTTTGTTGCCCTCTGCTAGACCTGCTCGTGTTTACCAGTATCTTTCTTGTAGTGGGGGTCCCAAAACTAAAGGCAGGATTTCAGATGCATTCTGGCAAGTGGCAAACAGAGGGGAGTAACAGCTGTCTTTGATCTCCTAGCTGTAGGTCTGTTGATACATATCAGTATGCAAAGGTCATGCTACCAATGTGCTTAGTGTACAGCCTACCAATATTCCTAGGTCCTTTTCAGCAGAATCTTCCAATTTTAGTGTGGCAATCTATGAGAACCAGGGTTCGTGATCTGGTGACTTTCTTCAGTTGTTTAAAGAAGACTTTATCCATTTCCTAATACTGACTGCATGATCAATATCAGATTCCCACTACACTGTCACCCTTACCAGTCTCTCCTCTAATCATGACCCATAAGCTCTCTGTCAGCCTGTTTTCTCTCACCTAAAAGAGCTCACACATCCAGGCTGCTCCCTCCTATAGACAGCACCTCCCCCTTCTTGTCTGCCTTGCCTGTTTTTCCTAAAAACCTATATCCAAACAACACAGAGTTCCAGCCATGTGAACTATGTCACCACATCTCAGTTATTCTTGCATGTCTTTGTTCTGTGGTTGCACAGTGCTCTAGATCTTCCTGTTTGCTTCCCAGACTGTGTGCATTTGTGCACAACCACTTGAGGCAAACCTTTTTTTAACCTCTTTTATCTTTCCTGAGGGTTTTGTTGCACCCATTACCCTATTTCATATATTTACTGCCCCAACTTCTCTTCCCTCACTTATATGTGAGCTGTCATCACTATATTCTGATGTACCTGGTTTAAAGCCTGTTGGCAAAGATCATATGTGTTTGATACTCTAGGGCACTTCAAACAGAAAGTATTTGCATTTAGACAGTTGAATCCTGCCTTTAGAGTCTCAGTCCAAGACTTACAACTGCTTCTGTCTGGTCGTGTCTATTTCTAATCCCACCCTTCCTGTCTGTAGCATTTTACTGCTCATTCAAACAGAGGAATTGAACAGGTCTTTCAACATAGTCTGCCTGCAGTGCCTTGTTATATTCTACCGTGTTATGATGAGTGATTCCCCAAATATGGAAATGCGGAACTTAAACTAATATTACCAGATTTGATTCCTTCCTTGGAGTACTTTTGATTTTGTAATGCTTTTTGTGGTGTAAGACTAGCTTTTCCTTTTTCCTTTTTCCTTTTTCCTTTTTCCTTTCCTCTCCTCCTTTCCTTTATCCTTTCCTTCTTTACTTCTTCTCCTCTCCTCTCCTCTCCTCTCCTCTCCTCTCCTCTCCTCTCCTCTCCTCTCCTCTCCTCTCCTCTCCTCTCCTCTCCTCTCCTCTCCTCTCCTCTCCTCTCCTCTCCTCTCCTCTCCTCTCCTCTCCTCTCCTCTCCTGTCTTCTCCTCTCTTCTCCTCTCCTTTTCTCTGTTCTTTTTCCCTCTTCTCCTCTTCCTTTCTTCTCTTCCTCTTCCTATTCTTCTCCCTCTTCCTCTTCATCTCCCCCTTCCTCTCCCTCTTCCTTTTCCCCTTCCACCACCTTGCCTTCTGCCTTTCCTTTTGTCTTTCCTTTCCTGCATCCCATCTACTCTGGAGCTGGAGGCATACATGGTGTCATGAACACTGAATCGCTGAACACTGAAGGCTAAGCCTGATGCATACTCCTTCCATACCTGTAGCTCATCTAATGGAATTCCAAGTTTAGTGTAAGGCTAAAAAAAAAAATCAGCATATGAAACCAACAGATTTTTTTCTGCCCTGTGATGTGTTTTGAGATAACCAAGCAATTACATTCTTTGGATATTTGTAATTGCCAGTTACAGGGAATCGTAAGTGTACTGAAGATAGTTTTTTCCCAATGGCGTTCAAATATATACTTGTCTGTTGCCCATGAGGAACTTAAAGTACTGTGTTCTGCATATGCAAAATGTATGAGATATTTTTATTGATTGAAAATCCACAGTAGTAGAAAAAATCCTGGCTAGGACTGGATGATTTCATGCCAATAAGCATAAGAGAACAGCACTATCTCAGAAAACATTTCTGTGCCCGTGGGCATAACTTGCATGAATCTGAGCATCTAAGACTTAGCTTTCAACAGAATCTCAAGCCGTGAAAAGAAATGGTAAGAAACCCTTTCTGCTTTCTGGTAAAGCCTTGGTGTTATAAAACAATGGTAACACTGATGTTCTGTGCACAACAGAATTCCTAACCAACATGAACTGAGTACTGTTGGATTGTGTTAAAGAAGAGATTGCTGCTATTTTAAATTGCATTTTGGATTATTGGTTTTAGTTTTATCACCAAGTGATAAGCAATTTCTAGCAAGTAGTTTGTTCTAGATAGAACAATATTAAATGTTATTGGCACATTTATGTAGTCACCTTGTCAGTATGAAGTTGCTTTTCAACAGTATCAGTGTTAAATTGAAGAGTAGATACAGCAGTAGTATCTTCAAATTATTTTGTTGCTGAAGCCAACATTAGTAACAGTAAACTTTTCAAATAAGATTTTAATGTCACGAGACATCAGGAATACTGTAGAAACCATTAGCAATGCAGTTTCATGAAAATGAAATTCCTCTGTATATTCTAACTGATGGGATCAGTGTCCTTGTCATAGAAAAGGGAACAAGTGAAAGGAACCTTGTAACATAAAACGTAATGTAGGCAGTGTTATATAAAGCTGAGTGAGCCACTTGGCTTGTGCTACAGCAACTGTTACTCAAAAACATATGGGAGTTTCTGAAGACAACTTTAATTCTGAAGTTCCTCATCTGACTTAACAAAGACAAATATAAAGTAAACAAATACATAGTATGGTATGTATGCTCTTGATGGAATTTGAAGCAAAAAGCGTTCCTGAAACCAAGGTCTTGAAGTCTCTTAGTAGTCTGCTAACTTAGATACTTAAGAAAAATCAAATAAATATTTTATTTTCTGGGACCAGATGGCTAACACTTTGCAGTCTAAAATGCCAGCTGCCAATTTGTTTGTTGGTGTTTCGCTTTAAGATGCTGCACACACTGTAAAGAATAAACTATTAATTTCTGTCAGATTTATAATTTCAGAATTTGAGTTTCAGTTAAGCTTATACTGAGTAAAGCAACAACTGGAGGCAAATCTTTGCTCTTCTCTCTTAGGAGATGTTTTCCTACATGTACCAATGCCAGCATTTTGATGTGAAGGATAGGCAAATACATTCAAAAGATCCAGTTCTTCTTGAATTCCAAATATCAATATCAGATAATTAGCTCATTTTGATTTAGTTTTCATGATGACTTCTGCTTGTTTTCTGTTAATATGAGTTCAAGCAGCTATTTCAGCTCAATACATTGTAAGTGATCTTCCATGTTCTATCAGATGTATCTGAAGATGTAATAGGACAAGTTTCATTATTACTGATTTGTACTGCAATAATCCAAAGGCAATTTATGCCACCATCACACCTGAAGAAATCATGAAATATTTTTATTTTTCAAGAGAAAAAAATATATATTTATTATATTGTTTGAACAGACTTCTGAAGTATTATGCATTGAACAGGCTAGATGTGCTGCCTACTAATTCAGTAATTCTCACTGACCCCAAAACTCTTCCCCCCCTCCCCCTCCGAGAATTAGGCATTAGAATCTTGCTATCTGTAAACAGAGTTACTTTGGATGCAAGGGACTGATGCGTTCTCATTTTACAAAGAACTGAAGTGCTTTTTGCATGGTGTGTGTAAAAATTAGCTTCTTGCTGTACTGTATGATTAAAATCTATTCCAAAGAAACTTTCATATACTTTATAGTATCCGATAAACCTTGAGTACTGTGTTCAGTTTTGGGCACCTCAATACAGAAAAGACATTGAGGTACAGGAGCAGGTCCAAAGAAGGGCAACAAGTCTTATGAAGAGCTTGGAGAATATGTAAGTAAAGGAACTGGAGCTGGGGAAGAAGAGGCTGAGGGAAGACCTTATTGCTCTTTTAAATACCTCAAAGGTAACTGCAGTGAGAGTGGAGTTGGTCTCTACTCAATACTGACAGCTGACAGAGAGAGGGGAAATGGCCTCAAGCTGAGCCAAGGGAGGCTTAGTTTGGATAAAACAGAAAACTTCTTTACCAAAAGGGTTGATAAGCACTGGAACAGGCTCCCCAGGGAGGTAGAGCCACCATCCCTGATGTGTTTGAAAACAATCTGGGGACAGGCTTAGGGACATGATTGAGTGGAGAGTTGTTAGAGTTAGGGTAGTATGGCTAGGTTGTGGTTGGACTTGATGATCTTGAAGGTCTTTTCCAATCTGAGCAATTCTATGGTTCTGTGATTCTGTAACAAGAGCTACAGAACTGCTTGCACAAAACAAATAATCTTTGCTGGACTAACAAACTAATTCTAATCAGCCACTAGAAGTGAAAACAAGAATATCCCAGATATGAGCACAGAATGGGAGAAGAACTCCTTGAGAGGAGCTCTGCTGAGAAGGACTTGGAGGTCCTGATGGACAAAAAGCTGGACATGAGCCAGCAGTGTGTTCTTGCAGATCAGAAGGCCAACTGCATCCTGGGCAACATCAAAGGAAGATAGCCAGCAAGGCGTGGGAGCTGATTGTTCCATCTGCTTTGCCCTTGTGAAGCCCCATCTGGAGTACGGTGTCCGTGTCTGGGGCCATCAGAACAGGAAGGATGCAGAGCTGTTCAGAGGAGGCACACAAAGATTATCACAGGTAACTGAGAGCTATAGATGCCCCATCTCTGGTAGCCTTCAAAGTCAGGTTGGGTGGGATCCTGGGCAGCTTGATCCGATGGGTGGCAATCCTGCACATGATGGGGGGGTTGCAACTAGGTGATCATTAAGGTCCCTCCAATCTAAGCCATTCTCTCAGTCGTTCTATGATATTCAAAGTAAAATCTTTTATACTCATAAAACAAATTCTGTTAATCAGGAATAAACTCATGTGCTGGACTGTACTGTTGGGTAAACAATATGAGGAAGAAAATCAGATGTTTAATTTGAGTCTCAATTTTAGAAAACAAAATGTGTACTATACTCAAAAGATGATGCTTTTAATGATCTTTTTGATGATCATCTTAAAACATGACAGTTAATTTAAGAGACAAACAACATTTCAAAATTGGGAAATGAACTATCCCACTTTTAAAAGAATTTTAAAGAATTTAAAAGATTAAAATACTCAACAGTATTTTCATACTGTTATATTCCTGAAAATATATTAAAAAAATCATATTTTGCCAGTTCTAATGGAACTTTAAGAAGCAAAACAATTGTTAAATGCTCAAACATATGTATTGCACTATACAATTCGGAGATAACTGTATAGGCTCACTATAGTTAGTATAAATTACAGCTGATCTGACCTGCAGTCACTTCCATGATATTTGTGCTTTGTGGTACTGATAAGGAGCTGCACAACTGTTGTAAGCCCTTGACCTTTCACTTGTCTGAAGTGGTAAGTGTGAAATTTGTGACCAGCTATACTTCGGTGCAATTTCAGAGCACATCAAGATCATGGCAGAATATAGATGAATTGAACCGGACAGCGTGAGAGCCAACACTGCAGATCAAAATTCTGATAAAAGATCATTGGAGAGATTCTTCTTTACTTTATACAGCATTGATAATGTTCAGTGCTTTCTACTATAATAAACTTCCACCCTTCCGGAGGATTCTGCTTCCAAATGTTGTTATTTCACTCTAAAAAGAGAAGTGGTCAAAAAGCACGTTCACGAAATAAAATCATTGTACTGATTTATCCTCCATACAACTTCTTCTGTGGTCAGGAAGTTAAAATAAATATGAACTTGTGAATGAGAGCTTGGCTTTATGTATTCATAAAAGTGCCCATGTCTTTCCTTATCTTCATGAATTTGCATTATGAAAACAAATCATGATTTCAGAGTAAGCCAGTAGTGAAGAAAGATTTAAATATCCATATTCATTTTCTAGTGAGATGCAATTTCTCCCTCCTTGCTGCAAATGGATAGAAGGCCTAAAGTCAACAGTCTTTTGAGGATGACAAGCCAGAGTATTTTTCTTTCTTGAGAAAGGATAAGTTTACCACTGAACAGCACTGAAAATGTATCTTCCAAGTAAAACCAATACTTACATATGAAAATCAACAATATTTTGCACCCAGTTGCCAGAATAGTGCACGGTAAATGTTAATATAGGTTAACAATATCTAGTTTATTAAAATACCATGGAGGACTGCATCCACGTGCCAGTGTTGTAGAGAGCAGTTCCGCCTTTGTATTTCTTGTTATGATCTATAGGCAATTCTCTTGCCCTTAGTCTCCTTCAATCCACTGCAGCAGCAGCAATTGCTTCCTACTTAGGAACATTTGGTTAGGAACATCTGTTCTTTTACTGCACACCGAAACTTCTTGATGCTCTCTGGATCTTTTCTTTGTAGATTCCAAAATCACCAAAAGCATCAAGCCCCCAAAGCTCGCTACACAACTCCAGTGTAGCTCTTTTCAACATCTTATGGTCTCCAACAGCCATTGTTGCCCACTAAATTTGCAACCTTGTAAGTAAAATTAAGAGAAAGAAAAAAAATCAAGAAAATCTCTTGATTTTACTTACATCATGAGAAAAGTCACGTACTTTTGTCTTCCTTTATTCTTTGCACTGATGGAATAATGCTCAGGGTAAATGGACAAAGATAAATAGGTGAGCAGCCTAAGCAGGAAATGCAATCTTGCTCAAGAGGAAGATACAGTTGACAGGGGTTTAGGTGAACCTGCTTTGTATATCTAGCTAAATTTCAGCTCATATGAAACTGGGAGCTTCACAGCTACTTCTGTACAGGTACACATCTATGAATGAGGGCACCCTAGAACTCTAGGACGTAATGGCCTTGATCTGCGTCAAATGCTGTTTCCACACGCATTCATGATCTGAGGTTTGAGCTGTGCTGGAACAGCGGTTTAGCCACAGCCATGGGACCTATGACACTGGGTCCTGATCTGTGGACTTCCCTACCTGACCTAAGACTTCCTTGTCTATCACAGGACCTGAACTTGTTCTGCCTTTTAACTAACTGGCTTGTCCTCAGACCTTCCTCATCTCCGTGATCTTGATTGGTGATCGCAGCTCTTGACCTGACCATTGTTTTGGAGCTCCAGTGGGAGCAGTGGGATAGGCCTTGGCTGAAATAGTCACTGCTTTGCTGGCCTGCAGTACCTTGGCTTTTGCTGCACCATGAAAGCTGGAACTCAGTATCATGTAAGTTTTAAAAATGCACCGTTGAAGTGATGAATAAATAATTGATGAGAAAACTTATTTTCTGATTGAATAGAATAGCGGCAGGATTTTTTAATAACTTGAAAGTTGAAAATAAAATAGCCATACGAGTATTGAAAGAGCTTTATTGAAGCATTCTGCTTCTTGCATTTGGAAACTGAAATTTGGCAATGAGGTAATCTAGGGTTTCACCAGGTTCTTTATGCAGTACCATTAATTTATTCAGATATACATTAAACCTTCAAAATTCAGGACTCATGTCCTTGCAAAAGACAACAGAGCTGCACTGCTTAAATCCTTGTAGAGGATTGTAAAAAGAGTACACAATCTGTAATAAACATATGTACAATTATAACCAAGACATTTGCTCGTTTAGAAGTCTTTTGATTTAAAGATGGTAATTAGTACAATACTGACTGCTCCTAAGAGTCCCACAAGTACAGTATCTGAGAGATAATTAGAGGAAATCAGAAGGCAAACTGATCCATAATGTTCTCACTGAAATTAGCCACTGTGCACACAAAGGTCAATTTTGACTCAAAAACTTAGGAATCTATATTATGTTGTCACTGTACTGTCCTAATATTAGTATTTAAAGGTTTTTACACTTCTTTTGGTTCCACTATGAAAACCGGAGTGACTGTCAGCCAGCTGAGAATGTGTGTAATATATAGATCAGACAAACACAAATAGATATCTAATAGCTGAGTAGTACTGTGAATGCTCATGAGACTAAAGCAACTACTTGGACTAATATATCCATTTATTCACTCTTATACTTTTTGTAAATAGAAAATTTACATGTAGAGTCAATAAAGGAAGAAAACTCTACTCAGAAAATTCCTTCCAAATCTACTCAGTCTTTTACATATTGGAAAGAGAGATGAATATGAAAAGCGTAGTTTTGACAACCTAGAAAAAAACAATGTTATATGCAACCTCAAATATGATTTAGCATGGAAGTTTATTACAATTGTAAAAAATATGCTTTTAAAAAGAAAAACACTGAATATTTAATACTGAAAAATAAGTAGTATGTAGTAGTATGCCTGAGGGCTCTTTTGCTATGTTGAGTGGCTTTAATTTAATTTAGAAAGCCTGTAAAAATGGTATATAGTAAGCACTTCTCCAGTCTTCTACCAACTTTTTGTTATTGTTGTAGAAAGACAGAAAGCTACATAACTAATCCTCTTTGGATCCTCTGTTAGTAGTTACATCTTGTGTTTGTTTAGCCATAATAACAAGATGAAAAAGGATATTAAATATCTATTTTTATCCCAGCATTCTTTATGAGGTAATAGTGGCATGCCTCGTCAGTATGATTTAAAGGTAAAATATTTTGACATTTCTGAAATTAAAAAATACCTATTGTTATTAATTATCTCACTGCTTCATTCCATATAACTAGTTATTTGTACAATTGCATGTAAGCATCTAAATCTAGATTCTTAAATAACAAGATTATATGCATGTCAATGAAACGCTGTATGTATCCTGTTATTGTGCCATGTAACCCTTTGGGCATTTTCCTTTAGATTCATAGTCAGATTTTATTGTAGAGGTGAATTGCATGTATGATTCAAATGGGCTCCAGGCAGATGCTCAGAATTTTCCTGAAAACATATAAAGGCTTCAGGGAAACATCTTCCCTTGGTGATCATAAAAGCACCACTTGCATGTTTCCATGCAGGATATTTCCTTAGAACTTTGTTCACAAACGCAGATAGAATTGAGAAGCAAAGCTGAGTGTTTCTGGTGCCCTAAGTATTTTTGAGATAATAACCACATGGAAAAGGTTCTTAGGCACATAGAAATGTGTTACAAATGACTGAAGATATCTTACCTTTCTTAAATTCTTGGCAGTGCTCTGATCTGGGTTTTTTTCTGGCCCATTGTAAGGTCAAGTATTACATTAGGGCTTGATTGAAGTTTCAATAATTCAGAATCATCTGTAGTGACAAGTTATAAATATTTTCTGCTGAAAGTATTTAAAAACAAACAAAATACTGCCTATTATTTATGAAGTGACAGCAGTAGGTGTAGGGGACAGTAGCATTGCTTAATACGAAACAGCTTGAGATTTAACGGCTACTTTACGGGAGATGTGCTCTATTTGATGAAATTGTACAAAAAAGTTAATTTTATCATTACATCACAACCACTACTAAATAAAAGCTGGTACATTTATCTAAATTTTATTTGAGGTAATAGTGATGCTAGGCTAAAGGTGGGAGAAAGTCTTCTTTAAACAAGTATGTAAACACAAAGGTCAGTGGAAATATATTCAATAATCCTTTCCATCTAGACCCAAGGCCAATGTAACTGGAAGTGAAACATGTCTTCAGCTGTACTGATGAAGTTCAGTTTTTATTTTTCAATCAAACTGTGCAAATTATCTCCTATTAAGCTTAGTTGTACTCAGTTATTTTTCTATGCCCTTCCACTGGCTTGTTTGTTTTAAAGTGTTCTGAATTTAAGATTTTGTGATGTGATGTACCTTTGGTTTCTTTCTGCATCTTTTTTTCTTAGTGCTTCCATTGTCCTCTTTGGGGGGCAGAAAGTGCATCATACTTTCTTATATTCATGTCCTGAGTGTTTCACTTGTCAGTAAATTGTAATAGATGAGGCCTGATTCAGGCCCTCATTGAGCTTTCTATCATGTTGCCCCCTACGTAGCAAAGCAATTTCAATGTCCATAAATACATTCTAGTACCAGCATCAACTACACTACACTCAGGAGAACTGTTCTCATAAAATATTACTATTTTTAAAATGGTCTTTATTTGTTTGATCTCTTTTGCACGTTACTTAAACAAGTCTCTTCTGTGACTCCCAACTGTATTGCAACAGAAGTTCTCTCTTCTGATTTTCTCTCTCAACCTTCTTTTCTTTTCTGCAGGTGAGTTACATATTTCAGTCCTTAATAATATCTCCCCTTGTCTACCCATCTGCTTATTTTAGCTGCTTCTTCCTCTCTGCTGGATTCTGTACAGACTTCCCATCCCCCTGTCCACTCCTTTAAACTCTCCCCCATAGCTCTGTCTATCCTCTCAGTCGGTGCATTTGTGACCCTTCTGTTCAGATGGAACCCATCCCACCTATATAGGCTCCATCTGTTCAAAAATGTCCCACAAACCTAAAAGGGGACGGAGGAAGTTCTCCTCTACAGAATTGACGTCACTAGATGGAATTCTCCTGGGGTTCTGGCCCCGGAGAATCGGTAGCATTTACAAATAATAAAAAGGCTTCTTGCTGAAAGGAATTCCTGTGAATAATATTGCTGCAATACCTACCTATTTTCTTGTATACTTCTCAGGACCTGATCCAAAGCCTAACTCACTGGGGATTTTCCACTGATCTCAGTGGACTTTGGATCAAATCTTCATTTCACAAATATATGACTCAAAGGAGAGGTTTCAAAACTAACAAATTCTGCCAAGATAAGGGTGTTTAATAACTTCCAAGCAATTTTCTTTACTTAAAAATATGGCAACTAAAAAAATAAAATATACTTATTTGGGAAACTACTATTAACAGTATTTCTATGTATGCTTGGACTTGCTGAAATTGAACATTGCAGATATGCAACCTTTTGTCAGTGGAGTGATTTTTTTGGTCATGCTCCAAATGTTGCTCAATATCTGCAATATGTAAAGCATTAAAATCTCCTTGTGATCGGCTTCAAGGGACAAGAAAGGCTGGAAGCAGATAAAAGAAAACACTCCCCGCTTTCAGCATTGGTAAAATTTATCATCTCAGGATTTTTTTTTTTTCATTATAGCCTAAGGAGAAAAGTTGTATTAGTCTACTGCATGAAGCAGTTCAAAATAAATAAGGACTGAAAATGAAACCTAGATTTATATATCTCACTGTACAAATATAAAAATGTATAGGAAAGGAAAGGCTGAATTTAATTCTTGGCAGTTATTACTCTACTCAGTCGCTGAGATGTGCTTTAAAATCGCTAAAAGACAAGAACCAGAACTGCTCTATACTTTATTTTTGAATAAGGATCCTTGCAATGATGGTCTCTCCCAGCTTTTTGCAAGGTACAGTAGCTGCAGCTTTGTTTATCTGGCCCCTACACAATATTGTCAGGATGCATTTCCATTTTCCAAGTGACTGCTGCCACTGTGCCACAATCTGTGCTCATTTCTCGAGCAGCTAAACCCTTTGACACTGTGGTTTTTAATTAAAATTACATTAAACTTAATCAGCCAGAAAGAGGCTGCTGTAGAAGGCAGGTTTGATTGCAACCTGCAAAGGGCGCTGGGGCTGCCAACTCGCTAAAGATGTGCCGGCAGATGCCAAGCTGCTTGTGTGAGCCCCATGGTCACAAAAATGCTATGAGAGGTCAGTTCTGTCTTCACTTTTCTCTAGCACTGTCACCAAACTATAATGCGCGATAACTCTCAATAAAGCTCAAGGAAGAGAAACACATTGCTAATAGAGGCAATGTACTTTTATTAATTTCTCGTGTAACAGAGAGTCACAGAAAAGGTGTATTTGACAAATGCAGTTATTTGGTGAAAGATGCAAATGACAGTACTGCAGGTATACCTGCATGTTTAAGAATCAAAACATGTCAAGGGGTAATGAAATTGGGCCTTGTGATTAAATTGTCCCTCACATCCTCACGATTTTCCTTTGAGTTTATTTTTTATTCTTGTTTGGATTGAGTGCTCAGTGAATGAGTAGGCCTAAGAGCATTGGACTGTCAATACCTTTTACAGCTAAGACTGATTTAACTGCATTAATGAATAGTTTGTGCCTTAAAATTGGCAATAAAAGTTAAAGTAGAGCCTTGAAATAGCATTCATAAACTTTTAAAACATTCTTTGATAACAGCCCAAAGTAACTAGTGCCTCTTGAGGTTAGTAAGATACTGGTATCTTCCAAACACATGTGGGGGTCACTGAATGGAAATTATGTGTGACAATATCATTATTTACATTATTTTAATAGTTAAGCAAATTAAATCATCTCTCTCAGTGACTTTCCCTTTCTATGACCATTGTTTTATCTGAACAAATTCACAGAAAAACTGGAGAGCTTCCAGCTTACTCAATCTGCCTCAAATATGATAGAACTAGACGTCTAATGCAGCAGACTTTTTCAGAAAACCACTTCACATCTTCTTGAGTTCTGAATTTTAGAATAATATCGAAGAGGCAAAGCAGTTACAACAATCATCTTTCATGCTGTGCAATCTGAAGAGATCTTAATGCTTTAAAAGTCCTTTTGCATTCTATATAGTAAGATAAAGAAAAAACAAACACACGAGTCTTTTGTCTTCTCTCATACATTAAATAAACCCTAGGCTTCTGAAAGATCCTGGGCAACATTTGAGTGTTTAACTCCATTCTGTATTTCCTCATGTGGGTTATTTCATCCTTCTACCTATGAACAGCAGATGATTCTTGGAATCACTTGATCATTATTTTCTGTGAGAATCTGAATTCGCTTTATGTATTCAGGGGAACAAATAAGCTGTGATTTGAAGATAATACAGGCTGAACAGAATATAATGCCCTGTGTACACTTTTCAGTTGTGTAAGCCTGGGAATCTGTTTATTGAAACCTGGAAAATCAGGAGCAAATTTGGCAAAGTAGTAAGAGAAATGAAATGACAGATAGAAGATGTAATTAAACTTTAAAAAGTTTGCTAGACTTATAAATTGCAAAGAGAGACACTTGAAGGAGAAATGAGAGAGAACATTATTAAAGGTTCCACAGTGAGTAAAGTGAGATTGAAAAGTTAACTTCTGACTACAAAATCAGACCTATTAAATACAGAGGAAAATGGTGACTCTTGTATTAACATCTATTCTAAACGCTATCAGAAAACAAACATATTAACACCTATAAATCTGGAATAGCACTAATTAAGTCAATGGAACCAGGCCCTTCTAAGAAAAAAAGGAATGCTTTTTTCTTCAACTATTTGGGAAAAGAAAACTAATGAACAAAGCATCTCATGCTTGCTAATTACATTTGGTTTAGGAAACATTAAAACATATCATGAAAAAATTAAACTTGTGTGATAAACAAAAGCACAAAAAAAATGATGAAAATAAGAAACAGTTTTTAACATTTGGACTTCTTTTTTTGAATACTGAGATTCCAGAAAAAGCAAGGAATTAAGATATAACTATTTTATCATATTACTTGTCAAATGACCATTAACTATTTCCTTCCACTTTAATCATACAATTTCCACTATATTTTCTAATCTCTACATTATCCTTACATACAGAGTTCTAAATATTTTGAGTGTTTGTTTTGTGCCTTGTAAGCATCTCTATTATTCATGCAGCTCCATGTTTACTAATAATTTCCTGTGACTGAACTTCAGCCCTGAAATGAAGTATGAAACGCACCACAGAACAAACCTCCATCTTAAAAGTTTGGTCTAAATTGATATTACTGGTAAACAGATACCAAGCATTTATAAGTCTTACTAAATAGTATTTTCTCACTTTCTCAACTAGATCTGCTATGCATCAGGTGTGTCCAGTGCAGAGTAAAAAGCATGGCAGGAAACACTGTTATTTCATACGTGGAGCTTGGCCAGTTCCTTAAAAGGATTACACAGTGTGATCTCCATTGTTAGTAGGGATCAGACCCAGCAGTCAAATGCTTCTTTCTAGTACAATGTTCTTAACATGAAAGGATAAAAAAAGCTAAGGAAATATTCTTTCACTTTTTATGTCGTCTTTATGCTACTTCCTACGTTACAAAGTCTATAGTAAAGCTGAGGATTATACTCTTTACTGATCACCCACACAGCTTCATTTTGAATAGTAAGGTACGTTACGTACATGAAGAAATAATGGGTAGTTTCACGTAAAGTTGCAATAATATCTCCTGAATTGTCTTAGTATTGTATTTTATCAGAAATTAAAGCTAGTCTATGTTAGTTCTTTCTAAATAATCTTCCCTGAATGAATCCTCTGGGATATAATCTCAGTTGAATTCACACTGCAATTTTTGTCTTGTAGATCACTGATGGTCTTTCACACCTCCCGGATGCCTCGTTTCAGGCAAAGTGAACTATACAGTTTGAGCCTTTCCATAAGATTTGGTTGAAGTGGGTCAACAGATTCAGGGGAGGGAGACAAATGCACATACATATTCCCTGGGAAACTGTGACAGTCTTGTTTCCTCAGAAAAAAAGGCTAAAAGAAAGATGTAAAAAAAAAAACCAGATCTGAAAGTTCCTACTTCATCTATTTGATGACAGTTGTGAGTTTGTGCTAAAAAAATTCGAAGAAGTGATGGACAAAGAGCTCTATAGTGAGAGCAAGATACAGTACAGGCATAAAGATTTCACTGGCATCCGCATGAGCACACACATCACTACCCACAGGAGTAATGAGAAAGTTCAGAATGATGTGCACTACATGATGGGATAAAGATGGCATACACAGGAAAGTGGAATTTGATATGAGGAATTTCTACCTCTTGTATAATTGGGAAATCTCAAAGGTGTGATTGAATGAAGGCAAGAGTGACGGTTACAAAAATGATGGCTTCTCAAACTAATGTGTAGGGAACGCTGCCAGGAATGGTTCATGTCTATATCTAGTTAACCAAAGACCAGGCAGTAGGAGCAAATTAGAGTTGAGCCCCTAGGGATCAAGTAACCATAATCTGATTAAATTTATTAAAATGCAGAAACCAAAACCAATTAAAACAAATATAAAAAATATGACTTCCGACTGACCTGCTCTGACGTCTCACAGAAGAAAGGAACCTTGGAAGTGCATGTTCATAGGGGAAGGCAAGACACAGCTCTCAGGCAACTCTGAAGCTCAGAGTATGCAAGACAAACCAAGACAAACCAAATTGATTCTGCTTAAATCTTGACATTTCAAAATGGGAGTGCTTTTATTCCTCCTAGAAAATACCCTCTGTAACAGTTGTTTCAGTTACGTTTAAAGCAGTGTATATGTTAGAATTTAAAGACAAGGTCAATATGATGATTGATTATTAATAATCTAAAGACATGAGATGTAGCCTTTTTAGAGATTAAAAGCAACATGCACACTGATCTAATGCTATCATTCATTTGCATCTTCAGCGTGTTTCCAAGTCAACCACGTCTAGCACCTGTATGGCAGGAAACTACATATCAATCTACACTTGTAAGGTGCAACATTGTAAATGAAAACAGTGAAATACTAGCAAAAAAGTTGCCTTGTGGGTGGGACACCCAGTTTTTATTTGGTACATATAAAGCATTTTGCATTTTGTAGGTGGTCATGTATCTCCAAAATAAGTAGTGGTGGCAACTGAGCTGCAGTTGGTGAGCTCCCAAATGTGGATATCCACCTGGAATGCTCCTTTCCCATTTCCAGACACGCTAAAACTTTTTGTGTCAATACTAAGCTACAAGAAACCAAAATGAACACAGGCAGGAAACTGGACAATACAGAGACTCACTAGTGTTTGGCCAAGCACTCAAATCCCAATTTGTCAACCGTACAGAGAAGACTTCAGGTTCATGCTGCCTTTTAGTTTGGGCCCAAGTACATACAGGCCTGCAATATATTCAACTGGAATATAACCAAGGGACCTCTTCTAGAATATCCCCTGCTAGATTGCCATTTAGTATTTGTAGATCAGGTTGCAGTCATACAGTGTGGATGCTGGAGACAATGGTGGGTGCACACAATTATGCTGCTCCAGTCTGAGTTGATATAGTGTAGTATGTTCAAAGAATGAGTGATTGCTGCTTTGAAAGAAGGATTTTTTAAATGGGAAGTTTAAATACAGTATGTATTATACAATTGCTGATGTGCACAGCCATGTAATGCACTCACCTATTCACTGCTCAGATCTCTTTTTCTCTCCCCTACATTTTTGATGTTCCTTTTTAAGAGACAGTGCTATATTCATTACTGTACCAGCTCTTCAAGCTCAAAGACAACGTGCAAAGCCCATGATGTCTCATGACTGCAAATCTCAGGGAAATCCCTGCCTTTTAACTCAGCTTTTTGGATTTACCCAAAAAACCAGCACGTGGCTCTCTGAAATAGTTCAGATGGGTAGTGTTGGTTTTGGCATGCCTCTGTAACACATCTCACATTTGAGACTCAACAATGTATCTTGTAATGTATCTTTATGCTTATAAGTCTTGATGTTATCCTACGAAAAAATACTCACACTGAAATTATGAAAGTGAGATATTTTCTCCCTATCTCCTCCCTGTTCCAAACAAAATGATCTTAAATTTTATACTCACTCCTAACACTGTGTTATTATTTATGATGCTACAAGTTTGTATTATTTCCCTAAAGGTAATTTTTGGATAGTTTAGGATAAGAAACAGTCAGTTTGTAAATTTTCATTAATGTAACAATATGAGGCGGCTCAAGGCAATTGAAATGTTTTCTGGTGGCCAAATACACGTTATTTGTAAGATGCCCTCCATGAACATGAGAATTAGTCATGACACGATACAATATAAATACATACTTCTATATCACTGAAGACAAAGTGAAGTAGTAAAATGACTACTTTGTCAAATGATTACAGCTTCCACATGGCTGAGTTTGCAATCAATGAATCTTCTGACTGTTATCATATTAGATAAGTAATCCAGTAATTTCAGTGAAATTAGACAAGAATTAAAGTCCTACATGATGTAAGTACAAAGATTCTAGTTTCTGCTAAGCAGTTGCTACCTCTCAGAATGGACAATTTTGACTTCAAACATCTCTCAAGACAGCAAAAGCGAAATCTTTAATGTCTTTTTCTGCTCACAAAGATTGGTACAGAACCTTCCACTGTTGGTTATTTTTGTTTGTTTGACCAGAGGAAAAAGAAAAATGCTGATTAAGAATAAAACAGAACTACTCTGCCTATAAATTAATGACTAAGATACCACAGAAAAAATAATGTACAAAAATTAAACTTGTAGGACTGGAATTTTTTTTTATGAAGTCCAAGTTGTTATTCATAAATTTATCCCAACATGACGTAACAGCTTTAACATTTTTCTACAAATTTAGTAATATTTATGATACAAATATGAGAAGGAAGTAAGCTGGAGTTTTCTCAGAAAATATACTCACTCTTTAGGGAACAATCTGGATAGAAGAGATCTAACAAAACAACAACAAATATCTACTTGATTCCAAAGAAAAACCCTATAGATTTTATTTCTCTTCACCTTACATTGTTATAATTTATTTCTTGACTGCTCTTTTGATTTATTGTATTTTTTCATGTGTTTTTAAGCCAGTGCTGCTGTACACTTACAATTTAGTGTCTAACCTTTAAATGCCCAGAGACATCTTAGCAACCAACAAAGGAACACCGATCTGGACCTATAACTGTACTCCATACGTCACTACTGATTAGGAAGCATGAGGGTCTATCATACCAGACATGTCCCTGGCAGCACTGGGTCATTGCACTCAAAGGGTTAACCGATGGCATTTAATATACTTATCTGGGGGTAAAGAGTTTCAAGGCTGAAAAATACTTCCCCTCGTATTACCACTTGGTCAATTAGCAACCTTTAGGCCAGAGCTGTGTGTTCATATTCTCTTGTTATCCTGTCAGGACTCTTTACTCATTCACCAGTAATGGAGTCCTGTGACTAAAACCCTTTTTGGCCAGGGTAGCTGAAAGACCAGCTTCTGATCCCTCACAGAAACTCTCCTACCGGCAATAAAACAGCAGTTATATCACAACTGCTCAAATGGCAAATGTGAAGTGACTGCTCAAGTATAAGATGCTGCCTGAAAAAAAGAAGATGAGGGTAGCTCATTTGACAGAGCTGTTCACACTTTTTCTGCACAGCTGAGAGACATTAGCTTGATTTCCCAAGATTGGTGTGTTTTCCAGCACGGTGAGTTAGAAAACCTAGCAGCCTCTGTGAGAAGCAGGGTCTGATCATACATGTTTCAAAGCTCAGGCACAAAAAGGCATTCAAAAAAAAAAAAATCCTCATAAAAAGCTGAATATTTTTTGCAAGGTCAATAGTTCAATTAAAGTAAAGCGAAACTAAAAAAAGACTTTCCTGAATTGTCTCTTTCCACAATACTACTCTACCTAGCTCAGAATTCCTCAATTTGTACTCATTTGGGCAAAATTTCTTCTTCTTCTTTTTTTTTTTTTTTTTTTTCAAAAAACCATCCAAGCTTGTTTATGTTAACACAGGTTGGAGATGACCTTTAACAACAGTCTGGTTCACCAAACTTGATAATAAAGGAAAAGCAGAACAAGTTTTATTTAGCTTTGATTGATAAAATGCCTGTATTTTATACTGAAATGATCACCTGGAAGATTCATAATCAATTCCATTATCCACAGTAGTTATTACTTCTAAAATATGAAGTTTGGATACGTAAACATAGTTTTATCTTGGATAGTAGTTGTTTTAACTTACAGAGGAAATACCTTTTAAAAGCCCCCATTCTATCAGTCACAGGTAATCGGCATTCCTGGAGAAAAGGATGGATAAATAGATCATGTTTTAAATTTTCTTTTAGTATCAGAACTATCTCAAAATGAGTTACATATTACAGTACATGTATTTATTATATTATATGCAGTTACAGTAATATCAACCTCCTTCAATGAAAGTAGAAAAAAAAGAAGCAATTTATTCAGAAAAGATGGAAATTTGTTGATTTTTTAGTTTGATTTTAGGATGTGAAAACTTGTGGCCTGATTTTTATTCAATATTACTGGTAAATTTTAACTCCTAAAATGTACACTGAAGTCAATAACTTATTTATATTTTTTCAAGCTCTATTTCTTGAAGCTACTCATACAATGACAGTTCAATATGTAGTAAAAGGTAATGCCACTGAAGCTGAAAAGCTCTCTAGGTGTATTTTGAGTTGTTGGCTGTGTGTCTGATTGGGGCTAAATAGAACTTCTTAGTTCTGTTTAGACAGTCAATCCTCTGATTCAGACTCCGCTATGAAATGCAGCTGTCTGCGTTTGGAGGTGGAGTGATTGTGGCTTTTATTTTGTACTTCCCTTTGGAGATATCTTCACTAATGGCTGCTGTGTAAGTATAGATATGTGAGAGGCTTGAGGAACTTCTGAAATTTATGTGGGAGCCTAACTAGGCTTTTTTCAAGAGCTACAACAGCACCTTTGCATTCCTCCTGAGATCAGCTCTGCTTATTGACTATAAAGGTATTTTGAAATTCTTTGGTCAAGTAAAAACTCTGATAATTTCATAAAACTTTGAATTCAGAGTATGATATATATGTTTTAGCAAGTTTCACATTTTTGCAAGTTTTTGTTTTCTTGTGAACAGCAACAAAAAAAGATAGAATCCTTTATACATATATGCATGATCCGTCAAACTACCTAACATCTGCAAGAAGATGCCTGTAGTTTTCAATTTAAATTCACAGGGACTGTCTCAGCACAAGAATCCTTATCATATAGATCTCCACAGAATGTACAAAAAGAAGTGTATTTGAGAACAGAATATTCTGGATGTCAACCTAAAGCCAAAGAAAAGTCTTCCTATGTTGTAATTGGTATAATGGCAAGTCAGTTCTGTGATAACACCTTATAAAAGCTCTTCCAGAATATGATTTTGTTGTGTTTAGGCATGTGCTTAATCTTAAGCAAATTAACATTGCCACCTGATACTAGCAGAATTATACAAGTGCTTAAGACTAGATACTAAGGTCTGAGCCATAAGACTCTGCTGGAAATTAGCTTAAAGAATCACACTGACAAAGGGAGTGATGGGTGTAGAGATAATTACATACCACCAGAAAATAAAGATATGTAAAACCTTCCCTTTCTTACTGATGATTTCCTGTACTGTTCAGTATTCAAAAATGTGCTTGTGGCTACATAGTCCTCTAGTAGGACTTTAGTGTCCTTTGGAAACAAAGCCAGCTGTAGCGTACAACGACATTTACGTTGACCCAGTAACTACCGACTGTTTTGAATAATTTTGGTTCTCAGACACTTCTGATAGTTCAAAGGGAAATATCTGCCATTAATAAATATGACCGTCAGCACGATTAACTAAAACCTGTAAGTAAAGCAGACTTCCAGAAGTTTTTGAAATCTTAGCTGAAATAAATAATAATGGGACATGGATTTCACCATCAGATTTTCAGAATCATATGGATACTGCTAGAGAAACAAATTAATATCATATTTTTTATCTACTTTGGGTAGCTTTGATATCAGTGTATTCCAATCACTGAAGAAAAATTTTTCAGAAATATGTCCTCACGATTTTATAGATTTCAGGAGAGCTTATCATCTCATTTACCTCACAAGACTGAAGGAATGGAGAAAGTAGAAGTGAAAGAGAAGGAAGGGATAGTGGTTTGCACATAAGTGCTACCTTCTAGTTGCAGATCCAGAATGAAGCTGCTTCCAGATTTATGTTGCTTTAACAATCATTAGTACCATGTCATTTTATATTATAAAAACTTTGTAATAATATCAAGCTGTATTTGTTTCAAAATCTTTAGATTACTTATCTTTTTAGTTATAATGATGGTTTTATAATTTTACTGTGATCATAAATGACAAAATAGAAATTATAAAATACCAAGTTAATGCAAGATAGAGGTAGATCGCATTCAAACAGTCAACTGTAAGCATCAGCATACTAAGTAAAGTTGAAGAGATGCTGCTGCTATAATCTCCCTCTTTGCTATAAATTAAGAGACAAAATTCTCAGCATAAAAGCTTATCCTATTTGAGACAGCAATGGAGGAAAAAAAATAGACACTAAATTTTTCAAAAAAACTTTTTCCCATTCTTCTGCCAACAGACATGCATGTGATCCCAAATCCTCAATCACCAAAATGCCAAGATGTGTTCATTCTAATGCACATCTCACTATTTTACTCACATTTGTTTCAATTTATGTTAAATATAATCAGTAATAATTAGTCTCTTACTATTTGATTTGAACTTAGAAGAACTGACACTGTAGATAAATTAAAATACAATGCCCATTGTGCTCTATGTTTCTTTACAAGTAAGATATGTTTTTAAGGCAGACTCACACAGAAGGCACTGGCCAACAAAAGATTTCGGCACAAACCTTCCAAGCTTTTTAAGAAGAAAACAGAAGTTGATTAGATGTAAAAATTGTAATTCTACTGGAGTGTTTTAAAGTACGTGTATGCAAGATGTGCAACAAAAAGCTATGAAGAGTCAGGATGAGACCCATACTTAAATGCACTTCCAGCTCTTGTTTAAAAGTGTTTGTCCCAGTGAGAAATTCCGTGGCAAATGCCAAAATGAAAAGAAGAATAACAACAGTGATCACAGCTGGAAGTAAGTTTGAAAAAGAAATAACAATGAAAAATCTACTCTCTAAATCGATACAACTGATAATGTAGGCCCATACTTTTTTCATATTGACTGAAAGCTTGGAGGATGCTGACCTAGGTCTGAACCCACTGCCATGCCATCTATATGTATCATGTGCTCTTAAAACTAATTGGTTGATGGACTTGCGCATGGAGGCGTGAAAAACTTTGTAATGCTCAGTCACAGCAGGATAAGACCAGGAGAAGACATTAACAGGGACTGAAGAGGAAGATAACATGGAAACATGAGAGAAGTAATGCATGTCCTTGTAGACATAAAGAACTAGGAAGACTAAGTAAGAGCTACTTTTCAGTGTCAAGAAACAATCCTCACAGATATTTCCTAGTTTTGTCAAATCCAGGCTACGTTTTTTATTTATTACGTGCAGGAGAGAGCACAGTAACAGTTTTATATGACAAAGATTAATGCATTGTAAACACCTACCATGCAGTCCCCTTTCCTTTAATTTTTCATTTGAATTTCCATTTTTTTTCATATTAACTACAAATGGATGGAAAATTTTAGATCTTCAAAAAAGAACCAGTGTTTTATATTTTACCACGATTTTCACTTTCAAGAGCAACAACTGTACTAAATTGTTTGCTGTCAGTTAATTTTAGCATGTGCTCAAACTTATTTCAAAATAAAAGCTTTTTAAAAAATTTTTATATTGCACAGTTGGCTGCTCTTACAATTAATTCTTCCATTACTACAATTCCTCTTGTTCATTTGAGATGTTAAGAAAGAAGTGGAATTCTGTAGTAAATTCACTTTTTTTCAGAGAGAATCATGGAATAGAAACATTTTGTAAAATTTTATACCATAAAAGAAACCATTATTTGTACAATCAGACACTTGAGGAGTTGTATTATACAGTTGACAAGTTTTGTGTGTGGTTCAGCAAGCTAACATTAACTTTTTCTATAGGAGCATTTTGAATAATATCTTCAGTTGGCTAAACGACTTTTCAACCCTGCTAAGCCATGACTTGTTCTCCAAAATTGTATTTTGGAGTAGGCCGTATAGTTGTCAGCCTGCTATACAAATATGATAAAATATATATGACATAACCGATACAAAACACTGAAATGTGTCTTCTCAGTGATTGTGTATCAGGTGCATCAAATCTATCCATCACCCCCTTGTTCTTTTTTGCCAACAAATACCAAAAGTTAGAGAATTTGGTTGCTGACACAAAGAATATTACTCTGAAAGACAGCCTAATTCACACTGGTGACGATGATTTTTGACAAAATTTTCTGCTTGGCTCACTGGAGCTTTCAATAACCAGCAAAGTTCTGTCCACATGTAAGATGCAGATTTTGGAGTGCCTGTTCATTGTTGAGATACCTCATCTGCGCCTATTCAAGACAGAGTACATACTTTTGAGCTTCCTCCTCTAGTACAACCTTTTCAAAATGAAGGTTCTGTTTTTTAACCTTCCTGAACGCAATGCTGCCTCTCTGGAATCCAAGGAGAAGCACAGCAGACATTAGTCATCTGCATGCTGCTTAACATCCTGATGGAAGGTGAATGGACGCAACGGTAAAAACTATGAAGAAGAGAACAGAATACATCAGTATGAATATAATTTGACTTTCACTAGCAGTGTAGAAGGTAAGGGTGGAGAAACCGCTGTAAATGTTGCTTGAGTATAAAATACAGTCACTGAAATTAAAAGCATTTGCAGTCACCAGACCACAGTAAAACATGTGGTCTCAGTACTGGATCACTATATATATGACAGTACAGTATATGCTACGTTAGGAAGATAGATACGAAGTACTTTGGAAACTGTAAAAATAATTAAAATCTGTAGTACTTTTCTTTTTTTAACATTTAAAAAATGTATAAGAACTCTGAGCTAGAAGGTTCTAAAAAATCTAAAAAAAGAAGTCAGTAAGGGTGAAATCTAGTAGCATTTTCCCATAAATTTCAAAGCCTCTTTTAAGAACAGTGAATACAGAAGTTCTGGCAGTCCTGAATATGAACAGCACAATTAAGAGCACTCTAGGCAGAGGCATCAGTGAAAACAAAATACTGTAAGGTGTGCAGATGGATATTGACGTTCCAGCTGATAACCATACTTCGCATGTGGGAACAGCTACTCCCACCATAAATTATCCTTGCTTAGATAAGGGCTGTTTCTCTTACATTTGAAAATTACAATGTTAAGTCCACTAAGCATTGTGTGTATCTAATACTTGCACAGTGCAGCAGTGAGCCCTGAGAGTTTGAGGAATTCCCGTCCAAATCTCACAACAGACAATTTAAAGCATTATAAAAGAGGAGGTGAAACATCAAATATTTAATATAGTAAAGATGCTAGAAGGCAATATTTTTCATTTATTATTGGTAAACTGACTGTTTTAATACTGACAAAGCTGATGCTCAGGAGGGAGGGAGACAGGCATCCAAGTGGGTAGAGTAGAAGATGTCAAAGTCTTCCCACTGACTCAACCATTTCAAGTTTGCAAGGCAATTTTTTTTAACACCACAGTTCTGCTGGCAGCCATTTCAACAGCTTGTCTTTGGCTGTAAGAAAGACAGCTTCTCTTTCCATGGGATCAAAAGATAAAAAAAGAACAACCTACAGTCTATAAAAATACAGCTAATAAATGGCATCATTAAATCAAAACAGAAACTAATTGCCAGAAAGTTGGAGACCCTTCCTTTCCCTGTGTCAAAGAAGGAATTCCCTGTGTATTTAGTAGTTTAGTGCACTACTAGAGAAATGCAATCTTTCAAACAAGGTGGAAAAAAAATAAAATATTTATACGCATCATATGAATCTCACATAAGCCTTTTCCTTATTTTGTCAAATGAATAGGGTGCTGCTCAGACTTTTGGCTTTTGAAATGCACTTCAGTAGCTCTATCATTATTAGCTGCAGAATAGTTTAAAATATTTTATTTGTCGTTTTTTTTTCCTATGATGCCACAAGATGAAAATTCCACTTCTTTTCATCCAACCACCTCAGTGTTGTTATTTTAGTAGAAATATGGTACTGCTAGCTAAGACAAGTATGCAGAGATTTAATTTCACAATATCAATCATAGCTTTCCAAACAAGGAAATATATCTAGGCTACCAATATCCATGTAATTTGATATGCTGACACATATTTGTTTTCTATCTCAGTAATGTCTCATTTCACTACCTCATTGCCATAGGCTACAAACAACTCTCACTCTCTGAAACATCATACATAATTAATACACAGTAAATTTTAAAAGAGAAACTTCTTCAGACCAATTGAACAGAGAATTTCTTTCATTTTCTGTCCTAAAGTGTTGTGTAATGTTGGTGTGAATCACTCTGTTTTCAAAGTTTTGGGTGGTCACTGAAAATATCCTATGCCAAAATGATTACATTCTTAGAACCTTTGGCAGCATAAGCACAAAACTTCAGCTACACATGTTGGTCTAATTTACACTATGATTCACTGGCTGCAAGTGCAACTTACATCCTATATAACTGTATATGAACTTTTGGCTCTGTGGTGTTCATAAACTTCCAGGCAAAACAATTAAAAAAAATTAAAAAATGTATTTTAAAGTATAAAATAATTTTAGTAAACTTTTTTTTTTTTTTTTTTTTTTTTTTGTAAACACTTTTGTGGACAAATATAAAACAATATACTGGAAAGATACTTTATAATTATTTAGTGCCATATATAGCAAATACGCCTCCTGGCATCTTCAGCCAAATATCATTCCGAAAATATTTTCTATTACCCTTGTTCCTGTTTCATTTACTACAAATGCTGCGTAGTTGTTCACATCATACGTTAGGTCCAACAGCACTGTGTCTATGAGTGCTGTTTGTTTTCACAAATGATGTTTACTCACATGATTCTTTGCAGAGCCAGCAGCATAGCTAGCTAAAAGAAGTAGAACAGTCCTAAATCTGAATACCTCATCCCATCCAACTTTTATCAGGAGGAAAGACTCAACCACAACGATGACAAAAGTTTTGTGGTACCACTAGAAGAGACCTGTTGAGTCTTCCTCTTTGTTTGGCTTTTCCACCCCAAGTTTTAGCTTTTTTCCTTCATTTTTTCCGATTTTTACTTTAGCTCTCAATCTGAATGCTGATGAAGCAGCATTTGTTGCAACAGTTTAGCATTAACTGAAATGTGAAACTTAGGTCTAAAAACTCTGCTTAGGTTACAAAAAGTGCAGGTGTCTTACCAGATACATGCTAATGATCTTACATGTGTTCTACAGTTTAGATCCTTTTACTAAATAGAATTATAATGAAGTGGACTCATCTTTGAATACAATTTTATGAATGTACTTCACAACATATCTTGATTTTCTTTATCAATTACACAATGAATCTGTTCCATTGTACCACTGTAAATATGTTGCATCACCAAGAAAAAAAAACAACTGGCTAGTGATCTCAGATCTTTTTGATATATTTTATGGATATGCCTATGAACTCATGGTTATCATGTTCAAACTCACAGAGCCACAATGCCAAATGGCTAAAGACAATTGTGTCCATATTGTTATCCCATATTCACTTACAACTGTACAACTGATGTCTGTTGTATTCAATGCACCTTAAAAAGCTTGCTAGCCCCAGAAGTTGTCTCAAATGCTTTTTCATTCAGCAATGAGAGGCCTCTCCAGGACTGAACGTAGAGAGATTCTTATGACGCCTTGTGGTCTCCCAGCACACTCCACGAGAATCTCAGCTTCAGACTGACTGGCACCTCAGCTCCACTTTGACTCAGCTGGGACAGAACTCCCTATACAATTGTGTAGCTGACAGAACTGATGCAGTCCATATGATGTAAGAGGCTTCAGGGTCATATAGCTCCTCAGCCTTGAAGTCAACACCCCTGGAATTACAGAACCCAGCATTTCTTTGGTCTTTACTCTGATCTTGCTAGGTCTAGGTACAGTCCCAGCAAGGAGGTTGCTTCCACATTTGTCCAAACCTAGATAGATTGCATTAGCAATGGCTTTTTAAAGCACCTGCATAAACTTGCTTTAGGAGAAAAATCTGTATGTGTTAGTGAGATTGCATCATTCTCACACATGCCTAGGTATGTGATGACACATATATCTCTGGATCCTGCAAAAGATAAAGACAATGACATAAGTAATCAGGATTCAGCAAAGATTAGCTCAGGTGCCAAACCACAGGTCTGTAGTGTCACTTTGCATGGCCTTTACCATGTAAAAAACGTCTGCAGTGGGTGTCTTGAAAATGTGAGAGAGAAGTTCTGAATGTCATTGGTAGAACAGTTGCTATTAAATAAGCATGAGCTTGATAGGTGGCAGAAACCTGATCTCCTCCCTAGATACCTACTTCTTTAAGTAGTAACATTGAGAACTAACAAGTACTGGGTAATGACAATGAGAAATGGGGGGAAGCAATACATAGTTGTTGCACTATGTTGTTATAGAAGGCTAACTTCAGTTTTCTGCTGTCCTTTTCAAAACTGAGCTGAGAAGGAGCCAGATAACACCTGTGCTAAGTTTTCTTATCAAATTCCACAACAGGGCCAAAAATGTGTGCCAACATGGGGAGTCCAGTCACTAGCTGTTGACCAAAAGGCCTAGCACCACTTATACTTCTTGTCTCATGAAAGATATACTATACTACTTGCTTGCAAAGGCTCTTCAACTATCAAAACAAAAATATTCTGTTTTAATAGAAGCTAAGAAGGTTGAAGGCCCTTTGGGACAGTTTGGGAAAGTGATTCCCCGTCCCCCAAATCTGCTGTCACGTGAAAGCTGTCACTGCTGCCATGGTGGGATCTGGATGCTGCATTGCCTGCTTGCCTTATCCTATTTTACCCAAGGCTCACATTCTGAAAATACCAAGTCATTTCCACAGCTCAGTAAAGTTCACTGCCTGACTGGATTCAGAGCAGAGGTACTTTATGAGCCATCTGCCTACCAAATGGGGAGATCACTGTACTGAGGCAGAAGAGGGGACATCTTTTGAGATAGGCCTGAGAGGGCCAATGACAGCAGCATCTTCAAGTTTTCAGTGAACAACAAGAGACTGGACAACTATCGCATATGCTCTGTATTTCCATTCTAAACTTTCTTGTCTGGGAGCCAGTTGTTTTGCATTAAAATCAAAGGCTGAACATGAGCTGCCAGTGGATACTTCTGGGGTTTGGAATCAAAGGTGTGACCTTGCAATCTGAATCATCACGACAGCACAGGGTATTAAGTCTAGTTAGGTTCTTACTCTCAAAGAACTTCTTTTATTTCCATGACAAGGTTCCCTTAGCCCATGGTATCCAATCTTTTGGCTTGCCTAGGCTGCATTGAGTGAAGAATCATCGTGGGCTGCATATGAAGTATATAATATAGTGCATGTATACAACCGACATATTTTAAATATCTATTTACTATTATAATACTAAAAAAAAAAAGCAATGAAAACATAAAACTAGTGGGATATCTTACCCTGTTTTTGTGAAAATAATGCATCAGTTTGGTTCAATGGAAGAGGCTGCAATTGTTAATGAGCCCTCAAGGTATTCGTCAGAGATTTTTGATGATATTTTACTCTTCCTGTGATTCATCCTTGAAAATAGTTGTTCACAAATGTACGTACTGCCAAAAGGTGATGGCATGAACAAGGTGTGATTGTGAAGTGAGGGATGTTTCTCTCTGATAAAAGAGGGCTTATAAAAGTCTAGTTAAAGAGACAGTATCAAATCTTTGAGTTGAATATCTGATTGCAACTATATACATTTCATTTGAAAATTTGCAGGTCACATATTTCTATCAACTGAAAAAGGAGTTGTGAATATACAAAAAAAAAAAAAAAGACTATTTTTTTCAGTATTGTTGAAGTCTATTCTTAAATTCCTTTATGAAAATGCAAAGCATGACTGCATATTTCTCACTGTTCACAGGACTGTGTTTAGCCAGTGTATCAAAATGCATACAATTATTTGCCATCACTTGAGTTAGCACTGCACTTCACGCTCCTCGTGTCCTGATCTCAACTCAGACTGTGCTGATCATACACTCCTGTGTGGTTGATGTGAGTGATGGTGTGCACTCAGGGCTGGCCAGAGTGACTGGCAGAGCAGAGCCGCAGTGCCTGCAGCCTGCAGGCTGTGGGTTGGACATGCTTGTCTTATCCATTTCTTTACAGTCAAGAACCAAACCAAGCTTCCACCATGTTCACTTTTGTCACACAACCATTCAATTATACATTATCATTTTTATTGCAAACACGTTGAAGAAATAGTTGGGTATTCTGGTTTAGACAACAATTTTGACATGCATTTCAATATCACATATACTGCATATTTTCCACAAGAACTACCACTGAAAATTTATTATAATGCATATAATTTTAGTATAATTAATACACAGATAGTGGTTAATTGGAAAAAAGGGATGGGAGTAGAAAGAACAATTTAAAGGAACAGTGAAAAAAGTGTTTTGATTGATTTTACCTGTCACTTGCATTTGAGGTGACTTTGCTGATTCAGTTAAGACAAATTTATAATATTAGATAATAATGGACCCACCGTATCCTGGCACTCATTTTCTTATATGAGTATTCTATTCCCTAGACAACTGCCTTATTAAAATACTACTGATTCTTAATACTAATTCATAAATTATTTTAAAGGTGTTTATGCTAGGTACTACTGTTCTACACTAATTATAGCAGAGAGAATCAGGTTCTGCATTGCTTTTGAATTTTCTCGTTGTGACAACTATGGATTGCTGCCACTATGTTCCATGAATATTATTGTCAAATATTTATTTAAAGCCAATTCAATATATCAAAATATATATTAAAATATCTATTAAAAGATATATAATATATAATATACATTAAAAGATATCAAATATCTTTTAATTAGTTTTTCAAGACTTCATCATGTGGGACTACAAAAACATCACAAAGTTCCAGTTAACAAGAGCACCACAAAGTTCCAGTCAACTGGAAGCTTTCCAGCAGTCACAAGAAGTGCTTGTCTTCAGTAAGCAGTCAGGTGAAGTGCATATAGTGAAAAATAAAGGATCTCTGATACACAAAGAAGCAGAAATCAGTTTACTAATTCACATGAGCAGGGTCACACTGACATTAAGACATATTAACAATTCACCTAGAAATACAAGCAGATTGTTAGCTCACAAAAACTTCACTTAATTCATTTCATATTTGTCTGTTACTTATTCAGCGGAATTTGTCCAAGTGTTTCTTTCTTTCAGGTATCCCTAATGGTCCCTTGAAGTTGTGAAATAATGAAATCCTGTGCATTCACATATCTGCCATATAGCGTTTCCAATTAAGGGATATATTTTGTTGGACTGGGCCTTCGTCTATGAAAAAGTAGTCAAATATGCTTAAACTTGTATCACTGCTGAAATCATTCCTACTGGTATTAGTCTTAAGACTTGTTTCTCCTGAGCATGCAAAAATGAAATTAATCCTGCAGGTGAAGACAATTACTTAGAGTGCAAATAATTTGAAATATAATGAAAGCAATGCAGAGGGGACAAGGATTTTCTCCCCAAGGATTCTCAGTAGTAGCTTTGGCTGAACTCACATAGGTTACAATTACAGAAGAGAAATAGCTCTGCATATACAGTTTTCAAAATTCAGAAGCATCTTACTTTTAAAACACAGTTTGAGTCTATGAAGTCTGCGGTTTCTGATAATTGTGGTTATTTAGCTAAGTGAACTCAAAGATATGTGTGAAAAATGTGCCAAATGTCAATAAGAGAGCATTTATACCACTTCCTCTGCCACAGTCAGTAAATATTTTTCTTAAAATGTGATAAAGAAAATTCAAGTCTCCTCTGCTGAGTTACTACTGTGTTGTTTGGATACTGAATGCAGTCTTCAGTGTGTAAAACAGAATTTGCTTTAAAGCAAGTATCAGCAGGATTAAATTACGGAATTGCTTATGATGTTCCACTGATACTGACTTTGTCATATAATGTGAAATAAATGACCATCTAAGAAGGAATTATCACATCTCTGGCCTGCATCTAGCACATAAATGTTGTGACCATTTCATATGTAGCTTCAGTGTACAGAAGATACTATCTATCACAGAATCTGTGCTCTAAAAAACTCATAGAGTATCAGTCTGATGAATGATTTTTCAGGAAAAACCCTGATAGAAGGAAAATCACTGATAGAGAGAAAGCCATCAAAAATTCAAGTTAATCCAGCTTCACTATTCAGTAAATCAGAATGTAAATTGTAATAAGTAAACTCTAGTTAATTGCAGGAAATAGCAAACTATTTAGCATTCTGCTACTGTATTTGCTCATCACTGATCCAGAATTTGGGAAATGCTGCAGCAAGTCACATAAGGCCAATGACTATTAGCCACACAGGTAGCCTGCTGTGAAAAGTTAGTGCCAAAAGATTACCCTCTCATGTGTAGGACACCTGTGGGTGAAACCACCAAAAGCTGCTAGCGGGCAATCAACTTTAAACACTTGATCACTAGGTACATGTGACCATCTGCAGCACAGAACACTTGCCAGAAGTTTCACTAAAGGTGAATAAGAAAGGAACTCATTGTGTGTTTACAGATTTCCACTAAGAATTTCATTACTTTTCTTATTCACAATGGAAATGTACCACAGGCAATGAAAACATCAAATTTCTATTTATGGTCAAAGGGATTTAGAAGCGATAGTATTATAATTAATATTATGTTTTGGAAACTGTTACTGTACTTTTCTCAAAACCCTTAAAATTTCACAATATGAGAAATTTATGAAAAAACAAAGATGAAACAAATAATTCCCTTAATGATTCATAAATATTAAACCTGCCAGAACGTGTTCAAAAGTCAGATCAGTGGTGCACGCAAACTTCCTGGTGCACATGAGTGAGAGGAGATCTAATGCACGATGGAATAAAAAACTGCCAGTCTTGTTAAAAATGGGGATTAATCTGAACTTCACTGAAGCTAATGGGACTTTCCATTAACTTCTACAGTCTTTGGATCAGGTACTATAGTTTATTTTTCTCCCTCCTTTTATCTTCTCTCCCTTTCAGATTTGTTTTTCTCCTTTATGTGTTACAAGAGCATCACTGAGAGCTGAAATGGACAATGCTTAGCTGGCAGTCATTCCCTGGTAATTAGACTGAGTCTCAAACACCTGACCTGCACATCTATGGATATCAAGCACGTCTGAGTGCCCAATTACCCAGGAGTATTAAGAAATAGGTTTGGAGGATGGGCAAATGATTTGCTTCTTAAACTCTTCTGTAGTTGATGCTGTACGTGCCGCTTCTTTAGCATAGCCTAGAAGACCCAAAGAGAGACTGAAGGGCAAATCCTGCCTGAACCATCACGTACTGTGAACAATTTCTTCAGACTGTTTAGGATCTTTGACCTTTAGAAAGTCTACAGCATTCATAATTATATCTAAAGCAGCTTTGATGATGTCTTCCTCTATAATGGATTCACAGACATGAATAATACTCCTTAATTTTCAAGTATTTCTTTTTCAAATTAATATTTCAAAGAGAAAAGCCCTTATCTTGTTAAGAAGCAGAGTTTTTAGGGTTGTAGCTCTTGCATAGGATGATACAGTTTGGTGGCCTCTCTTGTTAAAAATGTTCTAGTACCCATCTAATGCCCACTTATTTATGGATTTAGACTAAAAGCCCTTTTTTTGCCAGTTTTCTTCACAAGCACTTATCTCAAAACCCTCATTAGGTGGTTTTTCTCTTTTCTTTTTTTCAAGGCCTATCCATGCCCTTGGTACTTTCTTTTGTTCCATTCTGCAAAAGAAATGGCTTTAAAGGATCTCTCTCCACCAGTTTCAACTTTTTCCCTTTGTAATTAGCCTTATTTGAGGAGCAGAAAAGTAGAAGACCAGAAAGAAATAATAATAAAAAAAACCCTGGTGAACAAAGGAGATGATGTTCTTTACTTCAATCATATGCTGTATAGCTTGAGTCAGAGAACTTGCACACCCTTTTTTTTATTATTATTTTTTTAAATCTGACTCAGATGGTACATGTAAGCCAGCTGAAAGAAAATTTCAGAGATAAAGAAGAGAAATGTTTCATTTGATCACCGTAATTACCCTGAGCATGCTTAAACATAATTCAAGAAATCTCTGGATACAGTAATATGGAAAAGAAAGATGTTTGCCATCATCTTCTGTGAAGGAATATATTGCCAGTATTAATGCAGTGTGTGAACAGGGAAGAATATATTTTTTTTAATGTTAAAAGTGTATGTATATGTGCATTTGAAAAATAAGCAGTGAAATAATACATCTGAACTAAGGCGGAACTTGCATATATATTAGCGTAGCAGTCTAGAACCACTTGTATCATTACTATAGCTAACTCTGGTATCAGATTTTACTGAAAGAACTGGGGGAAATCTTCATGAAATTTTATATGACTTCCAACAGAAAGTATATTAGAAAACAGAATCACAGAATGGTTGGGGTCGGAAGGGACCTCTACAAGCCATCTGGTCCAACCCTCTCTCAAGCAGGGACACCGACAGCAAGTTGCCTGGGATCATGTCCAGGTGGCTGTTTTGCAGATCTCTGAGGAGGAGACCCTGCAACATCTTTGGGAAACCTGTGCCAGTAACCCACATAATAAAGAAGTGCTTCTGGATGTTCAGTGGAAACTACTCGTGTTTCAGTTCGTGCCCATTGCCTCTTGTTCTGTCTCTGGACACCACTGAAAGGAGCGTGGCTCTGTCCTCTTTACACTGATGTGTCAGTTGTTTGTATGCATTGACAAATATCCCCTTGCGTTTTCTCTGCTCCAGGCTCAATATTTGCATCTTTCTCAGCCTCTCCTCATAGGAGAGATGTTCCAGTGCCTTCATCATCTTGGCGGCCCTTTACTGGACTCTCTTCAGCATCTGCATGTCTCTCTTATATACGGGAACCCAGAACTGGACCTAGTACTCCAAGTGTGGCCTCACAGGTGCTGGGTAAAAGGAAAACACCACCTCCCTTGATCTGCTGGTGATACTGAGGTATGTGGTATGTGATACGGGGCTACATGAGCAGCATTCAAAAAAATCTTAAAGTCGAGGCAGAACTGACCTGCAAGATAAAAGGTTTCAAACTCTGTAATGGAGTGTACAGCCACATATGTAGACGAAATCTCTCATCAGCACCATGGTTCTTTCCCACTAGCTTCAATTTGGGATATATTTCTTGTGGATTTTAAACTGGATGTTTCACACTCCTCATTCATTATGTCTTTTGCCTGGTGCATTTTGGCTGTTGAGATCTGCATGCTAAGACTGATTGCCAACCTTGCTGTTGTTTGATGCATATAAACACTGTCTAAGGTTCACATTGGAAAGGAATTTTAAGCTTATTGATTATATCTTCATTTATATTTTTAGTTGCACCTTGAAACTTTCAGCCAATCCTCTGTGCATTTAATTCAGCCATAGCCTAGATATACACAGGAAGGGCAGACAATGATCAAAGACTTACTCAAATCTACAAATTGTGTAAATACCCTAAAGGTTCATTGGCACAAGATCTGGCACAGAAAACTTATGTGGGAAGATTAGAAATGGATTTTTGTCCAGGCTAGAAGCAAGAGAAGAGATCTACAGAAGGGATTTGTGGCTTCTTACTTAATAGCGTCAATCTAATGTGCTGAGAAGAACACAGCATGAACAAAGTTATTATTTTAACCACATTCTGATAGATGAACCATAATTGTATGCAACCTTTTTTCAAAATCTTTTTTCATATATATTGGACAATTCAACTTCATGTAGCAGTGATTGATTAAATGTGTTAAATAAAACATATTTTTATTTTATTTTATATTTTATTTTATTTTTTTACAAAGTTGTTTCACTGTTTAGTTATGCTTTGGAAAAGAGGGAAAACTTGCTGAACCTTTGAAGCAGTACCATTCTAACCATGGCACCACGTCAGGCCAGTAGCATCACACTAAGCCTTTACCTAGCACCTCTTTAGATTTAAAATCTCGTAAAACAAGATTCTTACATACCACAGAGAAGCAGTAAAGAAATTTACTTCTGAGTTTTACATGGGTCAGCATCTATTGGAATCAGTCTCAGCCCTTCATACTGGCTGTCACATCATCAACATTATTTTTACAGACACTCTTAATCCTCATAGTATCGCCATTGGCCTGAAACCATACACAATAAATCTTACGCAGTAAAGTTTGAGATGCAGGCATCCACTGCCAATCTGTTCTCACCATACTTTACAAATCTTGCAGACACCTAAAAGGGTTATCTCAAGTCCTCCTCACAGTAAATAAAATATTTTCTAAAAGGCTTTTGGGGATCCTCAGGGCATTCCAGTATTGCCATGAAAATACTTTACCCTACCTAGTAGGGAAATACATAACAATGTGCTTTAAAAATTAAAAATTTAGAAGAATCTGTCAATTATCTAGGTTGGCATTGTGTAATTCAAGAGCGAACCATCTCAACAAATCCATTTGGAAATGTCTATGTAGCCTGTGGAAAAGCTGTGTAAAACTATGTACAAAGCACAACGTATAATGAAGTTTACATTTGCTTTGGGTTTGTCCTGAGGAACATACAACAATTCTGACATGGTATCTGTCAGTATTACAAGATGCAGCCTATCAGCAGAGGAATTCATTTCCACATCAAAGGTGAAAACAAAAACTTAAGTTAAATAGATAATTACTAGTCAATAACTCAAAATATTAGCATTTGGTTCCTTTTGAAAATAAATACGTAACCGCATTATCTGAATAAAGGAAAAAACAAACAGTTACTATACGGATATTCAAACTCAGGATGGATATTAGGAAAGATTTCTTCTCAGAAAGAGTGCTAAGGCTTGGGACAGGCTGCCCAGGGAAGTAGTGGAATCCTGGGAAGTTTTCAAGAAAAGGGTCTATGTGGCAATTAGGGACATGGTTTAGTGGGCATGGTGGTGACATGCAGATGGTTGGACTAGATGATCATAGAAATCTTTTCCAACTTTAAAAATTATATGATTCTATGAAACTACATGTCAGGAGAAAAAAAAATCACAATGAAATCAGTGCTTTTCAACTTGATTTTTATGTGTGCACTCATGCTATATTCTCAGTCTGAGTCCATTTGTTTTGATCATAGGAATGAGCGACACAAAACTCATGATGGTCTTGTATTCTGATTTGCCCAAAGAACTACATAGTATTTTCTGATTTGTACCAATTAGAACTGCATGCAGAGGCAGGGCTGAATACACCCAACAAACAAAAATGCCAAAAAACTGGTATTTCTTTACCAATCTGGTTCTTGGAAATAGAACATGCCGAAAAGAAAGTGAAATGTTAAGACATATCTGTTTAAAGTACACGTTCTTTAGATGCACGCACCAACTAAATGCCACCTAACTTTAACAGATTTGTATGTAAAACCTTTGAAAACAGCAAAGTGCTGTTCACAAACTTTGAGGTAATAGATTTCTCACCAAAGCAACAGTAAAGCAAACAGACACATTAAACACAGTGCAAACAACATATTTTTTCTAACTCTTTTTTCAGAAAACAGATGGATTTTGTTTATTTTGCAACTTGTTTTAAAAAGCAAGCCTTAAAGATGTCTCTAACAGGGAGGATTTCAAGATGTATGGCTTCCTATATCTCAAAGCTAAAGGCACAGTCATCCTAAATGGAAGCACATCTGCACAGTGACAAAAATACTACGTGCAGCACAACATTTCTCTGTGAGTGTACTATAAATAACATTTGTATTAACCAGGAAAAATGTTAAAGACTTTAAAAAAGATATTGTGCCCAAATAAAATGCAGATAAGACTATAATTGGATTTTTTCAAGAGTTGGAGATCCACCTCTACTTATACTAGTATTGTCAGATCTCATGATCAAGGTGTGTAAGTATTCTATTGCTGGTTATACACATCCTTCATTAGTTTTATATATTTATATGTATATTTTGAAGGAATTATTCTGACTAATGTGGCTGACTTCCTACACAAAGACTACAACTTCTGTTTGAACTACAGAATGTAAAGTAAGAAAATTACTATTATGATTGAAAACTGATTGATGCTGAATCCATTTCTTAGCTTGTTAAGAACTGGAGCACGTTGCTCATTTTCATTTGGCTTACTTTGGGTTTTAGCCCAATCTTGTATCTTGTAATGAGTTTCTCCAGTGGGTACATATAGCGTGAATCACTTTATATTATCTGCTTACCTCGGGGTCTTCTTTTTCTGATAAGATGAATACATCAAGGTATTCATTACTAACATTTTGAAATAGTTGCTGTTCATTTCAAATATGATTATGATTTTTAAAAATCCTCTCCAATTGTTAATATTAAAAAATACTGGCAGGTAAAATGGACACAAGCTATCCAGATTCTCTATCACACTATCTCTTCACTCCCCTCCTATCTTCCTATCTTCCTGGTTTTTTTTGCCTATGCCATGAACAATGCCACAAACAAAAATGATTCCACACCTGTAATAATTCAGTATTTCTCTGTACATTTTCCAGCTACTAGGACGGCGAAGTGTTGTATTTAATAACTGTAGTAGATAGCCATGCAATATAATGTAAATTCACCAGTCAACCAAATCCAGTTCAAAATACTTGGGGATCTTGGCCTTAGCTATTAATCCTATTTTAAATCAAACTAGGGAAACACAACTCAAGAAAATCCCCCAGTCCTGAATCCTTGCTAATATGTTACTATATTAAATCTATTCATTTCAAATTCATATGTTATTTAATTTCTGCCTGGTAATATTTTACCAGACAACAAGCTGGAGATTTCCCAGAAGTCAGCTCAAGTATTAGTATCTTAGTAGAAGTCAAAACTTCCCTATACCTATTCACAATTTGCTGGTCAATGTATGTCTCATTCAGAAACTATACTTTTTAGAAAACACTCAACCTCTTTGTATGTTTTAACCAAAAAAATCAGAAACACTTTGAATCAGTATAAATATCATGAAGAATTTAAAAATGGGTTATAAAAATGCTTAAAATTGTGATTGTTAGAGGTTTTGAATGAGCAATATTTTTAAAGTAATACTCAACTCTTAACTTTGACATCTTGGATATTACTATTTACCCTACACATAAGAAGAGTTCAACTAAAAATAAAGAAAACAAATGGGTAGAGAAAAATGACCACATCACTTTCATTTCCAAATAAAGTAAGAATATAGTGAAAATTTGAAAGCACTGTCTTTTAGGGGATGAGAGAGGGAAAACATTGTTTAATCTTTTCCCGTTGTTCTCTCAGGGCATAGTGCTCCTGGCTTCAAGGCAACATGGGCAGAACTCAATTACAAGCCATGCAGGAATGCCCATTAACAATACTCAAGGCAGTGTTACTTAGCCCTTTCTCATAGTTCTAAGTAGTACATCCTGTAATTAAAAATTATCATTTCCACTGCAACAGCCCTGCTGGAAAGCCAGGAGGTACCCTGCAGAGAAGCACAGCCCTTCTGTGCCCATAGTCTGTACACTGAGGTTTCCTACTCAGTCTTGGGTACTAACAGCTGTACCCTTGCAGCACCTTAACATTTCCCTGAGGCATTTCTCTATCATCTATCGACTCTTTCTTGAATCTTCTACCCAACACTGGCAACAGCTTCATGCTGACCCTCTTCGGCTTGCCACAGAACATTCCTTAGGTGCAACTTGCCATGAACATGTTTTGGGATAATGGCCCATTTTCACATACTTGAAGAAAATGTTTCAGAGAAATCATGAATTGTAAACGTATGATTTTCTCCTCATCCATCTGATCCCCAACTTTTGCCACATTTAATGATAAAACGCCCCCCCAAAAAAATTATTAAGCAAATATTAAATTCATACTTACAGTTCAAGAACTCCCACTTGAACTCCCACTTTCATCCCAAGCCAAGCTTGTCAGCCCGGAAGACTCTAACCTTGATAACTCTAACTCTCACTTTTATATTTTATAGTTTGTATTTAGTTCAGAGGCACAGAAGCAAATAAGGTACTCCAGCATAGTGTGTATAATTGTATCAGTGGATGCTATGCTCGTACTTAACCAAGTTAAGATCACCTCTTACGTGAAATGCTTTTTACGTTGGAAACTACATCCACTAACAGCAATGCCAGAAATTGGTGAACTTAAGTAAAGAAATGAGTAAGAAGTAAAATTATACAAAATTTGAGTTCATGGAATACATGAAACCTTTATGAATAACTTCAACACAGTTAGTTTACTCCACATTTGGAGTGCATGTAGATGGCAAAAAAAAAAAAAAGAAAGAAAAGAGGATACTTCTTACTTCTTCTTAAGTTAACATAAAGTTGTTAATGTTTAATTTTGAACTCTACCTGTGTGCTTTAGCAGATTTGAAGACAGAGCTTGACAAACTGGAGTATTTATCCAGACAAAAATAGCCACTCAGCTGTGCTTTAGTGCCATTTTCTGTCACACCAGCATGACAGCACTAAGTGTTTAGTTCAAATAAGTGGTTCCATGTCCTCTGATAATACAACATGGTTCCAGCATTCTGTTCACTACAATTTCAGCTCCATCAGGGGTGGCACAAGACAGCTCAGTATTCCCAGAGATTTTCAAACTGTGGTGCATGTGTTCTATTATGCACTCAACCCGTCTGGTCCATTTGGACTGGATTCACCAGGGAATACAATTAACCGGCCATTTTATTTACACAGCCCAGCCTGCCAATTCATCTGGAGTTTCAGTTATTTTTCTTCTTTTTCTTGCAGTTTAGAATTGTTTCTGATGTAACTATCTGCAGAACTGACTCCTTTTCTACTGGGTATTCACGCGTAATGCAACCAACTGCTGGGGACTCATCTTGGGATGGTTAGGATCCTCAGATTAGAAATAGTAATTTCCTCACCAAACACCTTGCTTCTTTTTAAATGATCAGAAATAAGACTTCTATCTAACATGCTGCCAAACAAATAACAGAAAATATGAAGGAATGGCAACAGAAGAGTTAACATACAGAAATAGATTTTGCTCCCCACTGAATGACAAATCAGTGGTCACAAATCAGGGTGCTGTTGTTGTACTGGAGATCAGAACTGCTATTCAGCATTTTTTGAAAATAGGTAAGTATTCAAAAAATGAGACAAAAACTGATCTTATCATAGGGTGCAGAATTTAAGTAATATCAGCAAGCCACCACTGTCATCACACTTTAGGTACACTTTCCAAAGTTCAGATAGCATGTATAACACAAACATGGAAAAAATAAGAACATGTAGAGCCAGATAAATATAAAAATCATTCTCAAGACGCTCTTCAAACGCAAACTCTTGAAATGGTTAACTTATGAAAATATTGTGCACTTATGCAAACTAGGAGGTTTCTGCATTACCCGATTTCATGATGCTAAATATTTTCTGCCAATACTTCACTATTTATGGGATTTTTTCATTATTCTTTTCTTCTTCTTTCTCTACCTCTCTCCCTTTGCACAAATAAAATCTGTTAGCCTCTTACATCTTTATCCTGAATCAGTATAAAGACAGTTTCATACAATTAAAGCAAGAAGAAAAATTGTACCATCTTTCATCAGACACTGTTTACCCCCATGCTGCCACTCAACATAAATAGCCTGAATTACTTATAATTTTTTATAACTACCCTAATGATTGTTCTCCAGAAAAATGCTGTCTCTGGACAAACCCATAAAATATGTCCTAAACTAACCTCTTGCCATCTGTCTTCCACCAGCTTTGCTAAGCAGCTTCATGCAACTGTATCATTTTTTCAAAAATTTATCATTTAACTTTGATAGGAAGCCTACACTTTGGCTTATTGACTATAAATAATTCAAATTACTAAAATTAAACTTATAGTACCCACTGTAAACACAAAATGACTGATCAGATTACATAACCTCTCTTTCAAGTCTGAATGTTTCCATCACTAAGCCTTTCAGTGAGTAGCTATGAGTGAAACAGAAACTAACACCAAAATAGTGTTAAATAAAAAAAAAAACAAAATTACTGGTGTGTTTCTGCTGGCAAACAGCCCTGATCATTATAAGCTCACTAGAATACATGAAATGTTCACTCTCTGTACCAATGCAGCACGTCCATATTTATGTTAAAAGATCTGAGAGAAAGAAGCTGGAGTGTTTATCTCAAGTGTCCCTGACTCCTGAGGTCATTCCACTCTTTGCTGTACTGTTTTCCCAAGGCAGTGCAGGTTACTAGCCCTCGACTCAGGGAAATAGAAAAAGCTAAAATAGCTTCTTTCCATTCTGTAACTTCCTATTGCATTAAAAAAATATTGTTTATTTTATTAATCCTCAGCTACACTTTCTCACAGTCCAATGTGTTCCTCTCAGCCATTCTCCTGACCTGCCAGATAGAATTCTCTTTTTCAGGCTTAGAGACAGTACATTCAACTCTTCTGTATTTGAAAAGCTTTAGATATTGTAAGCAAACAGAGAAAATGAAAAAAGCAAGAGGAATGAAGAATGAATGCAAGACTACAGGTACACAGCAACCAGCTTCATGCACCACGGGGACATTCCCAAACCTATGATGGAAGCATTTAGCAGTGGAATCTGACTGCAAAATAAATATTAGAAAATAATCAACAGGCACAGAGCTTTCCAAAATAGAACGGCCATTTCTCTGTAGTTCTGAGATTCTCTGCTCTCCAGATGAGTCTTTAAAATGTGTCCTTTTTGTAGCTGTAGAATGGCAATCTTCCTATGGAAGCTTGCCATCTTAGACTGCTGTCAGACAGTGAGCAACCAATCAGTGCTGGAAGAGTCATCACCCAAGTACGCAGGGCAATAAAGAACAGACAGTTCTGAGGCAAAACCTAGCTGAGCTGCTTGGAAATAGCCAGGGCACGAACCGCAATTCAGGCTTACTGCAGCTGGCTTCAAAGCACAAAGAGAAATGTGTACTCACCATGGTTGCAAGAGGACAGGAGGAGTGCAGGGCAACTTCTCTGACATCGGCATTGATTTGTCTGGAAAGGTGACTAGCGATACCATCACAGAGGGCTTTTTCAAAAGCTGTTCCCCAGGCTGTTTTTTCTACCCTCGTAAAGTTTCAAAGATGACAGCTCTCAGATGATTCCAGTTCATTCTTAGCAACCCAATAATCCAGCTTGTGAAACTATGCAAGTATATGAACAAGAGCAAGGAAAGTTTGCTATTCCCAGGGCAGCTGCTGTTTGCATGGACTGATCTAGCAGTTGGAACAAAACTGTTGCTTCTTGCTGCATATTAGGTTTAAAACATTTGTGAAGCTAAAGGAGGAGAGGGGCAGGAACATACTGTCAGGACAAATCGAGTGATTGCCTAGTCATTTCTAGCAAAGCACAGAAATACTGTGGGGTCTTAAAAGCAGTGACGTTATATTCAAGCAAGGTATCACTTAAAATTAGTTTTTGCAACTTCATGAATACACTTGCCTTGGCAAAGATTATAGATTATAGATTTTAGATCTATATTTGTAAATTTTACATGCAGTAAAGTCTATCCTTGCTTAAGAATAAATGAAAGAACCTAGACAGTTGCTAAAGGTGGGCAGTTTACCTTGCTGTTAGACTCTCTAAAGCAATGGTATTGTCAGACCTTTTTCTCAAGCAGTCAAGAAAGAATCACAGAATCAAAGAATTGCCAGGGTTGGAAAGGACCTCAAGGATCATGAATCTCCAACCCCCCCTGCCACATGCAGGGCCACAAATCATCCCACCTAATGCTAGACTAGGATGCCCAGGGCCCCATCCAATCTGGCCTTGAACACCTCCAGGGATGGGGAACTTACCTTGATAAAATAAGGGGCCTTACCATGATAAAATAATAAATAAATCTATATAATGATGGCTTACATAATATATGATTGGCAACTTTATTTTCATCCATTTCTTTCACCATACCTGAATGCAATTATTAACAAATTTCTTTTGTGTCTGATCTTTAAACTAGACACCTAACGCATTGCATCTTATATGCTGACTTCAAACAAAAAGCTGGTCAGATGAATGATCAATTCCTAGATTGTTTAAAAGGATTCCCTTTTCAATTTTATACATACAAGTACTGGGTTTAGTATACTTTTTCTTTTTACAATGTATGAACTTATGTTTTGATGAAATACTAAAGATTTGTCCCATCAAATGCACATTTGGAAATGTTTGGGATTGCTTACAGTATTTTTTTGTTTTGCTGCTGAATTCTCCACTAATTAGGATGAAGACTTGAAAAAAAGAACGTCATTAATAAACATACCTACTTTATCCTGTTTGTTGTATTCTTAAGTTTCCTAGGAAGGTTTGAGTAGCTTTAAAGGATCTGAGATCCTCTTGTCAAAGACACACTTGCTCTTCTGCACTTCTGGATTTGCAAAATATCCCATGCTGTTCAATGGAGAGGAGATAGTTTTCCCAGCCAGAACGGCATTCAGTGCTACACAATGTGTGGCTATTAGTGGGCATCTGTTGGTTTTCTTTCTATTTTTTTCCATAGGACTGCAGCACTTCTTTCCTACCCCAGCTCCTGTAGTGAAGTTCAGTACAGATTTATAGAACTGTGAGACAGTTGAGGTTGTATTGTCTCTTTTCCCATAGGCTGTGATTCTCCATAACTTTTAATAAACCAAATATCAACACAAACCTGAACATCATGTCTGGCACTTTAAGTAACTTCATTTAAATGCCTCAATACAGCATGCCAACAAGAAGAGTATTTCCAAAAAAAAACAACAGGAAACTCAAAGGTGCATTGAATTGCCCCCGCAGGGCACAGACCAAGATCAGAAAGAACTGAGTTTGAAAGTCACGTGATAACTGTTGGAATAGTTTTTAACCACCAAGTATAATAGCAGAAAAGCATCCATAGTGCCAGCTTGTGCTGTTAGGCAAGGGAGTTAACTCAACTGAAATGAATTTGAGGTTTCATTCATACAACAAATGTAAGCATGTGACCAATTACATTGTCAATCTTTAGCAGTAAAATTTGAAAGAGTAAACCTGACCCAACTGGCTCAAGTGCTGCATTTTAAATCCATCCATGGTACCTTAAAACCCTTTATTAAGTTTTCAATAGCTAAAATGTTTCATGAACTTTATCATTTTGTTTCTCCAGTAATAAAAATAGCACCAGTTTAGCAGAATATAAGGTATTTCCTTGCAAATATGGGTGAGAACTTTAACTCTTACAATAAGATTTGGACAGAAATTCATGCAGTTTTAGTTAAAAACTTTTCATTAAATCTTCGAAGTTTTCTATAGTTCTGATTTATTTATTCAAATATTAAAGAAAATATTATTTCATTCTTACAGACCTTAATAGTTTTATATACTTCCCCATGGATATTTTTCTCATCAGTCATCAGCATTTTTGCAAAAAAATAATCTTCTCTCTCTTAATTTCTTTTTCTTTTTTTTTTTTTTTTCCTGTAAGATGTGTAACACTAATACCAACATTCCAGGAATTATCCTAACTATAATAAAATAGCAAAAGAAAAAAAGTAAGTCCTTTATTGAGTTTCTGCTGGAAATACCAAAAAGAAGGAAAAAAACCACTATACAAGTGAACTTTCTACTTTCTAAATGTATTTGAACAATGCTAAGTCTGGTTACTTAAAAACAGGAGAGTACTTCTGGATCTCTGGTAGTTCTAATGGCAAAATCACCAACCTCCACCCCTGCACAACCCAAATACTGGGTTCTTCCACACCAATACCAACCCAGGAAGAGACCTAAAACTTGACACTGATACATACAACATCTGGTAGTTCAGAAATCAATAAGAGCAGTGACCTGGTTTCACGTGAGAAACAGGAAGAATCTTTCCCAAAGGCCCCAGTGTCTATATGGCTTTCCGACTAATGGTCAAAAAACAAGAAAGATGTAGAAGCTTCATACATGACTAAGGAATGGAAAGAAATAAAAGACTCTTGCTTTAAACAAACATTGTTCATGTTTACATACACTACAAGTTTTTTACTGCTGAAGTCAGAAGTGGCCTGAATTAAGTGATGGAGAAGTGAGAAATAGAAAGAAAAAGTGCTAAAGAAGTTTATGGCAAAAACATCTTGCCAGAATAGCACAGCACTTACAGAATTACTGTTGTCCTCTGACTGATCATGTGTGAGAAGCTGGGAGGAAAAAGGGTATTTCTGATGTACATCAAACACAGTAAAAGCTGAACTGATACCACAAAGACTTTTTTCTGAAACAGGATATGAATTTAAGTCTGCAGAAATGTAACTGGTGTGTGCATGTCTTCTAAGGGGGGCCTTGAAGATGCTTCCTAGAAAAAGAATTTTATGGTATACAGCTTCTAAGTCCAATGAGATGCAGTAAATCAAAGCCTAAGATATGCTAGTGTTCGCCACTCTCTCTTCACTGTGGACTCCAGCTCCTTTCTGAGTCAGACTGAATGCACCTCTTTGCAACAACTATTGAGACAGTAAGTTCATCCTTTCTCAGGGTTTAATGCAATTTTCAGAGCCTAATTGCTCTTGTGGAATATATTACATTGAGAATAAGCCTGAAACCAACAATTGCCAATTTTTCCCTTCTCTGTTCTCTCCCTATTTCAGCATCAGATTCTCTCTCTCGTTAACATGAGTATCCTTCGCAATAAATAACAAAATCATCCCTTCATTTCCAACATGATTATTACAAATAACACCAATTCTGACTTCGTATTGGCATTAGCATTGCTCTTCAAAGCAAATTTGATACTTTCTCAGCAGCAGCATCAAATTTCTTTAATGCATATTGACAGGCAGGTCAGTAGCCAGTGACTTTTTTTAATGGCTGTACTCTTTTGTTCTCTTTGCAGTACCCACAAGGACTTGAATGACAGAAAGTTCATTTTTCTCCGACTGAACATCTGATTAGAGTAGCCCATGCTTTACCCCCCTTTGGGAGACATGCTGTCAGCCAGCAAAGCCATGGTGGTTGTGGTAACTGTCACTGCATATCCAACAGCTGCTCTGTTACACATTCCCTAACCTGGCAAGGACTGTGCTGCAGAGATTCTGCCACTTTCCTCCACCCTGGCTCTGTGCTACCACAGCCCCATACCTCCAGCAGGTAGGTTGGCGAGCAGCACTCGCTGCAGCTGCTTCTCAGCTTCGTAGCACTGGTTCACCACCAGCAGGAAGTCTCCCTGAGGTATCTTCCATGGCCTTCACTCTAGAGGCCTCTGTCAAAAAACAGAGCTCCTCAGCTAGAAGCCTGCAGGAGCCTAACCTAGTTGGTACTCAGATTTTGCAGGCGGCAGTATGCTGTGGGTTTCTTTTTTTTTTTTGCTACATCAATAGAAAGAAATCATGAGAAAACATTATGCATAAGTGGGCATTTTGAATTCTTTAGGCCCAAAGAACATGACTGCTGAATAGAAAGTTAATAAACTGAACAGTATATATTCACTGATGGAAAAATAATTAAGTTTGTTCTATTCTTATGTTCTAACTGGGCTTTAGCTCAGGCAGAACTTCAACTATGTAAGACAGAATTCAGTGCAAATTGTATTCAGTAGGTAGGAATCTTTACCACCTGAATGGTCATTTTAATTTTAACACTAAATTATTCAAAACAATCTTAATTATAAAAATCTAAGTGCAGTAGTATAATTTTTGGAACAATTCTTTTTATTTCTATTTCTGTTGCAGACAAGGTAAGAACATGAATGGGGCTTAAACTGCCAAGAAAAACTGGTTACATCTTCCTACAAGGTCTTTGCTTGCACTTATGCAGGACCGAGCTAACAGCTCTGTCTTTCAAAGAAGTCTACATCTGAAATTAATACGAAACATGCTAGAGCATCATGACATTCTAGATACTTAAATATGAAGCAAACAACTCCAAATGTGGAGTCCTCAGTACAGGAGACACAGACCTGCTGGAGCATGTCTAGAGGAGGGCCATAAAAGTGATCCAAGGGATGGAACACCTCTCTTGTGAGGAAAGGCTGAGAGCACTGGAGCTGTTCAGCCTGCAGAAGAGAAGGCTCTGAGGTGATCTGAGAGCAGCCTTTGATTGATCCGAAGCAGAACTACAAGAAAGAGGAGCACAGACTCTTTAGCAGGGTGTGTGGTGATAGCACAAGGGGAAATAGTTTCAAAATAAGAGAGAGGATATTTAGGTTGGATGTAAGGAAAAAGTCTTTACAGTGAAGGTAGTGAAGCACTGGAACTGGCTCCCCAGAGAGGTAGTCCCCATCCCTGGAGACATTCAAGGTCAGGATGGACAGGGCTCTGAGCACCTGATCTAGCTGTGGAAAACCCTGATCACTGCAGGAGAGTGGACTAGATAACCTCTGAAGAGCCCTTCCATCTCTAAGGATTCTGTGATTTTATGATTCTATGTGTTTCTGCTTGTGCAGACCACAGCATGAGCTTAAAATAATAAAAAAGTAAATCCAAACTTTTCCATCTTTTTTTTTCATGATCTAGTCTTAATTTCTAGTCAATTCAAGGAATGCAGGAGCTGACCGACAAAATCACTTATTTACTCTCAGTCACAACTGAACCAACGCACTGGAAATTGGAACCATAACAAGAATAACATTTGCCAGAGATGGTAGATCAAGTTTCGCAACATACTGCTTCTTCTCCCACTAAAATTGGCAAAAAGTGATCCTTACACATTACAAAGTGCCAAGCTGTCACAGATGCAATAGAAAGGAAAAGAGTAATAAACATTTTTATGCATGAAATAGCAATGAAAGAAAGATGAATGAGGAATCCATAAAGAGGTAACAATTAAAAAAAAGTGCTAATTTCTCTAGCTAACTTGACTATCTCAATTTTGCTATGATTTTCTGAGGAAATAAACACTGAGCTAAGCAAATTTCCACAGTGTAAAATGTTCTTTTCTAAACAGAGAGAAAGAACCATCAAAACAAACAAAACCTTTTTTTCTATACATGCTACCAACATTATTCAGTACAGACAAGTGAAAAAGAATTATGCTGAAATTACAACTGCAGTATTTTTTTAGAACACAAGAGTTAAAATCTTGTTCATAAATCATTACCTGCTGTTCCATTTCAAAATCCAAACTTCATCTACCCCTTTCTACAGCTTATCCCAGCGTGGGGATTGATTCATCACATTCTTCCATCATCTTTTTATTTTTTTTTTTATTTTATTGAATATAAATTACAATAGGGAGATTTACATGTTTATATTATAGAACACAGTGTTTGTGGAAAAAAAAAAAGTTGATTTATCCTCTAAAGTGGATTTAGTCATAGTTCCAAGTTCCCATTCAAAGTAAAATACAGAAGGATTTGGAGTATGGCTGTCTTCACTGGTTTTCTACTCTTTACATCCTCTCTATGTTAATTTATATAATTAATATAATAAATTATTCTATAAAAATTTCTTTTTGTTTTGAGCCTTTGACTTACCAGAAATACAAATTTTTCTCCTCCATAATTTCACTGTAGAACTTCTGGGAAGTCTCAGAGATGTTTTCTGAACATTACTGAGAGGTTAGAGCATTGAGTATTCTTTTCTCTAAAATCAGAATTAGTCACTTAAACTAAATAAAAGGTGTTAAAAAAATGGGGTAAAAAAACTGTCAAGAAACATCAGTTTGAAATAGCCTGACCAAAAATCCCTGTTCTTCTGAGTTGATTAACACTTAGACTTGGTTATGTAAAAACATGACAGAAAACTGAACCTTAGTTACACTTTCTTTTACATGTTTCTGTACAATTATATCTTCTTTGGTGCCACGCTCCCTTCCCAATTCTATGGGATATTTACAAAAAAGAATTATATACCTATATGTAAAGCACATAAATTATTTTTGACCTATATTACGTACGCATAATGTTAAAAGACAAGCAGTAGATTTGTTCATACTGAATACAGGATTTGTAATGCTTTTTTTTTTGTCACCTGTTGTCTTCTCAATCATTTACACAGTGGGATTTCTCAAATAGATATGCAGATGCCTGAAGAAACAGATCCCAAACCCTGATTTTGACAAATTGATACAGTAGCAGTGTGCTATGATCACACTAATGCAGAATATAGGCAAATAATAGAAGTATTTGTGAAAAATCTATAATTCCAAATTGGAGCTTGCCATGAAGTCAAGAAATACAAGTAATACCTTAAACTTTTATTTAACTGAGCAAACAGACTGACTAAGATATCCTGAATCATACTATTTGCATTCAACCACCAGCTGCCCTTTGGCAAAAGATAAAATTGTCATTCATTGCTGCTGAAATTTCAGAACTGTCCGCACTTCCAAGATCTCATAAGATTTGTTTACAAATTTTGCCAAGGTTTTCCAGCAAGTATCCATTTCTGTGTACAGCTTCATTACATTATATAACCTCATACATCTCCCAGTTGTGAACAAAGATTGAAGATTTTTTGTCAAGTCTAAGACTTGGTTAATCAAAGGCTTTGTAGCAAATGATTTGAAATCAACTTCAAACAACCTGAGTCAATTTGAAGTTGTCAAACTCTTAATAATCACCTAAAACCAACTGGAGTTGACTGAGATATGTCTTCCCAGCTTTCAGTTGGATTCTGTGTATTAAAATGTAACATTAATCAGTTTGAAAAATATCAGAAGATTCTAAAAATCGCACTATAGTTTGTCACATTATCTGCAATTAACCCTTGCTGCCACCTTACCAATAAACCATCAGAACTGGAATTGTCAAAAACACCTACTAGACATGCCAGAATCATATTATGGAGAAATATAAGTTGAGAGCTGAGTTTTGAAATCAGACCTTCCCTCTCTGAGCTCAATGATCTCTTAACACTGAAATAAATGTCAGAAATAAAAGTACAGCAGATATAAAATCATACTCAGGAACATAAAGAGCATTAGGAAAGGACAGACATCACATTCATTTGCAACTGCAATGAGAAATTGTTTCACTGCTCAAAAATGCATGATGTGAATAATTACCTTGTCTTCAACAATACACATATGCTTGTAAATAGGCAAGTACGTAAGTGCCCAACATAGGTAAGATGCTATGAACTAAAAAGTTTATTTCCAAAGCGATGAATGAACACAAAGAAGGGCACGAGACATTTTTATCCTTACTGAACATCAGGTTATAGAGTTTTGTGACTGCCAATACTATTTTTTGATAATGTCCCTATCTCAATAACTGTAAATCATAGAATCTGTGCTGGTCAGTTGAGGTTCTCTAGCACAGCAGTTAAAGTCAGATTGAATTTTCCAGACTGGTGAATATGGAGATGCTAAGCGTTCAGCATTATTATTGTTGCATCACCCTTAAACACCTGAAAACTAAAGGGAGCAAAAAATCTTCTGTAAAAACAACATGTTTTGATTATATCAGTCATGGAAGGAAATGCATCTTCTACTCACATCCTGTTTATCTGTCTTTAAATGTCAAGTTGGAATTTGTAACAAGAAAGCATACTGAATATATTTAATTATAATAAACATTAAGAAAAGTCAATCACAGTATCTTTCAGCTATTAATGGTCTATGTTTCTTCACTTTATGCCACTAACAAATCCCAACCCAATGATGGAGTTATAATGCATGGATGCTGAGGAATAGATTGGAAAGCAGCTTTGAACTTCAGAGCTCACCCATGTAAAGATATTCTCCTCCATAGCACAAACAAACCAAAATCATTTCGGGGAGGGATTAGGAAATGTTCAGGTTAGTACCAATAAAAAGAAAGTTAGATGGCCCAACTGCAAGCTCATATATAAGGAACTATGTCAGGCAGTGTTTACTGCTGCCCGGAAGCCATGCTGAATTTGGCCTTTTAAACATTTAACATCAGGAAGTAGCTCTTCTCTCTATGGCATTAAAAAAAAAAAAAAAGTGGAAGTATAAAGCAGAAGAACTGCTAAGTAGCTTTTTAAAGAAAATAACGAAAAGAAAGAGAACTAAGCAGGAAGGAAGGAAAACAAAGTAGCAAATATGTCTAAATTAAACCTCCAGTGCAATTGAGAGTTGCCCTACAATTGACATGAATGTACTCAAACAAGAAAACACCCTGTCCACACTCTGAAAAGTCATTGTTCTTGTAAGTAGGATAGATCAAATGATGACATTATAAAGACTGTCTCATTTTAATAGTGGAATTTCACTTTCTTCTCACAGTACTGAATTACTATTATTCGAAAATCTAGATGTTGATCCAGTCATCTGTATCTGGTATATTTAGCTTTGGGTTATATCTGAATTTGTTGAGGTAAAAGAGGAAGTTTTAAGGAAACAAAAGCCAGTAAAAGACTGTGCTGCTCTACGCAGACTTTGCAGAAGGAAGGAAATCAAAGTGTTTTTCTCTCTGGCAACTATATCTAGTAGTAACTGGGAAACATAATTATTATTTGATGCACTCTTTCTAGTTGAGCAGATGGCCAGTTCCCTAGATACTACTTCAGTGACTTCTTGCTAGGACAACAGAAATGATGGGAAGTAGTCACCCTGACAAGATGCTTCCAACTTCCCTAAAACATGAGTAGAAAGGCCTACCTCACAAAGGAAATGGTTTCATTTTTGAAGAAGTGATAAGAGACAAGGCACAGAGGCCTGGAAATAGTGCCACTGGAGAGCTTGCCACCTGATGACATGTCAACTGCAGTCCTCGGAGCAAGAGAGAATCCAAAGTAACACAGTGCTTGCATTGTGGAGATATCGTTCCAACAGTCTCATTTGTAACTTCACAGGCATGTAGGCTTGGACAACCTTATAGTGGCTTTTGTAAAAGTCTACCTCTCTTAAGCAGAGAAGAAAATGTTTCCTTTGATTCTAGATGTTAATTCTCATTTAAAACTCCCTCACATCTCTCACCTATCAGTGAATACTTGTTTCACACGAGTAAGCATAGCAAAGAATCACAGCCTCTTACTGTAAGTTACATTTCACGTAACAAGATCAAAAATGTTAACAGCAAACACGTTGAAGAGGTGCCATTTGAAAATATTCATTTGAACTAATATGACAAGGCTATTGTTTGGACTTTAAAAGAAATCACACCTGCGTGCAGACAGATAGAGACTCTTTATCTGGTAAGAACGTGGTGCGGAGACTTGTGCGATAGATATTTCATCTCTATTGTTATTTATAGTTTCATTGTTAACACAGTCTTGGTTGATGTGTGAAAATATGTTCACACCTTTGAAAATGGGCGATTAACTAATCAAATGACAATATGAATCTCAGAAACACAGAATTCACTGCAATCCAGCACTACTTACGACTATTTTTAATTTTTTGAGAACTGCTGAAAATCAAACATCACCATTGCCTCATGTATCCTTCAGGACTATAATGGGAATTACAGGAGTTTCCCCACTGTGGTAATTAATGCAGAAAACTGCAACCACAATCACGAGACTCTTCACAAGAGTACCCAATATTTTACTCTCAGGGAATTAACTGCATGAAAGATTACATGGCAGTTTTCCTTGTAGATATAAGATCTGGAAGACAGTATTGAAGAAATGATGCATGTAGCACAGAATAAACAGGAGCAGATACCAGTACGGTAATTAAGTTAAGCTTATAGTACTATCTTCCATCAGTGGACTGCAAAGAAAAAGCCCACTGCACGTCATCGTAACTTCACAGGACTGCAGAACAGATGCAAGATTCATACTTTAAAAGATCTGACTAAACACAAATTATATTCTCTGAATGTCATTTCAAAACTCGGCTTCTTGTTTATGTGATATCCAGTGATATCCACTTTCCTTTTTGTTGTTGTTGTTGTTGTTGTTCTAATGGAACTATCCCTTTTTACTCTCAGGTGCTCCTACAGAATGGAGCTCACGTAACCGGCACTTCCACCTGAAGGACGGCAGTAAATCTTTTCTCTATACATACAATGCTGATCTTACTTACAGCCACTCTGCATATAAAAATGTGCAAAATATGTACTTACAAAGCAGTTAGCTTTTTTATCCATCTACTAAAATTCTTGACATGGCTTTTATCACATTTCTTACATTGTAACCTCCTCTTTTCTGTCTGCGACAGAACTCAGTCACTGTGCCAACCATATCCAGCCACCACCATGGACTCCTAAGTCTATTTCTTTTAATTTAAAGCCTCTTTCTAGATGGTTTATGTCTTAGTGTCTTAGTTATGTTGTTTCTGTTACCCATAATGTCAGTCTCATTTGATTATTTGTCAAGATTTCTAATAAACTGTATGACATTTTTTTCCGATACTTTCTCATTTCCAATAGTTTATAATAGTTCCAAATGGAATAAGTCTATTTTCAGATCCACACTTGTATATTCTCTCACTCAAAACCTATTTCTGCCCCTCAAACCTCCAGAAGAAAGTTTTTCTATCATTATTTTTTCATTTCTATTTGTTTTTCATTCACAAAGACGTCGCTTTTTCTTAGCATTCAACATTCTCTTCTGACATATGTGAAAAACGGAATTGCAGAATTTTTAGCAATTTTTCGTTGCTTTCCAGGCCTGACAGCACTTCTGCAGCAGGGTAGGACAGGTTGTCCAGGTTACAAAGTTGATGGATATTTCTTTTTGTATCTATCGTCTTCATCAAAAAACAGAAATACCAATCAAAAGACAAGTTGTCTCTAGCCTAGTATCCCATCTCTAAAACAATCAAATTAACACAATACCTAAAGCAGAAATTGAAGTTCAAAGGTCTTAAATTTGAATAAATCTTTGTAGTTCTCATTCTGCAGGGCATCTGTAGACACCAACAACCAAAAGTCTAAGACTGGCAAAGAAGACTAACTTCAACTATTTAATTTTTATTGATTTCAACTTACTTTTTTAAGTTTTGAGATCTCACGTTGTAAGCTCCTTCTCATATCATGTGGGGTTTTTGTTTTGTATTTTCTTGTTGCATATGTCACTCTTTGCAAATTGGCTATCTTTTTTTTTTCCTTCCCAACACTTGCATTCATTGCGGAAGAAGCATACGCCAAAATCCTTTAAAATAAAATAAAAAAAAAAGAATATGCTGCATTTTCACAGCCCTATTCAAAAAGTATCAAATTGGTGTATAAACATCAACTGAAAGTGGTATAGTTTAATATTACCAAAAACAATTATAATATCGATATTCTACCCTAAAAAATGAGAACAAACTTGTGGTATAAAAACAAAACACCACAGAGACACTTAAGGCTCTATAACAGAAATACTCTAAATCAGTAAGGCCAAAGGCAATCGTGTGGAAGATTTTGCCTACATCACGCTCTACTAATTTCTGTGAATGCTTTGGCATGAAGGATTTAGCTTTTTGTGTGGCCTCAAGTTAAAATAATCCATTTTCAAATAAAAACACTGAATTATCATATGAGGAAATTATATATATCTGAAAAATCACCACGTAAGCAAACAAAAAACTGTGAATCTGAAAGTCAGATCTCTATTTAAATGATAATTATTTTAAAAATAAACAACCTGAAATTGTGATCCCATTGAGTTTTTCTAAATTGCTTCTGTTGTTACCTTCCAGAAGCACACAAAGTTTATGTGGTGTTTGAGGAAGACTCCTGGACTTCTCACTTACCTGAGAATGTAATGTTTAACGCTCAGCTCATTCGCAACTGAGCAGGAAGTAACAATGCAGGATTACAGAGGAAATACTACACTGAGGAAGAATTTTTGCCACCTCATATAAGAGGCTGGTGTTTAGATAGACTGATTTTTCATACCACTCACCTGCCAAAACAGTTGAAGAGGCTAGTGGGAAAAGAGAGCAGGCTCTTTGGGACTCTGAATTCTGTTAAAAAAGTCTCAACTTTCAGCTCTCATTATGTCTGAACTATGTATTACTTTCAGAGTGACCTAAGTACTTTCCTACAGATTTTCATTCTGTGTTTTGCCTCTCAAAGTGGCTGACCACATAATTAACAGATAGACTGGTCAGTTAAATATTCTAGAGACTTACAAATAAAAGACCAGAATTATTCCTCTGCCCTTAAAGCAGGCTTCAGATATGTCTCAATACAGAGGCAGACCAGGAGGACACACATATCGGACTGAACTGCAATAAACTCGTAGCGATGGTTACGCAGAAAGCACCGTGCATTCTTTCTGTAGACCTCCTAATGTGTGATTTTTCTTCAGCAACCCTACTTAAACAGGAAGCTCTTTCTTAACGGGTGCAAAACAACTAACCAATGAAGGCAGCCACTCCCGTAATTCTCATCTTCTTCTCACTGCCTAGAGCTCCTGGAGAAGCTGATATCCTCTGCTCAGGAGACTTCCAGGGACGAGTAACTAAACCAGCTCAGCACCGCTCACAGCCCCTCATCCCAACGGACACGCAAACGCAAACCCAAACCCACGCTCCAAAGCGCGTGCCCCTCAGGCGCCCTCAGCCCTCCCCCCCTTTCCCGCCTTCCCCTACGCGCACCGCCGCCGCCCTCTGCCCGCATCGGGGGTGTGCAGAGGGTCGGTCCACGCCTGCGCGGCAGCGGCTCGGGGCGGGCCACGTAGGGTGCGCAGCTGCGGGCGTAGCGTGGAGCCGCAGATGGAGCCTCCCCCCGGCGCAGCAGGTAGGGGCGGCCGCCCGCCGCGGAGCGCTAACCCCCGCGCCTCCTCTTCTCGTCGGCGCCTCGCCACGGCTTCCTGTGGGAAGTCCCCGCTTTTTCTCCCCGCCGGGCGTGGAGGAGGACGGCCGCGGGAGGCTCGGCGGGCTCGGGCTGCCCCCGGTGCTCGCGGCGCAGGGGCTCCGCTGCGCGCCGCCGGCCTCCGCCTCAGCGCTGGGAGCGCGGCGCGGGCATCAGGCTCCCCTCAGCGGCAGAACTCGGCCTGAGCCCCGGGACAGCGAGATATGCGTGCCCCGGCAGTTCGCCGTGCCTGCCCGCCTGTCCGGGAGCAGAGCAGCGAGCTGTCCTGGGCCTCGTGCGCATAAGTGTCCCGGTGGCTCGTGGCTGCGTCCATTGCTGAGCTTAAACCTGTGGCCTAACAGTAGCACGAGGTGCATATGAGCGCTGCATTCCTGAGGCTTGTACCTTTTGCAGGCACACCTGCGTTAAAAAGCCAGGCCTACAGCAAGGTGAAAGCTGACAGGGCATTCACGTTGCCCGTCGTGCCTGCGCCTCGCTTGGTGAGGCGTTGACCTCAGGAACCAAAGGGTGCTGGCCGTTTCCTGCTCCTGATGGCAGTGGCTTGGGTCTGGCTTCCCACACCCTGCTGATAAGTGTGGTGCTCAAGCTCTGGTTTTGTGGATGGCACCTCTAAGTACTGGTATGGTAGAGTTAAGAAAATAGTGTAAAACTTCTGCTGTGCGTCAGCTGGTGGTGGTTGCCAACAGCACAGTTTTCATCTCAGTTATCCTTTAAAAGAAGTTTCTAGTGAATACAATAGCTGAAATTAAGCTATCGTTCATGTATGACAAAGAGGATGATTCCAAAGTCTGACATATAGCAGCAATGTTTTGCATCCATGTTTGTTCCTGTTACATGACATGTGCCTCCTACCCTGTACTGTAGTTTTTTTTAATCTGTAGCGATAGTCCTGAACAGGTACTTTAGATGTATACTCCTACACCAGTACTGAGATTGATCTGCTAAGCAGCAGCATTGCTTACTGACACCTTGCTCAATCTGCGACCTTGTTTTCCTCTAGCTTATCTCCCCGCTAGCCCTGCCGTCAGTCCCCCTAGCTGTTACATCTCTGCTGAAAACCTCAAAACCTGTACTGAAAGCAGAGATGTCTACGTGAGATTGTGGAGAAAGTGGAACAATGGCTGCGAGAGGTGTGAGCTGCTCTGTTTGTATCAGTAAGGTGTTAACTTAGATACCCTGGTGTGGTTGTCATCATTAACTGCTTCTTGACTCATGTATGAGAAAAAAAAAAAAGAGGAAAAATCACAGTTGAATAAATAGTTACCATGAGTGATGTTCCATTTATGGTTACAAAACACGCAAATATTCTCATGCCTTTGCTAGGCAGTAGAAAGTGAGTGTCAGGGAGTCCTCTAAGGCTCAGAATATAGAGGCTGTGAATCACAGTTTCTATGGAAGGAGGCATTTTGACAGCCATGGTTTGGGAAGAAGCTGTGGCTGTGTTAGTAGGTGATTCCATTCATAGAATGGCTTGGATTGGAAGTGACCTTAAAGATCATCTAGTTTGAAATCCCTGCTGTGGGCAGGGATGCTACCCAATAGATCAGGCTGCCCAGGACTCCATGCAGGCTGGCCAGTAAATGAATTAGTAGATAAGTCATTTGAGAGAACTCTGCGTTAACATGATTTTGTTAATGAATCAATGTGCTACAGCCCAACGTGGGAGGTTTGTTTGTTTGTTTGTTTGTATGCACCACTTCTAAAATTGTTATTCTTAATATGCTACTTTCAGCAGTAGAAGCCATGGGTTATTGGAAGGCACGTTTTCTTTTTAACATGCATTTGGTTGTAGTCGTCATTTTTTTAATAACGATGTCTGAATCCCTTTCTGGGAACTCACGAATGCTTGAAGAGAAAAGTAAGGTTACTGATAGTTGCTTGGATAAGCAGTACAAGGTTTGGCACCTACCCTGGATATTTTTAGGGGCTTTAAAAACTGAGGGACTTAATAATAATTTTCTTAAGCTGCTTGAAAGTGTCTTGAGTGTCTTGTCATTTGAAAATCAAGGTGGTTAAATACGGTAATAGTGAAAGGACTGAACGGACCTTTTAGAGTGGTTGGGGCTGGTTTTGAAGTGCCATGTACAGTAAAACAGAAATAGAAGAATATATGGATATATATTCATAGCTTCAAAAGATAGGAAGAAATAATTGGAGAAACAGCAATGTCATATTAAAAGGAGAAAAATATACACATAAAAGGAAGAACAGTTTCATCTTGTAATTACAAAAATGTCCTTACATAACATTGGTGATCAAGAACGTAAGTTTCCATCATTAAGAAGGGTGTTACGCCAGATTAACCTTTCTGATGTTTTGGTGTCTTTGGCCTGTGTCAGAAATGTAAATGGAAAGGTTAATAGTGATGCACTGAAGTTGTTTAACTGCCATTATAGAGAACTCTTATAGGAAAAGAATTAAGACATGGATGATGTATTGGTTTGCTCCAGCTGAATAGGATATTCAGAATAAAAGATTCTTTGGAGGTTAAAATCCAAAGAAACATCTTCAGTCATTTTGTTAATGTAACCAAAAGTCTTTCAGTCTTCTCTCCATGCCAAAGCACCTCATGCTGTGCAACTTCTGGCAAATTGAATGATCACTTGTGTTTTTGGATCATATGTATTCGATATTAATTTTTAAGGTCTCCATTGATTCATTTGCTATGTGCTGATCGTTCATTAAATCTGTTAGTGCAGAAATCATGGATTAATAAGGTAGGCATTGTTTTGTCTTCTTTTTTAATCCTCTCTTTCATTAGAAAAAAAAACAAACACAAAAGAATGGTGTCTTGTCCTGATATTTGAAATACTTTGTCTTAATATGTGTGTGGTCTTTGTTATCTGAAATGAAAGATGTAAACTGCACAGCGAGATAAACTGTTCAACCATGTCTTGAAAAAAGTGATTGAAGAGCTAAATACTCAATTCCTTAAAGACGTTAGGCAGGATTTTTTAATGAAATTTTATTTTCCAGGTTTGTATGAAAGAAGAGAGGAGTGTGTAATACTCTTGCCATTCTTAATGTCATTGGCATCTCCTCTGTTAGTGACTGGGGGTTTCAATGGTTTGTAGATTTTCTTGCACCTCATCTTCATTGAAATGCAGGTTACTTTGCACTTGGTTACTGATTTCTTGTTTCTGTTTTGAATGCATACAGAGTTCTGTAATATGCCATTTAGGTCTAGTTTATGTGAAGTGTTTGTTTTGGTTTATTTTCTTCTAGCTCACACCATAAGTTTTCCTAACTGGCAGCTCTGCTATTCCTGTGCAGTAGTTAATATAGTATGAATGAAACAGCATAGTAAATATTAAGCCCTGATCTGCATTTGATTCTTTGGGTCCTGGCTATGTTATAAGGAGTGGAAAAACAACAACAACCAAACCACCCTGTGTCAAAAATCTCCACACGCAACTTCAGGCTTGGCTTTACTCATTAGTGTGTTGATGTATGAGCATTTGGAAGCCACATGTAATTAACAAATAAGTGTGCTCTGTCAGGTTTGCTTTTCCTTTTCTTTCTAGATATTACAGATTGTAATACAGCCATTGCTCATTTTTAGTGAACAGACTTGTCAGTATTCTTGTAATCCAGTACTGCCATACTGCTAGAACCGCGAGCCCCAAAGCAAAATGTAAGATAACAAATTCAGCCAGTGAAAAAGGTGAAAATTGACTTTGAGGTGATGATAGAATGGTGAGAAGTTAAAGCTTTGGAAATTTTCCCTGGTGTTGTCATCCCTGTACTCCATCTTAATTTAAAATGATGTGAATATTAGATAGAAAAATCTCAAAATCTGTAACTTTTTAAATACAAAGAAATTTATTCATATGCAGCTTAAAAAAAAAAAAGGCTACTATATAAAGAAACTGAACTGATCAGCCTCTTTTGCTTTTCAATCAGGATTTCAGGATATCGCATACACTACTTTACTTGGATTATAACACTTCTCTCACTTTATGTTGTCCTTCTTTACTTTAAAACCTTGGCAGAAAGCAGAGTACTTAAGACTCCCAATTCGTCTGCGAACACTGACGTGCAAATGAAGTTACCAGATGTGGTGGCATTTCAGGTATGCGTGAAAATGTTCGCTCCTGGTCCATCGTGAGCTGGTTCACACTGGATGTTTTTGACTGGTGAAATTCATTACCTTAGCTGGATCCTGAATGTTTCTGTGGGACAGAATTTGCAAAGGAGTATGCTGAAACTTTTGTCATTTTGGCCCTGTGAACTTCTTGGAGTAAGGGCGCAGGAGTTCCTTCACGGGTTATAGGACTGTATAGGGAGTATTAATTTCATCTTCAAGAAGCATTTTTTAAAAACTACAATTGCAGGAAAAAATCTTCCTAGATTTTTGGAAGCACCTGTGTTTTTTCTGCCCATGGTTTTAATAGATCTCTCTCTAAATTTGTTGTGATGATGTGTAACTTTGTATTTCAGAATAGAGGCTTCAGGTAATTGATAACATATTCAGTGATATAGATCTTTTTTGATGACTATTTTTATGGTGCACATATACATACATGACTTACAGATCTTATATTAATTCATGCTTACTTGTTATTTAATCCAGAATGGATAAGCTAGGCAGAGTAGCAGCAATGAAAGTTTTGAATGCATTCTTTTCCTGAAGGAGTTATTAGCCGTAGCTGTCTTTGCCCATTCAAAATGCAACTGGCATGAACTAAAATAAGCCTGATGTGGGTTTTGGAGCCAGTAGTCTGATGAAAGGAATATTTGCCTGTAAGCATATAATTAACACTACACTGCTATTTCTTTTATTAAGAAAAGTATACTTTCCAGTCAGCTTTGTAATAAGCTCATAGGAAGCCATGAGCTTCGTAAAACACAATAGTTGTATGCTGTTTTTACAGTATATAAATTGTTTATGTCAAGGGATACAAAAAAAGATTAAGCCCCTGAATTTAATGCATTTTGTTAACTTGTTACTCATTGCTTAGCTCATCATGTATAATGTGTTTCTTACTGAATCACCTCATATATTTAAAGTACTAGCTTGAGTTATTTTTTTTTTAAAGTCACTAGATAAATAACCAAGGACATTCAAATTACAAGCAGAGTAACCAGAAATGCATGATCCAAAAACTTCTACTGGAGTTGATTAACGCAGTTCCTTTTGGATGCTAAGGGTGTGAGGCAGGGAGGTAATAAAACTTACACTGGGTCGCTGTTCAAGGAAAGATTTCATCTTGGTATCTCCTTTTTATAATAGTCTTCTATTCAATATGACAAGCTGCTAGAGTTCCTTTCATTATTAAGACTGTAGCGCAGCTTCCTGTTACTTCTGTCTCTTGTCCTCTTAAAGGCTCGTTGTCCATTACACAGGCCTGTGCTATGATCCTCTCTCCAGACCTTCCTGGATCCTGTAGCTGGAGGCTAGAAGGCAGAGAGAGCATTTCAGTCATATCCTCGTTTCTCAGCTTCAATGTGGAGGGAACAAGATGTGTATTCTCTACCCTTCTAGTGGTTGCATTCTACTGTTACATGTATTTCCTTGCTTTTTTTCTCATTTAGAGAAAAATAACGAAAACCATTAAACCAAATGGTTGCAGTCCTTGGCTCTCCATGGCACTAGATAGCTTTTGCAGCTGAGGGTTTCATCAACCACAGAAAACTATTGCAAATGTAGCCCCGTGCCCTAAGTGTTGCATACAATCAGAGCTGTTTCAGGCATTGAAATTTACCAAAACTCCCAGATTTTATTTGTGTTAAGAAAAGAAATGCTTTAAAATTGTTCTTAATATTTCACTGAATAGGAGCATCTCATAGTTTTGTAATTCTTTACAGTACCCTGAAGTGGCGCGGAAAATAGTTTCCCTTTCACAGGGACGTTTACTTTTCTATAGGTTTTGTCCTTGTGTCTTTTATTCTGGCAACTGCAAGCTTAGATCTTTGAGCTGTTGTGTTCTGTGTCCTTGTGAGAAGCAGCAGTGTTTTGAAGTGTGCTGATGCAATTTTGTCTGGTAGCTTTATTTTACCAATTCCTTGGCTGTAGCTTTGCCCTTGTTTTCAAGAAGCCAGTGGCTTAGATGTGTTAATGCCTGCAAGCCTGCATCTGGTTTTGGCTTAATTCTGTGTCTATTTGTACAAAATGCTTTACTTCTGTTGTTAATTGTATTATTAACAATGCTTTATTATCGATAATTCTGATTTTTGTAACCTTTACTCAAGTTGCTTAAGTTCTTGGTTTGTTCCTTGCAACTTTAGATTGCAGTAGCAAATTTCAACACCATATCCTATAAAGATAGAATCTGCTTGAAATATTAAGTTGCTAGAACAAGTGTGCCCAAGTTTTGGCTGTCAAAGACAAGGAGGAGAAGCTGCTGCTAACACTTGTTTGGCCTGGTGACAGCTGAGAAGCAGTGTGTGCTTGTTACACTTTGCAGCCAGATGCTGAGAGCATCTCAAGCAGCCTGTGCAGAAGACCAGGCAAAGTGCAGGAGGTTGTGGATAGGGAGCAAAGGTATCAACTCTCAAACAAGAAGAGCAAACTGTAAGAAAACCTATTTCTTGATTGCCTAGGAACAATTCTATTAATATTTTGAAGAAAAAATAAAGCAGTAGGCAGAAAACATAGTAGATGTATTGTAATGCAGATTGCGTTGGGACTAGTTGGCAGCAAATCTGGTATTAGAATGAGAAATATATTTCTTAGTGCAGGCTAGTGAACTATCTAAAGGGAAAACACTACTTATTATTCTAGAAAATGTAATATAGTTGAAAAGAGGCAAAAGAAATTGGTAGTTTCACATCATGACTGTCTCATGTTTTTTGATGAAGTCTTGCTTCTAAGGTGTTGTATCTTTGAAAGTTCTTGCCATGTAATGTTAGCTGCAGAGCTGATTTAGTTAGGTTGATGTTGATCTCGTTGCAAGTGCTTATAGGTTGCTATCCAGAAATACGATTATATCACACGCAGACTTTTTCTATCTGGTATCTGATACTGTTAATATTTGTGCCTTATTTTTGTTAAATGTTTTGTATAAATGCTAGGCATACCAACTTCAGGAATGTGTTTTGAGATCCTTGACTGAAAATTGCCATTCATATGATGTAATGAATAGTTTAGAATCAAAGAAGAATATTAAAATGCTTTAGACACTGCAGTTGAAAATCATGAGTAAATACAGTGCTGCTCAAGCTGAACATCTCCTTTCGACCTGTTTGGAGATACAGATGCACGTGGGTGCAGAAATCTACTACCTTGGCTGTATAAAATGATTTGAATTGTCTGTGCTTCGTATGGTTTAAAAGCTGATACTTGCCAACAAACTTTTGAAGAAGAAAACTCCTGTATATGAGACCTGTATGTAAGTGATCTTCATTCTTGTTTCCTTTTTACTGTTCCATAATTGCCCTTAAATGACTGTCATTGCTCTCTTCTGGTTCTCCATAGAGGACACTGCCCCGTGTTCTGAGTTGCCCACAGGTGCTGATGTGATGAGGGTGCACAGTGCCAATTGGGGGCTGTCTAATCCTCTGCTTTGGTGACAGCTGATGTTCCACTAGCTAAGAAAAAATAAAGGCGTAGGCTACAGTTTGAGCCAGTGGTGCTTTGTGGTAGCTGTAACCTTCCCTCCACTTGTTCCTGCTCTTGCACAGTTCTTTCTCATGGACCACAGAAGTTTCATAGTGAAATAGACTGGGAAATTTATCTAGCTGAAAAATTGCATGACAAGAAATTTATTCACTGTCCAACCAAATTCACTTCCCTTTTCAGTCTGCAGGCCTGCAGAGAACATCTGTGTGTGCAGAGGGAAGAGCATTGCAGGCACTGGGATAGGGCAGGGCTGTAGCAGTGCCAGCTTGTTTTGGCTGAAGTTGCTCAAAGTAGAGCTGAGGCATGTAGTGCAGTGGTGCTGTTTTCTGCCTTACCGTTTGGCTGAATGTATTTGTCCTGCTTCTTAAGAGATGTGCCTTAAAGCTTTAAGACGTTTTACATTTTGCTGTACAAATGCTCTGTACAGTACTGATATTCTGAAGAACTGTCAGAATTGTATTTAATTATAATTCTGTTCTCAGTCATGAAAATCAGAGCATAAAAGCAAATTAATTTGTTTTTAGTATTTTTGCTGCATAAGAGACTTTGTTTCCTTTTTTTTGCTGTAGAAGTTTTGAACAAGAAGTTTTTCAGATGAAAGAGAAAGTTTTAGTTCTAACTTTGTGGATTGGTCATTATAGCATTCTGTTTCATTACCAGACTCCCCAGCAGTATCACAGATAAAATGCTGCAAAACCTCATAATGCAGCCTCATAATGTTACTAAGCTTTAAAAGGTGAGGCATTAGAAATGACTAGAGAAATGTTAATCTGTTTCCTTTTGATCTAGAGATAACTGTAGATGCTCTGAAAATTAGTGTGTTTGAAAAGAGGTAGAAAACTTAAATTTTTCTCATTTCCTTATTACATCACACTTTTTCTTCCATTTAATCTAAATATTTTAATGTTATTTTAAAATGATACGATTGTCACTCAGTATAACAGCGTATCTGACAGTTTTCATAATGAGAGCATCACAGCTGATTCTGTGTTGAAGAATTCTATCAACATCAAAAGGTAAATAAATAGTGTGTTTGAGGAGGAAAATCAGGTATTTGGTATAATGATGTTGAGCTCTACAGTGTTCTGAACAAATGTTCTGTAAAGGGCTTTTAAATCAGAAGCTAAGAAGGAAGAAGCTGTGCTTGGTAAATTCTCACCCTTCAGTCTGAAGAGTTGATTTAGAAACAAAACTATTGCACTTCCAAGTGATCTGTTATGAGTAGTTGTGCTCATAGGACTGAATTCTGTTCAGAGGCAACTGTATGCAAGCCACAGCTCTATGTTTAAATCCAGAATTCAGGCATCAGTGTTTTCTTTCGTTGATTTTTCTCAGTGAAGAAACTCACTGATGCTGTGTAGAAGAAAATGGTTATTTATGTTTCTTTTCAAAGAACCAAAGTCTTCCATGTGGTAATACAAGTTTAGATTCTGCTCTAACATGCTATGCTTCTTTGCTTTATTACATGAGCTAAAAAGTTGTAGATTGTATAGATAACACATAGAAAAATGTTAATATCTTGAATTAAACATAACTCAAAATCTTTGTGCTGTCTTTATGCAGATGTTTCATTTAGTAAGGTAGAAAAAGAAAGTGCTGCCAGATTTTTTTTAATTTCTTTCATTATTTTAGGTTCATTTTGCACATTGAGCAGAACAGAAAATGTTCAGGATAATGCTTGTGCCTGTATATGAGTCATTTCAAATCTTGGGACTTTCCTGCTTTTCAGCATGTAGTTTTTCCATGGTATTTTCTGCTGTTGGTTTGTGACAGATTCAGTATCTTAGTATCTGTTCTATAAACAGTGTTGTGCTATTTCCATGGATTGATTTTTCTCTGATGCTTAGAAAAATAACATCTTCCTTTTATTTTTGTCTCTCTTGCAGAGAATTCTAAACTGAGACATGTAGAAAAAGATGTCTTGATTCCACAAATAATGAGAGACCGAGCTAAGGAGCTGTGTTCTGATAAAGTGCAAGGTAAGAGTCAAATATACATCAGGAGATCTGATGTATTCGCTTTTGTGCCCTGAACATAATCCTTGTTTTTGGAGACAAGTAGTCAGAGAATTAATATGTATGATCAGCATCTTAATTTTTGCTGTGAAACCAATAATACAGTAGGTATATAAATCTGTCATGTTGGCCTTGGCTGCTTGGTAGTGTGGAGTGTTTATCAAAATGATGTTCCTGATTGGTTCTGACTGATAGAAAACTTTCCATGTTTTGATTTGGATTGTGTGATGAGGGAGAACCGTAAGAGTTACTTGTCTATATTATTTGATGCTTGTGTAGATGAAATTGCTTTGTGTGACCCTTCAGGTTGGGCCTCCTTTATTATTACTACAGATTTATTTACAAAGTGTATCCTGTCCCTCGTCAGTGCTTTAGTGATGCATGTGCACGGAGGTACCTTATTAGACAGAATTTGTTTTAGGCTGATGCTTTCTGCTCTGGTATTTTTAGTTTCTTTTAAATATTGCTGGTTTAAAAAAAAAGTTTGAGCACATTGTACCCAAAATATGTAGACTTAATTATTAATTAGAAATACGTTCACTATACTAGTATATTGTGTACATTACGAAACGTGCAAAAATAGAAATTAAAAAAGAATGAGATAAAGATGAAATAAGCTAGTCAGATTGTGTTACACATTTAACAAATTTAACAAATAGGTTCAAATCCTGCTGAAACTTTTTCTGTGATTTTTAAATAGGTTAGAAAATTTGATTTCCGTACAGATATATGAAAGGGTTTTATAGGTGAGACGCTCGCATTGTTTTCAGAAACAGTCAGTAACAATGGACACATTTTTAAACATCCATTTTCAAAATGATCTCTCCATGGCACAAGTATCTTTTGAAAAGCAGTTATTTCTCCCTCTTTGCTGAAGCATCAACTTCACCTTGGAGGGACACATCAAGTGGGTTTATTTATTTCTTTTGAATATGTCTGCCAGGCTGCAAACTACTCACAGCCACCTGTCATCAGAGAAAAGGTCAGCAAATCTGCAACACTTGTCTTTTTGTGTAAAATAAATAAAAAATAATAAAAATAAAACAAAAGCCAAGAAAAAAAGAATGCTTGAAGTTTGACAACTCTTTTAAACACTCTGTTGCAAGATAACCAGCAAACCTCCCCGTGGTATGAAAGATTTTCATGGTCATTTCGTGTTTCACTGCATAGTACAGATTCTGCTGCTTAAAGGGCTTGTTTTTCATAGTTATAACTACACTGATGACATCCTGCTGCAGTTTGTGCTTTTCTGGCTCCAACATCTTCGCTGCAAACACATGGCTATGAGTAGCGCCTTGAAAAAGTTTAATGCTTGCTGTTGTCTGTAACCTTTTTCAGGAATCCTTTTCTTTTTATTCCCATGAAAGCAGCTGCTCTGTCAGCGGTTACATTTGCACAGTTCTTCCCTAAATCATTGGTTTTTAAGCATGGGTATTTCCCTGATGGTGTGTGGCTTTTTGTCTTTTGCTATTAGAATAGTCTACTAGACTTCAATTTGGAGGCTTAATAGTAAAGTGAAGTGCTGGATTTAGTACTGTGACTTTAAATAACACTGATTAGATTGTTATCGTTGTTACTTTGTGAGGTATCTGGACAAGCTCTAACTAGGGCTGGAATAAGTGTCAACTCTGCCATTTTTGTGTTTGGTTGTGGTTGTGTTTTCACAATCTTCAATTCACAGTTTCTTTACAGAAGTTTTTTTTTTAAACCACACATCTGTTTTCTGAGAATTAAATTTAGTTGCAACCATATAGTATAATCCATAAATCAACCAGGCACACACAAACTACTGTATATCACAGTGTATTGAGAACAAGCAGACGACTGAGGGTACTGCTGTCACCCCTTTTACCTTGTGGATCACTCACTGTTGCCCTGGGACACCTCATTTATCTTGTGTGTCCTTCTGATACCGTTTGGACCAAAGGAAACCACCAACATCAAGCTGTGTATTACTTATTGGTAATATTAGTAATGTGGATCATTGAAAGAGGGTGTGGGTTAAAAATCTAGAAAATAAGCTTTGTGGATTTGCCTGTCTCTCTCTTAGCTCTAGGCCAATTTTGATCAAATTTCTTGAAAGTTAGAGGTGGAAGCTGAGTGTTTCCAGTGCATTTTTTTTAATTAGATGAATGAACAAAATCTGCGTTCATATTTCTTCTGAAAAAAGGCATCGCTTCAGCTATTTTGTTGTAGGCCTTTCAATCCATACAGGGATGGAGAGCAGCTCATGGGAAATGAAGGTTAAACAGTTTTGTCAACAGGAGAATTTCTCTCTCAAATCCACTGTGAAATTATTGCTGGAATAAATGTGTCTTGTTAGTACAGGAGGATAGTGTTAATCATGGGAATTAGCATAAAAACCATTGCCTGCAAACAATTACAAACTAAGAGTATAAGCTGTGTATTTAAGTAGTCAGAACTCCTGAGAGCCAGTTGCTATAGAACATAGATGTATGAACTGGTGCTGTTTATGTTAAGTAGCACAGGTACTCATTTTACTTGTTCTTGGCTTAGTTTTTTCTACTCTGTTAGTATACCTGTGTTTCATTTTGTCTCTAGGAAATTGTGATGGATGTATTATTAGTATAGGAGAAAAAGCTATTCTTCAAGTATGGGCTTTTACGGTTTTCTTGGTTGTGCTTAGCTTCCTATCTGTCTCTATGGGGAGCCCCCTGTACATTCAGTAGTTCTCTGCATGAGCATGGGGTCCATCTGTATACAGGCCGTTACCTTAGCCTGCAGCTATACCACCTAGAGATGTGTGCTTATCAGAGCTAATAATGTGAGCAGCGACAGCCTGTCCAGCACGTGTTCAGGAGGCAACCAGAGAAAAGAAACCCCAAGGGTTAAAAATAAAAAAGAAGAAATAAGAAGAGGTTTTGTTAACTCAGGAGGTGATATTGCTATGCCAGCATGATTACATGGGTGACCCGTTGCTGTGCTGGGTTGTGTTAACAGAGTAGCTTAGGGATGAAATAACCATGAAAAGTGTCCATTTTTAAGATAATTTTTAAGAACAAGTAAGTAAACCAGCTATATTTCATTATACTTGTTGAAATTTATTTTGATTTTTTTTCCAAATTGTTGCAGTACAGCACTTGTAAGTGCTGCGTGTTCCTCAAGAATTTAGGACATCTTAGTTGCAGAATGATTTCTGTGTCCTGTGCTTGAGATTCAAGCACAGGTGAAAATTACTGTGTTAATAATTTTGGTAAGAGAATAAACATGCTTTTTGAAGAACACAGATCAATTTTTCATGACCAGAATGCCAACATGCCTTATTGTCTTAATGTCCATTAAGTATACGTACATGAAATTGTGGACTGTTATTGGAGTATCATACAGAGAACAGTACTTTTCTTAAATGTTGTCAAACAAACAAAGCAACCACATTACATTGTCATGCAGGAACTTTTCAGAGTATTTATGCAGATGCTAGCATGAATCATGTTATACCCCTGTAATTCAGTCAGTGTATTCTTGGCATTTAATAGAGGTGATTACAAACTTAAGTAGCTAAAAGTGCTTATCTGCTGTTGCTGAATCCATTCCTTTTATAAAATGATTTCTTAAGCTGTATTACTTTGAAAGTTTTTAGTTTTAATTTGCAGTTGTAATATCTAAATTTTGAGTAAAATTCTTAAAATCAGTAAATATCAGAAATCTCAGTTTATCACTTGGAAAGGTTGTCTTAAGCTTACTGAAGCATCTGCTGTTTCAACTTCTTGTGCTCTTCTTTCTATGACTTCTCTCTGCTGTGAAACTAGGAACACTCACCAAAAAACTGCAAGAGCTGTGGTTGATTTTGATTCTATATACATAATAAATGTTTGTTCTATTTCTTAAGAGTAGTTATTCTGCAGTTCAGAGTTACTGATTTTGAAATTAACTCCTCGGAGTTAGGTAGAGAAGAACACTTCAGGACAGAAATACAAACCATAGTACTGTAAGTATTGTACATTGAGTTAATTTTGATTTTTAATAGCTTGTTTTGGAACAAGCAGAAATGCTTTTAGAAGTTACGGATTTTGGTTTTAAAGTTGTCTTACGTTTAGATCCCCAAAAGAAAGTACTCAGGTCATTGAGTCAGTCATGAGATTTTAATTTTGTATATTTTTTTTCAATGTGATGTGGATTTGTTGTGTTAGAAAATACTTCTCCCCCCTTCCCAAACCCCACAAACTTTTTTCTTTCTTTCTTGTGACAAGATTTTAGTCTAAACTTTTTTTTGTCTTTTTCGTTTCGGTGTCTGCTACTGCTCAGTGGGTTTGGGCCTTTCACAGTCAGCAGGAGAGACTTGCAGATGCTGTGTAGGTAACTGAACTATATGCTTTTCAGACTGAGTACAGGAATAGCTAGTTCAGATCAGCTTGGTTCTGCTATTAGGAAGGCAGTGAGGTAACGGAAACAGTTTGGATTATTCAACACTTGATCCTGCCTACAACTCTGCAGATAAGAACGCGGCTGTTTCTTGTTTGAAGTTTGTTATGGGAAGAATTAATTTGGGCAAGACGACAGGATGTTCTGTACTTCTTTTTCGTATAAGAGGGTGACAAATGGAAGATGGTTTCCTCCTGTGGTGAGTTGGGAATCTCCTCTGGAGCATACTTACATCGGTTCTGGTGTCTGTAGGAAGTAATTAGCAATGTGAATCCATTTGCCCTGAAAAATCTCTTACGATACTTGGCAATGCTTTAAAAATTGGTTTGGAAAGTGTGGCTGGAAAAGGACATTTCCAGGCAGTCACCCTCCTCCCATTCTCCATGTTCCCCATTAGCCCTCTCCTCCTCAGGGCTCATGTTGATACTTAGTGAATATGATTGGATGCAACACTACTGCAGGCTTCTCTACGGTAGAGCATGACCAGTGTCAACCAGAGTTTTGATAATGTGCAGTTACTCAACAGTCCTGTCACTGACATTATCTCTGTCCCCGTAGGGGCCACCTGCTCTAGACCATGACCCTTACACCTGACAAATCAAACTCTATAAAAAGGAAGAAATTTCTGATTGAGGTATATTTGATGCTGCACATTAAAATGCGTAGGTACATACCCAGGTATTTGTCCTTTCAAAAAAAAGTGTGTGTGTATGTATGTAGGCATACCTATATACACACACACATACATTCTTTTATAAGAAATGCAAATAATAAAAATATACAAAACAGTGAATTTCAGCTTGATATGTTACTCAGTGGTATTGCTCACTTTCCTTAACTGATGCAGACAATTGTATTAACCTGTTGGTATCTATAGTCTGTTCTGAGGTTAACATTGGCAGGTGCTAAGGCTAGTAGCATCAGGAAATTAAATGGCAGCTCATATTTAAAAATACTGATCAAACTTATTTTCTTGAAGCAAATTGAAACTGAAAATAACAGAATTTTGCGCACCTGCTGAACTGCACAATGGAAAATACAGTCCTTATAATCTTCTTGAAATTCACATATTTAGGGAATGTATATAAATATAATCATCTGCTAATTGACTGAAGCAAAAAGATCAAGCAACTGATAAAAATCAGTGAGATAGCATGGCGTTTCCTGGTAATATTTTTATTGAGCTACTGTGACTGCAAATTTCTTACATGTGCTTTTGTACATTGATGAGAATTTGATGGAAAGCCTGAAGTCATGGGAGGAATCATAAACTTTATGACAGGAATACTTTTTTTCTATGGGAGGAGCAAAACCCTGCTGCCTTGTCATCTATAACTTCGTTTTTTCAGAGAAAACTGAGTGACAAAATTGCAGATAAAAAAGAATAGAAATGTTATCCTCTGTTGCTGTGTTTATTTTCTGCGTATTAAAGTACAGTATAGTCATGTTGGGCGAAGCTCTCACCTTGTATGAAGCTATTGAGATTACTGTTTGATATACCGTGTAGTTGTCAGCTATTTAAATGGTGTGTTTTGATAGTGCTACAGCTATATTTAGTACTAGTAATGAATTGGTAGGTGTTTGCCCCTGCTTGGTCTTCCTGAGGATAAGATGCTGAATTTTCATGATGTTCTTGTCTGTGCACTATACTTTTATTTTAGGAAAAGATTCAGGTCAATATATTTCCAACAAACATTTACTCTCATCACATTTAAGCATGTGAGTGAATTAATACAATCTCTAGAGGGATTATGTTACACTCAGCCTTGCTCCAACAAACTGAGCAGAGAGAACAGCTATATGTAAATTACAGTTTGAAGAAATGAGATCATAGATGTCATGGTTGTTTTTTTTTTTTTTTTTTGAATGATACTTACAGTATTAACTAAACAAAGGTGATTTAGAAAGTTTCATAGAAAAAAAACATGAGAGCATATTGTGTTGCTTGGTGATGGAAATTGTAAGTATTCTAACTAGTGTTAGGACTTCCAATAAAATGTTTGGGGAGGGATTATTTTTTTTTCCTTCTCCCCCTTCATGTCATTTCAACCCAGCTGATCACAAGAAATGGGTCAGACTGCTAGCTTTACCATTGCAACTTAGTTGTGTAGGGTCTTTTTTTATTTTTTTATTAGGGAATGGAACAGCTTTTACAGGGACAAAGAGAAATGAAATCACTTTCAGTGAAAGAAAGAGGCCTCATTATAGCCACCAACAGCAGTTATTGACAGCTACACTTCCTATTAACAAGGAGCATTTAAGAGTTTGGCTGTTGGATCTTTGGACTTGATCTAATTTGCTAGCATTAATTAGTTTCTTTTGAGCACAGACACTTGGTGCTCACAGCTATAGATTTGGAGGACTAATTAGGAAAGAAAATTGAACAGAATGGAGTAAGGCATTAACCTTCAACCATTACCAGCTGGGGCTCTGATAAAGACCACAGAGTCCAAATGCTCCTATTCATGCAAAGAGTACTCTAATGAATATCAATTTCAGCCAGGTTGCCACATCCTACAAGCACTGTCTTAATTTTGTTTCTCTTACCTGTTACAAAATGTTATGCGTAGACACTAAAGTGATGACGATAGCTTGGAGTTCATACCTTGATAGGTTATCTATGTTGTGTCCACTCTGTTGGTTTTCTTAAATTGAAGATTTCATTGGTTTCCATTAAAGATCCCGAATTTCAAATTGTTTTCCCATTCCAGTGTAAATATATTAATACAGAATATTAACAAATGCTTGTTTAAATAGCGCATGCCTGCAGTACTACCCATCATAAGCACTGACCAAGTGAACTGCTGAAGTTTGAACGACAGGATAGTGCTTCTGCAACTCTTCAGAGTAGAGAAAGTATTGTGCTGTGGTGCTGATTATCACGTTTCAGGAGAAAAGCTGTTCTTTCAGACCTTGGATTTATAGTGTGTTATACTATGTATGAAAGGGAGGTATAAAAACAATCATCTTTGTCCTTTTGTACCTTTCTTGGATCATTGGAAGTATCGGACTTGGAACTAAGGCCCAGATCCTTCTCAGCAGCTGTTTCCACTTTTTAGTCATGTCACTGCATGCTGACAAACTGCTTGTCAAATGTATCTCACTGCGTGTGTCTCCGCGCTACTGCTTGTGTACCTGGAGGTTCCTTGCCCAGTAATGAATTGTGTGTCAGTCTCTTTGGTACTCTTTCTTTGAACTTTTTTCTTTTGGGAAGCACACTAACACTAATGTCCATCCTCTGACTTTGAAACAATTGTATCTGTTTGGGTTATGTTTTGTGTTTAGCTCTTTGAGGCTAAGATTGCCTTTTATGTGATCAAATTATTGTGAGTTCTCTTACTGGTAAGCTCCATACTGTTACGTTGAATAACTGATTCCATGTCAGAGATCAGTTTGGTGCGAGCTATGAAGACAGAAGGACAAACTTCTTCTTGACATCAATGTTATGCTGTGTGGTGGTGTTTGGATCAACCTTCACAGCAGTGCTTTTGTTGGCTGACTGATTTGGCAGGGTTAGGAGAGACATAGTCGGATTCTTTTTGAATCCTCCCAAAAAAGAGAGGTTACGATTGCAGCCTCTTACTAAGACCACGTTTGTATCTTCCATTAGATGTTAGATGTGCTATTTATTGATCCTCAGTTTTCTTTCCTAGTTGATACATCCTGATTCTTCCCTTTCAGTTCTTGTTACTGCCAACAAATGAGAATGAATTCTGGAGGTTTTTTTTTTTTTTTTTTTTACTGTCTCATCATTGATGATAGTGATAAACTACAGACACAGTAGTTTATGTATTAGAGTATTACAGTATTACTGTGACAAAGTTGCACATATTGTTAATAGTAGTACAAGTGACTAATTGTAACTTTCGTATTAACTGTGTTCTTAATGATGTACTTTAGCAATGGCTTTGCAGTTTTGGATTGTAAACTGCTCTTAGAATTACTGTAGAATTATATTCAACAAGACACTCAGCACTTGTGTAAATAAATCTAATGCTTTAAGAGGTCGTGCTATATTCTCTGTGCACGTGTATAAATATTTTAATTGTGTATGAATTATGAATATTACCCTGGGGTTACTTTCACACGGAAAATAGGTTATTTTTCAACCGCTGACATCAGAATGTGTTGTGTAGATAGCATTAGGTGCAGCAGTGGAAAACAGAACTTAGTTTTGTCAAAAAGCAGCTACTGTGTATTTGGAACTACAAACCAATAAATAGTGAGCTTTCAGATGGACTGCAGGCAGTGTTTTGGTATTCTAAAGAGTGCATTATATTCAGGGAAAGGTAGTGGGGAAAAATTCTAACTACTGCTGTGCTAAATGGGGTTCAGAATAATAATTGCAAATTCATCTAGCAGGCTTTGATGTGAGAAGGCAGTGCATTATTAGAGTTGTAGTTTTGATCTCTGTTTCCTGTAGACTGGAGAACTATATCTGTTGAATGTATTTACATAGAGTATTATGAGTCAGCTGAGCAGTCCCAAAAAAAACAAACCCTAAATCAAGATAAAGTTGAAATGTGGCTGAGTGAGTAGGCATACTCTTAACGAGATGTGTTGGTCTGACTTCTTCGTGCTTTTTTGTTTGAAAACATCAGAAGGTGGTTTATGAAATCTCTAATTTTCATCCTTCTTTGGGGCTAAACATTCTAAACTTTTTCAGTGTGGAATCTAAATCTAAAGGTTGTTTGAATGGAGTGAGATGTTCTTCAGGTCCTTTTATATATATATATATATATATATATATATATATGTATATTTGTGGTAACAACACTGACAGTATACAGCTTTAAGTAGTAACTGTTTTATCTGTTGCTGAGTAAAACAGCATTTCTGCATGTTATTGTTCTGGTACTTTCAATAATGGTGACAAAAATAATCCCTCTTCCCTGCTGCAAAATTTAATTTAATTTTGTTGCTATTGTAATTGTTTTCCAGTAATTGTCTACATAGTGCTGAATAGAAAAAGATTAGAGGAGATTCCTGCTCTGAAAAGTGTTCCATTTGCAGGTCTGATTGAGAGAGGAATAAAGGCTACCAAACAAAAGGCCATAAAACACTTGTGCTTTATTGTAATTCCTCTGAATTTTATTTGTAACATTTTAACACCGTCCAAAGAAAGAAGAAAGGTCACGCTGAAAAAAGTGCTTGAAATGAGTGCTGCTTAAGATCAGAATAGATACCTTCACATGAAATATGATCATATGACAGAAGGTGAGAAGTATTTGGGGTGAGGAATCAAAAGCTTCACAACAGGTCAGAAAATGTGGAGGGGGATAGACAAGGAGTGTTAGAGCTACACAGACAGAGCATTGGAGTTGTGGATGAGGGTCTATGTTTATGGAGCAAGAAAAACAATTCAGCTGCTGCACACTAGACATATTTCAGAGGGATATTATGAAGGATTTGAAAGGAATCCAGTAAGGGGTGGAAGGTGGTGCTTGTGAGTTGATGAGTAGAACAGGAACTTGCTTAAGGAATTTTGAAGATGATAATGTACACTTGGAATAGGGTAAATAGGTTTTTCTCTTGAAATCCACAGTACTGGGAAAGAATTGAAAAAGTTGTAGGCATTTAGACATTATTTGTAGTATTTAGGGTTCTGCCTTCTTACTTCTTTCCTAAAAAAAAAAAAGGGTTTACATGATGATTTCTTGAAGTTTAACTGTTGGATTCCCTTGGATATACTTACCAAGACTGTGAGGAATGCAGGACTGAATTGGACTTGTAAGACTTCTCTTGTTGTCGTGTTTGGTATATCTGTAATCTGGTTAATGTTGCAGCTTGTAGAGACGGATTGCTCCCATAGTTAGTTATTTCTTATTCAGAGATTGGTTTGTTTGTTTTCAAAGGCATTTTATTTTAGGATGTCCAACTTTTCTTTGTATGTCAAGGCATTGATGTTCTCCGTGTCAGCTACAGATAGGCACAGAGAAAATGAAACTGTCTGTCCACTGCGTATTTGTGCTTTTGATTGTTCCTGTGAAAGAGTGTTTTTGTATATGACATTCATACTAAAACATGTGTATATACACTATTACAGTTAAAGAATTTTTTGTTTTGTTCTTGCTGAACTGCAATGTTTTTCCAGATCAAATTTATCAAGAGCTGTCTGAATACTCATGCTGTCCTTCAGTGTACTGTCAATACTGTCACTCAGAACATTCAGTTGCTCACAAAATGACTTTAAGCCTCACTGAATATAGCATTTCTGCATGACATTAAACATCTTTACTGTATGCCTACTGCGTGTATGGATTTTACAAGTAGATAATTTTAAAAGCTTTGCTATGTGTCTTAAGAGGAAGTTTTTCTATTCTTTGCTTTGTGTCCTGCTCCTGATCCACAGCACCTCATCAATACCAGTGTATGCTTTATGAAATCTGCAGTTGAAGGAGCAGGGTTCTTACTTCTGTACTTCGTTTGCGAACTGAGTTGAAAAAATGTTTTTTATGCTACTAAAAAACAAGCAACAAAAAACTTACCCTAAACAGAAAAAAACAACCAAAAACCAGACTGCTATTGAAATGCTGATGTCCTTATGAAGACCTTCAGACATTGGACGGATTCTTGGTGGTGGTCTGAATAAAAGCAGTACTTTGAATAGAATAAATAAGACAATCTGCTTATCCAAAAAAGGCAAAAAGGGTGAAAAGGGGGAAAAAGAAAAGGGGAAGGGGGGATGGCCTTATCAGTAACTGTCTTCGTTGCCCCATTACTTTTTTTCTGCCTTTGGAGTAGTAATTTTCTACAGTGAATCTGACAGCCAAGTCAAAATAATTCCAGTTATAAAAATAAATATTCCTTCCAAAATAAGGCCAGTGATGAAAAATACTTTTTTTTTTTTTTCTGGTATAAATAATCTTTGTCATTTTTCATCTCTTCTGATTTCTTCCTCTTGTTTCTTTGCTCTGTGTTTTCAATGTGTTTTTCTTAGTAAAGCTTCGTAATGTGTATACAACTTACAGTATGCCTTCTGTTCATTATTTTAGAAGCGTAACAAAAACATAGTCTAAACATACTCTTCAGTATGGAAAATCTGTGTGTTGCAGGATTTACAGAAACATTGTTTTATCCATGTTATAACGCTGGGTATGCTTATGGAATAATAACATCTACAAAATTGTGCCTGGTTTGTGTGCCATCTCATTTCTGACCCCTGCCAGTGCAGCTTGCACAAAGGTTGAGTCTCATTATACTTTATTTCAGACGTGCAGAAAATATTCCTTCTATTTCTTTCCAGATTTAAGAGCAGCTCAGT